>OZ035869.1:6397363-7084464 GCA_964034905.1 Itoplectis maculator
TGGCGAGACGATGCCAAGGATTTGCCAGTATTTGTTGGAAAAAACAATGCCAACGATTGTAACATCGTGGCGGTAGCACCGAATATTTTTGCAGCCGTAGCGTTAGTAAATTTTCCATCGTCATTTCGTTTTCCCCGAGAAGAGAATTCATCGATCATCTAAACCTACTAATTATTATTCTTCATTGCAGTTCCCACTTAGATGAGAGACGCAAGACAGCGTCTCCTTTCGTAGCCGTATCGCTCGATAAAATAACCAAGCGTCTGAAGGCATTCGCCGCGGAAAACGGAATATCACTGAGCAAGGACAGCCCGGAAATGCGAAATCGTGAAAGGAAGGTCGTGGCTAAGACTTTTCACGGAGCTGGTATCGTCGTTCCTTACGACAAGAAAACTCAACTCGGCTACAGAGATCTCGCTGCAACCGACAGTACGAACCCTTTCTATCATCCGACTATTTCCTTGTTTTTCGTTTTTCATTTCTCACCAGATTTTCGTTTATCTTTCAAAGGTCAATTGCGGAAGATTCTGAAGAAAATCGATGAAGCCGAAACGGACGAGGAGAGAAAAGTGGCGATGTCGGGCATCGAGGAAGTCATAAGGCTGGCGACGATAGCCGCGGATGAGTGCGACTTCGGCACTTGTCTCGAATTGGGTCACGATCTTTTCTCAAGCGGTATCGAACGCGTACAGAAAATGGGATTGCAGATGCTCGCGACGGCTTACAATCTGCTTCACCGCGAGCAATTTCTCAAGATCGCTCAGGCTCACGCGAAAGACCGGAAGAAAGGTTGCGACCTCAGTGTCTTGTAGTCATTGCGGATCATTTTTCCTATAATATTCCCCCGGCGACTTTCCCATTATAAATAAACTGCGTGTCTGTACTATTTTATATTCATAGACTCTCAACATCATCGAGCATCTCTGATCGAAATAAAATAAAGGCTGGTTCGTTTATTTTCGTAATAACGACAAATAGCATTTCATTTTCCGCTCTCAAATAGCGGTCACGAGACCATAAGTATGTACTTTCCATCGACGTTGCATCGAACGCCTTCCAGTGGTCACCTCTCCCCGAATAGCCTCCGGGATAAGTAAGTATATAGGGCGTTGTAAGTCAAGCCGCGTTGCGTCGTACGAATGGAAATCTTATTTATTACCCCGTGTAATGGCTGCCTATCGTGTCTAATATTAGCCGATCCGTTGTGTGCGAAGCATTCGTAACATACCACCAACGTATATATCCGTTCCTCCGTCCAACGTCCTCGAACCGAGATATAGTTTTCAGGCGAACTGGCGAATATTATCGACGCGATCGCCTATGCATTGTGTGCCGCGCTATATGCACAGCGATTTCAAAAGCGAGCAAATGAAATTTAGTCTCGCGTGGCCCGAATCCGGCGAGACGCGACCCTGCGGTGTTCCAGTTTCTGAGAGCGAATTCCGGGATTTGCTCGAATTGTGCAGTGCTCGGAAAGAGGAAGAGAGATGGAATAGTAGTGTGACGAGGGAGGCACGCTTACATCTGTTGCGTCTTGTTTGCATATGTGGCGCGGCCCACCGCCTTCTGCTGCTGCTGCTGCTGCCGGCGTCGACGTTGGCCGCAGCTACCTAGCACCAGTATCGGCCCTCACCAGTACACCAGCAGCTTCATCAGCGTCGGTGCTATCCGCGTTTCACGCGCACGCTCGACAATCTCGCCATCGCTCCTCTCCAGGGCGGCGTACAGCGCCCGCTTCGCGGCGGCTCGCAACGAACCGTGTACCGAGAGGACGTCGCGGGTGCTCGTGGGAAAGGTGCGCGTGGAGGAGGTCCGCAGAAGCAGTACCACCACCACCATCACGATCTACGTATAGACGCATGCCCGTGGCCTCAGTGGAGCGCGCGACTTCGTGCCGTCAACACTTGATCGGCCACAAGCATTTATTTCTCCATCATCCCTCTCGCTCTGTCGTGACCCCGCTTCGCAAGGAATATACGTCCTGCTCGCCCGCCTCTCTCTTTCTCTCTCTGTCTATCTCTTTCTCTTCCCCTCTCGCTCTCTTCCCGCATCTCCTTCCCTCCATCCACCCTTCTTCTCTCCATATCCTGATCTGCTATTCGTCTGCCTAGGAATTTATTTGATTTTCGTAATATTTTTCGGTGTCGCGCCGCGAGTTTGTATTATCGATGTGAATTCGATGTGAATCCAGTGTTCGGTCGCCCACGCCCGAAAAGGATTGTCGGGGGCGGTTTACAAGTGTCTCTGGTGGTGATATTTCAATCTGTGAGCTGTGCGCGTTACAAATGTGTGACAGCGGGTAACATATATCGTGCGTATATCTGTGGTAAAATTTCGAAGATTTTTTTTTCCAAATGTGTTGTCGAAATTGATCATCGCGCTTTTTAATGGTTTGAGAGACTGAGGATTTGAGAGGAATGAGGATCGCATTGGCTTTCAGGCTTCATTATTCGCGAATAATATAGCTGAGATGTTATTGGTATATACATGTGTATTGTGTACATACGTCGCATATAAAAATTCGTCAGTTGTGCTATGTTAATGAAAATAAATAATTAGGTTGATACATTCGAGTCAAGTTCGCGAAGCGTAGGACGAAAATATCGCGATTCCGTCGGCTGGCGTTTCGAGTAGACGTCGATGGAGCGGCGGCGAGAGTTATCACGCGGGAGGATATTATCAATACCCGGCTAAGCTCGGCACGGCCAATCGTCGAGCGCCTATCGATGAGAGACTTAAATTCGTAAATCGACGCGCGGTAAAGCGGCGCTAACGGTTTACGGTCCGGTGGCCACAATTTCGTTCCCTTTTTTTTATCCTGCTTTCTGTTTTTGGTTCCACCGCGTGCAGCATTAAAATCAGTAATCGGGTGTAAGGCTTCTTGTCGGCTATTAAAGACGAAGGGACAACAAAAATGTACACAGCTGGGCTACTCGAATGACCCTCGTGCGACCCTCGCGAAAATGTTACCAAATAGGGTAGATGTACCGTTAATAGCCACTATTGTAGCCATTTTTATTATTTTATTCTAGAAATTATTTTTTCCCCAAATGATTTTTGTTTTACAGCTTTTTAATTCACTGAATATCCGACGATTTTTTTATTCGGTAATGTGTTTTGATTTGTTCCTTTGAATGCCACAATTAGCCCTAAGATGGCCCAAAACGGTACCTCTACCCTAGATCCTAGTCAGTCGCGGTTGGCTGAACGCGCGCACACATCGACCCTTTGTCCCGAGAACGCATCTAATCAAACGTAATACGGGAGGCCGCGATTGTTCCATTAAATCTATTCCAAAGGGCTCGGAAGCCAAATCCAAGCGAGAGATTAATTTTCACTCGGCCTACATCCACAAATGTCGAATACTCTACATTTCGCTGCACTAATTAATTGTATTTTCATCGTTGGAATTATTTCAATGATTCGAGACAAATCTGTCGAATCTGTATCTTTCGAACGGGCGAAAAAAAAATCTTTCGAACCTGTTGGAAAAAAATCGCTTCCCACGATCGGATCATCAGGAAAATCGAGAAATTTCGCCCAAAAGATTTTCTCGATTTGTCCGAACACGCACACTACTTTCAATACTGTCCGGTGTTTGTGTACGTGTGACGTTGAGTGCGCACGCACACAAAAGCGGCAGGACCAGAGCTTTTATTGCGGGGAGTCGGGTATCAACGGCGCATGCGCGACGCGTGACGTAGGCTGCTTCGTCGCTGAGACACAGCGATAGCTGCGGAGCACCGTTGAATGAAAATTACACCGTGAAAATGGGTTTCCACCGAAACGATCCGTATCTGAAACACCCTCCAAAATGTCCTCTTTTTCGAACAGTGGTTCTATTAAAAAAAGTGTGATTTTCATTTAACGGTGCGTCCTCTGTGACAGCTGCACATGCTCGACACGTGCTGCTTCGCTTTAATGCCTGCAGTCAGTGCAATCTGTTTCACATCCTCGTAAAGCATTCGAATTTTTAATGCCGCAAACAAATACGAAAATAGGGTGTAACGGCGCAAGTTCATCGCCGCGTCAAAACGTTACTCGCGGCCTTCGAAGTGCAAGCTCGTAAGACGTCCGTCGCTCGGTCACACTCTCTCGCGCGCGCGCGCGAGAGAGAGTGAGTTAAAAAGCTCGCGGGAGACTCTGGCCAAGCGAAGACAGAGAGAGTGAGTTAAAAAAGCTCGCAAGAGACTGGCTAAGCGAAAAAGCTTGCGGGAGTCTCTGATCAAACGAACAGAGAGAGTGAGTTAAAAAAGCTCGCAGGAGACTCTGGCCAAGCGAAGCGAAGAGAGCGAGAGTGAGTTAAAAAAGCTCGCAGGAGACTGGCCATGCGAAAAAGCTTGCGGGAGTCTCTGATCAAACGAACAGAGAGAGAGTGAGTTAAAAAAGCTCGCAGGAGACTTTGGCCAAGCGAAGAGAGAGTGAGTTAAAAAAGCTCGCAGGAGACTCTGACCAAGCGAAGAGAGAGAGTGAGTTAAAAAAAAAAAAAGAGAGCTGATCTGCGACTGCTGATAATAGTGCGCGGCAACAGAAGTAGCAATAGCCGTAGCAGTATATATCAGCGAGCTTGACGCTGATATATACTGAAGATCCATACAGAAGAATGCGACGTCAGAAAATCGTGCAGGAAATCGTGATGCGTTTGACGCTCGGTTTCACGTGGTGAATATCGTCGACGAGTCGACGGTCGAGCTGAAAGAAGAGGAGCCGAAGACGGCGACGGCAACGGCAACGACGGCCACGAAGACGACGACGACCACGACGACGGCGACGAAGACAACAACAGATCTGGCTCGCGAGGAGTTAGAGCAGCGCAGTTCCGGAGCTTCGCCCGTTCGGTGGAGCATGTACGAGATCGTGATAAAGGGTACACGACGAGCACGACGAAGGACTCGTAGAAGAGCCTCCTGAAGTAGGTGACGCTGGAGGTGGCATCAGTAGCGAGCCCCCTTCGTCCCACACACCGAAACACATCCATCAAGAAGCATTGTGCTCCTCTCTGGAGAAACCCAAGACGATGGAAAACAGCCTCTAGAAATTTCTTATCGTTGTATCATTGTTATTAATATTATCATTGTTGTTTCGAGAGATTATAACGTGCCAAGAAACGAGACAAGGTGATCGAATTCTTCGCTCGGCTCACAAGTTGTTTTGGG
Source organism: Itoplectis maculator (assembly GCA_964034905.1). Classification (NCBI taxonomy): domain Eukaryota; kingdom Metazoa; phylum Arthropoda; class Insecta; order Hymenoptera; family Ichneumonidae; genus Itoplectis; species Itoplectis maculator. Next base: position 6,402,520 of record OZ035869.1, read on the forward strand.
CATGTTCGTGATTTTTAGTCTCGCCGTTGCTGCTCATCGGTCGACCGCGACCTGCACAGATACGGGACAACAATCGGTGTCTTGGTGCGGAATAACCGGGAGAAAAAGGAAATTAAACGGCGATGCGTGATAAAAGTGTCGGTGTGTCGTGCTTGTCGGAACATCTGCGAGGAGGTCGTCCTCGGCTTTGAAACGTGTCGCGAGTAGGTGTTTTGCAGTGCTGGGAGATGTACCTAATTCCGTATTGGAAATATTGTTCAATTGTTTGCCGCGGGTGAAAGTGCGAAGGGAATATGCGCGCAAATGACAGTGGGAGAGGATCGTGAAGAGAATTGCGGTCTTGCGGGAGAAAAAGGTAAATCTTGTATTGTCGAATTTTTTTTTTTTTTTTTTCAAACGAGTCGCATATTTTTTTCGCAAAAACCCGTCTATAAAATAAAATAAAAATTACTTTGGTTTTTTTTTGAGGCAGCCAGTCGATATTAAGTAGACAGCAGTAATCGGTATTTTTTTTCGCAAAAAACGTACTCCTTCTAAAAAATAAAAAAATTACTTTGGGTTTTTTTTTCTGAAGCAGCCAGTCGATATTAAGTAGCCAGCCGTATTCCGTTTTATCGTAACTGCCGCACTGTGTGTAGTACTCGCGCCAGTGTGCACTTGTAAGCTCCCATCCGGCTAAGTGAAATGACGACAAGAGGCTTATCGAGCGAAGAGGGATATTTTCTCTTATCGCGCGGCAGACAAATGGGGGTGGTGGCGGCGTGCCGGAAATAAAGTTCCGAGAAAACATTTCAATCATACAGCCAGCATATGCCGAGAAAGGGGGGGGGGGGAGTATTAATAAGGAGATAGACTTTTGTCGCGTAATTTGGGCTAAGGCAAAGTTGATTTATCGCAAGTTGAACGCGTTTCCATTTTACAGCGGTTGGTGACCGATTTCCCAAAAATTCTTGACGCAAGACTCAGTCCGCCGCGCGGATTTCGAAAAATGGATAGCGCAGGGGCATCGAGAGCCTTTCGGTCGCGACGAGAGCCGCAAGGACAACGACAGCGACGAGGACAGCGTTCGTTACGAGGACTTCAGCAATGACGGTGTGCATACCTGACCTCAGTGCTGTATCTCACGAATCACAGGTAACCAATCGCAATTGATACATTTTCTTGAAAATAAAAACATTTCCCCGAAAGCGAACAAAGCAAATGGTCTATCTAAGCTGGAATCGTGTCTGGAATGGTGCCGCGACCAAACGCGATTCCAGCATTCCGCAGACTGGAATTTCGGAGGGAGACGGAGATACGTTTGATATACATCGTTGAGAACACCGGTTGGTGTGTATCTATGCTGAGAATTCGAGCGTGCGGTGTATCCGCTATTTCCCCCCTATGTCGCACGTGTTATCCTCGACATTCTCCCACCGCGTTTCGCCCGCCAAGCGAGCAACGACAGCGGGTTTACGTATACACCCTCGAAAACGGTGTCTCGCGCGCGCGGAAAGCATATAGAGGGCAAGAGAGGAGTGCCGCGCGCACTGTTACCATCAGTGCTGTTGGGAAGCGCGGCTCACTGGGTCAAGTGCGAACCACTAATTACCCTGCCGGACGAGACTTGTTTTCCTGTGGAAATGCAGTACGTGCGCCGCCCTACCTATATCAACCCTCCCCCCTCCCCCACCGACGGAAATAAACTTTGAGTAATGTCGCACGGAACATTGTCCTTTCCGTCTTTCTACGGACGAGAACAGAGTGAGGCCAATGAGACTGATGTGTAATTTTTTTTTCAGGAATGGGGAGCGTCGCGAGGAACGCGACCAGGACAGCGACGACGACGACGACGACGACGACGGCGACGACGTCGGTGACGACGTCGTCGACGGCCGTCCTGTCGGACGCGCCACCGCCAATGCTGACAGAGCGCGAGCAGTTAAAAATAGAATTTTACAAGACGTACGACGTGATGACCGGGGTCAGAATAGCGGCGACCCTTGGCGGTTTTTTCAGTCTGATGGTCCTCCTCGTGGTCTACAAGAGCAGGTATATACCTAAAAAAATTTTGCAACGAGATGACGATCGATTACTGAATAAATATAAATTGCAGATGCAAGTCGAGCAAGCAGCTGAAGGATCCTCGGCTGACCGCAGCTGCAGCCGCAGCAGTTGCGGAAGCTGAGGCCGAGGAAAGGGCTCTCGCAGCAGCGCTGGAAGCGATCATCAGGTTACCACCTCGCGCGGGTCGTGGCCCCAGAAGATCGTTGTGCATCGAGGTAACTAATCAGCAGATATATCCCCGATAATAAATATACCACGAAATATAATATAAAAATATACCCGAACTAATTTTCCTTCATTCGACACATTTTTTTCTCGGAGCGCAGATGAATCAGCCAATGGTGACGCCTCGTTTCGCTTCGGTCGGTGGTGGTTACGACGCTCTGCTGGCAGCACCGATCCAAGACGCGAGGCTCGCACCTCCGGCGAACGATCGAAGAAGATGCAGTTCCGTCACCTGCAGCAGCGCCGTCAGCAGCTATCTCGAAAGACGAAACTCGGCAATGGTTATGCCTTATCTACCACCGCCTTCCTACTATCCGCGTTATACCGCCTACGATGAGCCTTGGGATCTTTACAATCCCATCGATATTCAGGTGACACATTGAGGAATATAGTAATAAAAAAAAAGAATTTTTCCGAAGCAAAAGATTTAATTGAAAATATTTCAGGTAATACATCCAACGCCTGATTTGTCGCCGTGCGGAAGTCAGATCGGTCTCCACGGGGTGGTCGCAACCTGTAGCAGACGAGCTCCTTTGGCCTCGATGGGCAGCGTCGATCCTCCGGATCCGGACTCCAGATCACTGGGCTCGGACTCGGTTTTCCTGGACGAGGAGGATGAGGACGAGACGCTCGGCACGGAGGACGAGGTTTCCGGTTTTTCCACGGACTCGGACGCTCCCGGACCCAGTTGTCGTGGATTTCTAAGGGTTCCACCGCGAAAGAAGCGGCAATTGGAGAGATGGAACGGCTGTGCGGGTTGTGTGCCTCGGCGACGAGTCGGTGCGCCGGCAGCGGCAGTGGCGGCGGCGGTGACTGATCCCTGTCAGGTTTGCATGACCATCAGTGCCTCCGTAGAAGCACCACGGTCCGTATTATTCATCTCAACTCCCACTAAAAAAATCAGTCTCAGTCATTGACGCATTAATCCTTAGCTAACGATAATTTGCCAAATGTAGAATAGATGTACCTTTAACGGTCTCAAATATTTTTTTTTCCCCACAATTGCACGTTGATTTTTTTAACAAATGCATTTCAATTCACTGAATGATCTACCCGACGATTTTTTTATTCGATTAAATGCTTCAATTTATTCCTTTGAATTTGATGGCCACAATTGGCCCCAAGATGGCCAAAAACGGTACGTCTACCCTACACTTCAAGAGGTACAATGCGGCGATGACTGTGGCAATGAGAGAGTACGTTTTTTTGATGATACTTTTGGGGATTTTGTTGGTAAAGGTCGCCGGCAAGATCGTCGCCAACGAGCAGTAGTCACAGCAGTGCTGGATCGCCGCCGTGTTCTTCGCCGATCGAGTTTAGACATCGGCCGCCCGCGCCCGCGCCCCCGCCCACGTCGGCACCGACCCCCCGCCTGCCAACGACGCCCCCCGTCTGGTCCCAGGAGACACTCTTCTAAATTTATATATATTACCGAAAATATGTATAATTCCCTAGGCCAACAAGGAAGCAGTTGCCATACACGGCAAAAAAATGTCGTGTCGCGTTCGATGTCGATCGGTTGTACGGTCCGGATCCACACGTAGGTGCCCACCTATTAATGACACTGACCTTTCGTTCGCTCATTTTACTTGGTTTGCACGGACAATATATTTTGCCAAGTAATTCGTGACTTTCAGTCAAGTTTGAACGAACCTCGGAAAACGCGAAAAAAAAAACGTGATTATCGAGGATTTTTTTCCAGGGTAACTATTGGAATTATCTATCGGATTGAGAGAAGCATCCACCTAAAAAACGCAGTGTCAACCGAAAGGAAGAAAAACCAAGAATCCATAAATTAACGTCACTCGGATTGTCTCTGAAAAAAAAAAACGGACATTGCGGGCTTTGCAGACTGCGAAGCTCTCTCTATCACCATCTCTGACCCGTAATAAAGGATCTTGAACTCACAAGTGCTGCCGAATTGCCAAATGTACCTAACAATCAAATTGTGTTTAGTCAGAGTTATGTAAATTATATTATAACAAATGTTTGGAAAAAACGAAGTGCGTTTTGCCTGGATAGACATATTCGTGACACGCGAATGCTGTTGTAAAAAAAAAATTACTGAGCGAGGAAAAAAAATACGGCGTTAAAATGAAAATTAGATAATCGAGCGATAGAAGTTAATTAGGCAAATGCGAGGAAGGGCAACTCGTGGTTTGTAAACGAGCGAGTGGATATTATTAATGCTTCTGTGAGTAGCGAATCATATATACCGTATATAAAAATATATATTATTTTCATTTCTCATATATATTTTTCATCATCTTAAGTCGGTCGAAAAGAGGAACATTATTTATCGGTGCCTTCTTCCTGTCGCATACGTTTGATAGATCTCGCTGGTAGACCGAATCTCATGTTGAATCTCACGTATTTCACGTCGTTATACTACTTGCGCGAGGAGGAAAAAGAGAGATCGATATATCGATATATATACAATATATAGATATATATTTTTTGCGTGAATACCGGAGGAAAAAAATGATCGCTGGCGAAAACTCGAGAATGAGGTCGGTTAAAAAACGGGGCTGGACCCTTGCGTCGAGGAACCGAAAAAAAAAAAAAAAAAAAAAATCAACTTTGTCGCTAGTTCGTCGCCCCAAACTCGAGCCGATTCGATCGCGAGTCCTCATCTATTATTATACGTAAAATTTGAAATACTGTTCTACACTGTTCGCGTATGAAACGGCCACCCTCGCCGATTGTTTCCATTACTCGTGACAAAAAAAAAAAAAAAAAAACCTCGGTCAATTGACGACAAAGAAAAAAATGAAAGAAAAAATCTTTCGACACGCGCCTCGTGTCTCTCGCGTGAGCTTAAATCTAGGCCTTCGTACTTTTATAATTTTTCTACTCTACGATAGTAGGACTTTAAGAGTAGCAAACAAGTTAGACTCACGTGAATTATATTGCGTATGTTATCTCGGTACAGTGTGTACGATTAATACTTAGTAACAGACGATGCGGCACCCGTATTTTCGCTAGTTTTTCCTAAGTAAATCGTTTTCATCGCGCTGCTACTCGTCGAGTAATTATTACTACAGACAAATTTTTGCGTTATCTCTCGTTGACATCTATCGACAAGAAATTGTGACTACTCAGGGCATGTGTGTGTTTATCTAAAAATTCTTTCGTTACGTCTCTCTCTGAATTTCCGCGATTCTTTATTTCAACAACTATATTCGCCTTCCTTAGTTCCTACGACAGACCAATCGGCATTATACGCATCGGAGTAAATAATAAAAAAACGACAATCAAAAGACATTATCGAGAGTTTGTGAAATCGCATTGCGGTAGCCAAAATGAGAGACGAGAATGTTATCCGGAGAAAGCGCAACGTTATAAAGAAATAAGTATCGTGACATGAATGTGTGTGCTGCGAAAAAACGCGTCGACAATGTAAATTTCGGGCGGCGAAAAAATATGCAAACCGAGAGATATAATTGGTACGATTGCGAGAAGTATGCGCCTCGGAAAAATGTGTGTATGCGAGGCGAGAACGAACGAAAGGAAAAAAACGTAATAAAAAATGTTACAGTGTTTGAATGTTTATGCATTTCTGAGATGCCGTCGAAATAGAGACGAACGAACGCGGCGGCCGCGACGGAGAGCCGCCGACTGACTTCTGCAGCAGCATCAGCAGCAGCAGCTTGAAAAATGTTTGGCATGTTTCCGTTACTCTCTGCTGCCGAAGCAGCAGCTCCAAAAGTTGAGCGAGAGATGCGAGTGAAGCCTATCCTTCAACGAGAATTAGGATATCGTGACGCCTACGGAACAATTCTGCAACATGCGAACCTACCGGATGGGACGTTCGTCGTGCAATAATTATCCGATAAGTTACTTAGTGTTACCTGAAATCGTTGAAAGCGAATTAAACAACCAAATTACAGCGGAGTAACGAGTACACTTACACCATTCGCACTCGCACAATGCGACTACGTATCGGAGATGATAGTGTAGATCGAGACATGCGTGGACTATATAGCTGCGCACCGCGGCCGTAGTGTAAAAATGAAGTTGGCGAGCCGAACGAAAAATGTTATATGAACAAATAAAAATGCGAATCAAAACACACACACAGACATACAGACACAGAAAAGTGTTAATGAATGAACTCACACATCCTCACTGACACAGAAAAGTGTTAATGAATTGGAATAAATGTTACAAATACATTTCAATTTTGTTCATGTGCCTTACCGCGTCCAAATAATATGCAATTTCACGGGTGCATCGATTAATCAGTAGTTATTAATTGAAAAGAGTGAATCGCGTATTCGATATCCACGAAATAATAAAATGAAATGTTTCCCATAAAAAAAACACAACGGTTTTTCTTAGGTTGCCGAACGTAGCTTGATTTCTATCACACTTGGCTTTTAATCTCAAGCCGGCTATAAAAAGCGTCACTATCGGTGCGGAGATATTGGGGGAGCAGTGGCCGCAGTTTTTTCTAACGACTCTCCCCACCAAATGTATATCATCGTCATCGCAGTTGGTCCCCTCGTTACTACGTCGAATCTTTAAATTTAGTATCGCTACGTTTTTTCTAATAACCAGACGCACGTCCAAAGACGCGTTGAAATTTATTATTTAAAAAACGAAATCGAAACAATTAATATGGATTACAAGAAATATTTCGCAAAGAGCGTCGCCAGGCGTCAGGAAAATCTAATTCGAAAGTTCAGTAAGTAATACGTACCAACAAAAATTTTTTATATAAGTAATTTTTATATCAAATTGAAATTATATAATCACTTAGAATTTTGGTAGTTATGGGTATTAGAAATAAAATGAGAATTAGAAAGGGAAAAAAACGAAAGAAATAGAAATAAGAAGGATTTCATTTTTAGATGAGATGCGAGCTACTAATCCAGAAGCAATCTCGCTTGCCGGTGGAATGCCGAATCCACATGCTTTTCCCATCAAAGCGATAAGTATCACCTATACGGATGATGTCTGTATAAAGCTAACGGAAGCTGATACGAATGGTGCTCTGCAATACGGACCTTCGCAAGGGTGAGCTTTTTAAATGTCTTTTATTTATTCATTTATTTATGAGCAATATAATTTTTTGACTTAGTCACCTGCCACTCCGGAAAAAGTACCGAGAATTTCAGCGGAAGTGGCACGCGCCACCCAACGACGATTGGGATATTTTATTCACGGCCGGGTCTCAGGATGGATTTTGCAAAGTTCTCGAGCTCATTTTGGAAGAGGGTGATCCCATCATGGTCCAGGATCCGGCGTACACAGCGACTCTCGGAGCGGTTGGTACCTTTATTCCCTGTACTATTTTTATTGCAGCATCCAAAAAGTAATAAATGACCAATCCACCATTTCTCAATTGCAGTTACATCCTTTCGCACCTGACTTCATATCAATTCGCCAGGATGCCGATGGCATTATTCCTGAGGAAGTAGAAAAGGCTTGCGAAGAAAGATTCTACAAAAACAAAGCTCTCCCGAAGGTAAAACATCCTAATTTTTTTTTCATAACAATAATCAAAGTCTTATCAATTTGTTTTCACACACGCAGTTATTATACGTTAATCCCATCGGTGCCAATCCCACGGGCTCGTCGCTTACGATTGAGAGAAAGCGAAAAATTTACGAGCTTGCCCAAAAATACGATTTCCTCATCATTGAGGACGATCCTTATTTCTTTCTGCACTTCCTCGACAAACAAACAGAGTCTTTCTTGTCGATGGATATCGACGGCCGAGTCATTCGGCTCGACTCTTTCAGCAAGATTATCAGCGCAGGTCTGCGTCTCGGAGTCGTCACAGCTAACAAAGAGATTATCAAGAACCTGACAATTCAAGTCGAGAACTCTATCTTGCACCCATCCAGTCTCTCACAAGTTCGTTTTTTCTATCTTCTCTTTTCTTGACTCTCATCTATTTGTTATTATTAACTTTTATTCCGTGTGTTCATTTACCACATAGATGTTGATATACAAACTCTTCGAGACTTGGAACAACGAGCGATTTGACCAACACTTCAAAGAGATTCAAAGCTTCTACAAGGAAAAGCGAGACGTTATGTTGGCTGCTGCGGAGAAACATCTAACCGGTTGATCTTTTAAATCCAACATTTTTCGAATTTACAAAATTGTCTTCAAGACTCTGAGTAACATTTTATTTTTCTCCAAAGGTCTTGCCGAATGGTCTGTGCCGAAAGGCGGTATGTTTCTGTGGATGAAAGTACCCGCAATCGAAAATGCTCTCGATATCACTATGAAGAGATTTGTACCGAGCGGTGTTTTCATCATTCCTGGAAATGCCTTTAATTACGATCGCACAATACCCGACCAAAACTTCCGACTCTGTTACAGCTTTGCGACTAGCGACGAGGTCGACAAGGTAAAGAGAACCACCTCGATTTAATTATCATTCATAACGCCAAAGCATTTTTACACATTTTTTTTTTCTATCTCAGGGCTTGTCAATCGTCGCCAAAATAATTCGCGAAGAGATTGCTAAAACGAGAAACATCCTCCTCGATGAATAGACCTCATCGCAAAAGTTGTCTACGCCAAACAAACGATACAAAACGGTGATTCTTTTACATTTGTTGTAACCCACAAAATGAAAAAGTTCTTGTTTTTGTAAAACATAAGAAAAATAATAAAACCAGATAAAACATACCACATGCGACATTTCATTTTCCGCAGCTTCTCACATTACAACTAAACGTACTATATATACTCGTCACTTAATATGTTATTAATACCCAAAACACTACATTATTTATATTAACGATGTGTGCCAATCGAAATAAGGTTAAGTTAAAACACAGTGTCTGTGGTAAACGGTGTCTCGTCGGTCGGTAAGATAGGTAAATGTACACGTCTCGTATCGCGTCTCTTGATAAGGGGAATCAGCTGATTGGGAACTCGAAGTGCGCAACACAGTTATCGCGTGTGACCCTCGTTGTTTACACAACCGTCGCGACCCGACAGCTCTCTCTACGGATTTATAGTGTCGTTATCACTTATCATGTTATATTTGAGTCTGTCGATGCAACAGCAACAGCAGCAGCAGCAAACGAAGAATCTGCTGACATCGTGCTTAAAACTATCGCATAACTTGATTTCAATTCCTGCGGATTATCGACCCGGTGCTGAATTAACATGAATTACGCAAGGTTCTTTGCAAAACGCGTCGGTCGGCGACGTCAAAATTTTATTCGAAAATTAAGTAAGTAATAGCTGTACCTGAAAAGCTGATAAAAAATATTTATCACATAACCTCAAATATGGGTGTTTTCTATCGATGCTGCCGCTTCTCTTGAATATTCATTTCAGTCCGCGTTAAGCGTAACAACTAAAATAAGTTTTCTTCTGCTTTGCCAACGACTTGTTATTTTTCTAGCGGTCATGCGTGCCACTCGGCCAGCGGCTATCTCGCTCGACGCCGGATCGCCGAATCCTGCTAACTTTCCCGTCAAAGAGATGTCGATCACCTACATCGGTGATATCTGTGAGAAACTGGCTGGACGTGATTTGAATGCTGCGTTGCAATACGGACCTTCCCAAGGGTACGATTCTTTGATTCTATTTTATTATTATCATTATTATTATTATTAACAGACACCCTCTTTATTAACAGACACCTGCCACTCGTGAAAAAATACCAAGACTTTCAACAGAAATGGCACGCGCCTCCTCGTAACGACTGGGACGTATTATTCACTGCCGGCTCTCAGGATGGATTTTGCAAGGTTCTGGACCTTGTAACGGAAGAGGGCGAGCCAGTAATGGTACAAGTACCGACGTACCCAGCAACACTCGGAGCGGTGAGTAAAGAACGCATCATTGACGCACTTATATGTTGCACGCACGCATTTCCCGCAGCAGTCCTTATCATCCTTAAAATACCTATGTGCAATTGTTGCAATTATTCGTTGTTAGTCCTCGACATTATGCAGTGAAATTATACGCGCCGACAGATAACGTTCGTAATGGCCATTAGGCCATTTTCTTATATCACGATCAGCTGCACTGGAAATGACAGCAGTCGTTGTGACGCCATCATACGGTCAGTCTCGTGTTGCCAATCTCTTTGGACATTTGGTTGATTTACTTGTAAAACCGCGTTAACGAAAATTCTCGCGCGCGCGGCTGTGGATAAGCAAAATAATCGAAATCGCGCGATCAATGAAGCGGCTCTGAGTGAAGAAATGGATTTTACAAGACGCTTTAGCGATGAATCTTTGCGGCGTCGGAGGATGCTCATTAATGTTCTCGGTAAGGCAAAGAGAGAGGTAAGCAGCAGACGCGAGCAGCAACTAATATGTGCTGCTACTGCTGCTGCGGGTGAAGGTAAAACTCGAGTGCCTATAAAAGCGTTAATAAAAGAGATAACACTTGTTACCGATATCGCCCCAGCAAATTGCGATAATTGCCGGTGCGAAGGGGTTGTTGGGGGACCATAATGGAAACAGCAACGTCACAACCCGGAAGTATGAGAATAATTATTTGTAGGGACTGCCTATGCGGAAGTTCCCCCAACCGGAGGCCTGCAGGGATGGGCCGAAGGTCAAATGAACCCTGAGACATTTCCGATCGAAGAGATGTCGTTCCGTTTGAAAGACGGAACGTTATGTCAACTCAAGAACGATGAGCTGCATATGGCACTGAAAATGGCACGAGCTCAAGGGTGAATACTTGAAAATTCCAAAAACGCGGCTAGAGGCCATTTTCGAGTCAGAGATAAATTCTTTACACCTGGCAGAAAAATATACTCAATAGAAAGAAACGAAAAAAAAAAAAAAAAAATAGCCCGTTTGTCTTCTACAGGATTCCAGTGGCGCTGCACAAGTTTCGTGCAATGCAGAGGCATTGGCACTCGCCACCCAACGACAAATGGGACGTTGTAGTAGTAAATGGCTCCCAGGATGGTCTGTGGAGGGTTTTCAGTGCCTTCGTTGATGTTGGCGATCCCGTGATGATTCAGGCACCGGTTTATTTCGGGGTCGTTGGCGCCGTTAGTACCGTTGTATCCAAATCCAGAAATCACGTTTCTCATCACTTTGCTTAATCCTTGGTAAAAATGTCCCATGGCTTGGTTGCGATTACATCCACATGCAGATAAAATCTACCAATTCCCACAACTGCCCCTTGAAAAAATTTATAAAATGGTATTTTGATATTGACAGATAGATTCTCTGGCACCGGAATTTATAGGAATTCATCAAGATGCTGACGGTATTATTCCTGATGACATAGAGAAGGCTTGCGAAGAAAGAGTCCGTAAAAATAAGGCCCTTCCCAAGGTAAACCATAAATACTCAATTGATTTGATTTCAATTTGGTTGAAAATCAAGATTTTTACAATTTTCTCACGCAGATGCTGTACGTGAATCCGATAGCGGCAAATCCCACAGGCTCATCGCTCACGATAGAGAGAAAAGAACAAATTTACAAGCTGGCGCAGAAATACGACTTTCTCATCGTCGAGGATGATCCTTACTTCTTCCTTCACTTCCTCGACAAACAACCGAAGTCTTTCTTGTCAATGGATACCGACGGACGCGTCATTCGACTGGACTCTTTCAGCAAGATTATCAGTGCCGGTCTGCGTCTCGGTGTCGTCACGGCCAATAAAAAGATTATCGAAAAACTGACGATACACGTTGAAAACTCTATCTTGCATTCGTCCAGTCTCTCGCAGGTCCGTTTTTTTTTCTCGCTTACTGCACCACAGCTATTAACGTCACATTAATGTATCTTCTCATTTACGCAGATGTTGATATACAAACTTTTTGAAAGTTGGGACCACGAGAGATTCGAGCAACACTTTAAAGAGATTCAACGATTCTACAAAGAAAAGCGAGACGTTATGCTGGCAGCTATGGACAAACATCTAACCGGTTAATATTTTTCATGTCTCTAATTCTAAGACGAAACTAAAAATAAAAAAATATTTCGTTTTCTTTTCTCATTGCAGGACTCGCCGAGTGGTCCGTTCCGAACGGTGGTATGTTCGTGTGGATAAGAATCATCGGCATTGAAAATGCGCTCGACATCACTATGGAAAAATTTCTGCCGAACAATGTCTTCGTCATACCAGGAAACGCATTCAACTACGACGGAACGATACCCGATCGACACTTGCGCCTTTGTTACAGCTTTGCAACTGCGGATGAGGTCGAAAAGGTAATTGTTAGGAATCCTACTGCCTCGTCACACGAAATATCAACTCCTTTCAATGATTCAATATATGTATTTCAGGGACTGTCGATTATTGCAAAAATAATTCGCGAGGAAGTCGCCAAGAAGAAAAATATTCACGTCGTCTAATGGTTCACAGTACAAAAGGCATCAATGCCGCAGATATGTCCAATTCAAGCTACATTCGGAAATAAAAAAACATACTTTGTACGAATTGTCGATGGTGGACCTTGTTTCAATTTGCGGCTAAAATATCGCGAGGAGGTCCGAGTGTAAATTGGATAATGGAGTGAAAAAAAAATAGCGGCGCGATTGTACAGCAGCCGCACATTGTTCGCACATTGCTGGCAATGTGGCTTATGGCTCGCTCCGTTACGTGTTACGAATTACGATAGCAGCAGCAGCCCATTTACAATTACCTCGTTATAATGCGTTATTGTGCAGTTTACCTATCCAGTCTGTTGGTAATTACTATTGCTACCCTATAATCGTACACGAGCAACTCGATGGTATTCGACACTTTCGGTTAAATGCACGTGCCACGAGCGCAATGAGGACAAAGGAAAGTGGGCACACGACATTGTAGGCTTTGAGCGAAAAGCTGCTGCTGCTGTTGCTGTTTTATTCCATCTTGTACACAAATCCAATGAATGACTCAAGGTACCAAATTCTTACACGTACTTCTACCTATATATATTTTCGTTGTATAAAATGTGGCTATTGCAGTGGGCAACGCAGACGGAAGATGGACTTTTCGAGCTTCTTCAGCGACGTCTGCTTGAGACGTCAGAGAATGCTGAGTAGCATTCTTGGTAAAGAAAAAAACATAAATTTTCTGCTGCTGCTGCTGACCGAGGCTAGATCGGTAGGATGCCTCCGAAAGAGAACGAACGAAAAAATGGAAATGACATAATTACTTGCAGAAATAGCCGTCAACGAAAGTTCACCTGGAAGACGTACGATCGGTTGGGCGGAAGGCCAAAAGAATCCAGCGACTTTTCCGATCGAGGAGATATCGTTTAGATTGAAAGATGGCTCGGTGTGTAATCTCCGGGACGCTGAATTGAATATGGCATTAAAAATGGCTCAGGCGCAAGGGTAAATGTTCATTATCGTAAATCAATTATCGTCGGAGGAAGAAAAAACATAAAAAATTGCTTTCGTTTTTGCACATTTTACCAGAATTCCGGAAGTGTTGGACAAACTTCGCGAGATGCAAACTCGTTGGCACTCACCTCCCAACGACAATTGGGATGTTATTGTTCTAAATGGCTCTCAAGATGGTCTTTGGAGAATATTCGAGGTTTTTGTCGACATTGGCGATCCAGTTATGGTTCAGACACCGGTTTATTTCGGAGTGGCGGGAGCTGTGAGTTAATATATTACCTCTGCTGCTGATTCAATTTTTTTTTTCTTATCGACACATTTAACGTTGCAGATACATTCACTGGCACCTGACTTTATAGAAATTCGACAAGACGCCGAGGGGATTATTCCCGAGGAAGTGGAGAAAGTTTGCGCGGAAAGGCTTCGAAAGAATAAACCTATTCCCAAGGTAATCGCTCGGAAACTAAAAAAACTAAAAAATAAAAGAATAAAATAAACAATTATTTTCAGCTGCTGTACGTTAATCCAATCGGTGCGAACCCGACCGGCGCCGTTTTGACGGACGAAAGAAAACGCAAATTGTACAAGATAGCCCAAGAATACGATTTCCTGATAATCGAAGACGATGCCTATTTCTTCCTTCACTTCCTCGATCAACAACCACCGTCTTTCCTCTCAATGGACACCGACGGTCGTGTCGTGCGGCTCGATTCATTCAGCAAAATAATCAGCGCCGGTCTGCGTTTTGGCATTGTAACTGCTCACAAGGATCTCATCGATAAGCTGATAATTCACGTTGAGAATACCGTCATGCACGTTTCCAATCTTTCGCAAGTTAGTTTTTCTCAAGTACAATATTCTTACTTTTGTTATTCCGTTGCTATTGCTGAAGATTGAATTGATTGATTGTTTCCGTCGCAGATGGTGATGTTGAAACTTTTTGAAACTTGGAGCTTCGACAGGTTCAATCAACACATCGAAGAGATCAAACGTTTTTATAGAATGAAACGGGATATAATGTTGGATGCAGCGGATAAACACCTAACCGGTAAGTGCAATAATAATAATATTAATTATTAATAATAATAATAGAATGATGAGGGAATAACTGACTGATGGTTTTTTTACTCTTGGAGGGCTCGCCGAATGGTCCGTCCCGAACGGAGGTATGTTTCTGTGGATAAGGCTCACCGAGATCGAAGATACCCTTCATCTGGCAATGAATAAATTCGTCCCAAGCGGTGTTTTCGTTATCCCCGGAAGCGCCTTTAATTACAACAGCACTAAGCCCGATCAGCATTTGCGACTTTGCTACAGTTTCGCGACTGCGGAAGAGGTCGAAAAGGTAAATAACAAAATGAACAACGTCTCTATTCTCGCGCGAATGAAATGCTATTAATTTCAGGGATTGTCGATCATTGCCAAAATAATACGAGAAGAGACAAAGGCGGCGAAGAGTATTCGGGTCGATTGATCGATCGCGGGGCTCAACTGGAATGTATTGCATATATGTAGTAGAAAAATATTTTGAAAGAAAACACTGTACTTGCAATTCGTGTGCGTTTCATGAGAAGCAGCAGGAGCAAACCGTTGAAATTTTCCTGCTCTCGCCGCCGCCGCCGCCGTCGGCGCTGCCGCTGGGATAATAATCCGCCGCGCGTTTCTCAGTTCTCACTCAACGTCGGCTCCAGATCCACGCAAAGCGGCAGTGGACAAACTTTCGCGTAGATTAATACTGTCAAAACGTTCACGTTTGTTATCTCGAAAAGCTCGTTACGAGTACTCGACAAAATGTAGTTGTAAATAAATGGAAAAACTATGGCTGCGTTGACGAAAGTAGTGCGAATGAGGTTATACACGACCGTTTTTTCTTCACATCATTCTTACTCGTACGAGATTTAAATATAAGCACAGTATTCAAGGTACGCGAGCAACTTTTGTCAGCAATGATTTACCAAACTTTTTGAGGTTATGCGTTTCGGTGATATATGTCTGTTGTTGTTGTCTGTTGTCGTTAGAATGGGTCGAGTAGACGACGGAGAGAGCGAAGCTGCTGGTCCCTCCGAACCGGAGGAAGAGAAGGACAAGGATGGAGACACCTCCGAAGCGGACGAAGGAAAAGATACGGAAAAAGATGCTTCCGATTCGGACAGCTCCGCTGGCCTTTCGCCAAAAAAATACAAATGTAAAAAACCAGGGTGCAACGCCAGGTTTTTGAGGCCGTCGAGGCTAACCTGGCATATGCGGAAACATAACGACGAGGTACAGACGATCAATTTATATGGTTGTTCGATATAATTTCTGGAATTGCGACTTATCGCAATTTTGTTCGTCACGTTTCGTAGAGGCCGTACAAGTGCGATCAAGAAGGATGCACCAGGGCGTACACAAACTCTTCGCACTTGAAGAGACACCTGAATACCACTCACAAGCCTGTGACTAAAACTTACACGTCGGTAGATTGCATTTCTTTCTTCACATCCGTCTATTCGTTGTGATAAATAAATAAAATGGACTTTTCCTCTTTGCAGATGCAAAGAGTGCGGCACCGAGCTGGGAAGTCTCTTCAGTCTGAAGCGTCACCACAAAAAAATTCACGACCCAACGAGGCTCACGTGTATCGAGTGCGGAGCGACATTTCGCAAAAAGCACTGTTACAACGAGCATCTGTCGATGCACGCCGGTGTGGCGATGTATAAATGCGACAATTGCGACCAGAGTTTCACGACGCTGCGTCTGTACAAAAAGCATCACCGAGTGCACGAGTCACTGAAAACATACCCCTGCACGTCGACAGGGTGCACGGAAATTTTCGACAAGTGGTCGAAGCTGAGCAAACACTTAGCGACTGACCACGAATTCGGTAAGTATTATTTCAATCTATATTTCAATCGCGCTAACTACAAAAATCGCTTTGTTCGATCCGCTTGCTCCTATTTTTCGTTCTTCTATTCTCGTCGTGTTTCGTTACCATTTCTTTGAAAGCTCTATTTCCACTCTCAATCGTGAAACTATCTGTTCACTACGATTGTCGTCAAATAGATTGTGCGAAAAACGTTGGCGCACTGAGAAGCAAAAATTTGGTAGGCACGAGTCGCGTAGGTGTTACTATTTTTTTAATCAGTTTTTTTCCTTCCTCTTGGGGCAAACTTTGTCAGTGTTATTTGATTTTTCGAGGGTTTCGGGAGGGCTTTGATAAATCAATCTGTGCGTGCTGTAGTGCCTGCTATAAATAAATGCCTGATAAGCCGAGATGATAATTTTCAACAGGTAGAGAAAAGCGGCGCACGCACGGATTCATCGAGGGATGGTTTCGTCAAGGCTTGTGGGGTGCATCTATTTCTGACTCGAATCAATCGAATTAATCGTACAAAGTAACACAGCGTCTTCAAGACAGCGTATCGAGATATATTTCCCAATTTCAAGACTCCTTATTCTTACAATACATTATTGTGTATTATATTAATTTGTCGAATAAAGACTATGTTGTTAGACATTGACGGTAATCCGATGGAAAGATGATAATCGCGTTGTGCAAATCTCCGATGATAAATCGATACGATCTGATTTTCTATTCGATCGTATCTGCATTTTTTGGTTGGCTGCGATTGAATTCGCAGGGCATCACCGTGGATTGCGCGATAAATATGTGGCTAATCGGAGGAGAGCCACGATCCATCGGTCTGCGAGCCGCAAATATGCATACTAAAATAGCGACGATGGCGGCCAGTGCAAAAATCCATATCCAGCAGCTTTCGAAAGCCACCAACGACGTTCGTCTCAAGTCTGCAAGAAAAAAAAATCAGATCTTTCCTAAGCATAAAATTCATTTGACGAGCAGCTCACTTTCCGGCAGACAAGTGGACATTTTTTCCCGCGTATCCGTTGCTTTTCGCAATTTAATCTCGTAACCGCAGCAAGAATTTTCCACGAACGAAACAACCTTCCCCGATCTATTGAAAATCAGTCTGATTCCTTCGAAAGCCGTCCGACCCAAGATCAGACGTTTGTCCTCAGTCTTTCGTATTGCAAATATGTAGCAGAAAGTAGGTTCTCGCGAATTTTTCGTATAGTAACGTTGAATCAAGTTCTCTCCGGAATATGCTTTTCAAAAAAGAGACTTCAGTTTCTATATTATTAGCCACTTCGATTTTCTTCGATTTTTTTCGATTTTCTTACAAACTTGAAAAGCTTCGTTTTCGTTTGTGAAGAATTCAATGCTAAAATCAGGGACATTGTTCCAACGAACAGGGCTTTCGTAGCAGGTGTGTCCTCCTTTCTCCCATATTCTCATTTGCGTCGGAAAATCGTATCGGTCCGCATAGGCCAAGATCACGCCCATAAATTTTCGATAAAGCTCGAAGGGTAGATAGATGCCTGCGAGAGCGGAAATGAAAGAGCTTTGCGAATCGAAGAGCATCGTAACGCATCGCATTTACATTGTAGCCTCGACTCACCGGGCACTTTATTATCGAATATTGCTCCGCGAACGTTGAGTTCCTCGCACGTTCCCAAGGACGTACCGTTCACCGTCAGCGATTTCACGACGACCATAAATAAATATGGATCGATTACAGTCGCGTCTTGTATGACAGTCCGATCGAACGACGTCGCCGCGGCCTCGTCGTTGTAACGCACGTGCATGTAACCGATAGATAACATATCGCTTCTGCGGTAGT
The DNA here is from genome assembly GCA_964034905.1 of Itoplectis maculator. NCBI lineage: Eukaryota > Metazoa > Arthropoda > Insecta > Hymenoptera > Ichneumonidae > Itoplectis > Itoplectis maculator. The sequence continues at coordinate 6,420,753 of OZ035869.1, forward strand.
TTCCGCACAACGCAAACTCGTAACTCACGGAAATGTTTTCCCTCTCGATTCGCAGACTCGTCGAGAAACTCGAGTATCCGTCGTTCATCGGCGTCTCCAATAAACCGATAAAATTCGTAGTATCTTCGGTTACATTCTCCAGCAAAACAATATCAACCCTTAGATTAGGGAGTTCGTGGGTTACGTTTTTGGGGACGGTTATCCAATCGGAGATCAGTTGACCCTCGTAACGATTGTCTGGAAGTATTTTTTATATTCTTTTTTGCGTTCACTACAAATTTTCGATTTTTCACGATAGAGCTTTTATTGAAATATTGAAAACACTGAGTTTGATGTGCTTCTGTACCTTTGCTGCGTATAGAAGCTAATCGAGGAAGCGCAAAGACCGTCGACGATTCTCTGATATCATATCCACATCCTTCCAAATATTCCGTCGCGTCTTCGCGCTGAACTACACCGATTTTGTGAGTCTCGATGCTGTATTCGGTTGGAGCACTTTGCGCGGGAAGACCGTATTTCACTTCCATTCGATAATCTTCTATCCAAGCCTTGGAGTACATCCAATGACGTCGCGCGTAAGATTGTAAAATTTGGAGCAGAAAAATGGCCAAATGCGGCCAGGATCTTATTCGGATCATTCTGTGAAAAAGTAGAAAGGATTTCGTTTGCAAAAAAAACTTTACATCAATTTTAGTAATTTTTTTAATCAGTGGGAAATTTGCCAGGTTTTTTAAAGTTAGCGAAATTGAAAACTGTTTTTTTATTTTTTATTTCCTAGTGATATTAAACGATGCGTATGAACCCTTTGATTGCAGATTACAAGTGTGAGAATTGCGACAAACAGTTCAAACACAAGAGACAGCTGCTGGCCCATTCGGAAGCCCACACGAGAGAAGGTACCGTAGTCCAGACTTGTCCGTACAAAAACTGTCCCCGATTCTACTCTTACAAGCGGAATCTCGACGAGCACGTCCTCTCCGTTCACTTGGGGCGGAAATTCATCTGCGACATGTGCGAGCATTCTTTCGCCTTCAAATCGGCCGTCGCTCGTCACATACAAGTCGTGCACGAGGGAAAAGATCAGCGGCCGTTGAAGCGCAAAAGGCAGCGACGAAGAAGAAAAGACGCCGGTGTTTATAAGAAGAGTATGGTTTCAAAACTCGCCGGCTTGGAATTGCCTACTGAGCTGGAGAAACGTATTCTCCGCAGAAAGTCCGAAGTTGTTTTGGAAAGAACGGTGGTAGCGAAATCGGCTGATAAATCGGCTGCTGCTGCTAACAGCGATGTGACTAGCGAATCAACAGTCACTTCGAAAAATGATACTGTCATCCCGGACGATGATGTAGCATCCGAAAAAATGGATGTCGACGCGACGTCGTGCGTGATGCCCGTTGCTTTGGACCAGAAACCTGAGAAGGATTCTTCCCCGCAGGTCGAGAAATATAACCAAGGAATATTGTCGACAATGGCAGTCGAGAATGGGACATTGCATAATGAAAATGAAGCTATGTTGGTTATAAAGAAAAATACACAAGAGACTGCCTCTACGTCGCAAGATAAAAGTCAAAAACTTTTACACCCCACAGTCATACATGCGATGGAAATCGCAACAAAATAGTGCGGTGCACGCGAAAAAAAATTACAAAGTATTCAAAATGACAACGCCATTGCCGTTTGTTCTAGACTATTCGTCTTAAGAATAAATATATGTATTTTGATTTAATCCCATCGCATTTCCACCTACGTCTTTGGGAATTCCTTTCTCACAATTATAGATCTATTCCTAAAAACTAATTTGCTTTTCGTTTAGCTGAATTGGCGAAAAATCGAATTTCCGTCAATGCCGCTGCGACTAGTCTCAGAACTTGTCGTGTATTTTATTTTTACCCAGCGCCTAATTGAGTGTCTGTTGAGAATGTTTCAAAAGCGTAAAGATGTTGGCGCCGTCGTTGGCGGCTGCTGCCCGGGCGCGCTGCCCGCAAATTTAATGCGCACGCACTCGAGACGTCAGTCGCCCACAGCCGGCGCGGCACAGCTGATCGCTCGCGCGTGCGCCGCGCGTTACACAAGAATTTTCCGCGACTACCCTTTTTTTACTCTAGTCCCGCGACTTGCGGCAGTTGCGCGTCGTTTACTGACCGCAATTGACGTTTGCGAGTTCGCCGCTCATATTTTTCGCGTCTTGTCGGCTGACACGAATCTCAAGGCCGGCTGCGGCTGCGGCGGTAGTTGCGCGTCTTTCATCGTAAGCAGTAACAATTGTCATCGCGTATCGATAGAAGCAGAACGACAGCGGTCAGCAGTTTTGCGGAATGGCTGCGATAGACATGAAAAGTCTGAGCGACGCGGAGATCGACAAATTCATCGACTCGTTCGATACGGTTCTCACTGATTGCGACGGTAAGTCGCAGCTAAATTAACGATGATCGTTGTTTCATTCGAATATTTCGTTGGACTTGTGTATATTTTCGCACAGGAGTGCTCTGGTTTCACACGAGCGCATTGCCCAATGCCGCCGATGTCATGAACACGTTTCGTGATCTTGGGAAAAAAGTATTTTATGTCACCAACAACAGCACTAAGACTCGTGAGGAATTTGGCGAAAAGTGCGAAGTTTTGAATTTCGTCGCTACGCCGGAGGATATTCTATGCACTGCATATCTTACGGCTTGCTACTTGCGTGATATGGGTTTCGATAAAAAAGCCTACGTCATTGGCTCTACCGGTGAGTCTACGATTTAAAATTCGATTCGCTTGAATAATAAAAAATAAATAAACAGCGCCACGATTTTTATTTTTTTTCTACTGCTTAGGAATTACGAAAGAACTGGATCGTGTAGGAATTCGTCACATAGGAGTCGGTCCCGATCCAGTGCTGAACAATTCACCCTACGAGGCTTTCGAAATGGATCCTGAAGTAGGCGCAGTTATCGTTGGCTTCGACGAACACTTCAGCTATCGAAAGATGATGAAGGCGGCGTCTTACTTGAAGGACAAGAAGGTCCACTTCGTAGCGACGAACACGGACGAGAGATTTCCCACGTCCGGCAGTCTAGTCATTCCAGGTGAGCTACAATAATGTTCCATCGTTCTATAAATCCGATGATTAAATTTTCGATCGAGCAATGCAAGTCCAACGATTAACTTTTCGAATTTTCAGGCACGGGAAGTCTGGTCCGATGCATCGAGACTTGCGCGGAGCGCAAAGCAGTTGTCATGGGAAAGCCGGAGACTTACGTGGCGGATATGCTGACGAAGCATCACAAAATCGAGCCGAAGCGAACGCTGATGATCGGTGATCGGGCCAACACGGATATTCTTCTCGGCACTCGATGTGGCTTTCAGACTCTTCTCGTCCTGTCTGGTGTGACGAGTCTCGAGGAAATCGAGCACTGGCGACAGTCGGAAGTTCGCGAGCACCGAGAATTCCTGCCGACTTACTACACCGACGAATTGGGCGATCTTCTGCCAGCGCTTCAACGATACAAGAACAAGACGCAAAAATCGTGATTCTCTAGTCAATTTATTTCCCCAATAGGATCAATTGCGTATTTATTTCTGTCTGTGTTCAATCGCCGCCGCCGCCGCCGCCGCAAAGACAAATAATATCTAAGTGTCAACTATCGATTGTCCGATCTCCGCCGTTTCGTCAGCAATTCGATTATCGCATTTCATTGGTACTCGCGCGCGGACGAAATTAAAAATCATCTACGCCATAGATGCCGATGATAAACGCATAAACACGAAACATTTTTATTTTATAAATTATCAGTGAATTCATTGTAACCTTTGGACTGACAATGAGTAAATACATCTTTCGAGATGACATTTATAGAAAAATGAAAGAGCTTTCAATGATCGAGACAGGCTCCGATATATCTTCGAGCTCATACATTCCGCAGATCTATTTGTGTACATAGACTTGAGATTTTCGATGTTAAGCTTACTTCGTAGATCAAAGACCTATGAATACTCATTCAGTGCTACGTTCTGAATACTGACGAAATCACCGGAAAAGCATCTCTTTTCGGTGACATTCACCACTCACCGATGCTTTTTCGTTGATTATCCTTTGTTCTTGCGTTGCATTTTCCAGTGAGCTAATCTGCCAGGTCGAGCACAATGGTCCTCGACGCGCTAGACCTAATAATCGATACGATGAGAGTACTCGGCGACAGATATACGACTAATGCACGTGGTACCTTACTGACAAGCAACTTTTAATGAGGACGCTCTGCAGCCGAGATCTACGATCCAACTCGGTCTCTGTGTGTGTGAGAATGTGTGTGTGTGCGCCTGTATGTAACAGCAGCCGAATAAAACAATACCATTCGAAAGCACAGCGTGTACAATTTGAAACGGCTGAGAAGCGTAGAAGGCGATCATTAAATCTCCACGATTTATTTAATCGTAACCACGCGGTTAGCACGAGTCGCGAGCAACGAGCGTTGCGTAACATTGCATAAGGAAGGTCGCGTCAGTCAGCTCTACGAATTGGCATCAAGCCATCGGAGACGAGAGCAGAAACTCATTGATAGCGCGAGTAAGCGCGCGAGTTGTTCGTCCGTAGCACATTTGTTCCTTATAACTAACCATGGCCGCGAGAAGCTTCAGGTCGCTTTCGAAAAATGAGCTGAAGGACTTTATCGACTCTGTGGATGTGGTCCTATCCGATTGCGATGGTGAGCGACTTTATTCCATATTTTTCCACGACTGTTCACGCGTCATTTAATAACTGTATATATTGTAAAATCATTGTAAAATATTCAAGGTGTGCTCTGGAGAGAAACGGAAGTTGTACCTGGATCGCCCGACGCTGTTGACCAACTGAAGAAAGCTGGCAAAAAGTTTTTCTACGTCACCAATAATAACGGCAAAACAAGGAAGGAGCTCGTGGAAAAGTGCAAAGGACTTGGTTTTAATGCCACAGTGGTATGATATACGCAGCTGCTGCTGAATTTCACAAATTGCATGAATTGCATGAATTGCAAAAATATAACCAGCGACGAAATGGACTTTTTTTTTTCCACAGGAAGAAATAGTCTGCACGAGTTATATCGCAGCGATGTATCTGAAGGAAAGGAATTTCCAGAAAAAAGTCTACCTCGTCGGTAATTCTGGGCTGTCTCAAGAATTGGACAACGTTGGAATATCCTACACAGGCGTCGGGGTACACGACAATTTTTTCCGATAACTCGCAAAGTTTTTCTGTGTGTTTTTTTTATCAGTACTACCTTTTGTCATACAGCCGGATAAAATGGAAGGAGATGCGACGGACGTGGTGACACAATTTAAAAGAGATCCAGAAATCGGTGCTGTTATCGTTGGCTTTGATACCGATTTTAGTTACCCAAAACTTGTAAAAGCCGCCACTTACGCTGCCGATCCTAACGTCATCTTTATCGGGACGAATCCGGACACAGATAGGCCTTCTCCAAATCTTAATAAATTTCCTGGTAAGATTCGCCATAAATTTCTATTTTATTTATTAATAAGAAATAAATACTTAACGATGCAACAAAAAAACGCGTTAAGCTTTGACTACGCAATGAATTTTATTTATGGCATTTTATGATAATGAAAAAAATTGCCAACAGGAGCCGGATGCCTGATAAGAGCAGTGGAAGCAGCCGCCGGTAGAAATGCACTTGTTGTTGGCAAACCGGAGCCGTACATGAGTCAATACGTTATCAAGACTTACGGCTTGGATCCTGCGCGGACGCTAATGATCGGTGACAAGTAAGATTCACTTTGACGTATGGTTAAACATAGCACTATCAGCAGAATCAGTTTGACTCAATCTTGTCTATTAACTTTTCCGACATGCGACAAACTAATATTTACACTGTTCCAGTTGTAAGACCGATATCTTGCTGGGCAAACGATGCGGCTTCAAAACTCTCCTCGTGCTTTCCGGAGTCACGACGGAATCGGAGCTCGTCGCGCATAGCAAAAACACCAACGACAGGACTATACTTCCTGACTATTACACCGACCAACTATCCGACATTTTTCGATCTTCTTAGCGACAATTGATAACCCTTTTACTGACTTATTACCGACAAAAACGCATTTTATTTATGTCTAAATATTGCGCGCGTTTAAAGAAATAATTGAATACTTAAAAAAAAATGTTTATCTTAATAAATTCGCTAAATTTGTTTGCTCGAAATTCTCGAATTGATTCTTTTTTCGTTTTTTTTTAATTTGAACAACGCAATGCGCATTATGCTGCTTGAATTACGAGATACGCTCGCTTCTCGACAAGTAGGACCACCAGTAAAATACGTTAATAGCGAGAAATAACAATGGGAAAACGACGCGGCTTGCGCGATCGATTTTCGATACGGAATTGTATCGCGGTGCTCTTGCGCGTCGTCTGTGCGATGAAACGCGTTGCTCAGGCTGCTGCTGCTGCTGTTGCAGCGGCGGTGGAGGCGGTGTAATCGGTGTTGGGCTGCTGTAAGGAACACAGGAAAGTTGCCATTGGCTTCCGCAGCAACGTCTTCTTTCGCGATCCGGAAGCAGCCCCGACAATGGTATCACTTCGATAATGCGTTCGCCGGCGTTCATCGGAAAATTCCGACTGCCGCAACTTCGACCGGACGAATTTACGGACGATCTTCTTCGGATCTGTCGACGAGATATGTATGAGAAAAAAAATCTTCTCTACAAGATATAAAAAAAAAATCTTTAGAAGAAATTTTTTTTTTAAGGAAAATGACAAACCGTTCGACGTTTTCGCGATCGATGCATCGTATCCTCGTCGCTCGAACTCTCATCTTCGCTGCTGAGATCCGAACTGAAGTAGCACTCGCCCGAGCCATACTTCGTGAAGTAATGGACCACTGCGAACTGAATTATCGTCGCGAAGATGAATGCGAACGATAGAAAGACGAAAAAATCCAGAGCTGTGGGATAAGGAACTTTTGGCAAATCCGTCCGCGCCTCCAGGCCCAGAAATGTCATCGTCAGCACCGTTGTTATACCTTAAATAGTGAATAATAATAATAATAATTATTATTATTATTATAACACACAGTAATAATAGTTCATTATGATGTCGCGCGAATTCTTTTTAACACAAAAATTGATCTACTTACCGAGCGAAACTCGATCAGCCGTAGCTTCGCGATTGAGCCAAAACGAGACCCAGGATAAAACGACAAGAAGCACACAAGGTCCGTAAACTTGAATGAGAAAGTTGCCCATGTGCCTCTGCAGATGGAAGGATACAAGAAGCATACTGTACTCAGCTGCGAAAAATAAGACAACAAATATAGTCGGCTCGATTCTCTATATTCTTGTCTGCGGAAAACAGCTGTCCCTAAAGCTTCGGACATGTGTTATTAATTAACAATTCTCTTCGGATAAGCCCTACAAACAAACCCGCAGCATCAATGATAGTTGCTATCCTGCGACACGGTTCGGCGCGCATCAGACACTCCCCGCAATGAAATTGTCGCGTTCGCGAGCTGTGCTTGCTGATGCTGCTACTGCAGCTGCCTGAGGCGTAAGATTGATGCGAACAAAACTTATCCGACTAGGCTGGTCAATTGCACATTTGCGGACAGCGAGGACAATAAATTTCCAGGCCTGCGTTATCGCACATTCATAGCCAGGGTATGAAATACGGTTTACGCTCGCTGAGTCAATTTCTCGATTAGAGCCTTGATTTATCTTGCCTTTGATATAACAAAAAGCAACCCTCATCCCCCACAGTGTACCACTGTTAACGCGTTCGAGTTTGTCGATTGGCTTGTATATTAATTAAAAATCGAATAAAAAGGAAATAAAACGTGAATACGCGAAGAGGTCAAGTGGAGCAGGAGAATATATCGCTGTACTGACTTTGTGAGAGCGATGCGGCGTTGGATTGATTCGCAGTTGGGTTTGCCACCAGGTCGAACTGCGACAGCTTCATGTCCTCAGCTATTGCCACCTGCCTCGCACTGTTCCACTTGTACACCACGTCTCTCGTTGTGTAGCCGACTGTTAATTAAATCAACGAATTATTCGATGTGTAAATAGTTCAAGTTTATCATAAATATACATCGGAGCTACTTACAACTTCCAAATTTGAGTGGACATCGTTGGGTGTCCATTGGAAAGTCCTCAAGATTCATGGGGCACCCGGCTTTGATTGTGAGCCTGCAAAAAATTTTGCAGCGAGCAGAGATCGATTAGACTGATGATTTTACAGAGATCGATTAGACTGATTATTTTACAGAGATCTAATTTTACAGGATTTTTATTATAATGTTGCCTACAAACAATGCAAGATGCAATTTGAACCTGGAACTGTAGAGCACTCGGCCATCCTGATAGAGTCTGACAAACTTGTTTGGACTGGTGATGGTGTGTAGGTAGCTCTGCTTGCCGTTATAGAAATACGTGTCGGGCTTCCAGATACGCGCGAGCATAGAGATGCTGAGTGCGAGAGTCTCCTTTCCACCCTGGAAAGCGAGTCGTCGGTCGACCCAGGATTGCCGGAAATAGCAGTCCATCGAGTACGTCTGCACACGAGAAAAGTGGGAAGACAGGCTATATATATTCAAGCATCTATGTCGTTAAAGTGTAATTTCAGGCATCGGATCTCAAGTCGAGGCAATTCCGTTTATGTCCGCAGTTGAAGTAATGGGAAAAGGATTTTGTTGAAACTTGGATGTTGGACGAACGTTACTTATTTTAAATAACGTGTATACAACTGTTATCCTTACCATGTCTACTTCGGAGATAGGACCCATGCTGCGAACCATTATATCGACCTCTACCGTCGCCGGCGAACCACCAAAATCCGGACGCACGCTGTTGTCGTATCCTCGCAGCAAATTATCCAAAAGGTCGCTTATATTGCCATGATTGTTGCTTTGGAGCTTCTGTCGCGTCGATGGCTTAGCTCCTGACACCGCTGCTCTGTTGATTCAATTGATACCGAAGATCGCCGGCATTAATATACCGAAGGTGCCATTGAACCCTATCTATATATTGATGCAGGCTATTCACTGTACTAATAACTTACATAAAGGAAGCATAGGACGTGATAAGCAGGTTGGCGATGGCCAGCAGGACTGGTTGCCTCATACTGGTTGCGCTCCAATGGGAATCTGCTGTGATTCCTCTCGCGAGTTGATCCCTTCATCAATTCTATCTAGCCGAGGGCGGCAGGCTCTGTAATCTTCGCTCCTGAAATCGCATCATCTTAAACATTCCTCTGATGCTTGACATGCGTTCCTTTATGCAATTTCTAAAAATACATTTTAATCCCCGAGGCCAAAGGTTTGCATCCTCAGGGGTTAGTAAGATAAAGATAAAACGAGGAACGTGTCGAGTAAAGAAGCGACGACAAATACGTGCGAGTCACAGTGCCAGGGGCAACGTAGGACAATAGATTCTCGTTGCTCTCCTAACTTCAGTTTGCACTGACGTTGGTTAAATTTCGGTTCGTGTCAAATTCAATCGTTCTCGCGTCGCTTGTATCGTTTTTTAAATATTTATACAATAATTGCATTCCGGAAAAACGGGGGAACCCCTTTGCTTGGAAATATTTAACGAGTGCTAGTTCAGAAAGAGAATCAAAGAAACGAAAATGGTTCGGCCATCGAATCCAAAGCTGATGGCTAAGGTACTTGATGCGGTGACCTATCTGGCCGAGAATAAGGGCTCTCTTACTCGCGACATACTTAATTTTGTCAAACGAAATTCGTCCGGACCAAAAAGAAACCTTACGATGCAAGTGAGTTCAGCAGCCCTACGTTAGATTTTTTTTCATAATTGAGCATTTTTTAATTATTTTTCCATCAAAGATTCAAAGGGCTTTGAAGCACGCAGTCAACGCTGGTCTGCTGCGCTGCAAAAGTGGCCGATACAAAATGCAGTTTCCAATGACTGCGGCGATATCGCATAATCAGCGCCATCGCCTCGAGGATGATAAGAAGAGTCGTGACAAAACGCAGACAACGAAAAATCCTACGACCGAAGATCCAACAGATCTATCGCAAAAGGTGCAGGATCGACGAAAGCGGTATGTCAAAAAAAAAAAAAAAAAAAAAAAAACACAATAAGTATAGCAGTTACTTTCATTCGTTGCCATTATGAAAAAACTTTTGACGATATTTTTTTTGGAGGCCAAGCCGAAAGAAGCGCACTGCACGAAAGACTCGGGAACGACGACGAAGTGCCACTCGATCGACAAGAAGAAAAGCCACGAAACGTCGTCGTACCACAGTTACAGTAGTGAGAAAAACCGCGCGTAAAAGTAACAAGCGAATTAAACGTAAGAGGAAGAACGACGACGAAATCGAGGAGGATTGGCCGACGCGACGGCGTCGAATGATGAACCAATCGAGCTTCGATGACGACGACGACGATGACGACAAGATTCGGAGCTCCAGGAAAAGTCCAAACGTAAAGGGAGTCAATGAAGACAGTGCTTCGAATATTTCCGGCGACAGCGAATCAGTCGGAAGACACAGAAGTCGAAGATCGAAACATTTGGCGAAAGGTAAGAATTTTTTACTCAAAAAAATTCCATCAGTTTTAAGATAAAAAGAAATGTTAATGTACAATTGAGATAATTTTTTTTTTATGGCCTTGGACAGATAGAAGAAGTCCTTCGCGACGTGGAAACGGTGACTCCGAAGGACATAGAAAGTCAACCAGAAGATCGACGTCGAGAAGGCGAAGTCAGCAGAGGCATCGCGAAAATCGTCGGGAGTTTGCACCGGAAAGACAGCGGGAAGGTATCAGCGACGGGGAAATGGGCAACGAGGGCATGGAGCTTGACGATAATCGTCAAGGTCATATCGAGCGGCGCGATACACCACCGAAAAATCAGGAAAACGAATGAAAACGACCTACCACCGTTTTTCCACGTCCTTCAAAGCATCCACATTTGGTTGATTGTCTCGAAATTGTCCGTCTCATTGTCTCGAAATTGTCCGTCATCTAAATATCATTGCGAGTCGATGAAATTGTTAATTAAATCGTCAAAAGTTAACTGAAAATTTGTAAAATTCAATGACCTCACCCACGAATGAACGATCTCAGTTTTTTTAAACAGTATCTCAGAAAGACGATAAATGCATCTATGATTATAACTATAACAACTATAAAAATGTAAAAATTCATCGGTGAATTTTCGACGCAGGAATAATTGAGGCACATATTTTTTCAATAGCCTATAATACATGCTGAGATTTTTATATATTGATCATGTCTTACCGAGCCAACGACGCTATTTGTGTGCGAAGAGAAGAGGACGCCAATCATCCTCAGCACATTCATCGTTTTTTATCCTCAATTCCTCGGCGTTCCATCGTAAAAACAGAGGTCCACCGCTTCTACTCAATTGTTAGTCAGATTGTTTATTTCGCGACATTCCGCTTCGATGGTTGCGACGAAAAAATCGGCAGCACCAAAAAATCACAATTCATCTAACACTTGGATTATTATAGACTAACAATTATTAAATACGATTTTTTATTCCAATGAGCTTTCTATTAATACACATATCACTGGAGGGTTGAATAGTCAGGAAACAAGTGCCGGTTGGTCTGATTTACGAGAGTCAGCGATAGACCTTCGCGGGGCGAGAGTCACGTGGCAGAGCCGCGACGCGTACTGACGCTCAGCATCCAGTCGGACAGCTGACGAAGAGACGGTGGAGCAGCAGCAGCAGTAGTCCCGCTTTTACCCCCGCTGATACCGCCGACAGCATCCGCGCGCCAAACTGGAGGGACACATTCGTCGGTCACCCTCGGCAATCCACATTTTTCTAAGTGCTAGAAATTGCGGCGGCAGCAGAAGCTTTTTTTAAAACGTATGCATTTTTTCAGACACTTTCAGACTGTTTTATTAAAAGTATAGCTCATTATGCTACAAGGGAGAAAATTAGCACCCCTTCCATGTAGCATACTATATTTTATTTCGACTCCTTTAAAAAAATAACTACATTTGTAACAAACGAAAACACGCTCCCTAGGGAAGTAATGAAACTATGACTGCGCATGCGCGAGTCTTTCGTAAAAAAATTACCGATTATCCGCCGACGTTACGAAAAAATGTAGATAGCATTTTTAAGCAATAAAAAAAAATGTAGATAGCAGCTGGCTTAATAATACAACCGTAGGAAAAATTGAATAAAAAAAAAAAAATTGAATAACCTTCGGGTGCGAGAGCGCGCTTATTCAATTTTTCTCTTGGCTGCTTTCTCAGTCACACTTTCGGCTGCCGCTCTCGACTCTCGGCTGCCCGAGCCGATCGATCGCACTTACGATCGGTCGCTCCGCTCGCCCACTCAGTCGTTCGCTGCACTCCCTCCTCCCTCGTGTACTTTCCAGCTCTCGACCTCATTCGCTACCTGTGTTCGCTCTCCCTCGCGTTCGCTGCTTGTTCATTCGTTTTTCTACAAAAAGAGGGGAAAAAAACAGCGACATTCGAACAAACAAACATGGTTGTTAACACAGTAAAAAAAAATATATATAGGCGAAGCCACTTAATGCGCGACTCTTTCTCACATGACTCAGTGTTGGCGCTTTGCGTCGACTGGCAGCGAAGCCCCGGAGAAAAAAAGTGAAAGAAAGGGTTAACTCTTATATTGTGGCACCGAAGCCACAATTATTTTCACGGGCGAGTCGTCACTTTCGTCATCGCCGTCGTTATTTTCGTTATTTCCCTGAAATTAATTTTTTTTAAAGCGACAACTTTTTTTTTTTAATTTCTAAACGTGGTGGAAAATAAAGCGACACGCAGATTTGGGTATTAAAAGCCTCGTTTTTTATTCTCTTTAATTCACGACAGTCAAAATCTTCGGCAATCCAAATTTCTCATTGTCGTGATTTTCTTTTTTCTTTCCTCTTCACTTTATTCATGAATAACGATCGCACGGTGTAAGTAAGTAGAGACTAAAATTCGTATAGCGCCGGGACGAAGCGCGAGTGATAATTAGTTGATGTCCGTCGTCGTCGAAAAGCGAGACACGAAATAGGAGACACGAAGAAATTGGAAACAGTAGTTAATTGGCTAGTTTAGTTTAGTTTAGTTAGTACAAGGCTCAGTGTTTTTTTTTATTAATTTCTTTTTTTTTTTCGTAACACATGCAGATATACCGGAAAACGAGATACGATTTGTTCATCCTTTGCGCGCTTTTCTTATGCGTTTCCTTTTTTTGTTTATTAATTATTAATAATTAGTAATTAGTTTCGAAGTACAATAAATCCGCATCGCAAATATTCTGTGTCTGTGTGAAAATGTTTGTGTGCCTGTGAAGGGTAAATTCGTGTCCATTTTATTAATTTTTTTTCACATATTTTATTTTCGTGCTGGGATTTTTTTTTCAAGCTGACAATTATTAGCGCGATAAATAAAATGCCCGGAAACAATTCGATGCCTGTTTCGCGATTGGCCAACGAGGGGGGTGGGGTAACTTTTGGGACTTACAAAAATGGAAGAGTAGAAAAAGACGTAGAAAAAAAAACGATAATCGTTTTGCGCAGTCTTCGAGGGGGAAGAGTACGGAATGTTGTCTTCGCTAAGTCCGTCTCTTTTATTCTGAGACTCGTGGTTCACTAAATTCTCGTATACTTCGATGCTGACCGTTAATTCAAATTTTAACACATGAATTTGAGTACACAATCGAAAAGTGACGGTGCGCGAAAAATTGAGAGCCTGGTTTTCGAGGGGCTTCGTTACGTCGGTGTGTGTCTGATTATTTGATTGTGTAAAAAGTGACGTGTTCGTGTCGATATTGAGATTATCTAAAACTTGAATTAATCGGCATTTCCTTATCTTCATTTCGTATATTTTTTTTTTCGTTAACCCATTTTCAGCCTCCAGCGAGTTGAAACGAATAATCACAAGCGTTTTTTTTCGTAAATATCAATCATAAACGTTTGAAAAATATATATATATTATTTTCTTGAAACTCTTCTGATATTTACAATTTCGCTCGAAATTACGAACTTCTCTATTTGTTCAATTGTCCGACATTTGATATTCTTGTTATTCGTGAGAAACTCCAAAATCAATAATCCGAGACTTTGGAACGAATATTTTTCTAACGATGACAAAATATTTTCGCTCGAAATTATTGGACCCCCGGAAAATTATTTCGCACAATACTATTGAACTATTATTTGTGTTTTTCTTTGTTTCTTCTCCGGAACCAACGAAAAGCCAAAAATGGGTTAATCACAATTCTCGTTTAAATCAGACTTGTGCTCGGTTTTATCGTAAACTCGTTTCTACCTTTGAAGAAAAAATCTGATAGTTTATCGCCGCTAATAAAAAATGATTCTGAAAGCTCAGGTGGGAAGAAATAGGATTATGCGTTATTTCTTGTCGCGTGACAATTCGACAGCGCTGATTCATTGATAAATAATCGAAGTGTGGTCGATCAGCGCTCGTACGATTAATCGCAATGTTTCGTAAATCTTTATACATTTGTATTAATAAATCCGATCGATCCGACTGGTCGATCGATCGAGTCAAACGTTCGTTGAAGAAGGAAGCTTTAAAGCGTTTCAGGAGAAAAACTGGAAAATATCGTTCGTCGCAATCAACATTCACGCTTATTCGGCTCCATTCGCTCCCACATTCGTTGCGAAGAAATTATTTTCTCGAGGAATAATTAATATAAAAATTAATTACAATAATCGTAGTAATAATAATAATAATAATAACAATAAGAAATTTCACGATATTGTTAATAGTTTTGCATCACGTGACTTTCGCGTCGCTGCTGCGTGTGTAAATATATATATAATTTGCGATTTATCAATATCTTTCTCATTCATTTATACGTGAAATTCTACTCGCAGTAAATTTCTAAACATCTTTTTTTTTTTTTAAATCTTTCCGTTAATGTCCACTCTTTAAAATTAGAACGAGACAAACGAGGCCTACGACACCGATGGACGCAATTTCTAGATATTTTTTTTTATCTTCCGCTCTTTTACTCGCTTCAATTCATCTCGAATCCACTTCCGTTTCAATAATTCATTATTCATTTAAATATAATATATAATATTATAATACACAACTGTAAAGCCCTTTAATCGTTCTATCTATAAAAAAACTCGTGACTCTTGTCCGGTGCGCGAACTCGCGAACTTTTAAACATCCTTCACACTATCTCAGTAGTTTTTTTTATTATTTTTTTATTTTAATTAATTAATTTATTTTTTTTCTCGTTAACGCGTTATCGATAACTCACCTTTGTTGTCGTTAGTTAATCCATCACAGTTTACTCACTTCGGCTGTTTTACCCTGACTACAAGACTAGAAACATTCCTCTCTGTTGTACCTCTCTTTTCTTTTTAATTGTCCCGGATTTTCGACTAAAAAAAATTACCAAATTTTCTTCTCATCGCTAATCACGTCTAGGGAACTGTTGCTGCATGCAATGCTAACGCGAAACTGAATCCCTCCCCAGGAATCGTCGGTTAATTTTTTTTTTAGTTTTTTTTTTTTCATCAGTCTTCGACGCCCTCGTCCCGGGATCCTTTTCGCCTACGAAGCGCGGTAATGAGCTTTCCTCGCATGAGCACCGTCTTCAGAATATTGGTGCTGCTGGTTGCGATCGGCGTAGGCGGATCCGCCGGGATTTCGGCTATCCGCGAGAAACGTCGTTACGCGGCTTTGTGCTTCTTGCGATGATCGCGTCGCGTCGCTGACGTCGCGGCGCCTCCGCTCGTCGACGCGGTGCCGCCTCGTTCGCAGTCGGCCGTCGGAACGGGCTTTAGCTCTCTGCAAAAAAATTAAAAAAAAATTAATACAATTGTTTTTTACATAAATCACTTTTTTCGAATATTGGCACTTGAAGTTTTTGGCGAAAAATTTTTTTTTCGATTTAACGAAGTTTTAAAACCCTATCCGATAGGAAATTTCCTGCTGATTCCAAAAATGATCGGTTTTTGCCCGAGAAATAAAAATTTCGAGGAGAAAAACGCGAAAAACGATTTTTCATTTTACTCGAATTTTGGCCCTTTACTAAAATCGGTGTCATTTTTGTTTGGATCAAGATACTCGGGATTTTCTTTTTGCGTTCGAAAGAAGACTCTTCAACGAAGAGAATGACACCCGGCGGAATGCGATATCTCGATTTTTCGATTTTTTGCAGATTTTTTAAGTTGACCCTAATGAATCGAATTTTTTTCCAAGGGGTACCCCTTGCCGGATTTTTGGGCGAAAATTTTTTTTTTCGATTTAACGAATTTTTAAAACCCTATCCGATGGGAAATTTTCCGCTGATTCCAAAAATCACCAACATTTGTCCGAAAAATAAAAAATTCGATGAGAAAAACGCCAAAAACGATTTTTTTTTCTGCCAAACTGCCAAATTTCGCGAAAAAACGAAATGACGGTTTCCCAGCGACCAATCACAGCACGAATAAACCATTAAAAAAATTCACCTGTAGCTGTGAAGATCCTCGTCGTCAGGTACCCGCGATATGAGGTCAAGGACCTCATTATTGGGCACCGAGTGAGGCCTCAGGAGTTTCCTCAAAAATTTGTTGACGCCCCAGGCGAGAATGAGGTACCGCATCGGCACCAAGTACAGAACTATCACGCCGATTATCGTGAGAAACATGGCGAGATAGCTGAGATAAGGAACGGTGAAGTTGAACAGATTCTTAATCCTCTCGCAGAGACTCGCAATGTAGCCTATGGAATTTTGCACAGTCTGCGTGACTTCCTGAATGGCCTGCAACCGTTCCTTCAGGCTCTTCTTCTCTTCCTGAAACGAATGAAGCCAATGGTTAATTGCTCGAACGTAATAATCGAATTTGACACTAACCTTGTCCTTGTCGTCCTCGTCGTCGTCGTCGTCACCGGGAGTCGGTGGTCCTTCGTCGGACGCTGCATCCCCAGAGTCGTGGAACTGCCCGACCGACGGACTGTGCTGATAGGACGTGGCAAACGAGCCTCCCGTTAGCATTGCGACCTGTCAATCGGAGATACAATTAATTTTAGACGAATTCCGACGAATTCCTGTGGATTTGGACGGATTCAAAGGCTCGCAGCTGGATTCAAAAGGCATGAGTCGCTTCCTCGGACGAATTCGGATCCGTCTGCCCGGATTCAAAGGCTCCCAGCTGGATTCAAACGGACTCAGAAGCCGTGCCAATACTCACCATGCAATATTTCATAAGAATAAGAAGCGCAGCGGTCGGAATCATCCAAGGCTCGAAGTAGTAACACAGAAGAACGAAGAGAACGAGCGCGACGATGCTGCGAGTTTTGCTCTCCCACTCCCAGCAGCTCTGAATGTACTTTCCCATGTCGATGAAGAACACAATGACGGCCTTGAGCCTGAGAACGTTCCTCAGAAAGACCTGACGCTTGAACTTCACCTCCGGCTCCATGTACTTCTTCTCCTTCGGATTCAAAGTTCTAGCGCAAGCCCTGAGTACGTTCCACACGACGATCATCTCCAACATGATCTGCGGCGAGTTTCCCTTGGCGCGTCCGCGCAGCTTCTTGTCCTTAAGCGCGTACCAACGTTTCTCGGCGTTGCGAATCCGCAGCAGCGGTATCGCCACTCGACCCAGGAACTCGACCTTGTGATCGCGATCCTCGTCGTACACGGTCACCTCCAGCACCGAGTTGATGTCCTTCACGTTGCTGCAACCCGAACGAAACGAATGATCACCCTTGAATCCGGATTTACGGCCTCGAATCTGGATTCAAATGGCTTCTCGTGGTAAAACTCACAATGTAAAAATTTTCTGCCAGTTCGGAGCGAGGGTTTTGTACTCCGTTTGCGTCTGGAGCCTCGAGTTGACTAATTCGAGGACGCAGAAAGGGTCGCTCTTGCCGCCCAAATCTGCTGCCGCCAGTCCCTGAGCTCTGTAGACCTGAAAATAAATATTTGTCTCGATAGATTCGTGTTTACTTTTTTTTTTCAACCAAAATTCGTGGCTTTGCTCCTCACCTTAACCGTAAGATGTCCAACGTCTCGGGGCCTTTGCAGTGTATTTCGCAGGGAATATTTCTGAAGCAGTCGCGACCGTTCCTGCGGCGTTTCCTCGTGCGCCGCGAGATCGCTGATTGTCTCGCTGGCGGTGGTTCCACTGATGGTGAGCAGTAGATATATGTTCCCGGCGCCATCTTCGAGATCGCGCCACAGCCGATGCGTCGTCTCGCGCTCCATGCTCGCGAGATTTATCGTCGTTCGACCCATCAGATCGTCCTGGTGACTCTTGTCGCGATCCCAGACCGTCACCTCCAATTCCTGACCCAGATAAGGATCCTCGTAGAGATGCAGATCGAACTGCTCCAGCCAAACGGGACTCAGAGTCTTGTTCACCACTTTTGATTTGTACTTTTCCGTCCCGAGCCTGTCGAACGTTTCGGATTCGATAATTAGATACGATCGAAACGATCGTTATCGATTACGTTTACGCTCGATTTATTTCGAACTCACCGAAACTTGACGTAGGGATCCGAGAGCCCGTCGATGTCCATAGGGAGAAGATTCTTCGCCTCGACGAGGACGATCGTCACGACCGAGCTCCATATCTGCGACTTGAGCTTCCTATTGACGTCCGCCAGGCGACTCGTGCGCTGAAAGTACTGTGCAGGCAACACTGCGAATTAACTTAAGACGTAACGCTTATGCGTCGGTGAAAAAACGCGAACATGCAACCCTCATTCTAAACGACCCTATTTACGACTTTTCAAAACTTATTTTTTTTTCTTCCAAAAAACGCGATAAAAAATGTACGATAAAAAAAATCGTCGACGATCTTATCTACCCTCTGCACATCCTCGCACTTTTCCTTGAATCCGTCGCGAAGTTTGTCCAGCAGATCCGCGTGATGACTCTTCTCGACTTTAGCCTCGCCTTTGACCTCGCGATGACCTTTGACCCGAGATTTCGCGAGGTCCGGCGACGATTCCGCCGACTCGAAGGAACTTTCGCTGCCCTTCCTCTCGTCCTTCTTTTTCGTGGATTCGATGAAAATTTCCTGGCGATCGACGTCCCCTTCCCCCTCCTCCTCCTCCTCCACCTTCTTCCCCTTCTCCGCCTCCTCTTCCTCGATGTCTGTCTCGAGACTCGAGGCACGAGCGACCGATACACTCGGCTTCGACGATCGCGCCGATTTGTACCGATCGACGATCCACGTCTCGATCGGCTGCAGCCACGGATGCTTCTCCGCGGTTTCCTCCAAAAAATTTTCCACCCGATCCTCGAGAATCCGCTCGACGCTCTCGACTCGTCGCTCGAGCGAACACTTCAACGCCGCGCTTTTCTCCTTCCTTCGAGCTCGCATCCCGCGCGCCAAGGTCATGCAGTCCATCCTGACCAAATTTCGCGTTCTCACGAGTCGCGCACCGACATTTTCCGAGGAAAATCTCCGTGGACGCGATTTTTCCTTTCTTCCAGTTTTACTATTTTCCAAAAATTTTCCGCTTTCCTCCTCGTCCTTGACTTCGTCCTCCGCGACCTTGTCCCACATTTCCCCCTCCTTCTCCTCGATTCCACAGTCAAGGTCACTCATTTTTCCTCCATTTTCCCCCTCCTCATTAATTATTGTTTTCCCGGCTTTTTTTTCGTCGTTCTCCGCTCCATCGTCGTTTCCCCCCTCTTTGCACTCAGCTTTTGCCTCAAAATATCGTCGGACCCCCTCCTCCCCCTCCCCCTCGTAATCCAGGTCCTTCTCCGTGAGCTTGACCCACCTCTCGCCCTTCCCCCTCTCCGCCTTGACCCCCAGAATGCCCTCCAGGAATTTTTCGCTCATCTCCGGCGCCTGCGCAGCCTCTGCGCCGCCATTTTCCTCACCGGAGTCGGCCATTTTGTTCTCCCGCATTTTCACGTATCTCACCGCCAGCGACTCCTTCGCCGGTATCGTTCTCTCGCGTCTCGCTGGTCGGGAAATTTTTTTGGTAGCCTCGGAAAATTTTCCAATCGCTCCGCTGCTGTGCTGCCTGTTTTCCGCCATTTTGTGCCGCGAATCCGCCATCTTCTCGTCTTTTCCCGCGATGTCGGCATCGTCGTTACCGACCGAGCAACTCGATGACGTCATGTGTTCTCTTTCTGCTTTTTTTCTCGTTTCCTCCTCATTTTCCGGAAAACTCGCCTCGGGATTTGTGGAAATTTTCACGTCGTCGGGTTTTCCCCGTTTTGCTTCCGTTTCCGGCATCCCGACGCTCTTTGTGCTTTCGTCAGTTGCCGGAGGCGTCGTTGCTATTGCGCAACGTCATCGCGCCGATGAGCCGGTCACGTGGGTTGGCAAACGAGCCTCGACTTTCCCCCAGTAATGACTCACGTCTGCGCTAATTATCGTCTTCCGGTTGCCGAGAGTCGTCGGATCCACCTGACGAGGGCGACACTTCCGTTTATTCCCCTTTCACTCAATTACAGTCTCTTTGTTTATTTTTTTTTGAGGTTAGGTTTCGCCTTGAAAAGGTAGCGCTGCTGGGTTTGCTCATTGGACGAAGACGATTGGCTGACGGATCTTTTGTCTTCTCATTATTATCCTCATATTTTTTTTATGCAAACTGGTTTGATAAGGTACTGATAAAAAAAATATCGCGTGCGGGTCGCGCGACGTTTTTGTCAGAACGAGAGAGAAAAAAGCATACAGTGTGTATTCTCTCTGTCTCTGTCTTCCTCTCGTTTGATTACGTATTCCGTGCGTCGCACAAGCTGAACGCCGTCTGGATCAACCGCAAAGCCGTCAGCAAACAAAAACTGCAGATTATTAATGCATCCGCCGTGATAGCCAAGCGTGTCCCCTTCTCCTCTTTTTATCTCCTCGTGTTTACAATTATACAAAATAACTCGGCATCTATTTTATTTTATTTATTTTTATTCAATTAAAATTGGAAAAAAAGCTATAAAATTTTCCGGATGGAATAAGCCGCGTTTTTTATCGTCCCCCTCTCCTCGTTTCATCTCCTGACGTTTACAATTATACAAAACACCTCGGCATCTATTTTAGTATTTTTTTATTTTTATTAAAATTGTAGAAAAAACTATAAATTTTTCTGGGTAGAACAAGTCACGTTTTTTTTTTATCGTACGACGTATCCAGTGAATTAGCGTCGCGCACGACTCAGCGATGAGTCCACAGGTTACACAGAGAGACGGACACAAAGCACACACGACGCGCGAGAGAGTCGGACTCGCTGCCAGCAAAGAGTCCTGCCGGGCGACTGCGTTACGATAAGCGTCGAGAGATCCGACGAGCCGAATCGCCGCTCGCACGAGACGCTCACCGGGCGCCTCGGAGTGGGGGGTAGACGAGACCAGAAACGCGTGAAGAAGGTCGGAGAGACCGGAACGCGAGTGCCGGACGAGTTCAGTCGTAAATTCACGGCCGGTTTTGCCCCCACCGACCCGTCACCTCGAAACGAAGTCAAAGTACCTTACAAACACCGAACCCAAACCTATTTCTAAGAAAAAAAAGAATTCTATTTTCGATTTCTCGAAATCATAATATTTTTTTCCTCAAATCTAAAATAACCAAAATCCACTCCAATTGACATCCCACTTCACCTTCGCAGCTTAGCTAAAAATTATTTTGTGAGAAAAAAAAAACCCATTTTCACTTCTATTTTCGATTTCTTGAAATCATAATATTTTGATTCTCCCCCAAATCTAAAATAACCAAAATCCACTCGAATTGACATCCCACTTCAGCTTCGCTAGAAAAGAATGTTTATTCGAACGGAGTCTCTGCGACGTGAACCGGTTTGCATATATCTATTCACCGCGACTCGCGTAGAGCGCGGATCTATTGATAGACGCTCGTCAACGTAGCCGCGGCCGCGAGTGAAAAAAAAAACTCGATGGATTCAGCCTCCAGCGCAATTCCAGGAAAGCGATTGCAAAGAAGAGCAGAGACAGAAAAAAACGGTGAAACAAAAGGAATGAGGAGACGAAAACGAAATGGACGTTGGGAATAGTGTCGGTGATATCAATAGAGGCGTCGGTCGAGGCGATCGAATAAAGCGCCGAATTTGATAAGAAGTTTTGATTAGAGCGGCGAGGCGTCTCTCGATTGTGGCCACAATCGAGAGACGCACACCGACAAACACAGCTCTATATACATTTTTCCTTCCACCTTCGGCTTTCACGGTCGCGCCCACGCGAGTCAGACCGCTTATTGACAGGCGCGCCGCGAACTTTTATATATATATATATGTATAAATAGAGTCGAGACATTTACACCGCCGCGATCCGCGAGGAAAGTTACGGGTGAGTTAACGACTGACGCGAGCGAATTGTGACCGACGATGCGCGCGCGGTGACTAATAAATACAAACACAGCGGAAGAAAAACGAGAAACGTATCTACAGTTCGGCTCAAAAGACATTTTCTAATATTATTTTTCTCAATTTTTCAAATCAGAAAAAAATTGCATTTTTTATGAATTTTTATCGACAAGAAAATATTTAAGTTTTTAATTATTGGTATTGACGCAATTGGCGGCAAAAAATGGGTAATTTGTTTAAAGTCAACGAGACAATTTTATTTTTCTTGATAGGCATTTGGCTCAAAAGACATTTTTAAACATTTTATTCTCAATTCTTAGAAGCAGAAAAAAAAATTGAATTTTTTATGAATTTTTATCGACAAGAAAATATTTAAGGTTTTTTTATTATTGGTATTGACACAATTGGCGGCAAATAAAAATTTGTAAATTGTTCAACGTCAACGAGACAATTTTATTTTTCTCGATAGGCATTTCAGCCATCATTTCAGACACCCGGTATATATTTTCCCAGATGAATAAACCACAGTGTCTGACGTTACAGCCGTCAGTTACGATGTATTTGACTATTATTACGTACAAACAGGTGGAGTCGTATCCGCGCCGCCAGTGTATTTGCTCGTCCGTGCGCCAATACTAAATAGTGTATATAGCAGCGATGTTATGTATACGAGGAGCGCGCTCGCCGATAAGAGCTAATGCGGGCTGAACGGAGAAGTAGAACGACAGAGACGGAGCTAGCGAAGCAAAGACTTTGAAGCCGACTATGTTTTCCGTGCGGATGATGCACGTGCACAATTTACAGCGGTGCGAGCCAACTGGCTCGCAACGCTCCGAGACGCTCGCCACACGCACCTCGACGACGGCATTCGAACACCGTTCCACAGATTAAACGTAACTATGCGCATGCACAATTGTCGTCAACAAGCAAAATGTCCAACGTGTTTGAATACGTTCGCACAACAATTCGAATCACATCGGCGCGGTTCGGATGTGTGCCAAGGAGTTTGCGATAAGTCGCCGGGCGCCCGGTTAAACGCCGCCGGCGAGACCGGAAGCTCAAAGCGGGGAAAGTGGAACGACGTACGCGCACTTGTTGAAAGCTTGGAGGGAAAAAAAACAGGTCCGAGGGAGTTCGGAGCGGTTTGAAACGTATTCGGACTGATTGGGAGATTTTTTTTAATATTTGGAAATTATTTGTGGGGAGTCAGAAATGGTCCGAAGCGGTCCGATCAGGTTTGAAACGAGTTCGGACTGATTGGGAGATTTTTTTTTAATATTTGGAAATTATTTGTGGGGAGTCAGAAATGGTTCGAAGTGGTCCGAATAGGTTTCAAACGACTCCGAACATCCAAAAAGCACAGCTTTAAACGCTCTATTAAATAAAACGCTCACAGCTCCGAACAATTAAATACGAGAAAAAAAAATCGTGACTCAAAAGCTCAGCAGAGTTTATTGTTGTTATCAAATTGTAATCGCCGGCCTATCGTACCTACGGAAAAGCCGTGCGGCTAGATAACGACTCGGATAAATAACGGATGTACCTGTTCCTTTTCCTGTTGATTTCGCGGCCACAGCGTCGCCGTGAGGAACAGCTCGCCGAGATGCTGACGCGGTCGCGCCGGGTCCTTCAGCTCCAGGACGATGTCCTGCGCGTGGCCGAGCTCCAGTTGTACGAGATCCAGCTGCGCCGCGCCCATGAAGTCGTCCTGAAGGCCCCAATCGTAGTCGAAGACCTTGTGGGAAATAAAAAATTGCATTTTTCGCGTTTTTCTCCTTGAATTTTTTATTTCTCGGGCAAATAGCCGCGATTTTCGGAATCAGCGGAAAATTTCCCATCGGATAGGGTTTTCAAACTTGGCGAAATCGAAAATTTTTTTTTTGACAAATTTTGCAAAAAATGGCAAGGGGTACCCCTTCTAAAAATTCGCGATTTTTGAGGGTCAACTTTAAAAATCTGCAAAAAATTGAAAAATCGAGATATCGCCTTCCGCCTGGCGGCATTCTCTTCCTTGAAGAGTTATCTTTCGAACGCAAAAAGAAAATCCCGATTCCATTCATCCAAAAAAAAGTTACATCGATTCTAGTGAAGGGCCAAAATTCGAAGAAAATGAAAAATCGTTTTTCGCATTTTTCTCCTCGAAATTTTTATTTCTCGGGCAAAAACCGACCATTTTTGGAATCAGCGGAAAATTTCCCATCGGATAGGGTTTTAAAAATTCGTTAAATCGAAAATTTTTTTTTTCGCCAAAAAAACGGCAAGGGGTACCCCTTCAAAAAATTCGCGATTTTCGAGGGTCAACTTTAAAAATCTGCAAAAAATTGAAAAATCGAGATATCGCGTTCCGCCTGGCGACATTCTCTTCTTTGAAGAGTCTTCTTTCGAACGCAAAAAGAAAATCCCGATTATATTGATCCAAACAAAAATGACACCGATTTTAGTAAAGGGCCAAAATTCGCATAAATTGAAAAATCGTTTTTCGCATTTTTCTCCTTGAAATTTTTATTTCTCGGGCAAAAACCGATCATTTTTGGAATCAGCGGAAAATTTCCCATCGGATAGGATTTTAAAACTTCGTTAAATCGAAAAAAAATTTTTTGTCAAATCGTTCGAGTTACGCGAGCTCCGACTGTAGCCCGACGTATCCCCTCGCGGCCGAGCCGCGAATGTTTACCTTGATGTTTAGCGGCTGAAAGGGATCCTCGATCGGCAGAGTGACGCTCTCGTCCCACACTGGATTCAATTCGCGATGAACCGTCCGCGACTTGTGAAGAAGACGACCCGAGCACTTGATCTTGACGTAAGGATCGCTCGCCCCTGCAATTTCCATAAAATTATACCGGCCGACCGTACAGCGAGCCTCGTGGAAATTACATCACAGACTCAATTACGAGACTTCGATGAAGTTGTAACTTCGTTCGCCGCGCGAATCTCGGAATTATTACTAGTCGCGAAAACTCCGATGCCATCGTCAATAATTTGAGGTCACCTCGTCTGACCTCAGTCGACCGTAATTAATTTTTTTTTCATCAGCAAAAAATGTCACAAATGACATCCCACGCGACTGATTGGCATTTTTTTTATCAAGCGAAGGAACGTTACGAGCAATCAGATCCATTTTTTTTTGCCTCGTCAAAAAATGTCACAAATAACATCCCACGCGATAGATTGAATTTTTTTAATCAAGCGAAACATTGTTACGAGCAATCGGATCAATTTTTTTGTTGACTCGTCAAAGAGCTAAAAAAATGGAGAATCGGGAATACACTCGTTGACGAGAACTCGAGCGATCGACGTCGACGAACAAAGATGTCGAGTGAGCCGAGAGTGAAACAAAAAAAAGACAATGGGACGTCCCGGTGGAATTCGCTAATTACCGCAGATCGCTCGAGAGGTCGGAAAGGAGTGCGCGCGCGAGATATATATACATCCACTGCGAACACGGGTCGGAAGCTGGTGGAAGTTGGAGGCCGAAACGAAAAGCCGTGAACTCTCACCACATCGATCCATCGCGACGAGATTAGCTCCTCTTCTGATATGCAATCGTAATTGAAAGAAGGCGTGCTGACGAAGTGCCAATTCTCGTCGTCGCGTTGCCTCGTCCTGGAGGGCGACTGCTCCAGATTCGCCCGAAACACCGGGTTCGTCGTCGTTGTCGCACCGCATTATTCCGTCTCGCGAATAACGCGGATACGCTCCGTGCGAACCCTTCGACGAGCCGTCGCTGCATCGTCCCGGACTATCCTCGCGAGCATTTCTGTCTCTGTTGCCACGTGCCAGTGGAGATTCTGAAATTCACAAAATTTATAAGAAATATCGTTTAACAAAAATAAAAAAAATAAGTAATCCCGAGTGGAGCGAATAATAATAATAATACTTGGGTCCACGAATGATAATAATAATAATAATGCCTGAATGCATGACTCTATGAAAATAATAAAATTAATAAGAAATATTGTTTCACAAAAATTAAAAAATAAGTAATACCGAGTGGGGTGAATAAAAATAATAATACCTGGGTCCATGAACCATAATAATAATAATAATGCCTGAATTCATGACTCCATGAAATTAATCAAATTAATAAGAAATATAGTTTCATAAAAATTAAAAAATAAGTAATTCCGAGTGGAGTGAATAATAATAATAATAATAATACTAGGGTCCATGAATCCATGAAATTAATGAAATTGATAAGAAATATAGTTTCATAAAAATAAAATAAGTAATTCCGAGTGGAGTGAATAATAATAATAATAATAATAATAATAATAATAATGAATACCTGGATGATTAAGACAGTGTCTCGCCGGACTTTGAGTCGCGGAGGAGCTTCGGCTGTGCTCCGATGAATAATCGGCCGCGTAATCCGACTCGATGTTTCTCTGTGGCGACTCGTGCGGATTAATCGCATTGCCGGCCGCGTCCTTGGTCTTTTTCCGCTCTTTGCTCCGTCCGCGGACCCATCGGCTCTTGAGGGTCGCAAAAAAGGTCTGCGTACGCTGGGCGACCGAGGAATATCGATGATGATGATGGTGATGATGTTGATGATGGGGCGAGTCGCGATTACGATTATCGCCGCCCGCCGCCAGGGCCGATCGGCCGCGCAGCGACGGCGAATCCTCGCGCTTGTTCACCCTCAGCTCCGTCGCGCTGCGCGACAACGGTCGGCTGCCGTTCAGATTCAGACCCGACCGCGACTCCGAACGCGAGTTCTGATCTGCAATTATTTCTTTCGTTATTATTATATCATTTTATACATCATTTTTTTTATTCCGATTTTTTTTCGCAGCCGCGACTCTGAAAGCGACTGATCTGCAATTATTTATTTCATGAATTAAAAAATTCCGTCGATAATTAATTTTTTTTATTCCGATATATATATACTTTTCGCAGCTGTGACTCTGAACGCGAATGATTTGCAATTTTTTATTTCATAAATTCAAAACTGCTGTTGAGAATTAATTTTTTTTTTTTTTTTTTTTTTTTTTTTTTCTTGTAGACGTCTCACCAGGTATCGGCTCACCGTCCTCCGATCCAGCGAGCAGCTCCACGCTCTTGCTCATCGTTTGTCCGTCCGCTGTCGTCCTGTCGTCCGTTTCCACGGGTTCCTCGGGATTTCGATCCAACGTCCCGACGAGCAGCAGCAGCAGCAGCAGCAGCGCCGGCGCCTCTCGATTCGCGAATACTTCAAGCGTTTCTTAAAGCTGGCGAGACGTGCTCGCCCGTGTAACATGATCGCGGCCGATACCCGAGCGCCCGGCGTCCTCTCGCGTCCCGGTGTCACTCATGCAATACCATATCTCCGATCATTTTCAATTTCGATCGACGCGCCGCTTCCGAGAAATCGCGATCGTTTGCCCTCGGATCGTTGCATTCTGAAATCAAATACACAAAATTTCAATTTATAATTTTTTATCATTTTTTTTTTAATAAACAAAAATATGTTTCAGGTCAACGAATTGCTCGGCGGAAAAAATTCATATCGACCGGAAAGCAGATGCGAAGTCTCTTAAAATTCGGACCGTTCGCTTCCGGTTGGAGTCGTTGCCAACTCTCCGGTCGGTGGCCACGCGATCGAGCGCAAAACACAACAGGTAAGCATAAGTCTTGAATAATAACCGTAATGATAAAGTCGAGAGACGAGCGAACGACGAGCGGATCGGAAAATTCACGGCATTGCGGAAATTCCTCTCGCTCCTCGTACATTTCAACGTGGGACACGTGGTCCCCCCCCCCCCTTCCCCCCTCTTCCGGTGATGAACACACCGTACGAAAAGGGAGAACCGCCGTGAGCAAAATTATTCGATATAAAATAAAAAGATATTTTATTTACGAAATCCATGAAATCTATTCAATTTATGAAATCTATGAAATCCATGAAATTTATGAAATTTATGAAATTTATGAAATCTATGAAATTTATGAAATCCATGAAATTTATGAAATCTATGAAATTTATGACGCCGCGGGCATCAAAATTATTCGATATAAAATAAAAAAAAAGATATTTTAATTAGGAAATCCATGAAATGTATGACATTCAGGAAATGTATGAAATGTATGAAATGTATGAAATCCATGAAATCTATGAAATCTATTAAATGTATAAAATCTATTAAATGTATAAAATTCTTGGATTTCATAAATTCGATTTCTCGATATTCGCCACATGTCCGAGTAGCAGTTTTACCTTTTCCGCCACGCGGCTTCGACCTCTTCGTACCCTCTCGACCACCGCTTGACCTGCTCTAGTCCGCCAGGACCTCCTCGTGTCCCTCCTGGCGCCGCGGCGCCTCTCGATGCATCGAACGTTTCGCCGGAATCTTCATTATCCCCTCCTTTCGACTCCGCGCGGCGCACAATGAGCTTCCGCTCGCGATACCAACTCGAAGCAGGAAACCGCGCGCGTATTATCGTCGTTCCCGTGTCCAGCAGGCGGGAAAGACCGTCGAGCGCCAGGAGTCCGATCGCTCGTGCATTCCGACGACCTCGACGCCACCTTCGAACCTCGATTTACACACTCGACTCTGTTTCTCAGTCTTTTTTTTATTACTTAAAAAAAAATCCTATTAATCCATTTTTCCAATCGTATGAACTATTTATTTTGCCATCCACTGATCATTAATTCACTGCCACTGGAAATTCACAATTTTTATTCTTGGAGGTCGAATAATTCTGCAAACGATTGCAGAATTATTTGACCACTGATTGGAGGGATTATCGGAGTCCCGTCAATTATCGCGTCGCTTGGGTTATCGAAAAACACGGGTTTTCTCGTGATTTACGAGATCGGAGAGCCGACGTCGCTGACGGCGAACGAGCGCTAATTGAGGACAATTGGGACACGTTCGCGGCGATAATTGATGCGTCTTGCGAGAAATTGGCGAATTGGAGACGATTTTTTTTTTGGCTATAATTACGGACGAACTGTCGATTCAATTGGGAAAACGAGACAGAAAAATCAGAGACACCTCAAGCATCGATTTTACAGCCATAATAACGCGCAAAAAAATTGACACATATTCCAAAGGATAAACATTTTGCCCTCAAATTCACATCGTCAAACCACTCAGCTCAGCACTCAAAAAGCACTCGAAAACCAGTAAAAAAATTGATAACTCGATTTTCCCACGAATCGTCGATTTACCCCTCCCCAAAAATAAACCCCAAAACACTCGACTGACCTACGAGGAATCGAATCTCGTCGATCGCAACTTAAAAAAAAAATCACGAAATATTTTCGGAGCACTCGTTTCTCATGAGAGAAAATATGAAAGGGAGATTAACAGGGGTTGGAATAGGTCAGGTAAAATGAGAAGGACACTGACAGAAATGCCGAAGAGAAAGATACATTTTTTTCACGTTGACGAAAAAAAAAAACGCCCGTCGACTTCCGCCATGAAACGCCTAATGTACACTCTCGAGCGTCCGAGAGGCCACTGACAGAACGTCTGACGTTTCCCCCGTTCCTCGTCTCTCTCTCGATTCTCGGCGGGGGTCGAGAGTTCGCGGGGGGGTCGGGCGGGGGTGGCTCGTGGAAGGGAGAGGGGGGGGGGTGAGGGGGGGACCAGCCGGATAAACGCGCAAGACCGCGTCGTCGCGTAGAGGCTGGAGTAGCGCTACTGAATAGAGAATAGTGGCTCACTGAGAATGAAAGAGAGAAAAAAAAAGAAAATTTCCAATCAGCTAAAATCGCCAAATAGTCACTTTGATTTTTTTTTTACCAAAAATGTCCCTCAAATGACCCACAAAAAATTTCCTTTCTCGCGTCTCAATTTGCGGAGTCTGAGTGACAAAAGGAAATGTAAGAATAAAAAAAAATATATATTCCAATCAGTTAAAATCGCCAAATAGTCGCTTTGATTTTTTTAGAAACGAGTACACAATAAAAAAAATTGACAATAAAAAAAATTGTTCTCCTCAAGCAACTACAAAGCTCGAGTCGATAAAAAAAAATATGCTAAGCAGTCAACATCTTGTCCCTCAAATAAAAAAAAAAACTGGTGTTCTTTCCCGCGTCTCAATTTGCGGAGTCTGAGTTCAGAAAAAGCAAAGGAAAGAATGAGAAGAAAAGCGTTAACGAGGTTGACGGAGATGGGATAAGAAAAAAGCCTCGAAAAGGTCGAAAAGCTCCGGCGCGGAAGGGAAGAGAAAGCTCGAGGCGCGCTCGGAGCGGACGAGACGGAGAGCGTTACTACTGTGGCCCGCAGCAGCAGCGCCGAGCGTGGAAAACGCGACGAGAAGTAGGGAGAGGAGAATACGTGACTCTGCGCTATCGACCCGAGTCGCCGCCGAACAGCCAACCGCTTAGCCCGCACGCTGGTCTCTCTCGCCGCGCGCCGGTCATTCTCACGTGCTGCCGATCGGCGAGTACCACGAGGAACGCGAGTACCGAGCGGGACACTCATGGCTGCCACGTGGCGATCGTCGAAGCGTCTGATCGGATCACTAGTCGACTATTGAGTACCGCTATTCGCATCGAAGCTTGCCCACAGAAGCCAATTAAGCACCGCGTCAGGTCAACACACGTAAACCTCGTCCCTGTACCTAATTATAGGGTCGTTTACGAGTACCGGTATTCCGAAAATTCCAACATATGTAATGTGGGTACTCAAACACTGTGAAATTAATCCAGGATCACGATGACGACCCGTTGGATCGGTCATCGTCAACGGGTCGGTCAAATCACGAGTACCGGTATTCCGGAAATTCCAACATGGGGCATGTGGGTACTCAAACACCGTGGAATTTATCCAGGATCACGATGATACTGTCCAAATATCGCTACGATGTCGCTGGAGCGAATGAATACCGTTACACAGGTCCTGAAAAATCAGTGCGACCTTCCCCGGCGCTCCACGCGCGAAAAAAAACATCTAAGCGGCCCACGTGCGTCGGAGCTTCCGGGATCCGCGGGGGTGTGGGGGTAAAATCGATAACGGAATAACATAGCGTGGCTGTCTCGTTGTGCAGGCGGTTAAAACGCGGTATTCACGGTGTCGCGTGCTGTGCAACATCAACCACGCGTTAGCCTCTTACGTGAACGATGACATCATTGTCGTCTGTTCTCCTCACCCCTGTATGACCGATCGTATTGAACGTGTGGCTCAACCCTCGGCTTGAGGGTGGCTGAAGGGGAGGGGGCACCCCTCCCCTCAATGAAGAAAGCGAAAGGGGCGACAGGACCGCGGGATGAGAGGGCGATTCATCCCCAAAGCGCGAAAATTGTTTTTCCCTCTCGGGTCGCTCTCCCCGATTTTCCGTCTCACTCTCCTCCTGTTTGATCGGCGCCGCGACGTCGCCGGTTCACGAGGCGACGAACGAGTCATCGTTTTTGTCATCCGCCTTCATTGTGGATTTTTTGCCGTCACGTCGATCGTCGCGTCAATGAGGGAATTATTTTTTTTCTGGTTTTATGACAGATTGTGATTGAAATAAAAATGTGGGACTGAATGATTCTTTGGTATTTTTTTTAAATTTTTTCTCTTGGAATAAAATCAGAAATGATGTTAATTGTAACGAAGATTTTTTTTTTTTTTTTTTTTTTTTTTTTTTTGCGGTAGGTTGTAGTTTGAGGGGAAAACGGGGTAACGACTGGAATGCACTCGTGGTGCATAATACGCACGACAAGGGGGTTGGCTGCTGCTGCTGCTCGAGACTCTCCGCTCCGGGGATAAAACCGCCGACGTACTATTAACGCTCCATTTCAGTATCACCCGTTGACTATATAAACCCTGCGCAGCAGAATTCCCTCTCACGCCCCACTCGACCTCTCGTGACATTGTCATTTTTTTTCTCTCATTTTTTTTTTTATCAGACTATAGACCGCCTCTAAGGTTGCATCGTGATCGATTAGACGGGTAATCGCTAATGGCGCTTCACTTTCCTCTCGCAAGGAAAGAGAAAGCCGCGCTTTTTTTTAAATAAATTGACGTTTCAAATTGCCAGCGAAAAATTGAAAAATAAGCTGGAAAAAAATTAATAGAACTTTTTCAATGTATAAAAAAAAATCCTATTCTGATTTATTTTTTTTTTTACGTTTCAGGTAGATGAAAGAAAAATATATTTCCAACCGGTAAATAGCGGTGAGTGAAATTTCGTATTTATTTTACTTTTTCAAGAGACGTTAATTAATACTGAGTGTCCGGCTTGTATCGGGCCGAAAGCTTTTTTTGCCACTCGTTGGACGACCGTCGACGAAATTAATTACGCTGATAACGCCTGGGAGGCCCGATGAGCGGCTCTCGGGGACGGTTTTCCGTCTTTCCGCGTTGTCCCCGCAGGACTTTTAGCACGCAATTCACGCTCGACTCGGCTCTCTGACCCAGTTCGAGGCGCTCGACGTAAAATCATGCAACGTGAATGCACGCTCGGTGCTGCGATAGACAGCGGCGAGGCGCCTCGGGGGCTGATCCTTCGCTTTGAGCTGTTATAACTCCGTTCAATTGTTAATTTCAGCCCCGAGCTTAGCCAATGCTGTCAATCATACGTGTTTATTAGCAAAAATATTTCATATCGCTATCAACGTAAATAATCTCCACTATATTTCATTTCTTTTTGTCATATTCATTATTTTCCAAAATATTGAATAATTTTCATTTAATCCACATTTTTAATCAAATCCAGTATTTTCATCTAAATAAAAAAATAATAATAATAATCATAATAATATTTTGTGAATTTTATGCGCAGCGAAAATCTTATTTCCTGTTTTTAAGGAAGTCGACGAGGCCTTAAGGGCCGAGAGTAAAAAAAAGGGGGAATAAAAAAAAGATCAGGAAGTTAATAACGCAGCGTTAACGCGCCGTAAATGGATTACGCCGGAGTTGTAATAGGGGTTGGTCGGGGGGCTCTTCGGAATATCCTGAGGGAAAAGGAGGCTCCGTTGGTGGAAGCACGCGAGCGACGGGTGCAGCGGCGCGAGCCGCACCGAGGAAGATGAAGACGAGGATATAGGCGCCGCCGGGTATGATATGACCCAGGCTCGTCGGGGCCGACGCCGCGCCGACAACCGCGTGTAACCTGGCAACCCGGCGTCGCCTCATGCCCCGGCGATTCCCAAAGCGATGGGAAAAAAATAATCGAGGCGACGCACGCAACTCGCTTTTATAGAAAAAAATAAC
The DNA here is from genome assembly GCA_964034905.1 of Itoplectis maculator. Taxonomy (NCBI): domain Eukaryota; kingdom Metazoa; phylum Arthropoda; class Insecta; order Hymenoptera; family Ichneumonidae; genus Itoplectis; species Itoplectis maculator. The sequence goes on from OZ035869.1 coordinate 6,454,103, forward strand.
GAGTGGGTCGAACGATCAAAAAGGAATAAAAAAAATAAAACGCAGAAATCCAATCTGCCCGAAGCGAATCCTGAAAAATAAATATTTTCCATTTTAGCGAAATTGAATAAAAATAGGTGTAGAATTTTTTTTTTATTTCGCAATAGGAAACAATTTCAAGTTCTCCGTCCAAGCGGAGAACTTGAAATTGTTTCCTCGGCAGTTTGATGAAAATTCCAGGAATGTGGGAAGGGTCCGTGGGCGCGTCGGTAAATCCGGGTTAACAGGTAACCGGAAGCGGCGGCCAACGAGGCGGAACAAACGAAAAGTTTTGGCCAACTACATTCGGGTCATCGAATTTGCATCAAATAAATAAATAACACCTCCGTGTATCTCGTATAATTTTTATTATTACGAAATATAACAATTCTCAAATCAGTCAACAGAAATAAAAAAAAAATCTATCTGACATGGAACGGCCCGTACAAAATAACCAACAACGTTGTCAATGACCAAATCGAATTTAATTCGCTTTTATCGCTGTACTGTAATTACATAATTAATTCATTACTCTTTACATCCATTCGTTTTATCTATATTTACATTAATCTATTCACCTAAATGTCAGTCAAATGTACAAAATCTTTCCGGCATACACAGTATGCAAATATGTATACAGCGGATCGACGTTGGGAATCAACGGCGGCATTGTGTCGCCTGTGGGTTGATATCCCCGTTGTCGTGTTTTCCGCGCGGCTATCACAACGCTTAAACGTCTACGCGCCGATCGATCGAGTCGCCCTCCTCGCGCGCCTCGAGTACCGGACGAGCGCGTTTTACTGACTAAAAATGCCTGAACCGGGCGAAAATGGCCCTGAATACCGGTACTCGATCGATTTTTCCGACCCTAAATCGAATTACCCACAAAACTGGTTCAGGACGTTTTTCCGGTTTGACATTTATTTTACCCCCACGAGCCCCCTGAATGGTTCGGTGCCACCCCCTCTCCCGCGCGCCGGAGACCTTCCGCGAGGGCTCTCAGAGCGCCTGCGCGAGACTCGCGCCCACCGCGGAAGCTCCCGGGCCGCCTTAACCCCGCCGTTTCCACTTCGCGAATAATTCGCCTTTCGAATCGGCGAAAGACCCGCGCTTTTTTCTTTTTTTTTTTTTTTCATCCCTTTGCGCGCGGCAATTAAATCGTCGAGGCTCGTTAGTTTCGTCAACTTCCTTTGATTTTTTTTTCCCTCGCTATTAATTAATTTGTCAGGTTTAGCAAATTTATTCAGGGGTCATTGAAATTGGAGTTGGGATTAAAAGTTGTCTGTTTGCATTTTTGATAACGATGGGGATTTAAGTGGGGGCTCGTTTGCGGGTTCCAAAAATTGTCAGCTCGGAAAAAAAAGCTGTTCTTTCCTATTCGGAGGAGCCTCGATCGCAGTCGGTCGTTTTTTTTTTTTTTTTTTTTTTTTACTAAAGTAATTACACTAAACTTGCAGTTTAATCTCACGCATCACAGCCATTTGAATTGAAAAATAAAATTCTCTCCCCCCTCCCCCGCCCCCCTGACACAATTTCTTGTGCCAACAAATTGGAGCGAATTTCACCGCTCACAGTGAAGACTTTTTTTTTATTTTCCTCCGGTAAATGCACTCTGTGTATTTTTCATTAAGAACGAATTCTCACTAGGCAAATGCAAAATTCTTTTGAACGTTTCCACAAAGTTTGAACGACGCCAGTCGACGTTAATTTGACAATTTGCATTATGACAAGATTAATTAAATTCGTTAAAAAAACGATCATTAGTACCGAACGGACCTCACTGATTAGATCTCCAAATCTAAAAAAGCACTCAAAAATCGTTGTTAAATTTACAAATACATTTGCAATTGATAATAATTTGCATGTCAAATTCACGATAAAAATAATAAATTCACTCGACATCGGCGAACAAACGAAAAAACGGAATTGAAAAAGCAGGGGGATAGTGCACGAACGTGGAGCAGAACGTAAACATTGTATTTTATTAATACACTTTGTTGTTTCCTCTCACTCTCTATCTTTATATTTTTTTTCTCTTCCTCTTTTTGAAAGATGAATCGTTTTTTTTTCGTCGACATTCTTGGGTGATGTTTGTGAGTGTTTTTTTTTTGGGGAAGCTTTGTCATCTGAGCGCAATTTTTTATTTTTTTCTCACTTGAGAAAAATTGCGCCTTTTCCGAAAATCCTTCGAATCGTTTTTTCGATTTTGATTTAAGACAAAGCTTAACCCGTCAGCGACGCAACAGAGCTACATGCTCGCCCCGTCGATCGTGTCTCGATTATCCCGGCGAAAATCTTATCCGAAACAAATTTACATTATTGCGAAATTTTTCAACATATATAATCGATATAATACACATTACACAGAAAAGTTTCGTTTTTTTTCCTTTTTGTACCTGAACAGTGTTCGATCGTCTCTGAGAACCTCGAAAAAAAAAATAATAATATTAAAAGGAACTTAAGATCAATTTCGTTTACCTTCTTTCGTTCTCTTCGAGATTACAATGCGACTTATGTCATCCGAATATTTACAAGTTGAACCGAGGATGAGAACCAACGGAGAATCGAGGCGATTTGTCCAAATTCTTTACACATCTTTGACACTGAGCACCGCTCAGATCTTTTTTTTTTCTTTTTTAAGAAACATCACCGAATTCCCGAATCAGTTTTGTCATCCCCGAAAGCTTCGTCGTTTACTACAATCGTGAATTTTTCGTTGGGCTATAGTGAAAACGTTTTTCACATTTTTCATAGAATACGCAGGAAATTTCGATTGGGAAAATCGTTCGCGACCGCCGATTCGACGATTTCGGGCAAAGTAATATTTTTTTACATAATTTAGAAAAAATAAGCGATCAAATAGTATCGAGAAATTCGCCGAATCCGAATATAAACCATTATAGGAATTTAATTGGTTCAATATAATTTATATATTTTCTGTATTTCAGAAATAAAGCTACAATATTTATATTCGAGTCTGGGTATTTTTTCTCTGTTTTTGCCAATAAAAAAAGAATCAAGCAATTTGACTGAAGCTCCTTGGAGCTCCCTTAATTTTTTTTCACGAGCGTCTGAGCAAGCAAAACAAAATCTACACCAGAAAAACTACGAACCGACGTTGCTCATTTTTTATTTTCTATATCAAGGCCATTCTTTATTCACAAATACATTAATTTCGATAATAAACCATTTAGCTTTATCGAATTCCATTAATCGTGTAGGTGTAATTACGCTATTTAACGCAAAAAAACGAATTCCCAGTAGACACTACTGGTTTTTGATAGCGACTAACGGTGAGAAAAATCTTAAATGTGCTTAAACCGCAGAATCGGACGCCCTCGAAATTCTCTCTAATCAACTGCGATCTATATACAGTCTATATTAAATAATCATTAAGATGTCGCTTCGAGTACAAACATCGCTTTCTTAATCGCTTAATTAACATTTTCCACGTGTAGCCCAACGAAAAAAATCCTAAAACTTATATTCTCGCTCTTGTGCTTCTCCTGGAAAATTCCTCGAGACGCAGCTCGAATTCGCATGACGTTGAAATTTGCATTGTTCGAATGCAACGAAAATAAGTTATTGTAACGATTAATCGTCACAATAATTTTTTAGAATCGTTAGAATAATTTTTTTTTTATTTTCGTTACGTTCCAACGATGCAAACCCAACGTCATGAATCCTCCTCGGTGTCCCTTCCCCGATTCCATCGAATCTTTTACCACCCGTTGCCGCGTCCGCGTCCGCGAAAGCCGCCGACGCCGCGAAACTGTCCCCTCTTATTTCCGCGCGGTATGAAATTTCCCACCGGAGGTCCCCTCGGTCCCCTGTCGATCCAGGGCGCCCTGGGTGCTCCTCGAAAAGCTCCCCGAGGCCTGATCGCGTGACCGGCGCCTCGCCACATGGGAAAAGCTCCGGCGACGGCGGCTCCAGCGACTCCTGGCGCGCGCGGTCGAAAGCTCGCGGCGATCGGATTGTGTCCGTCGTATTCATAAATGACGACCGGATGAATGTCAGTCGGCGAGGGCAGCAACGGCGGCCCGTTCGGTTGCATCGCCCGTTTTTTCGTCGGCGTCGCGACGCTCTCGTCGTCGTTTGCCTGTCGCTGCTGCTGATCTCCTCCGAACGACCCATTGGCCGGTGTCGCTTGTCGCTTGAGCTCGTTCGGTGCTTTCCCGGAGTTCATAAGAGCCTCGAGATGCTCGGACAGCTGCCTGGGAGGTTCCCCGGAGCCTTCGCGGCCTGGATCCTCGCGAGCGGTTTCCTCTCGATCGCCACCGACAGTGGCGCCGCCGCCGGGAATCCCGGAAACAGCGTCCGCGAGGCCGTCGCCGTGGGTCTCGCCTCCAACGACGGCCTCGCCGACGTTATCCGATCCCCTGGACGACACATTGGAGGCCACTTTGTCCGGAGGTGCGACCTTCGCGGACGCGTTTTGCGGATCCGAGCTGCACGAATTATCAGCGCCGTGACTCGTCTCATCTTTCGTCACATTTTTCAGCTTCACGCTTTCGTGGAGCTGCTGAGAGAGCGGTAGACTAGCCGCGGGGATGGCGTTCGCATCGAGATCGGGACGGGTTATCGCTAGTCCGTCGTCGTCGAGAATGACGCAGGTGTCGGGTGGCTGAAGTAGCGACGACTGCGAGGTGCGATTGTTCGGATCGGCCGACGACTTTTCCAGCGGCGATTGATCCTGAGGCCGGCGTCGATTGTTGGGAAGACGAGGCGGTGGCTGCTGCTGCTGTTGCTGCTGAGAATTCTGATCGTCGCTGAATCTGTCGCGCCTGTTGCGAGGAAATCCTCTTCCCCGGGTGCCGCCTCCTCTCTCCGGATTTCTGTGGAAGATCGGCGATTCTCGGTGATGCTGCTGTTGCTGCTGCTGCGTTTGCTGCTGCTGCTGGTGATGATGAAGGTGCTCGAGCTGATTCGCCCCGGGATAACGTCCGCGAAGCGGCGATTCCGTCATGAAGTCACCGGGTCCGGGGATTCGCGGATGCTGCATCAGATTCTCGTGAAAATCGTAGTCCTGCTGCTGTCGCTGATGAAAATCTTGCTGCTGCTGCTGCTGTTGCACTTGATTCTGATGGAAATCCGGGGGAACCCCGTGAAAATCCGGCTGATTCGCGAGGAAAATTTGCTGCTGCTGAGGATTCTGACGAAGATCGAATTGCTGACGAAAATCGGGGCCCTGAACGCCGCGAAAATCGCCCTGGCCTCGGTGAAATTGCTGCTGCGGCGGCGGCAGAGGCGGCGGCGGCGGCGGACGGATGTCCTGGAGCATCGGACCCCCGCGCGCAATCGGATTACCTGGCAGGGGTATCATGCGCATGTCGAGATCCTGGATCGGCTGCTGCTGCTGCTGCTGTTGGCCGCCCGGAGGTATCCGGAGATCACGATCGTGCTGCGTCCGCACGTCCACGAGCACTCGGCACTTGGGTTTCCCGTCGCCCTCCTCGTCCGACATCTCCATGTCGACGCTCTCCACAATGTCGCCCTGTTGACGCCTGGAAAAATTAAATCTCGATTAACGATATTTTTCGTACAGACGAATATCAAACAGCTGATTTAAAAAAATAAAAAAAAAATAAAAAATAGTAATCTGTAAGGTTTACAAATTTTCTGTAAATAAAAAGAAAAGGTATATTTTATTTTAAACACTTTTGATACCGATAATTCTGATCCGCGCTCGACCAGACGTTGTTGTTGTTCGGAAGCGATGTTCCCGCCTCGTTCGAGTTCGACGCATTGTTCGCCGGGCTTCCGGTGAGACTGATGAGGTTTCTGTGATCGACGTCGGCGGCTTTGACCAGCCGATGGGTAAGATGCATCTCCGTGGGCATCGGTATCGTTCGCACTCTGTCGGTGCGAATTATTAATAACCCAATTTACGAGAAAAATATTTCTATCTCGCCAATTTGTCGATAATATTGTCGGGTAATACCTGTGATCGACGTCGGCGTCGCTGCTCAATATCGGCTCGCGGGTGTCCACGTCGTTGTACTCGATCGGCGTGTTGAAGCTCGACTTCTCGTAGATCGGCGGCGACTCCGGTGTCTCGGAGAGAATATCATTCTTCCCTCGCATTCCGCCGGTCCACTCGGCGTCGTTTCCAGTTTCCCAGCGCTCGTCGCCCGTGTCTCCCCACTGTTTCGTTTTTTCTCCGCTGTCCTCGGACCACGTTGAATTCATGCCGATTTTTCCTGCGAGTCAATATAATTTAATTTTTTTATTCAATCCAATTATTCAATCCAAGTATATTTAATCATCAATTAAAATTCTATTTCAGATAGTCTCATATTGTATCATTATTATTTTCGCTAATTAATTATTAATATACTATTTTCCTTTTTTTTTTTTTTTCATATTCATTCATTCAATTCATTTATTTATTTATTTTATTAAAAAAAAAAAAAAAAAAAAAAAAACGTAATTTTTTTCGCTCACCTTTCTCGTCCCATTTATCGTTCTTCGCCGACTCGTTGGCCGACGTCCACGTCGGAAATTTCGGCGGCAATTTGTTGTAGCAATTTTCCTCGTCGAGGAAAATCGGCGGCGGCAGCGGCGGCGGCGGCAGCGGATTCACGGGACTCGCGACGGCCCCGGAATCGACGAACGGCAGAGTCGTCATGTTGCTGAGGCTGTTCTGACTGGAATACGGCGACGGTGTGTGCGACTCGCTGGTCAAGCTCCGGCAGAGCGGAAGCGGCGTGCTGTGAACCATCTGATGATTGTTCAGCGGTGTTCCCGGTCCGCCGATCATCCGTCCGCCCATCGTCGGCGTCGAGTTCATCTGCCCGGCGAGCAGACCGTATTCCGGGCGCTGCGGCGATTCCGCCCGCGAGTCAACGGAGTCGAGACCCAAACCGGGAATCCCACTGACGTTCCCAGCGATCTCGGAGCCACCGCCGACACCGGCGCCGGTCGGCAGAACATTTTTCAGAAAATTCGTGATACTGAAATCCTCGCTCGTCTGATCGACCTTCGAGGGCCTCATATTAATCACCTCAATCGGCATCGCCTGTAGGATTTGATATTTTTTTTTAGCTCTTTCGATCGTCCGCAGAGATTTTTTATCGTGACAATTTTTTTTTTATCGCTCACCTCAGTGGAATCGTTGTATCGCTGATTTCCGTTCGACGGAGTTTCCGATCTGTCGTTGAACAAATTTCTCTAAAAGAAAAAAAAAGTTATCTATGAATGCATCGATACAATTATTTTTATTTATAAAAAACATGATCTTACCATGTCGAAATCGACGTTTCCGCCCATAAACGACGAGAAATTGCTGGTAAAATCAGAGGTACTGTTGCCAGTGGTGAGTTCGGGCGCGGGAACCGGCATGGGATCGTAATCCTGGCCGTACGAGTTGTACATCGAAGGCGGCGCGACATCGATTATCGAGTCGCTCGTCTGATTGATGGACGACTGTCCATCGTCGCCGGGCAGTTCGATATCGCTGTCCGGACTAGGCGACGGTGCGTTTATGTCCGGCGACGGTATCGGCGATATCAGCGTCGGCAGAAGCTCGTCCAATTTTTTCTTCAGGTTCTTCACGCGACTACCGAAATTTCGGTAAGCCTGCGCGATTGACAATTTAGTATAAATAAATTAAAAAAAAAAACAAGTAATAATAATGAAAAAATATTGACTCACGTTCGTAACAATCTTCACTTCGCCTCGCTGAGTCTCGTAAAACTGATCTGCCTGCTCGAGAAGCTCGAGAACCTGCGTCCTTTCACGTATCTCCGTTTCCAGAGCCTTAACGTAATTCTCCACATTTCTCACCGCAGTGTCGACCTCCTTCTCCGCGTCCTCCACGTGTCGTCGATCCTTGAGCGACGCGCAAAGCTCCTCCGCGTGATCGACGTCGACGTTGCCGTCCCGAAGATCGCGAAGTCTCGCGTCCGTCGCCTGCTCGAGATTCGCGCACGATCGCATCGTCGATATAAGCAGCGACGCCTGAAACTCCTCAGGCGCCGCTGCGGGCTGCGGCTCGACCTTTTTCTTCGGCGCAGCCGATATGAGACCCGCGAGATCCGCGAGAAACTCCTCGTCGTACACCTGACGCTGGTCCCATATCTTGAATATCCGCAGTATCCGATGCTTCACCTTCTCGTCTCGAACCATCGTCGTAGCTTTTTGCAGCGTCGTGCCCCACGACTCGACAAAGTCAAAATTCTTGCGCTTCGAGTACTGAATGACGTCGTTGGCAAGGTAAAACAGGGTCAGCCGATGCTCGACTTTGACTGTGGAAAAAATGAAAATTGACAATGGCAATCGGATCGATAAGAGGAAACGGAATGGACTCTCCGACGATAAATCCTAATGTAATGTAGTAAAACAGCCGTTCGTACGATTACCTTTTTTGAGCACCTGCAGCCAGGTAGCCACGATTTTCTTGTGATGTTGCCGTCGCTCCAGGCACCAGGCGGACAGACCCTGAATGGACTCCTGCGAGTCCTTGAGGCCCTGGAGCTTGCGCTCGAACTGCTCGACGTCGAACTCCAGATTCGCCATAGCCGCTGTCCGCTCGCTCCGAACCCGCAACCTTCCCTTATTTTCCCCCACCCCCCCTTTCACCAGCCCCTTAATCGCGTCTCGCCCGGTCGGTCGCGACAACCTGGAGCACTCTAACCTCAAAGTTGTCCCGCGAATCGTTCATCTTCCCCACACTCGACTTTCCCCAGGGATATTCCTCCCCGCGGAGGACGACCAAAAACACCCGCGCGACCTAACCTCCAAGCAACTAAAGCGACCGACGACAAAAACAACACTTCCCGATTCGTCGCTATTTCCCGGCCCGCGAAAATTCTCCTCTTTCGAGGTTAACCTCGGCGCAATCGTCGTCCGCGCGAATCCGACGCGCTTCGCACTCGCGAACAATCGTCGTCGCGATTTTTTTTCACATCGCCGCCGATCGCCGTCGTCGTCGTCGCTCGTCGTTTGTCGTCGCTCGTCCGGCACTCCGCTGATTATTATTTGTCCGCCACCGGAACCACGAAAACAACGCGTTGTTTCTCGCTCTCCGTTGGTCCACCGCCGTTTCTGTCGCTTTTCATTCAGATCTGCATTCCCCGACGATTTTCCGGCGTTAATCGGTGTTTTGTTGCTTGTCGTCGGTTTACACACAGAACGAAGCGGAAAAATCTCGCTGCTGCTGCTGCTGCTACTGTTTTAGTAGAGCGAATCACCGCCGCGGCGCGAGTGGAGGGGCGGCGCGATTGGTCGGTGGGTGGAAGCCAATGGGACGACGGGGGTGGCGATCGCGATGGGGGCGGAAGGGGGGGAAGTCCAGAATCCGCGCGCGCGCGATGCTTCAATGCTTCGCCAGCGAATTTTCCGCGCTGCGCTGCTTAGACGCGCGACAAACAACCGACAACTCGTGTTCTAATCGACGCGAATCGCGGCCGATCGAGGCTCGGCGATTCGCGGCGCCGGCGATGACGTTTCCTCGGCGCTCGTTTTCACGCGACCCGCGGGCGACACGATCGCTGATTGCGGCGGTCCGCCATTTTTTTCTCTCCGGCTGCATCCAAAACACACTCGCAACATGGCCGCCCACTCGCGTTCGCGGCTCCTGATTGGTCGGCAGCGAGCCTCCGGCGCGCTGCGATTGGGGCGCGAAAATCGCGGCGGGAAAATTTGAATTTCGCAACCGCGGCGCTTGAGAACTTATTTTTTCGGCCGTCGCGAGTGGCGCCACCGCTCCGCGGCTGATTTCGCGTTTGTCAGTCGCGCTGCTCATTCGCGACGACGTCGCGCGAATGTCAACAAGTCTTGTCGTACGATGACACTCCGAAGTTGTAAATAAACAAATCAAGCAGCAGGAGGTGTTGGATCGGTTAGAAAATGACGACAGTTTGCACGAAGATCGACGTCGCCGCGACGGCGACTCCCGACGACGATAAATCAACGAGCGGAGAGGATGTAGCGATTAAATACGATCTCGACAAGTGCGTCGACTGGATCAACGCACGTGGACTCGAGAGGGTGAGTTTATTATGTATAACAATTAATGTCATATACATCAACCATTCTTGGACAATGCAAAGCTGAAAAATTTGACGAAAAAAAAAGTCATCGATGAATTTTCAGTGAAATTTGGAATAATGAGTCTTGTATCGAGCGTTAGTTGAGGTTAGGAGCGGCCGCCATTCTCACCCTGAAAATTCTCACGTACGCGTGGGCGAAATATACATATATATACATTACTTAGTAATTGAATTTTTTGCATTATTTTAGGTATGTCTGCAATTTCCCGACGATCTTCTCCGCGACTCTGCGAAAGTAGCTCTCTGCCTGGAGCGACGATTGGAGAAAAAAGTGTATATATTGGGCGACACGACCTGCGGCAGTTGCTGCGTCGACGAAATAGCCGCTAATCACATAAAGGCCGACGGAGTTGTGCACTTTGGTCACGCGTGCCTCAATCCCACCGCCCGCCTGCCCATCTTTCACGTACTGGAGAAGCGAGACATAGACGTCGAGAGTCTGGGTCAAAGATTTGCGGAATTCTTCCAGGACGAGACCAGGAAAATTCTGCTCTTTTACGACGTCGCCTATGCTCATATTATCGGTGAGTCCCTCCGTCGATAAAACATTGGTTGTTTTAAAGACTCGTCTTAATTTTTTTTTTAATTGATTTATTTCCAGAATCATTGTACGAATCTCTGAAGCCGAAGTATTCGAAGCTGACGCTGACGTCGCTCTGCTGCGACTCGAATGTGAGTTTCATCAGCGCAACGAGCGACACAAAGGTCCTTATATCTGGTCGCTCGTGGACCTTGGAGAATGGTTATAAGGTCGACGACTACGACGCTCTCTACGTCGGCGACAACGGCAAGACTCTCGCCTCGCTGGCCCTAAGCATTCCCGCGCGATCGTGGTATCACACCCAGGGCGACAAAATCGCGCATTTCGAGATCGCGAACAATCCTTGGCTCAAGCGACGACGATTCCTGGTGGAAAAGCTCAAAGACGCGCGAACGGTCGGCATAGTTGTGGCGACCCTCGGGATCCGCGACTACCTGGAGGCGCTGAACGCGGTGAAACGCGCGCTCAAGGAGAAGAACAAGAAATCGTACATATTCAGCGTGGGAAAGCCGAATCCCGCGAAACTCGCAAATTTTCCGGAGGTTCGGATTATTCCTTCCAATTTCCTTTTCATTCCTTTTCTTTTCCAAATATAAAGATTTTTTTATTCCAGGTCGACGCATTCGTCGTTATCGCGTGTCCGGAGAGCGAGATCTTCGATTCCAAAGAATTCTACAAGCCGCTCGTGACGCCTTTCGAAGTTGAGCTCGCGTTCAACGAGTCCCGCGAATTTTCCACTCACTACTGTCTGGACTTTCGGCAAATATTGCCGGGCGGTGCGAATCACGTGGAATTCACAGCTTCGACGGACGCAGACGTTTCGCTGATATCCGGCGAAGTGAGAAGCTCGGAAAAGGATGTATTCTCGGCGGACGCGATGAACGCGCTTTCGTGTCGCGGCGACGGCGCCGTGGCGATTGGGAAGGCCGGCGCGAATTTTCTCAACGAGCGAACTTGGAAGGGAGTCGAGCAGAAGTTGGGCGAGGACGCGGTGAAGCCGGCGGAAAAGGGCCGAAGCGGCTTGCCGATTAGTTACTCGAACGAGCCGATCGATCGGAAATCGTGAGACGAACGAAAACGATCGGGTAAACAGAGAGAAGACACATTTCTATTAATTTATTTACGAGCGAGCGTAAATGCGAATCAATAAAAAAATGACACGATCGAATCGCCACGAATTGTTTTTTCTTTTTTACTTAATTTATTAACATAAGCTTAGAGGCTAATCCAATAAAAATGTAAATGCAGAAACCTTCGGTTTTCGTTTATATACAGCGCTCGCGGATTTTTCCGGACTTTCCGGAGGATCGAGCGACGCTCGAGTGTAAAAAAATGTACAAACAATTCGTGTAAATCAATCGATGATCTCAGAATCGAGATCACGACGACAGAACTCCTTTTATTCGCAATTCAGCCTTTGCCTGCTCGATTTGCTGGAAAGAAAAAACACATTGTTATTTTTTTCACAGCTACGAAATTTGTCAAAATTCGAGGAAAAATTCAGCGGAAAAAAAGATACCCTTTGGAGCTCCTTCGCGGCGTCTTCGCAGTCGTTGAACGTGAAGACTCGGTAGATAATTACGGTGGCGGAGTAGACACCGAAGAGAATCAGGAGAATCAGTGGAAGCGGCACGATTACGTTTTTCCAATCGTCGACGACGTCGGATTTGAACGAGCCGGTTATCGCGGCCGTCCAGATGCCGAAGAAAACGCTCGCGACCAGCAGCCACTCCATCAGTTTTGTCATCTGCGGCACCGTTAATTGCGTCAAGTCGAAAAATGCACTAATCATATAGAACGGTAATTTACCTTGATTATCGTTGCTTCGTGTTCGCAAGGAAGACTCAAATGTTACTGTTTGTATTGTTATTGGCGAATTGATTTCTTTTCTTTTTCAGAATCTAACCTAATCCCGGTTGTCTCACGTCTGGCGCCTTCGGACCTTCCTTTTCATTTACTTTTTTTTATTACGCAGGCAACAGACGGAGCTCCCTCTGTGCCTGGGCCGCTAACTAATATTGCTCACGGCTTTTGGATTCGGAGCACAGATGACACTACCAGGAATCTTGGAGGGATTTTTTTTTTTTGGTTCTTAGGTAAATGAATAAATTCGCGTTTTGGTATTTAGGTTTTTTTATTTAAAATAGGAACAATGACGCGAAAAATTTTTCGCTACAATACTTTACAATTTTTGGCGAATTTTTTTTTTTTCTGATTTAACGAAGTTTTAAAACCTTACCCGATGGGAAATTTCCCGCTGATTCCAAATATCACAGGTGTTTGCCCGATAAATCGAAAATTCGAGGAGAAAAACGCGAAAAACGATTTTTCATTTTACTCGAATTTTAACGCTTCACTAGAATCGATGTAATTTCGATTTGGACGGATGGAATCTAGATTTTCTTTTTCCACTCGAAAGATAACTCTTCAACGAAGAGAATAAGACCTGGCAGAACGCGATATCACGATTCCTTAATTTTTTACAAATTTTTAAAGTTGACCCTCATGAATCGAAATTTTTGCAAGGGGTTAGCCTTGCTGTTTTTTTGGCGAAAATTTTTTTTTTCGATTTAACGAATTTTCAAAACCCTATCCGATGGGAAATTTTCCGCTGATTCCAAATATGACGGGTATTTGCCCGAGAAATAAAAAACTCTAGGAGAAAAACGCAAAAAACGATTATTTTTTCACCTTTTTCTCCTCAACATGAAACGTCGCAGGCGTCGATGAAATTCGCGACGTCCTCGTTCCTCAGCTTCGCAAAAACGTGTCCAACGACGACTTCCACCGGCAGCGAATCGTCGACCGTTCGATAAAAAATATTCGCCGCTACATTGAGCAAAATTCCGCGAATCTGTCCGCGTCTAAAATTGTATCTTATCATATCGCAGTAGATGGGAAACTTGAGCTCAAAACTTTTCGTTTCCAGGACCCGAGCGACGGTGGCATTTCCGGCGAAGGCGGCCAATCGATTCTCGTCGCGGCTGAGAACGTCCCGAAAGCTCAGAACGCAACCTTCGACCCGTTCGCCGCGCATTCGTCGCACTTCGTCGTCGCAATCCCGACGATATCTCGTCAGGGCGTCGTCCTCGTCGTCCAGGCATCGAAGATTTCCCGCCGTGACCTTGCGACCGCTGCACCTGACCCTGACGATGTGTCGCCTGATGCTGTCGACGCAGAAGCGATTCGACGTGATGAACTCGCCGCGACCGTAGCGAATGACGCTGAAGCTCGGACGATCTCTCTGAGGAATCGTCGCGACGTAGGCGACGTTGATGTCGGCTCCGTAATTAAGAAGAACGACGAAGGACTGGCGGCAGCCGTTTTCGAACGCCACGTCCAGGGCCGTTTTCCCGTGATTCGTCCGGGCGGCGATGTCGACGCCGCATCTCAGCAGAATCTCCACGACCTCGCGATGATTCCTCGCGCTCGCCGCGTGAAGCGCCGTCTCGCCGTTTTCGCTCCTGGCGGACAATTGAGCCGCTTTGTTGAGCTCGGCGATGTCGACGGAATTTTCCGCCTCGTGGAAATATTTTCCGGAGCGTACGGAATTTTTCGCCTCGTCTTGAAAATATTTTCCTGAGTGTTCGGAATTTTTCGCCTCGTCCGGGAAATATTTTCCTGAGTGTTCAGAATTTTTCACCTCGTCTTGGAAATATTTTCCGGAGGGTCCGGAATTTTTCGCCTCGTCTTGGAAATATTTTCCCGAGCGTCCGGAATTTTTTGTCTCGGACTGGAAATATTTTCCTGAGCGTCCGGAATTTTTCGCCTCGGACTGGAAATATTTTCCTGAGCGTCCGGAATTTTTCGCCTCGTCTTGGAAATATTTTCCTGAGGGTCCGAAATTTTTCGCCTCGTCTTGGAAATATTTTCCTGAGTGTTCAGAATTTTTCGCCCCGCCTTGAAAATATTTTCCGGAGCGTCCGGAATTTTTCGCCACGACTGCCGAATTTCCCAGACCCAGGAGAGTCGCCACAAGAACGGCGTGACCTCGTTGCGCGGCGACGTGGAGCGGCGTCTGCCCGTTGCAATTCCTTCTCCGGACATCGGCGCCTCTGTGAATCAGCGCCTCGACGATCCTCGCCCTGACGTCCTCCGGATGCAACGCGACGACGGCGCGATGCAGCGAGTCAGCAGCGTCGACGTCGACGTTCCGACGGTTCAGAAGATGCTCGACGACGTCGAGATTTCCGGCGTCAATCGCGGCGCCGAGGAGATTCGGATCTCGCAGTGAGTCTGCGCCGCCGTCGAGGAGAAGTCGAGTCATCGGTGCGTCGGCGTTTCGAACGGCGAAGTAAACGGCGCTTCCGGTGTATTTTTCTCCGCTGCCTTCGAGGACGATTCCGTCGTAGATGGAAGCGTCGACCCGGGCGCCGCGGGCCAGGAGACGCTCGGCCAGGGTCAGGTGACCCCGGACAGTGGCGACGTGGAGCGGCGTCATGTTTCCCGGATTCCTGGCGTCGACGTCGGCGCCGTCGTTCAGCAGCTGCTCCAGGAATTCCTCGTCGTTCTTTTCCACCGCATCGTGAAGCGATCTCGCGACGAGGATCTTTCGATACTCGGCGTCGATCGACGCCGGAAAACCGGACTCGAGGCTCGATAGGTCGAAGCTCCTGTCGATTTCCGGACGAAACATTTCGCCCAAGTTTTTCCCACCGCAATCGGTGCAATAAAACAGAACAAAATGCAAAATCCTTTGTTTTTCCGGGGAGCGTCGACTCGGACAATCCGTTCGGGGATTTGACCTGCGGTTTTATTGCCGGATCCCCCGGGACGACCCGACGGGCGGTCTAAATAGGTCCCGAAGGATCGACCTTCGGTTTGGAGAACCGACCCCGGTTGACCTGGTGTCCTTTGTTCGGCTGCGGCGAATCCTGAAGCAAAATAAACAGACGTTGGATAAATATTTATATTTAAATCTATATTTAAAATGAATTAAATTAAATATAATTGCGAAAATATAAATTAAGAATTCAAATCAGTGCAAAAAGGTCGAAGATCTATATTTAAAAACGCCTAAAATCTATAAAAAAAAAATTGAATATAAATCAAGAATTTAAATCAGTGCAAAAAAGTCGAATTTCTCGATGGTAAAAATTGTTTACTCACGTTTCGTTTTTCACAGAATCGTCCGACCGATTTTTTTTCTTGATCTTGATCCTTCTTTCCTCGTGACTGACGGAATCAAATAACGCTGTGAACCCTCCAAACCACCCACTTATAAATCCCTGCGCCCTGGATTGTTGACCTAAGGGAAGGGTTAAATCGTAAGGAGCCAATGACGCTGCAACTGCAATATACCTGCAGCCTATGGAGAGGGTTCCCCAGGTTCCTCCCATTTCCCAAGCGGACAGGTGGAGGGGATCCCGAGATTATAGAGATTCGGGTGTAAAAAGAATTTACGCCGTTGTCTACTGTAGCTGATTTCAGACATTTTATTAAGTTTTGTGTACAGTATGAAATCAAAAGACCGGTTTAATCTACTTCAAAAAATTTCACTTGCTAATCACTGTATTGATTGTGCGTCGCTTATCGTCACGTTAGAACTCGACTTCGTGACTCCGGACGAGAAAACGGTGCCAACGAAATTTCCCCAAAGATAGTAGAATAAAAACAAAATCAAAATTAATGATGAGGAAATAAATATTCATGTGGTCGTCCGATAACGGCAGCGCTGTTTGCACAGATGAGAGATGAGTCTCGACCCTCGGACGAGACCAGCCAATCGCAACTATTGGCTCGGCGCTACTTAAGCGTCCGAATCTCATTCCGCTGGGTCAGTCGTCGCCGAATTATCACGACGCAAAAGTCATTCTTATCAGGAGAACGAAAAATACTCAACACTCGGAAAAATGCGCGTTTTACTGTTCGTCGTTTTGGCTGTGGTGATCGTGGCAGGTGAGTACCGAACACCTGCTGACTATTATTTATTTATTTAACAATTTTTTATCAATAATTTTCATCATTTTATCTGTACTATTTTTTAATTTTTTTTTATTTTTAGAATGTGTTTGATTTTTTTTTTTTTTTTCAGCATATTGTTGCACCCCCCACACAATGTATCACGCAGCCCACGAGGATGTTTGGGGCGGAGGTTGGTGCTTCTGCGGCAGCGACGAAAAAATTGCACACTGCCACACCGAATTTCGAGGATTGGTAAGTCGATGCCTCCAGCAATTTATTTTTTACAGTGGAATCCATGAGAATTATTTATTAATTTTTCCGTTGCAGAATTTCACGTTCACGCAGACGAGCGACGATAAGCGGGGCAATTTGGGAATATGCGTGCCGGGCGAGATATGTCACAAAGTACCTATCAAGGAGGATCTGACTCTTGATCCGAGCCACTGCGATAGCGCTTCTTTGCCGGCCTCGTGCGCCATCATTTTCGACGGACTGGTAAAAAGATACTTTCAATTTTTTTTTTATAATGTACTATCATGTTTACTACTGTATTTTTAACAAGTGTATATTTATTCTATAGAAATACACGTACGATCTGGTGGACGGCAATAGAGTGAAGAATTTTAAGGGAGTCATCAACGGAGTCGGCCGCGAGGTACTCCCGAAGATGATTTACGCTGATCCCGAGGGCGACCGCTGGGAATGGTTCTGATTAATTCTAATTCAACAGCAGGTTAAACAATTTTATAAACCGACATTGTAATTGCAATAAAATTTTTAAACTTTATGAATCAAATAATTCGCGCCTAAAAATTGCGATTGCAGCGCTCGTCGCGGCGAAAACCCGAACTGTCCTCGCAAGATTGTAAATAAAACCTGGAAAGAAATGTATAAATAAAGAGATGTCAACATTTTTTTTACAGCTCTGTTCTTTTCTCTCATTTCCGACGAATTCTGAAAAGTGAAGACGTTGATCCTACGTTTCTTTATCTCAAACATTTTCCGACGACCCAACCGGCGGGTCAAATCCACCCAAAACGAACACCGGTTGACGCAATCGTCGACTCTGCAATCGCTGCGGCTCGGAGCGATGTTTACGCCGCGTTTGTGTCAATATTTCTGTATTTAAGTGTCCGAGTGACGTTAAAAAAAATCGGAAACGCGTGAAAACCGTCGGCGCAACGTTTGTGAGCCGAAATACGACGATCGACTGCGATTCCGCGTCGCAAAATTGAAAAATAGGAAACCTAACCTAAAAAAAGTAAGAAAAATCGTGATTGCCGTCTTTATTATTCAAACATTTTGTGAAAAAGGAAGACAAGAAGATTTCCGATGTTTTCTCGCGTAAACTGACACTTTCAGCGCACGAAAATATCGTAGCGAAGACGAGGAACGAGCGATTTTTCGTATTTGAGGTTATGTCGATCGGTAAGTCTAACGCAGCCACGCGCAAATCGATTTTAACGATTAACACTGACAGTCGCTTGTATTCCAGACAATTGAGCATTGAATCCAACGAACCGAAGGAATTTTCACCTGTAATCATGGAGGACACGGCTTGTCCTCGTTGCAAGACGACGAAGTACAGAAATCCGTCACTAAAGTTGATGGTCAACGTCTGCGGCCACACGCTGTGCGAGAGCTGCGTCGATTTATTATTTCTGAAAGGTTTGCCGTCCTCTTCTCATTCGTCAAATATTTTCAGCTCTGTCGGCAGCCCGAATCATTCTAATTTTCCCAAAAATCATTCCAGGCTCCGGCGCGTGTCCAGAATGCCAGATTCCGTTGCGCCGCGCAAACTTTCGCGTGCAGATGTTCGAGGACTCGATGGTGGAGAAGGAGATAGACATCCGCAAGCGAATCCTCCGCGACTTCAACAAGAAGGCGGAGGACTTTGAGACGCTGCGCGAGTACAACGACTATCTCGAGGAGATCGAGTGTATAATCTACAATCTGGCGAACAACATCGACGTGATGGAGACGAATCGCAAGATCGAGCAGTACAAGCGCGAGAACAAGGAGCAGATAATGAAGAACAAGATGCGACTGGGTAGATCGGAGCACGAGATCGAGGAGCTCCTGGAGATGGAGCGTCAGCGAGACGAGGAGCGAAAGGCGGAGTTGCTTCGCGAGGAGATGGAGATGAAGAAGGCGAAGATACGGGAGAAGGAGGCGTTAATCGACGAGCTGATGTTCAGCGAGGGAAACGCGAAGAACATCGTCGAGACGTTCGCGAGCTCGATCCAAGCGACGAAGGAAAAAGCGAAGCTGGCGCCGCCGGCGCCGAAACCGACGCAATTCAGCACTGGAATTAAATTCGGCAAAGGCTCGCACAATTATATGCCCGTGCCGAAGATCGACGAGGGTCCAGCGTACGCTTATGTGGCGATCGAGCAGGAAATTGAGGGTCCGGTGCCGCCGGGAAGCCGCGAGGTCCAAACGCGCGGCTACATTTCGCACGTACGAGCGGAAAATAAAGCCGAGCGCGCCGGTGGCTTCAAATCGCAGATCGCTTGTCTCCGAGCCCTGCAGGACGCGATGGCCGGACTCTATCACAATCCCACGCAGCCCATGTCGATAATGTGAAACATTTCGGTAAATGAATTTTTATCATTCGTAGAAAAAAAATCATGGAAATAGAATACGCGTAAAAATAGAATTTATTTTATTTTAGAATTTTATTTTATTTTTATTTCAAGAAACTGGGACCCGCGATCCATGTTCGTTCAACGTGACCATCGGTCGACGGATTTATGGTCGACTCTTCATTGGAATTCACAGACGCGCGCGCCGTCGCGAATTTTTCTCCCGCATCAATCGCCCCCACGTCGTTGATCGCGGTGGAATTTACCTTCACAGCCGGCTGGGAAAATACGCGAACGTCGAGCACTGAAAGGCATTGCGATATCTTGTAAATAATTATTTATGGAAGAAACGGTAACGGGTATGTTTGTACAATAAAGATGCTAAGGACGTCAAAATGCAGATTGCACCTTTTTACACTGTCGCGAATTTTATTTTATTTTTTTTTTACGATAGAGTAAAAAAATTACTTTTAATTAAAAAAATTACTTATCAGTGATAAATATTTAGTCTTCCCGGGAGTCAGGGAAATGTGCACTAGCGCCAACGGCCAAAGTCGGTACTATCAGCGTAAAGGAAACAGCGTGAGGTCGAGGAAGAGGGTGGGGAGGTCGGAGCGGGAGGTCCGCATCCCACAGGCGTTCGCCGCCCGACTGATATCAATCCGCGCGCCGCTCCCGGAACGCGTAGGCCGACGCTGCCGCGCATCGCTAGCAGCAGTAGTAATCACTCGACCAGACGGGTCGATGGAGTCTTAGTCGCGTCGCAAAAAGAAATACGCTAATTTGTTAAATATTCGGAGGCGAAGATAGTAATATAAAAAAAAACATGTTTTCGCGCATCTGCATCGGTTGTTTGTTGATAAGCCTGTCGAGCGGCTCGAGTCTGACGAAGCCGCCGCAATCGGCTCTCGTGATCGCGTTCGAAAAGCCGTACGAGCAATCGCTGCTCGCTTACACGCTGTCCGACCAGGCGATCGACACGACGCTCATCGTCACGTCGATCGGGAAACGCGATCTATACGAGAATCTCGCCGGTATTGAGATCATTGAGCTGAGCGCGGCGGGCGACGATACCGACGCCGATAAGGCAGCGCTCGCTGCTTGTGAGGCGCTTCTCGGGGACGAGAAAATTCTGGAGAGAGCGAGAGAGATCCAACCCACTTTCGTACTGTTTCCGGCGCTCAGGTGATTTTTAGAATTTTTTTAATAAATTTTATAAATGATTTTTAATTTTTTTGAATGAATCTGATTTTTTCTTGTAATTTTTATGAATGAATTTATTTTATTTCTATTTGTAACTGTTATGAATGAATATATTCAATAGTCATTAGTAATTTTTATGAATGAATTTATTCAATAGTCATTAGTAATTTTTATGAATGAATTTATTTAATTTTCATTTCCAATTTTTTCGAATGAATTTATTTTAATAAAATAATAATCTTGCTAATGATTTTTGTTTTTCCGCAGACACGACGCTTGTCTGCTGCCCTGGGTCGAGCTTATCAAATCCATCCCGGCGATAGTGACCTACGGCCCCACGGAGGATCTCTACGCGGTGCAACGAACCGGCGTCGCCCTGCCGATGCACACAGGCGAACTCTGGTCGGGATTTTGGGCGAACGCCGACTCAAGATCGGTAATCGCCTACGCGGATCGCAACTACGTGGCTCCTGCTACGAAACTCGCGAGGCAATATCTCAATGGACTTGAATTTACCTTCGAGGAGCTTTATGCGAAAGTCGAGCTGATCTTCAACCTGGCGAATCCGATCTTGCGCACGAATTTTGCTCTTCTGGGCGACCAACCGGTCGACGTACGTTTATTGCACTAAAAATCATTCCACTTAAAAAAAAATTAATTAATTACATTAAATTAAATAATTAAATTAAATAATTTTTTACAATTTAAGATTGGCTGCCACCACTGCAGAGGCGCGCATCCCTTACCGACGGAGCTGCAGAAAGAACTGGTCGAATTTCGCCTGGGAACGATCGCAGTCACCCTGGACGAGAATTTCGCTCCTTTGGTGATCGATTTAGCGCGAAAATTGCCGCAAGGTCGACAGGGTCAAGCGATCGCCTGGAAGAGTCGTCAGGTCGAGCTTGACGACAAAACCAGACCCGAAAATCTGTTCGTCCACGGCGACGTCGATAGGCAGGATCTCATCGGTAATTCGTCGCTCCCCCTAATCATTTTTATCGCGAAAATTCCAATGAAATAAAAATTCGGAAATGAATAAAAAAAATGTTCTTTCGCAGGTTACGCCAGAGCTCGCGTTCTGCTGAGCCACTGCGACGACGTGGAGCTCCTGGAGGCAGCTTTCCACGGCACTCCGGTGATCTGCTTCCCGCGCGATCTTCAGGAGCAGCGAAATGCCGATCGCGCGATCGAATTAGGATTCTCGTTGTCGACAAACGGCGATACGAGTGTCGATGCGGTTCACGCGGCTGTTGAGAGGATTCACAAGACGGCGAGCTACCGGGAAGTCGCTCGCGGGGTCTCTACGCTCATTCGCGATCGGCCGCTGCCGCCTTCGGACCGACTCCTCTACTGGCTCGACCACGCGACCCGCCAACTCGATCGGCCGATCAGGCTGCCCGCCCTCAGAGCCAATATCGTGCGAACCTATGACCAGGATTCGCAATTACTGTCCGGCCTGATCGTTGGTATCGTCGTCGGTGCTGCGCTAACAGTTGCCGGTCTCGTCGCCTGGTTCAACATCAAAAACAGCCACAAACCGGGCAACCGCAAAGATCGCAAATTTAATCGATAGTGAAAAGAAAAATTGGGCTCCTTTTTTATTGACTTGTGTAAATGTATTTTTCGAGATGGAATAAATGTATCAAAATCAGCAGCTGTTTTTTTTCATCGATGTATTTATAAATACACGTACAGAGTACAATGGGGTTCGCATACATATACAAATATTCGTTAAACTAGGGTTGGGGTACAGTGGCCTAAGGCCTTTCCAAAGTTACATATTTATAATGTACGAATAATTAGGTTTTTTTGTTTGTTTTCCGTTCTTATGGTCGTAATTATATTATTTTCGCGTTTATTCTCGTTAACATTAGAAAAAGCCTAGGAATATTAATAATTAATAATAATTAATAATATATATATATATGATGTATTTATGTATATGTATAAGTCTATATATATATATATTATCGTGAGGAAAATAAATTACAATTTGTCAATACTGCACTTTGTATATCGTCGCTTGCGGCGAGTACTCGCTCGCGCGTTGTTATCAATTACGCATATTTATTATTATCAATATTATCGTTACTATTATTATTATCGTTCTGTATAGTGGTAGTCGATATATTAGTGGCTAAAAATTTTACGGCTCTACGGTTTCGTCTAATTTTATTTGATACGCGGATCTAACGCCAGGCTCTCCGGCTCTAAATGCAAATAGAAAAATTCCTACCGGATGCGAGGATCGGGGCAAGTTCATCTGGACGCTTAATATATTCGCTTCGACGAACCAACTGCGTTACTTAAGCTCATTCGGTTGGTTAACGCTTCGAGGCGTAATTTTTTATCGAAAGCGTTTTTTTTTTATGACGAGATCTACGAATTACTAAGTCGGAGCTCAAAATCATGAAACGTTAAGTACAGAACATGCATTTTATCATGCGAATCCTTTTTAATTTAAGAATCGAGCTTACAGCGATTTTCTATGGATCACCGATTATCTGATAGGAGTAAAGTAATGCAAAATCTCAGAGGTAAAAAATGTATAAAATGTAAGAAAAACTTTCATGTGCTTCGAGGGGTCGAAAATTCGAAATTAACCTCAGTTCTGGCGCATGCGCGGAGTGGTTCTGTCGCAGCGGCCGATCTACCGCGCATGCGCGGATATACGAACCGAATTGCGACGCAGAATCGGTAAAGAAAAATCGTGTCGAGAATTGTTGCGATAAGATCGCGGAAGAAACTTAGTCGAGAAATATCCTTACATCAGTCCTTTGTCTATAAATATATACACATTTATTATCGCGGTACACGAGTATCGGTAAAAAGTAAGAAAAGGGATCGAGGAATTTTTTCTTTCTTTCGCTCTTTCGAATATTTACATCATTGGCGGATCATTTTCGTTGTTGTTGCTGTTTTTCTTTTCTCCTTTTCTTTTTTATTTTTCTTCCTCATATCGCTCGGGAATAAAACGGCGAAGGAGGGGTCGCTAATCTAGAATCTAGTCACTGATATAAAAAAAAAACATTCACGAACTTTTCATAAATAATTAAAACCATAAAAAATATTCAACGTTGGTGTCGCGTATGCCGAATAAAAATCGATCTAAAATTCGTAAAAAAATTCCTAATAAATTAGAAAAAAAATTATTCCGCGATAAAAAAACTAAAATCTTTCCTCGAGGCTGTACAACGCACCCTCGAGATTTCCGTAGCCTCTCATTGCAGCGGCAAAGAATCGATCAATCGACGATCAATTTTTTTTTTCATTTTTTTTCATCTCAATTATTTCCTCAGCCGGATCATCTGACTTCGGCGAGTCGAAGGAGCCTATATATAAATATCGTGTGTGTGTGTTTGTGTGTGTAGTTTATATATATGAATATATATACGAAATAAAATAAAACGAAGCGCGAGCGAACCCGTTACTTTTTTTGTTCCAGGGCCTTTAATTGCACACGTGCTCCTCCCGAGTGTGTCGACAAAGCTCGCACTCGACTCTGCAGCACCAGACGAATTTGCACTTGCACTTTTCCGTGACGTCGCGCACGCGCGTCTGATAGCCGCGACCGCAGCAGAGGAGCTGGCAGCCGTCGAGCCCGAGGGACGTTCGGTTGCATATTCGTCCTCGCGTGCCGGGAATTCCGAGCCTGTGGGACACAAACATTATTACTCAATATTTATTTATACATAATGACACGTCTTGTATATTTTTCTACAAATTACAGAAGAGACTTCGTTACGTCAGCCAAAATGTGAGCGATGGGAAAATTTAAGAGTAATTTATTTTATTTTATTTTATTTTTTTTCACTCACGTGACGTTCCTCTCGCAGTAGTTGGGACTGTCGTCGAGATAGACGAGATCGGTCTTGTTGGGCCGCTTAAGATCGGGCCGCGCGGGTCTCAGCCGCGCCGGTCGTCGTCCGCCGCTGCGTTGAGCGAGGCGAACGAGCGCTGCGCCCTCGTGGAGGGCCGCGAGGGCCGCTCCCGCGCCTCGAAACGCCGGCAATCTTCGCCAGCAGACGCGCAGGCTGCACGAACCCGACATCCCTGAGAACAAAACGGAGACATGAGAATGAGAAAAAATCTGTGCGAAGATGAAGACTCGTATTTCGCACCCAGATGCTAATTAATTTTTTTTTATTCATTCGTACCGTGACACTTGCAGACTCGCTGCATCCGCGAGCGCACGGCTCGTCGTCCGGCCTCGCTGTCGTGCTTCCTCATAAGCTGACCGGCGAGGGCGCGCGCGGCCAGCGGTCCGTCGTCCTTGATCGGCTCCTCGCCGCCGTCCGACCACTCGCGCGACAGCTTCTCGCCGAAGTGAATGTCCTGAGGAAAATAACAAAAATTTATTTCAATTTTTTATAATTACTTTTTCTTTCTTAGAGGAATATGATATAGTGGAATAAAATCCTAAACAATCTGTCTGGCGATTTGTCGGCGACCCGACGACGACGTCGGATTTGGCTAACGAGTGTGCAGCGAGGATGAGGGGAAATGGCAGGCTACGTCTCACTCTAGTCGTCGCAGTCGTCGTCGTTTAGTCTTCGGTTTAGCGTCGTCCCGGAGAGCAAACATTGTTATCCCGGAAACGGATGGGCGGAAACTATCCACCTGGGATCTTTTTCCTCGTCAGACATAAGGACATTTTCTTCGTCGCGAAATTATTCCCTGAACGTCGTGAGACTCCCCAACAATCCCGCGCAATATATTATTTAAAAAAAAAAAAAAAAATTAAAAAAATTAAATAATTACAAAATAGGAGAACTATCGCCAAAGCGAAATTTGGGGAAAATTCGAGAACGACGTCGTCGTCGTTTCATGTTTGACCGGAGCTTTCGTCGTGTCGCGCGCCACCACGGAAAGAGGATCGTATACAAGTGTCTAGGGGGAAGGGAGGGAGCCGACGACGAGGAGAAGTTACGTCGTCGAGCTCCCGGCTCGCTCGCTCGATTCGCGAGCGCCCAGAGAGGAAGGGGGAGGGGAGGGTTGTTGCAACTTAACAAGCTTAGCTCCCCTTAATCCCCTTGTAAGCTCGCAATGTCTACAAGGGGTCACTTGTTAAGGCAACGAAATGCATCCGTTTACGTTGACTTCTCGCACGATTTTTTTTTCCCTTTACCTCTTTTTTTACTATTTTAATTTCCTATCAATACAATTTTTTGCCACTCTGATTATTATTTTTACGGAGGTGATCCGATCGATCGATTACCTCGCTGCAGCCGCCCCATTCCCAGTGATTGGGGTGTCGCGCCCTGACTCGGTTATCGCACGAGCAATCGGTGAGCTCGCCTCTCGAGCATGCCCGCGTCACGCTGTAAGCGACCCCGGCCGCCGAGATCGCGTAGACGAACGCGGCCTCGCGGCTGTCTGAAGCAAAGAAAAAAAAACAAGTCATTATATTAAAATCTGCAAATTTAATAAAAAAAAAAAACCAAATGAAAATTAAAATCGGTACTCACTGACTAGCATTACGCCGCCGAATATGTTGTCGGGATTCTCGGGGCTCACCGAACAGTTCCATCTGGCCAATCGGAACTGATGCTGACACTCCTCGATCGCGAGCCTCGCGCCCGCGCTTATCGCCTGCGACAGACATGGGAAAAAAAAAAATGTATATTATGACGATGACAGCTCAATGGATTTTCTCTGTAAGAAAGAATTGCGTAAACTGTGTATTTATTATTATTATTGGCATTATGATTTTTTATTACCATTATTATTATTATTGGCATTATGATTCTTTTATTATCATTATTATTATTATTGGCATTATGATTTTTTATTACCATTATTATTATTATTGGCATTATGGTTTTTTATTGCCATTATTATTATTGTTGTTATTATTGTTATTTGATATAGACGAACGCATGTTCGCTCGTTCGGAATTAAAGACCCATTAGAATAATCGATTCTCACGGACGAGAAGCTGCGCCAGAGCACCGATATCTATCGGTGTCTCGTTCTCTCTCTCCTTTCTGCCGTGAACACGCCGGGATATATACCTTGAGGCTAATATGGAGCCGCAGCAGCAGCAGCTGCCGATCCCCCGAACCGGGGTATACTCGTCGCGCTGTTCGGACCTAATATTTCGCTTATGAATATTCATGGGGAGTTTTTTTGTCGGTTGGAATTCCGTGCGGTGGAACAACGAGAACGGAAAACGTCGTCGTCGGAACGTCTCTTGCGCGCGGCGAGTTATGTG
Source organism: Itoplectis maculator (assembly GCA_964034905.1). NCBI lineage: Eukaryota > Metazoa > Arthropoda > Insecta > Hymenoptera > Ichneumonidae > Itoplectis > Itoplectis maculator. The sequence continues at coordinate 6,480,623 of OZ035869.1, forward strand.
TACCGACACATCCGAAGGCTCACAACGCTATTGCATTAACCCATTTACGGGACGGTGTGTCGCTGGTGACCCGTGTTTTTTTTTTTTTTTTTTTTTCGTACGATCATCGACAGCGCGGAATTCGGTGCAACTGTTGTTCGAATTTTACTGTTATTATTATTTATTTTTATTTTTTATTAGAAGAGTTGCGCAAGGATTTTATTTTTATTTTTTATTAGAAGAGTTGCGCAAGGATTTTTTTGTGCGTCGAATTCAAGCGGCATTTAATTTTATTTTCTTCTTTTTAATTCACAAAAAAAAAAAATAAATAAAAAAATTCTATTGGAAGAAAAAGCTCCCACGCTTCGAGGATCAGAAAAGCCGCCGCTTTCTGCTCGATCCTCGGATGAAGAAACGCACGTATCGAGTCGAACCGCTGTTATTCGTGTTACAGGTTGAGTAACGCACCGCTCCTGCCGAGGCGGCGGCGCAGGAGGAAAGAATAAATTTCGAGAGACGCGCGCTCGATCGGAGTGTGTGAATTCGCGCGTGCGCATGCGCACCGAAGACGTTTCCACGCGAGACGAGAGCCGCAGCAGGTGTCTGGCCATTGGCCGGTTCGCCTCTCGCGCGGTTGTAACCGACTGCTGCTGATGGTGATGCTGCTGCTGCTGCAGCGCGATTCGAATTGGCGATAAATCTATTGGGCGTTAAATGCAGGAGATTAAGATTCTTTCGCATCACGCGTCCTGCTCGCTCTTATCCGTCTCGCGGGAAGGCGAAATCGCTGCGGGCTGAGCACTGAGGGGAGATCGAGTGGATGAAGAAGGAGAGGAAGAAGAGAGAAGGAAGACGATGAGGAGAAGGTGCAGAAGAAGAGGAGGAGGAGGAGAAGAAGAAGAGAGAAGACTCCGCACTGCTTCTTCTCGTCGGGGGGTCGATGAATAATCACCGTTGCAATAAGAAGCGCCAACTCGTTTCCCCGCGCTCTTCGCACTGGAGCAACGCTCGATCTCTCTTCCGCCGCGAGAGATATATCATCGCACGCGATTTAAGCCGTGTTCACACACAATTCGCCTCGCCGCAAAGTGTTACGTGTCCGACGTGACGCTCTCGGTCGTTATGATTGGTCGTTATTTTTATTTTTATTTTCTCAAGTAAAAACCCTGGTGGAAAATCTGTAGCATTCTGTTACATTCGGCCCAAGCCAGGCACCGATCAGGCCCGGATAGGGATGACACCGACCAGGGCCTGACTAGCACTAAAAATAATGCTAGAAATTTTCTATTAGAGAACTCAGGTTTTTCGTCAATAATATTTTATAATAAATTTATGTTAATATTATTTGATAATAAATGTATATTAATATATTGAGATAATAAATGTAATTAACGAATCGTTTGATTCGACGGAAATTGTGAATAATTTCTCTGCGGCCTCAAAAAAAAAAAAAAAAAAAAATTGTAGAGGGGGACGATGATGAAGAGGAAGACGTATTTTCTTTTTTTTTTTAAATAATAAAAAATACTAAAAAAATTGAGAGGAGATGATGAAGAGGAAGACGAGGAGAAGAGGGAGAGGAGGGGGCTGAGGAGTATCGGCGAGAGGCTCACCTGCAAGACCGGAGGCGAGCGCGAACATATCCCCTGCTGTTTCGTCGTCAAGTGGGAGCTCTTGCAGTTCCTTTCGGCGCTCGCCGGACCTATGACCCCGGCGCCGATGAGCGCCGGCTGACCCGGCTCGAGGCCTCCCGTCGTCTCCGCCGGCCCGCCGCCGCCGCCGCCGTTCGCTCTCGGCTCGACACCCAAGTACCTGCGAACAGAATATACGCCGTGAATGAGAAACAGAACGAAAAAAAAAACACACACACACACTCACACAAATCCCACCATATTATAATATAAATGTGCCTGTGACGTCGGTCGTGGGCGACGACGAGGCGATGGTTGTAATAATGCCGCGGCGATCGTATCAGGTGAGACATCAAGCAAACTTGACGCGGCGCGCGGCGCACGCGCACTAAACGACCCACGAAATATCTCCATGAAGACATTCAATTTTGCCGACGGGAAGCAAATTCATAAAATTATGTTTATTATTATTATTATTAATTTTTATTTTTTTCCCGGAAGGGGATCAATTTTTTTTTCTTGTTTTATCGACGAATTTTTTCGAAATTTTTGATAACGTGTTTCCGTTATCAAAAATTTCTCAAAAAAAAAAAAAAGGTTGATGGAAAATAATGGCCGACGAAATATTTCCATGAAGACACTCAATTTTGCCGACGAGACGTTAATTCGTTATATAATGCGGTGTTTATTATTATTATTATCATTATTAAAAAAAATTTTCACCGGAAGGAGAATAATTTTTAAATAATTAATAAATAAATAATTATAAATAATTATAATAATTTTAATAAAAAAAATTTCCCCGGAAGGAGAATAATTTTTTTCACTCGTTCCATCGACGAATTTTTGAGACACTTGATAACGTTTCCGGCGATAACTCAACTGACCAGAGGGAGTAGGTTTGGGAGGTGGGGGGGAGGGTGGAGGGTTGATGGAAAATAATGAGCGGCGAAGTAGCGAGGATTCCGCGATTCGCGCGCGGCGCGGCCGGCCTCATCGCACCTATAATTAGAGCCGACGAGCGCGCGCCGGCAGCGCGAAGATTACAGGTCGCGGCGGCGGGGAAGATTTCTCCGGAGAGCTGGTTATAGGGGAGCGACGAGGGCGGAACCGGGCGGCGGCGGTCGGGACGCGCTTTGCCCGAAAATAAGTGTAAAATCCGCGAGTAAGCGGCCAGAAGGAGGAAGCGCGCTGCGCGGTTCCTTCGCACTCATCGCGACTGCGACGCCTTTCGGTTTCTTAACGAGCCAGAGCGGTCATGCGACGACCGCTCAGAGTGGCTTATTAATTTCGACGCTGACGCGCTCGAAATTCTTGCCTAGGGAGCGTTTGATGACGTGTCGTCGCTAATTAGGAAGTAGCTATCGCGAAATTTATATTATTGCGAAATTTCCGCAGTTTGTCGGAAAAATAAATTCGATTTTCGCGTTTTTCTCCTCGAAATTTTTATTTTTCGAGCAAATACCGAGCATTTTTGGAATCAGCGGAAAATTTCCCATTGGATAGGGTTTTTAAACTTCGTAAAAAAAAAAAAAAAAATTTTTTCGATTTTTCGCAAAAAACGCAAGGGGTACCCCTTCTATAATTTTGCGATTTTTGAGGGTCTATTTTAAAAATCTGCAAAAAATTGAAAAATTAAGATATCGCGTTCCGCCTTGCGGCGTTCTCTTCCTTGAAGAGTTATCTTTCGAACGCAAAAAGAAAATCCCGATTCCATTCATCCAAAAAAAAATGACATCGATTCTAGTGAAGGGCCAAAATTCGAAGAAAGTGAAATATCGTTTTTCGCATTTTTCTCCTCGAAATTTTTATTTCTCGGGCAAAAACCGATTATTTTTGGAATCAGCGGAAAATTTCCCATCGGATAGGGTTTTAAAAATTCGTTAAATCGAAAAAAAATTTTTTCGCAAAAAATTGTCGAAAGATTTTTTATCTTTCGACGTCCTTCGAGTCTTACGGGGGTCGCGCGACCCATGGCGCCGTGATTCTCAGTGCGGCGAGCAAATGCGGAGACGCACAAATGACTGCTGCGAGGATCCTCGGTGCGTGCGCCGAGAGTTGCGTCCGGGTACTCTACTTGATATCCCCGGGGTGTTCGCTTCCACGTCGCGAAGCTGCCGCGCGGTATTTTTCTTCCTCGTCTCCCTGCGTTTCTTTTTCTTTTTTTTTCATACGCAATCCGCCCAACAGACTCGGCGCTGCTCATCCCTGAACGTCTGTTCGCGGCTTCGGAAATACATATGAACGATGTTGGAGGCGTAGGATGAGCGAGCAAAAGGGGAGGGAAGAGGAGGTGGGGAAGGGGGGCTGAAGGGGAGGGGGGAGACGGTTGAATGGGAACAATCGTAATCCTTTGGGGATGAAAAGCCGGTTCGATGTACCGGCTAATTAAGGGGCCCCATTGTGGCGAAGTTAATCACGGCAAAAAATGGCCTCTTCGCGGGTGAGACGATTGAATTCAATTAAACGTCGTATTTTTTTTCACGCATTATCCGAATAATTCGTGAAACAAAAACTTTGTCCACGCGAAAAAAAAGCGTCAAATTATCGACGCGTGAATTAATTTTTTATTTTTATTTTATTTGAAAAAATTCGAATCTTTATAAGAAATATTTTTATACGATACGAATTTGTTCAAATAAAATAAGAAATTTAAATTTTTTAGTTTTATTTGAAAAAAATTCGTATCTCATCGCCAAACGATGATCAAGCGCTTCCACTCGTCCCACACGAACCGCAAGACTCGCAAGACCGGCCTAACACGTTTCGTCTGATGCTCGTCGCCTCAGTGTTTACACTTTTTGTCACGCGCGTACATCGACGCAGATTAAAATTGCAATCGTCTGCCTCGTGTGTCATCGACGCCGCCTGTTCACCGCGAAATATACACACGGGAAAAAAAAAAATCAGTCCTGAGGTGTAATTCGATCTGTCCGTCCGACATAACCTAAGCAACGCGGTAGACTGATCGACCGTCGCGAGCTCCAGTCTCATTTTCTATATTTTACGCCCTGACTTTGGTCGGCGGCCGCAGAGTCGGTGACTCTCCACAAGTGCCCGGCTGAAAGCTGAAACGCAGGGAGAGATACAAATGAGCTACAAATAAGCGGTTTTGTTTGCTTTCGCTTGAAAAGACAGTCTTAAAAAAAAAAAGACACACACAGCTATGCTTCCTGAGGGCGATCAATGGGACGCTTCGCGGCGTCATCCAATGCCTGCGGTTACGTGGCTGCACATTGTTCAACGGTTGTTCATTCAATTATGGAGACTGAGCTCGCTTCAAGCTTTGCTTTGCGGTTTTCCCGGACAAATCGTCTCTTTCAACCTGCTTTTTTTTTTTTTTTTCTTACATACTTTGACCTTCTAAATCTTCATCAATGTATCTATCATAAATGAGTGAACAGATAAATTCATCATCAAGGGTCAACCTGGCCTAATCCGGCCATAGTCAGGCCAAAGGGTGGCCACTGCTGAAAACCCCACTTGGACTTTGAGGGGTGAGCGCACTTATTACCCTTCATACCGATCACGATTCCACCATCCTAACACATACAAAAAAAAACAGACAGACTGACGCGCGCAGCTTGAGGTCGGCGATGCCGCTATTAGCTTATTCCTGAGCGTCGACCGCATTGTGGGGCTTTCTGGTGGGATTTATCCCATTATATACCAGACCAGCGGCTGAATGTGCTCCAAGCAGGTAAATAGCAAATGGGCCCTATCACTGTCCCGCCGTAACAAAGCCCCCGCCCCGGCCTGACGTGGTTATGACGTGGCAACGCGATACCCCCATAACCCACCCCCCTCCTCCCCTCCCCCCCTACAAATAATAATCATGTTCAGCGTGCAATAACGATGCGATAATATACCCGCTGCCAGCTTCAACTTCTGGATTCGCTTGTTCTCCTGTTTTTGTTCCTCTTCATTTTTTTCCCTCCCACTCCAATGCATCATTGAATCTGAATATGGATTTTTTGTTTTCTCTCTCCGCTTTTTTTTTTTTTTTTCTTTTTCCATCCACTTGGTGGAAGGCGCTTTGTCGGACTGTCTCCGGCTGCGGATGCCTCCCCGGCTCATGTCATATTACCCTTGGGACTATATACTAACCCGGCTCGGCTCGTTCTCCGTTTTCCCTTTTTTTTTTTTATTTTCGTTCCTCGCATTTCACCCCCCCCCCCCCCCCCAAACGCCCCCTCCCCTGGTGTGTGTACCGCCAGGACCATTCTTTAACAACTTCTGCTTCGCTGCCCCTTAGCTCTCCGGGCTTCGGAGCTCTCTAACCTTACTCCACTTCCAGGCCTGCTCCGGGATATCCATTCTTTTACCCGTAATTAGAGCGATCGATTGCTTCTTCTTCATCGCTTTGTTCACCCTCTTCGGTCGTCGTCGTCGTCGGAGCGGTTGCAGTGCGAAATAACGAGGATTCCGTTCGGTAATGATCACATTGAATAACAGATTTTTCGGCGTTGGCGTTTGTCCAGATTCAAACCACAATCTGGACGGGAAAACCGCACTTGGGTCTGTCCCGGATACCTAGAATTGGAAACAGTTGGAAACAGGCTAAATGACCTCAAGTTACGAACAGGCTAAATGACCTCAAATTACAAAGAGCTAAATGACCTCCAGTTAGCCAAGGGCTAGATGACCTCCGATCAGACAAAGCCTAGATGACCTTTAGTTAGTCGTTCCTCAAACTTAGGATCCTCCCGAAAAAAATAGTCGAAAAAAAAACTGCAGGAAGCTGATCTCTGAGATCAATCTGACGTCATCGTTATATATTTTTATATATATTTGCACTGCCCTCAAAATTTCGAAGCCGCGATACAAAGCCGATACCGAGAAATCTCCGAATAATACTCACCGCTCGGATTCTCTCTCGCGGCTCGTTGGGTACTTTGTGCCGCCAACGTAAGACGCGCTCAACCGCTCCGTAACCGAGTTTACACACTGTGTATATACAATACGCGTGTTACGGTGCGATGCACATAAGTGCGGATTTGCGGCTATTGATTTCAATATCGCGTGATAGGAGTCGAGACGACGGACGGACGGACGGACGGACGAAATCGCTGCGCGCGCGGCTTGTTTGTCGGGCGGCTAAGCTCATCCGCCAATACAGACGGCGATCGAGATGCGAGAAGAGCAATACAACTCTAGTCTAGGATCAGTTCGCTGCCGGTTTTATTAGTCCGCAGCGGCGAAACCTTTCGAACATTGTATATAGGTATATTTATTTGTATATAGTGTTGCGGGGGATATATACGAGGTGCATCGTGTAATGTCCGAAGCGACGATACTTCGAAACGTGGGGAGTCTTGAATCGATGCGAGAGAGGCGCAATCGATTTCAAGACTGGTTTAAAGCGCTCGCTCCGAGAGTCTTATTGCGAGTCGGCGTTCTCTTGAGCAATTTTACGTTGCAAAATCAGTGTTTCTCCGTCCGGTCGACGAAAATGGCGATTACTTCGAGTCTTCGACAGTCGATAATCTCTCTTCTAATTTTTTTTTATTTACAATTTTTAAAAATTTTAATTGCATTTTTTTCGAGCTTCGACAATTTTTCCGCAAGTATATAAAATAGTGCTCGGAATGACGACGATCTTTGCAAGATGCGAAATGAGATCTCTTCGTTTAATAATAATAATAATATAATAATAATAACAAGAGTACCGTTCGGCCAATTAGCAAAAGTGTCTTAAAATCAACGGAACGGATAACCAGTTGAGCTCGGCGCTAATTGCTCGCTGAAAATTCTCTCGCCGGGGACTCGTCGAGTTCGCCTGTGCAGCGCCGAGAGTGGCAGCCGCCGCAGCCTGAGGTTAGGCGGTGAAAGTCCTCTCGGATCGCGAAGCAACGACGCAGGCGGCGCGTAAGGCGAATCAGCCGAAGGAAACGCGTGTGACTTTCTCGGCGGCTTTGCAAAGCGGCGAGAAGAGCGATGATAAAGATTGAAAAAAAAAATGATGCATTTTTTTTGGAGGGCAGACTCTGTCGTTTTCTGTTTCAGAGACCTTAACCGAAAAATCCGAGGATGGGGAGGGGGGAGGGGGGCACTCGGTACCGAAGATACACAAGATAACAACATCGGGGAGGACGGATCTCGTCAGAATGGCAGTTAAACGCCACTCCGAGGATCGTAAAATCTTGTCCAAACAAACTTCTCTCTTCTTCTTCTTCTTAAGAAGAAGATAGCAGCGCGACCTGACGGTCGGAACGTGCGCAGCAGCCGCAATCGCACGAACTTGGCCACCATTCTTAGTTACCTTTTTTTCCATTTTTTTTTTTTTTTTTTTTTTTTCGTTCAGCGAACAAATAAACAGCCTCGGCGGGACTCTCCTTAAGGGGGTGGAATTTTCAGTGTTGATCGAGAGAAACGGACCCTCGCCCTTCCATTGTTGTTTCAGGCCTTAAGGCCGCAGGACGAATATGCGGCCAACGTGATAATTATCCTCAACAGGCTTCGGAATATCGTTCGCGCGTGAAACAAGGATTCGCTCACTATACATACTCAATGCCTGTGTCTTGAGGCCGTTGAGTGTCGAGGAGCAACAGTATATTCCGGTCAACAGTATATTCCGACGAAATTTGCATAGAGGCCCACGAGTGTATTTGCATTTGGCACACACGACGGCGCATCCTCCAATGCAACACGTGAAACGCAGTCTATATCTTGTATGGGGCTCTCCATGAAAAAAAAAAAAAAAAAAAAAAAAAAAAAAAGTGGACGAGACAATTTTCGGATTCCAGCGAATAAATTCGCTGAGAATTTTGCGTGAGACATTTCTCTCAACGCAGTCTATATCTTGTATGGGACGTTCCACGTCAAAATAAAAATAAAAAAAAATAAAAATCACATATTCCGGACGAGACAATTTTCGGATTCCAGCGAATAAATTGCTGAAAATTTCGCGCGATACATTTAACACTTAGTTCCGGTTAATCCGCGCGCGCGCGGAGACCGGAAACGATCGCGCGGAGGCGGCGGAAGTCGATGGCGTGCGCGCGCACGTTTTATGTCTCTTCGCGTTCTACGTTTTGCGGAATTCCGGGAAATAATCGTCGTGCGACACGAGTCGACTGGAGTGGAGGAAGAGGCGCATAGAGGACGAACGAGGGGAGAGGAGAGGACAAGAGAGGGAGAGAGGGGGACCAAGGGAGCGGCGTAAAAAAAGGGGGAGGCTATTGACGGGAGCACACACGCGGTCTCCGCCTCGTGGAAGCCAATTTAAGGTAATTACCTATTTTGTGCGCGGCGCGCGAGGCGCATTTGGAAGCAGCAGCCGAGTGGGGAAGGAAGGCGCGCGCCGCGGTCCTTTCCAATTATTATCGTGACCTAATCAAAGCGGCACCCCCCTATAATGGCCCGTAACCGCCGCTTACACGCGTTTACGGTGGTCTTATGGTGGCCGAGGGGAAAAACACCATGGGAGACGGAGAAGGGGATGTGTTATGGGGTTACGGTGCCCTTTGGCGATGCAGCGATAAAAACCATCGTGATTTCGGTGGAAAGGGAAAAACCCCCATAAGATTTTTGAAAACCCCATAGAATTTCTATGGGTTTTTTTTTTTTTTTTTTTTTTTTTTTTTTTTTTTTTTTTTTTTTTTTTTTTTACTTGAGTGGGTGCGATCCACAATCAGGCTCGAAAATCTCCCCCAATCTTTCCACATGCCACATGTCTGTTTTAATGACGAAGGCAGAAGGTTAATTTAATTAAGATTAATCGCGTCCATTCGATTAAATCGTCGCTTCTGATTCGACCCGTTTCACGTTCGACCGTAGATAGTTCGTAAAATACCTGAGGACGTAGAAAAAAACACGTCCTAAAAACCACCTCGAATTAAATCAAAATACAAACGGCGCGGGTGGGCCACTTGCTGCGATGTATAGACCTGACCCATGGTGGAAAATTCGACGGTCCCCGGAAACCCCGTTCGACGCCTTCGAGCGCGGGGTAATTAGTTTCCGCTTGCGTCGGGCAAACTATTCGGACCGCACACGGAGAGCGACTATATCGCTATATACATATATATATAGTCGACCAATCTGCAGGCAGCCTGCGGCCGGCAAATTAATCGACAAATTAATTATAAGCATCGACGTGGGAATTGTGGTACACGCGTCAGCAGCTGCGATATTCCACCCCCTCCCCCTCCCCCCTCCCCCCTGTTTGGATATTCATTGGATTGCGGTCAACAATCACTGATCGAGTCAGCAGGAAAAATAAAAGTTTGCTCACTTGCTCGAAAATTGACCTCCCCCTACTACCCCATACACCCCTCCCCCCCTTCCCTCCACTGTTTGTATATACACACCGAGGGGTTAAATTCTCAACGGTTTCACCTTCGCAACTGAGGTGCTTCCTCATGTCGAGTGACGTCACGCGGGTGGCGGAGGGGGGGGGGGGTGGACGGCTATGGGTATGGGTATGGGGGGGGAGGAAGGGGGAGACGTCACACGAGTAACACATCGTGTAACAGCGGAGAGCGTCAAAGCGGCGGCCGCTGCGCGTCGTCTGCTCGCGCCAACCGAAACGACCGAGAGTAGTCGTCGTCGTCTCTGGTTGGTGGGCGGGTGAACGGCAATTAGCATAGAGTCGTAGCCGCGCGATCAAAGCCGGCAAAAGACACGCGCGGAAAATTAACGACCCCGCGCGCGGGCCGTGCGTTGTACGAGGACGACGGACAGCTTCTTTCGCAGGGGACTCTCGGATGTTATATATCGAAGAGGCTTCGAGAGGAAGAGAGAGAGGGAAGAAGGAAGATGCACAGAGTCGAATATAAATCGCTCGTCGGCTGCTCTCGGTTGCTCTATGGTGCGGCGTCGCTTATATTCGAAGCGAGCGGCGAGACACATCGGCGGCTCGCGCGTTTATATATATGACTCACGCCGAGATAGATACGTTTCGTGTTGCGTTTATGATACACTCGACGATTCGTGGAAGCTTCTTGATTTCGTACAATTATACAACCCCATAGGGGAATGTCAATTTTTTTTTTTTTTTTTTTTTTTTTTTTTACGAAATCTCGAAGTCCCCCGGAATTTTAGAAACCCCCATAAAAACCCCCATAAGACCCCATAGAATTTTCGAAAACCCCATAGAACCCCATAGAACCGTCTTGTCCCGGACGAGATAAACCAGAAAGCGAAGATACGAAAATCAGGAGCTACTGAAGATTCGAGAATTCGTAGGGAAGAATTTTTCCCATAGCGTCAGCCGACGGGGCTGACTGGGTGAAAACCCCGTGAGTTCCAATTCCCTTCCTCGCTCCTCGCCATATCGCCGCTTCCCATCGCGAAACGTACACACCGTATATACACGTTTACCCACATTTACCCCATAGCCGTCGTCTGATGGGAATCCTTTCTTGCGTCTCTCTGCTGACTCTCCGACAATTCCTGTCTGTTCGGCGAACACACGCGCCAGGTACACGGACCATTGAGCCAGGGGGGAGGGGATATGGGGGGTATGGGGGGCATGGGGGGAACCTGAGAGCGCTGATATCTCGGGGAAAAAGTCTGATTAGGTTTTTTGCTTATTGGAAAAGTTTTATTCGCCCGGACTCCTTTCATTCGCCAGAGGCTTGTTTGCCTGCTTCGCCGTTCACCGACGAAGTCGACGTCGACGTTGTCGTCGTCGTCGTCGTGTGTGTTTTTTGGCGTTTGTGCGCGTAAACACGCAAACATATTGGCTGGATTGTCGCCGATGCGTGGAGAGGAAATTGGAGGACGTCAGGGGAAGAAGCTCGACTCGATGGCAGAAATTCCATCCCCCCCTCCCCACTTCCCACTCCCCCGACAAAGGAACTGCTCAATTTACCAGAAAATTTCGCCATATTATACGTTTCGCCCTGTCGATGGGGAAATATCCGACGGCTTTGGTATTTTCTTCTGATTCGCTTTGCTCGAACAGTCGATTGCGATTATTTGATCCAACATTTTTTTTTTTTTTTTTTTTTTTTGGCGGTGATAAAAATCATCGGTGGAACGGAAAACCCCCATAGAATTTTTTTAAAACATCGTAAGATTTTTGGAAAACCCCATAGATTTTTTTTGTAAACCCCGTTAAATTTTATGGGACTCGATCGGTATTTCCTTCTGATTCGCTGTGCCCGAACAGTCGATTGCGATTATTTGATTCGACATTTTTTTTTTTTTTTTCGTTTCCGCTCTATTAATTCGCCCAACGTCTGTGGAAACTCGTGGATTTTACGAATGAACCGAAAGGCACCGCATATAGAACGCGTGTCGTAAAAGCCGAGCGAGACGGATGGCCCGCCGCGATTCCGACGAACGAAACGAGTCGCGCGCGCGGCGCTCAGACAAAACGATCTGTCTTTGATCTGGTCGATCGGCGCATCCGGTTTCCACGTTTCCAGACCCACAGCTCGGAACCCCGAAGACGACTCTTCGGCCGCGCCTCCTCGCGCGTCTTCATCCTCCTCGCGCGGCGTTTATTCACTCGCGGCGGAACATCAAAGCTCGCGCGGGAAACGACGATTTCCACTGAGAATCTGTTACGACGACTAAACTCTGCGCGTTAGTTTTTTTTTTTTATTTCGTTCCCGGGTTTTCTGTGATTGTGTGTCGCACCCAACGAAACGCGTACATCGTGCACTCACGAGTGTAAACATTTGCGGGAGACATGGAAAGAAGAGAGAGAGAGAGAGAAAAAAAAAAGAGTGAGAGACTTTTAGGCCGGCAGAGTGAAACTGTTTATCCTCGAGATTTTACAATTTACGCTCTTTGGTTTTACAATTCGAGCGACAGATGCTTGACTCAATGGAAAGGGAACGATCGAGCGATGATTTGAGTCATCTTGAGTCACTGCTTCATCGTCTTTGCTTGACTTCAAAGTTGAGTCAAAAGTCACATTTCTATTTAACTCAACTCGACATCGAAAATAACATTGAATTAAAAATTAGACGTTTTACCGAATTGAAAACTTATGTTTGTACAAATAAATTTATTATTATTATTGACTCATGTTTGTACTTAAGCGAGAATTCGGATATGCTGTAAGTATGGAAATGGGGAAAGTGGGTTTTATGGTGAATGTTTTTTATTCGTTGCGGTCGTCTCGTTGTCGGCGAAGAAGAGGAGGAGGAGGAGGAGGAGAAGAGGAGAAGGAGGAAGAAGGAGAAGAGGAGGAGGAGGAAACGAGAAAGGCGGCCCGAGTCAAAGGCCCGAAGCGAAACAGTAAAGGCTAGTTTAACGGTGCTAACAGCGACCGTAACACACGAAATGTATTAACCGTACAAACGGCTCCGGAGGCCTCCCGGACTCTCTGCTCTCGCGCGACGCGCCCAATTGTCAATAGTGTTCCCCCCCTGGAGGATAATTTACATCCCCGCGCGACTTTAATTACACGTTCGTTTTTCTTTCATCGTCGTCGACGAACTCAAAAGCTGATTGTCTTCGTGACGAAATTTATTTACCGAAGCTCTTTTTTTTAATTAAATGTAAATTAAAAATAAATAAATTTAGTGATCAAGGGTCTACTATAGCTTATTAATATTAATTGACTGATAATTTCTGAGTTATTAATATTAATTGATGACTGAGAATTTTTTGGGAGAAAAAGGACGAAATAATTTTTGACAGGAATTTTTGGCTTACAGCGAAAGTTCGGTCCACAGGCGAGCGAATTAATTATATTGCGAATTAATTATTAATATTAATTAATGACTGATAATTTCTAGAGAATTTTTAGGGAAAAAAAGGACGAAATAATTTTCGACAGGAATTTTTGGCTTACAGCGAAAATTGCCGCGCCGGCGGCGTCGCAGCTGGCGACGCTCGTAGCTCTAAATCCTCGAGCTTTATTTTTGGCCGTCTTGGGCCGTTTTGGCGAAAGACGCGAGTAGCGGGTGTCGCTCCGGTCGCGGTGCGACATTTCGTAAACAAGAAATCAGATTTTTTTTTTTTTTTTTTTCGTGTCCAACCCCGCGTCATCGGACTCTCTCTCTTTCTCTTTTCGCCCTCCTTGCAAACCGCAAATGGAATTTATTTATAAATCTCACCGGCGACCAAAACGCACTTCCTGCTGCTGCGGACGCGTTTCTTCCTCCGTCGCCGCGAATTTCGGAGGCCTCGGGCGATTCGCGGGCGAATCGCAAGCGAGTTGACGCGAAACGTAGAGTCGCGCACTTATTCACCGTCACTCAAGTCGTCGGACTCGACGGAAAGTGCGCGACTTATCCGCGGCTCGCTCCGCGTGTTTGCCATTTCGCTCATTTTGCCGCCCCCTTTCCTCCCCCTCCCTTACCCCTTTCCTCAGGGTAATTCCCGTCTCCTCGTATTTCCCCCGATCAACGCGCCCGCAATTTCTGAGCCTCTGAGCTCATTCGGGATAATTCGATGTTGACTTCTCGACGAACGTCGTCCGACGCGCTAAGAGGCCGCGGAATTTATACTCATAAAATTACCCCTAAATTTCGTTAAAATATTTCCGCGACTTTGGAGCGAATTTGATTCGACGCGAAATTCGAGAAGGGAGAATAATAAAAATGGATTGATTCGAGTGGGTCTTGCTATTTTTTTTTTTTTTTTTTTTTTTAGAGCTTCGCAGCTGTCGACGCGATTATTGACAACCTTCGCTGCGCTTCTTCCGACCGATGAAGACAGAGATGTGAAAAAAAAAGAAAAAATAATAGAAAAAGTGCCGAAATGATTTTTGGCCCGCGTCCCGCTTGATCCGACGTTTCGAGAGAGGAGAGAGCCGACACGTCGATTCGGTCGGACGAACGAAACGCGAAACGAGTGACGAGCGGAAACCGGAGGAGGCGGCGGATTGAGTTGCCTCTATACGTTCACTTCGCGCGGATTGTTTTATTCCCGCGAGCGTCTTGCGACTTGTTCCTCGTAACGCTCGACGAGCGCGAGGCGCGATAGATTTCTGACAACTAAATTCCAAAACGCTCCAGTCATGTCACGAGTCGTGAGAACGTTTTTAGGCCCCACACGAATTTTTCCATACGTTTTTTTCCCATGCCTCCTGGGCGAAAATTTTTTTTTTCGATTTAACGAAGTTTTAAGACCCTATCCGATGGGAAATTTTCCGCTGATTCCAAAAATGATCGGTTTTTGCCCGAGAAATAAAAATTTCGAGGAGAAAAATGCAAAAAACGATTTTTCATTTTACTCGAATTTTGGCCCTTTACTAAAATCGATGTCATTTTTGTTTGGATGAATATAATTAGGATTTTCTTTTTGCGTTCGAAAGAAGACTCCTCAATGAAGAGAATGCCACCATGCGGAACGCGATATCTCGATTTTTCAATTTTTTGCAGATTTTTAAAGTTGACCCTAATGAATCGAATTTTTTTCCAAGGGGTACCCCTTGCCGGATTTTTGGGCGAAAAAAAAAATTTTCGATTTAACGAATTTTTAAAACCCTATCCGATGGGAAATTTTCCGCTGATTCCAAAAATGATCGGTTTTTGCCCGAGAAATAAAAATTTCGAGGAGAAAAATGCGAAAAACGATTTTTCATTTTCTTCGAATTTTGGCCCTTCACTAGAATCGATGTAACTTTTTTTTGGATGAATGGAATCGGGATTTTCTTTTTGCGTTCGAAAGAAGACTCCTCAACGAAGAGAATGCCACTAGGCGGAACGCAATATCTCAATTTTTCAATTTTTTGCAGATTTTCAAAGTTGACCCTCAAAAATCGCAAATTATTAGAAGGGGTACCCCTTGCGTTTTTTGCGAAAAATCGAAAAAAAAAAATTTTCGATTCTACGAAATTTAAAAACCCTATCCGATGGGAAATTTTCCGCTGATTCTAAAAAAGCCCACCATTTGCTCTCAAAATAAAAAATTCAAGGAGAAAAACGCGAGAATCGAATTTCCAAATCGAAAATCAAGGAGAAAAAATTAAAAAAATTCCGACACCAAAAAAAAATGCTTCTACGCTCTCGTCACTCTCATCGCGCGTTGGGAATGTGACTTTTACTGCTGCTGCTGCGCGGGGAGCTACTAAACTTCGCCACTTTGTAGCTCGCCGAGAAACGCGTCAGTGAAATCGAGAAGACTGCGGGCGACGAGTCTCACAAGACTCTGTCGCGACTTATTTGAGGTGTCCGCGCTCGTAAAAACCCTTTATCTCGCTCTCTCGAAGGTCCCGAACGACGCTTCTGTCCGAGGATAATGGCAGCCGCGGACCAGAAGACGAACCGTATAACCATCACCGTCACAGAAGCGAAGATCGACGAGATCGTCGTATCCTCAAAAAGGATTTCCAACTGTCCCTGTTTTTTTTTCTACTTCAACTGTCTCTGTTTCTTTTCCACTTCGACTCTCATTGGTCCGTCGTCATCGTTTCTCACTTCATCGAGTATCAATTTTCCCTTCTCCACGTTTTTCTTTTTTTCTTTTTTTTTTTTTTTTTTTTTTTTTTTTTAGGTCCTTTGTGGAAGGAAAGACGACGATAAGTGAGTTACGAGCGTCTGGTCCGTCACTCAGTGACTCCGGGACCGACGACAGGAAGCGTCCCGAGTGGCGAGAATGCAGGTAATTTGTGTCGCGACTGACACGGATCTGTCCTGGCATTCCCGGCGTGTCCCTCGCCTTGCGACTTCGGCGTTTGGGTCGCGGCGACTGCGACGAACGTAATCGTTGACAAATTATTCGAAGACGAAAAATTCACTTCAGGTCCCAGAGCCTGACTATTATATAATTTTTCACAAGAGGTGGATTAAATTTTCATGATGTTAACATTTGCATCATTAGAATACAAAAAAAAATAAAAAAAATAATTCCCACGATTCCAAAATGATTCCACCGATTCTAAAAAGTTTTTATAACGATTAATCGTTATAATAATTCTTCCCTTTGGATCTACTAGAATTTTTTTTTTTTTTTTTTCGTTGCTTTCAACGATGCAAATTTCAACATAATCGATTTTTAGACACGGCTTCGATTTCGACTTCGAAAAAAAAATGTCACGATGCCGCGAATAACGACCCCGAGTAACCTCTCCGATGCCGACAAACTGGACCAAGGACAAGATTGGACTTAGGGCACTTCAAGGTCTGCGAAGCCAACGAAATGCCGCGCCACGCGGAAGAGACCGAAGAAGAGACGAAACCGCTGCTGCGGGGAATTTTTTCGCGAAGCTGAAATATGTGTGCAAACGCTTCTAGCTTATTCCCAGTGTCTTGTGGGAGGGTTGGGGGACTTTCTCTCGTGGCGCTCGAGCGTCTCACGGTGCAATAGCATCGGATGCCCTCATCGGAAGGCCGTGCGGGTCGATGCAATTCCGTGGAATCCACTCAGCGTAATCTGCGACACTGTAACCGACTCGATCCGCAGCAGCCTCTTCCTCTTTTTTCCTCCTCCTCCTTTTCATTCTCCTTCTCCTCTCTTCTTCTTCTTCCTTCTCATTCTCCTTCTCCGTTTATCTCTCCTCCACCCACAGCGAACCAGAGCACATTGCCCGCGAAACCGGCACCCGGCGATCCTTCCTTTATCTTATTGCCGAAGCGGCTTTGCCTCTCGCGCCGCAAACGAAGCCGAGAAGCAAAGCGACAAGGACAGAGCCCGAAGGACGCGGCCAATGTTCTCCAACAACCGAAGCAGCAGCAGCAGCAGCCGACTCGGCGGATTCCTTCGATCTCAAGATTTTTCGCTCCGCCGAACTTCCGAAACAATTTTGCAGATTCCGGAATGCGGATTTTTCGCCGCGCTCGGTTTGACAATCCAATTATCATCAACTTGAGGCAAATTGTTCTGCCAAACTCGGTCAATTTGTCGAACGAAAAAAAAGGCTATCGAAACGCAGAAATAAGAGACCCTCCCTCTACTCATCTCCTATCTCCCTACGATAGCGTTAATTGAAATCCGCCATAATTAGTTGTCTGCAGTTTATCAGCGAAAAAAAAAAAAAGAAAAGGGAAACAAAAAAAACGCATCCACAAACGCGTTCGGGTGCATTCCAGTGTGGTTATCTTCCCTGGGGATGACGAAGGGGGTGCTTCTTCTGCTCTACACACACATTTCTGTACACACATAAATACACACATACATTCATACATACATACATACATACATACATACATACATACATACATACATACATACATACATACATACATACATACATACATACATACATACATGCATACATTCATATACATAATAATATGGCCGGTGGCAAACAAGCCATGTCGTGTTTCACCCCCTCCCGACCCCATCTACATATATATTTGCGTAACACAATGGGATAGGAGCAGAGCAGCAGCAGTTCGCTTGTTCGCTTGTTCATTCGTTCACTGCAACGCAACCCCCTCGCCACGTTGGCTGCTGCTGCTGCTGCGGCTTGTGGTCGCTGTTGCTCCTGCTCTTGCTCCTAGCTCGCGGCTCCCGCTCTGTATACTTTCCCCTCCCTCTCCCCCTCATCGTGTATGTGGGAGGGGGAGAGGAATATACGTATAGCTACGACCGCGAGAGCTCGGGTGGTGCGTACCGCGTACGCAGCGGTAATTAGCAAAGAGGGTTAGTTAGCCAAGGGCGGAGCCTCCGCGGGCCAATGCGCTTCGAGAGCCAACACCGCGCGCGGCAGGAGCGATGTTTTTGCTTTTCCACTCCTGATGGCTGCTGCTCTGCGGCCCATCCAGCACCAACCCAGGAAGCCTGGAGGGTTGAAGGCCCTTCCACCTTATTCTTGTTATCAATGCCAGGAGCCTTGTTATCAATGCGAGGACCAATGCAAGGATGGAAGTGAGGATGGATGAACTTTCTGAAATTTGGGGTTAGGTTAGAGGGAAAAGGTGGATGACTCGAGAGTGGACAGATTGCACCCGCGAGGAACTTTCGCCGAGGAAGCCGCTGATATACATCTTCGAGATTACAATCCTCCTCTCCGTTGTTGTCTTCGTCAAGTGACTTTACCTTTGTCCGTGCTGCGCGGCCTCTTCGCCGGCTTTGCGATTCCGAGGGAAAAGCACTCCAATACGCTCCGGAAATATATGTGAACCCCGTTTCTGGGACACATCCTCGGCGAGGGAGGGGAGAGGGGGGGGGGGAGGGTTACAAAGACGAAAGGCTAAGGGGGGAAAGGTGAAAAAAAAAGCTCGCGGTATCCGCGAGTGTATAACTGCCACGGACTGAAAAACCAATCTCGGAAATGAATATGACTTCTGTAAAATTCACGAGACAATTCCTCCGGCGCTTTTTTCAAGCTCCCGGTTTTTGCCCCACACCCGGTGGCTTGTTTGTCTGTTTGTTTGGCCCGGTTGTTACCGGTCTCGTCTATATGCACGCACGCCTTTACTTTTTTTTCTGTCCTTCCTTCTTATCGTCCTTCTTTCCTTCCATCCTTCCTTCCATCTCTTCTATCTATCCTTCCTCCTTCCAGACACTGAAAAAAATTAATAGTTGTGATTCACAATCGTTGGTCAAAGCTATACCAATATTTTAGTAACTGCAACCAATATTTTGGTAGATCGAACCAATGATTGGTAATCGCAACTACTAATTTTTTTTCAGTGTACTTCCATCCACCTTATTCATCTATCCATCTTTCCTTTCAACATTCCTTCCTTCTATCCTTCCACCTTTTCCTTCAAGGTCCGTCACACTCCCCAAAAAGTAACTGATTATCCAGGCCCAATTAGCCCAACCAACCAAAAATCCCTGCCAGGAACCCAGCTCCGATTTAAGGGAGCAGCGGTGCAGGTTTCTCACAAGTGATTCACTGGTCTGAGGAACTTGGCGTGAAAACGCGGTTAGCATTAGAACCAACCGAGACGGCAGAGGAAATAAAAGAAGCGGACCACACGGAGAGAGAGGAGGGGGAAGGAAACGTTCTAAACGACGCCGACACGCCATAGAAAGAGAGAGAAAGAGAGAGGAGTGCTAGTGAAGGAGCTAAAGCGGTGCCTTCTCTTTCACTAGATCGGCATGAAAAATTCCGACGATTCGTTCCAGAAGCCCGCGGGCTCCAAAAGCGTTCGCAGAGGGCTGCAACGAATTCATTTTTCCTCCCTCCCCCCTTCGAACTCGCGCCCCCTGATTCAGCGGAGTGAAAACGCCAGAAGGCATGCGCTACAAAATCTGTACACGCTTTCCTGGCTTTCCCTTGGCAAATGAAACCGTTCCGCTTGCAGCGAGGAAAAAGCCGAAGGATCGACACCGATCGACGAAGGTGATCTCGGAGGTGCGCCCAGACTCGCTAGAAGCAAATCGCAGCCACTCATCTCATCTCTACTCCACTTTACTCCACTCTTATCGCTTTCTCTCTTTCTCTCTTTACTTCCTTTTCCTGTAGACTGAAATTGAGTGCCTCGCTTCGTCTCGGTTTACTTTAGGACACCGTTTCCACATAGCCACGTAAAGTATCCCTATCGATACTCAGGAAAAAAAAACACCCTATTTTCATCCCTCTTCCTGACTTTTCCACCCTCGGGGCGAAAAAGCTTCGACGTCCAGTGTAGCGGCAAATCCAAGACGTGTTTTTGCCACATTCAATCGACTGCTTTACGGCTACGAATCCGAGTTCGAGTAAATGGCCTGCGCTATTTATTCGAGTAAATGGTCTGCGCCATTTACTCGAACATATGTGCGACTTGTTCCGCGCTAATTAACCAAACGAAGCTGCTGCTCCTCATTCAATCCGATTGACTTTTTCCATGTAGATCGTCAGCTTCAAGCGCCCTGGAAAATTTCGTCAAACCAAACCCAAACCGCGACTCGCAAATTGGGTTAGTTGGCCGCTCGTTCGCTCCTCGACTTTTTTTCGTCGCTTCCCAACTCTTCGCCTTCATCCATTTTTTTAGCATCAATATCCGAGTGTTCGTAAAAAAAAAAAAAAAAAACATCCCTCAGCCAAGTGGCTCCGGGTTACTGGGAAATTTCGATGCGATCATTCACGGCTCTCGTTTCCGTGGCTAAGGGATGAGGGGGATGGGGGGGAGGGGAGTAAAGGGGTGTGGGGGAGGGGGGGAGGGGGCAAGTACAAGAAACAAAAGCAAAACAAAATTGTAAACTCGCTAACAAGCTTTCAGGCTCGAGTTTCTTTTTTTTCCTCTCTCTCTCTTTCTCCCTCCCTCCCTCCCTCCCCCCTCTCTCCACCCGCTGCCCCGAGAGGGTTGTGTTTCCACCGACGGGTGAAGAACACTCGAGGTGCTTCGAGGCCGCCGCGAAGCACACGTGAACATTGCGGCTTCCACGTGCATAAAAAAAAAAAAAAAAAAAAAAAATGCTGAATTCTGGCGAACGCGACGACCGTGGAACGGAACTAACGGTTGCCCCCTCCCCCTCCCCCCCTCCCCTCCGGACCTCGACCAGCAGCAGCAGCAGCAGGTACAACGCAAACGGGAGTACGTGTATCGCGTCGAGTGGCCCTTGAGGGCTCCACCCCCTTCTCTCTGCCCCCCTCCTCCCCCCTCCGCAGCGAAAAATCCATCCAACCCCCTTTTTGCGGTAGGCTATACGCCAATCGCAACCCCGCATCCCAATTAAACCTCGGATTGTACACTGCTGCTGCTGCTGCTCGCTGCTCCCGCTGTGCTCTACACCCAATTACTATTATTATTATTATCATCATCCGCGAGTTCGGTTTCTGTAATACGTCGACTGTACGTTGGCGTAGAGGCTTGTGTAGTGCTTTGGTGCTCCCTCCTCTGGCATTGTGGGGGGGGAGTGGTAGGGGGAAGAGGGGAGGGAAGGAGGGAACCAGTCGCAACGACGATGACGTCGGAGGGCCGAGAGTGCTGGCAACTTTTGTGCTGCAATGGAAGCGTGGGTTGTGGGTCGTCGAGGCCTGGTTCACTTTTGGTCGTTACATGGTTTTTTTTCATTTCCTTCCTTCCTTCCTTCCTTCCTTCCTTCCTTCCTTCCTTCCTTCCTGATCTTTATTTACTACTATTCCCACATTGCATCCACCTTTCTATCCTCCCCCAAGTTGAAATCCCTAATTTTAGTCAGGAACAGTGAAGCCTGGTCTCCTCCTCAATGACGACCCCAGAAATTCCTAATTTCAGTCAGGTAGCAGTGAAGCCTGACAATTAAACCTCCCACTTATCATCATCATCGTTGTTTCCCTTCTCGTAGGACTTTGGAAGCACTGCAGTGCTTTAGACTCGTAGGCATCGTGGGTAAGGGCGATGGAGACTGGTGCACGTTTCCACCCTGGTCTCTCCTCGATGACGACGCCAGAGGGCCAAGAGTACCGCCACTTTTGTCCTCCACGCGTTGACGGCTCGTTCAACTCCAGAAAACTGAACCCTGGTTCACTTTCCCGGAGACTTCATCGTCATCCTATTCCCCTCCCTCGCTCGGGTTTTCAACTGGCAGCGCTCTCTTTGCCTTCGGGATCACTCGAAAAAGCGGTGGAACCGCCGATAGGGGGCGTGACGAGTCTCCAGCGGCTAACCAGCCGAGTGGATCGCGACCTCCTGCCCGGTTTTCGAGAGCAGCGCATTTCCGAGGCAACCCCCGGATGAGGGGTGGTTTGAGGTTTGATGATCACTCCGCAAGCCTTAAGGAGGTCGTTGGGGGGGGGGGGGGCAAAACTCGAGAGATCATTAAGACTGAATTTTTCGGGAGGGACGATCGAAGCATCCGTTTCCTCATCGTGATTTCCACCTCGATGGTCCTCATTGCTGAGCATCCTCAGACCACGGTACACGGGATTCTTAAGGGTTGTACCCGGGGAATAGGGATCTCTGCCTTGAGAGGGTTTTCGGAGGCATTCGAGCGCTTCTCAAGGACGCCAAGATATTTTTCCTACCTCAAGAGACATTTTTTTTGTTTTGTTGTTTTTTTTTTTCCTGATATAATGGCTTATTTTTTTTTTCTCCGAAAACAAAACAGATGCAGCGTGACCCGGGGGTTAATTTAGCGTCGGGATAAGGGAGGGTTTTTCGGTGCGCCTCGCAGATGCAAAATGTAGACACGGCTATGGCGAAGCGAGCATGTGGACTGCTACTGCCTCCTCCCACTGCTGCTGCTACATCCAGCCACCGGCGCCGCACTGCCAACCGCCCCCTCCCCCTCTGCCCACACGTATCCACAGGGCATCCACTAACTTGTTCGTTAATATTAAAGGTCCGCTGGGGATTGGTACGCGAGGAGAGCTCCGGGTCTCGGTCTCGCTTTCTCGCTCTCTCTCTCTCTCTGCGTGCGAGTTCACGACCCCCGGTGCACGCGGTGTGCCACCCGCGACTGGAGAAACAGAACCGACTGGATAAAGAACACACACCCCAGGCGGCCTCGGAGTGTCGAGTCGTTATTAACATTGGCCACCTGGTCGCGCGCTATTTTTTTGTGAATATAGAATTTTTTTTATAGCAAAATAAATTATTGACGTGACGTCACGATTTTTTTTTGTGAATTTAGAATTTTTTTATAGCGAAATAAATATTGGGATGACGTCACCAATTTTTTGGTGAATTTAGAATTTTTTTATAGTAAAATAAATTGTTGAGTGATGTCACCAATTTTTTTTTGTGAATTGGAATTTTTTTTATAGTAAAATAAATTATGGAGTGACGTCACCAATTTTTTGGTGAACTTAGAATTTTTTTATAGCAGAATAAATATTGGAGTGGCGCCACCAATTTTTTTTGTGAATTTAGAATTTTTTTATATAGCAAAATAAATTATGGAGTGACGTCACCAATTTATTTGTGAATTTAGAATTTTTTTTTTATAGTAAAATAAATTATGGAGTGACGTCACGCAGCAGATTCTGTCATTGCAATAATCTTGAAAAAAATAAAAATAAAAATAAAATAAAGCTTTGTTTGCGAGAAAGCAGAAAAATTGGACTCCGAAGGAGGCAAAAACGAAAGATCGTAAAATTCGTCGTACACAAAGAAAAAGCCTCTCGGCGCGATTGCGTCTCGCACGTTACGCCAGCAGCTCGGACCGAGAGGGGGCTATATAACGGGAAAATTCGTATTACACGGACGGGCCTCGCGTAGTTATGTAATTTAATAGTGCCGGGATAGTTATACGGCGAGTCGTCCCACCGCTGCGAGGGCTGAACCAGCCCAAAGCCACCGCGACTGCTCGCCTGAGAGTTAAGGCGGGAAGGGGGGGAGGGAGGCGAGTTACAATCGTTTCGAAATAATTTAGGGGACCGGACAACCCCCGCATGTATACACCATACGCACTGGGCGAAACGCACTATACACCCCCCTCCCCCATCGTATAATAAACCACGCTAGTCGAGTTGGTAATACTATGGTAGGGTACACACGCATCTGCACCGAGTTATTTATGATGGATTAGGAACTCCGAACGGGAGAATTTAAACCGCGACTAATTTATGCCCAGCGGCTTCGATTTTTTTTTATACTCTAGATTCGAATTTTTTGTTTGCAGAGGTTGACATTTATTTTTATATATTTGGGTACTTTTTGGAAAATATAATGAATTTCGTAAAAAAAAAAAAAAAAAATGTAATGACCGAAAAAACTAGAATCGTTTTCCTGTAGACTCGATTTTCCCAAAGCCAACCGCAAATCTTTCGGATTTTCGTGACACGATTCATCGAACCCAAGAACCCTGAATATTGCTGATATATCAGTCTAAAATGAATTTAACATGAAAAGAAAGCTCGTAGGAAAAATCCGAGGGACGACTTTCCCCATCTCCGAAATTCGCATCCTGTTTTATTCAAACCGCTTCGGACGTCGAAGGAGAATCTCCGTCGTCGAAACTTTTGTCGAAGCTGTGCGAAAGGCATTCGACCGGGAAAACGAGACTGCGGCGCGAAACTGTTCGGAAAGCGTTTCGGACAAGTGCGAAACGGGCGAACAGAGGCGAAACGTGTGACGAGCAGGAGAGGGAGGGGGGGGGGGGGGAGGGGGCGGAGAGGGGGAGGACTCGACGGGGGATCGGCTACACCCTAAGTGATCTATGGCCGAAGATAAACCACGCGTTCAACAAGTGTGCGCTTTGGAGATAGAGAGCTGCGGGGTCGGCGGCAACGGCGGCGCTCGCTCGGCACGTAGGACACAAACCCGGAGCTTGCGCCTCGCGTCGCGCACGCCACGAGCTTTTCCACGTCCTTCCGATAGCCATCCGGGACGTCGACACAAAAAAAAAAAAAGTGAGGCCAATTGCCTGTCGCTTCCGCCTGCGACGAAATAAAAATTCACCGAGCATCGTGAGAAGCATCGCCGCCTTATAGATCATCGCCAGGATCGAGATTTATCGTCGGACCTTCGACCGAGATGCATATGGACATACATATATATTTTTTTATACATATATATATATTTTTTGTGACACAAATTGTGCACCAGCAGGCGGGAAAAAAAAAATTCGGCCTGGCTCGGTGAAATATTGCAGGGGTTTTTTTTTTTTTTAACTTTTTGCTAATTGCAGTGAATTATGATAGTGATTTGTGAGGCGGGAATAATTAGATCATTTTTTTCAAGGGTAAAAAAAATATTTTGAATAATTGGGGATTTCGTTTTTTATTTTTTAATTGTAAAAAAAAGGAGCAAGGTTTTAAGCCCGAAATTGGTGGATCCCCTTAAGGACTCGTTAACGGTATTTACGAACAGAACGGCGAGCCGCTCTGCGCGTTTCAATGCCCCGAGGGACCGCGAGGGACCTGACTAACGAGTCAACGGATCAACGTGTGGCACAAACAACGCCGGGCTCATCTCTATTACCGGGCCAACGTTCGACAGATCGTATTACTCGCTCCCGCTGCTGCTGCTGTTGCCGCTGCCGCGCGTCTCATTGTGCGAACACCCCTTTCCCTTGGAAAAATTTGCGATTTTTGAGGGTCGACTTTAAAATTCTGCAAAAAATTGAAAAATCGAGATATCGGGTTCGGCCTTGCGGCGTTCTCTTCCTTGAAGAGTCTTCTTTCGAATGCAAAAAGAAAATCCCAATTATATTGATCCAAACAAAAATGACACCGATTTTAGTGAAGGGCCAAAATTCGAGTAAAATGAAAAATCGTTTTTCGCATTTTTCTCCTCGAAATTTTTATTTCTCGGGCAAAAACCGGATATTTTTGGAATCAGCGGGAAATTTCCCATCGGATAGGGTTTTAAAAATTCGTTAAATCGAAAAAAAAATTTTTCGCCCAAAAAACCAGCAAAAGATCCTCGAATTTTGCATGAAACTTAATATTTTTTCAGTATTTAATAACTCGCTTGTAAAGTTGCGGACGAATGGAAATTTCCGATCATCCGGATGACGAGAATCCGTCGATTTTCCGCCGGGACGGAGACTGAACGACGGGGCCGCTCGGGCGTCTTAAAGCGCGGCGAGGACGAGGGCCGAGGGGCCGAGGGATAAACCGTGCGCGTTAACAGAAGCCCCGTGTCTCCTCTCTCGACCTGGGGGCCTGTTTAATCTGCTCTCAAACACAGGAAGAAGGGAATACGAGCTGCTCTTCTCCCTTTCGTCGTTTTTTTTTCTCTTCTCCAGCGCCGCAACCTGTTATCGAGTGGGTATCGTCAAATCCCAAGCTTACAACATCGACGTGCGCACGTCACCAGAGGATGAGTATAAACTCGTCTCCGAAGGAGCAAAACCGGCAGGTATCATCATTTAAAAATCATAATACAGGCCTAACATTTTTTTTTCCTCATTTTTTAAATACTTTATCTCACTCCTCGAACGCACAAATTTAATGTCGCAAATTTATTTCCATAAAAAAGGCCTAAAAAAATCCTTTCTAATTTTTTTCCCTTATTTTTCGCTCCTCGACTGCACAAATTGAATGTCGCAAATTTATTTTCACACGCAATTCCCATTTTACGCTGTCCCATAAAACGTATCTAATTAATTAATCGCTCCACAAATCGCCCGCAAAAAAAAAGATAAACCCGATTTCCGTTGTAAAGCACTAAGCCTCAATTTCCTTAATTGATTAATATTTCCATTGTCAGTTCCCAAGACGCCGAAGCGACGGTGAAAAAAAAAATAAAAATTACGTATATACGTATCCAGGTCTCTTCTCAGTCTGGAAGAAAGTGGCCGATCGCTTTCGGCTCTTCCCCATTTCGTTCTCTGGTCCAGAGTCGTCGTCTTCGTCTCTCCTTCTCTCTCCTCGTCGTTATGACAATATATCTCAAGCCCGGGGGAAACATTGGGCCCAGCCGCTCGCCGAGAAGGAGCGAGTCCCGCAATCTTCCCAAAGCTCGCCGACCTCCTTTGTCGGTGATTTTTCGAGCGAGGACCGCGACGACGACGACGACGACGACGACGAAGCGAGGAAAGAAGGAGGTTCTCGACGAGTCCGAGGAAAAATATGAGACGAGGAGAGAGAAGAGAGGCGAGACACGCGGTCGACCTGCGGTTTCGGCGACGCCGCTACTTTTCGACCCTCATCCTCCTCTCATCCTCCTCCCTCTCCTTTTTCGTTCCCCCTCCCTTCCCTCGTCCTACCTGCCTCGTCGATGCCACAGGACAAGGCAAAAAAAAAAGGAACGTATTAAGCTTGGGAAAGGGAGACGGAAGGATGCCATTAGGTTTTTGTCGGTAAAGGTGTAATGACGGACCCTCGACGACTGCCAAAACCCCTGCGACCGATGCTTCTGACGCGCGGCGCTCTGTGTGAACTCTCTCCTTTCTTCACTAATTTGCCGATTTACCCTTCGTACACACTTTGACGCACGTTGCATTCAGAAATGACACCATTTTTTTCTTTAAAAAAAAAAAAAAAAAAATGGACCGACGATTCCCACGATTTTTCGCGGTCTGTAAAATTGCGTGAAAATGGGAAACGAAGCGCGTAAAAAAAAACATGGATTCGGCAGAGGAAGAAGAGAAAGGGAGAAAAAGAAGGAAGAGGATGCGGGATAATACGAAGAAGGGGAGGGGGGTGCACAAAAAGGACCCTTCGTTGATTTCGACGCTATCGTCGCGTCTCTCTTTTTTTTACGACGGCACAAGACGGCGTGACCGCACATGTATCGAGCGCGCGCGCCCTTTCGGGGGCTTTTTATAGGCCTTGCATTATAGTCATGTGACTCGTATATCGCGGCGGTAAAGGGACCGAGCAGTGGGGGGAGGGGGCAGAGGGCGGCGCGGCAAACGGGACGGCGCGATACCGGCGAACGTTGGGGAAAGACGAGAGAAAAAAAAACGCGACGAAACGAGGCATTCGATATATATATTGGCGAGCGACGGTGGCGGCGTTCAGAGAGCAGAGCCGATACCCCCATAAAGTGCCTAAGGCTCGGCCTAAAGGGCGACAAAGTTCTCGTTTCGAGAAATATATCCGAGGAACCACCGGGAACGCACGTGTGGCCATGCGTCATCGCTCGCCGAACGCTTGACTCGATACCCATAAGCCTAGCCACTGTGCATAGGTATGACACTACAGCTCCAGGACTTCCAATTGTAAAATAGACCTCAAACTTTGGGATATTACTCAGAAAGACACCCGGAACAATATTTCGACAAAGGACCACCTCCATCGGAACTGTCGGTCCATGACCATATCCGCAGCATACCCCTTTTTGCTTATGCAATTGAAAAATAGACCTCAAACTCTGGGTTATTACTCAGAAAGTCACCCGGAACAATATTTTGACAAAGGACCACCTCCATCGGAACTTTCGGTCCATGACCATATCCCAGGATACCCCTTTTTGCTTAAGCATCGTCACAGGTGCCTCAATTAAAGGCATCGCATAGCCTCCGAAAGCTCATATCGCTTTTTCCATCCGTGTCAAGCGAATATATAGGCACATCCGAGTGCAAAGGCACGAAAAACCAACCCATAACTGACTGCTCGAAGCACTTCGACGACAGAGAAAGGGAGAGGAAGAAAAAGCGCGTTCCATGTCCCGCTGCAGTCTTAGAGTCTGTGTGTCGCGAGGTGGCCGAGCCGCGGGTCTCGTGCGACAAAGCCAAGGACCGGAATCACTTTGCGCGCCGCGCGCTCGTCGCACGTTCCTTCATCTTCGCCACCAACGCGCTTGTTGCGAGTTCTGTCTCTTTCCATCTCGCGCGGCGACACTGTACTTGTACATTCTGTACACAGTGTCTGCTGTATCACTATAGCATTGCGCCTTCTCACTCTCTCTGTGTCTTTACTGTAACTTGGTGTCTGTGTACTTGCGATAGAAGCGGCCGAGGGCTTCGATTCACGCCTGATGGAAGGTTTATGAGCTTTACGAGCGGGCGTTAAAAACCTTTCTAACGGGCGTCGCGCGGCTGAAACGACGGAGAGCGAATGAGAGAGAGAAGGAGACAGAGCCACGAGGCGTTAGTCGGAGATGAAGGGACGGAAGAAGAAAGAAAAGTGGAAGATGAATAAAAGAAGACCGGGAAGACTTGCGCTCGTCAACGCCTCAGAGATTCCTCGATGCTTGCTTTTCCAGTTCTTGTCGAGGTTTGTCAGGGATCAGCGGTTTTTCGGCTCGCAGAAGCAACGACATCAACTTCCTCAAGGCTTAAAAGGGCCAAACTTTGCGGTTCCACTTTGATGTCATCGACCTGTTAAGATACCGAAAACTATGCCAATTGGACAGCTTCCAAAGAGTCCAAAACTTGTCCGGATGCATCCGAACGCCTTTTGGACACTCAGGAATCGTTGATCGGTAAGTCGCATTGAAATCTTCAGAGGAAGCTCGACAAAGAGGCTCTCGTTCGATTCGAGTCGTAAAAAAATCGCCAGGGGACAGGATGCAAAAATCGTAGCATCACCCAAAGGCTTAGCCCAGTCATCAGTTTCGTATCGTTGTCCCCGCGAAACACAAACGAGTCCCACGTGGACGTGTCTTGAGGTCGTGACGTTTAATAAAGGCGCCTTTATTAAGGCCGCCGCGAGTGGCGAACCGAACGTTGCGAGCGGTGGTTATAACGGCCATCAGCTTCGTTGGACGAACGAGAAGGGGGCGCTGACTTTACGATAGCGATTAAAAATTGCATTAACGTCGGAGTTTGAGCACCCGGCTCGCGTTATATTCATTCGGCGACGCGTTTCCTCGTTGGATACGCTACGTTGTCGTTGTTGTTGTTTTTCAAGCAGCCCTACGCGCACTCGTTGCCGCGCAGTTAACTATTACACCTAACCCTCGACTTACGGTCTTGCCTTTATCTCCTCCCGCGCCATTCTCACCTTTTCTTCCTCGGCGGCGGCGTTTTCATTCATCGTAATCGCTCGTATAAGCTCGGTAATGGCCCCAAAGTGTAAAAGCGGTGAGGAACGCTCGCACAGCCAATGGCAGGAGAGACTAGTGACGAGGATTTGTGGTGGAAAGGGGGTTGGGCATTATAGTTCATTTATCGTCGCCCGCGCAGGAAGCTTTTCTCAGAAGCTACGGTAGGAACTAAAAAATAAAAACGTATCTTTGCGACGTCGTTCGGTGGGACTCGAACGACGTTGATGGCCACGCATCAAGAGGTGAGGACCTCTACGATTGTTTGCTCATCCGGCGAAGTGGGAGAGTTGATGCGACGGTCCTTTGTCTGCGGGTTTGAAAAATGTTGCTCGCGCGTGGAGCGACTTTAGCGGAGGTTTGCTGCGAGGAAAGGAAGCGCAGGTATTGCCCACGTAAATCGCATTTAGTCAGCCAACTGGTTTGACTAAATGTGATTTAACATAGAAAATAAGGTGGCAAAATAAGGCTCGACTCGTGGACCAATCAGATCACTGTATGCGACATCCAATATCGACACCCTGACCACCCTCGGATCTAGAAAAAAAGCCCTCATCCCAAGACGGTAATTTTGTCGTAAAAGAGTCGACTCCCAGCGGAGTCGAATATATTTCTCGGACGCGAACCCTCCTACTATTTTTCCTACGTCGTCTGAAGGGTCAACGCCGAGTGTGACTCAACCGCGGAGCAAATTTCCCGGCAGCCTTTAGGAGTGGGAGCGTCAAAATTGCGAATGACCAAAATAGCGAAAGCCTTAAACACCCAAATAAAAAATACTTAAATTCGCTATTTCGATCATTCACTATTTTAACCCCCCATTTTATTAAAATGCAGTAAAAATAGCGAATGGCTAAAATGCAAATTTCATAATGCTGCCTATTCTAGATTCAGAAATTTATTTTTTAATTCAATTCTATTTTGACCCTCCCCTCCGTAGCCCTCCGAAATCTCTATAGCAAACTCTCATGAAAAGAGAAATAGGAAAAACGATACAAAACTGTGTACAAGCAACAAGAAAGGGAAGAGGGGAGGGGGAGGGGGTCTCCGGGGCGGCGAAAGGTGGGGGCAATTAATCGGCCGGGAAACCAGTTTGTCAGAAATAAAATCTTCTCAAACGATCGCTTGACCGGCGGGCCCCTCGGCTCGGGCATCATCGGCCAACGAGAGTGAGAAGGAGGCAGAGTCGCAACGGGAGCGAGAAAGAAAGAAAGAGAGACACACAAAGAGAAAGAGGAGAGGAGGTCGAGTCGACGGGAGTATCTAATCTAGTTGAGTAGCGTGACCGGCGCACCTGGAAAGCTTCGGTTGCGCTGCACATGCTACTCGCTCCTATCTGTCCCTCGGTCTGCTGCTGCTGTTGCTGCTGACTTCGTTCTCCATATTCCCGTCTCTCTCTCTCCTCCTTCTCCTTCGTTTCGCCTCGCGATGCGTATACGCAATGGCGTTCAGGAATTTGGAGTATGCTTATATTCGCGCGAGTCGCACACGCATCCACGACTCGAGGGGGGGAGGAAGGGGAGGAGGGAGGGGGGAGAAGGACCGAGAGAGCCTAGGATGCGTGCCTCGCGCGCCAAGGTCACGGGGAAGAAAGAAAGGACAGAGGAGGATGAGGGAGAGGGAACGACGACGTCAGGACGACGAAGCTCTTGCCTTTCTCTATTTTTCCTTCTTCATATTCTTCTTCTCTTTCCATCGTTTCTGGCTTCTCTATCGCGCGAATGACTCTACCATCGGAGTCAAAAGTGCAAATTTTCAGGACTTTGGGCTGTGATTTTTTTTTTCGTGATTTTTTGGCAGATTTTTTTATTCATTTTTACGATAGGAAAAGTTGAAGTTGGAGTGTTGAATGGATTGGAGAACGTAAATTTTTTTTTTGGGATTTTTTGGGTAATTTTTTTTTATTCGTTTTGACGATAGTAAAAGTGTCGAATGGATTGGAGAACAAAGTATCGTTTGGTAAATTAATTGTTGAGTCATTTTAAGATCGTGTATAGATTAGAGGGCTCTTGGATAACTTTCTCCTCGTTCTGTACGCGAGGAGAACGAAAAATCGAAGAGACCCACATTGACGCGAATATGTAATAAAGAATTCGCCGTCTGCCTCGTTTCACGGCTTCTGGACGGAGACGGAGAGAGGCGCGCCTTGATTTGGACGATAAAGAAACGAAGGGCGAAAAAACAACGCTGAGGTTGTGTTGTCCCCCTCGGGGGAGAGGAGCTTAGGAGGAGCAGCAGACCCGTCTGGGCGGCGAGGAAGAAGCCGCGAGGAGACCTTCTCCTCGACTTCTCGGTGAGCTTTGCCTCTACTCGAATATACAGCGCTAATCGCGAAAGCACTTCGCCTTCCCTTCCCCAAAATAAAAAAAAAATAAAAATAAAAATATTCCCCTTCGATAGTCGCAATCTTCGCCTCTTTGTGCGATTTTCTCCTCTTTGTGCAAATTGCAAAAAGAGGAGAAAATTCAAAATAAAAAGTGAAATTAAAAAAAAAAATTAATGTTCACCTAAAAAATACCAATTTTTACAATGACACCCAAAAGTGCAGAAAGAGAGTCAGAAAAAAAATTGTTTTGCCACCTAAACCAGGCAATTTTTTTATCATAATACTACCCATTTTTTTTACGCTATATTAAAATCTAAAATATTAAATATCTCGGAAACTAAAACAATTAGGACCATAGTCTATAGGAACTTTTCTGCTCCCCGCGAAAATTTCTACCAGAAACCACCTTCAGATCTTGGCGCCACCTAAAAAAATTATTTTAACGACACCAAAGCTGCAGAAGGAGGACAGAAAAATTTGCCACTTAAATCGGGCCGCCCAGTGAGCTGAGGAAACGTGATAGAAACCGCGAAGAAAAATGCGCTAATTGCATCGGAATTTTCATCGAATTCGCGCAACAAATTTCGCATCGAAAATTTAATGGTGCCGATCGGACTTACCACCAATTGGCGAGGGCGCCGTGATTTCCCGCGGTCAGTATTACCGCGAGGCCGGCGAGAAGTAACTTCCGAGCGGCGAGATGCATCGCGACGTGCCCTATAGCTATACAGCAGTCGAAGTGTTCGTTCGGCGCGCGTTCTCCTCGTGTGCGCTCTGTTCGAACTTCCAAAAGCTCGTATCTCGAGCGCCGATTGACGCGCCGCGGCGACGAATCCTCAACTTCGCATCTTCGCCTCCTTCGCGCACCTCCTTCCACGACTCCTCGACGACGTTCGGCCACCGGCGCTCACATGTAGAGGACTCACGACCACCCCGGCGACGACGCCGAAGACGCTATCGCGCACCCCGAACACGTTTCTCTTATCAGCCTGGTTTATTTTTTTTTTTTAGTCGGTTCTTATCCTTCAATTTTTTTAATTCTTTTGGTCTCTTCTTTTTATGTTTTTATAAAAATCTCTGTTCTTTTTATGTTTGAATTAAAAAATTGAATAAAAATCAGCCTGATTTATATATATATTTTTTTAGCGGGTTCTTTCAATTTTTTTTTTCTTTTATCTGGTGTCTCTTATTTTTTATCTCTGAATTAAAAAATTGAATACAAATTTGCTTGTTTTTTTTTAATGATGAAACTTGTTACACTTGTTTCTCTATCGGATCCGTGGATTGAAAGCCTCGACACCGGAAAGCGCGGGAGGACAAAAAGTGAACGTCCGGTCGATCGTCGATCGTCCGTATTTCCGGCGATTGACCTGTCGCACTCGACGAGTGGGTTCGTCCTATGTTTTACATCTTCCTCACAGTAAAGTCAATCCGCCTCCGGTTGCACGACATTGCGCTCCCCTTTATCAGCAATATATAAGTATATATTTTTTGCACGTGTCAGATCTTCGCCTCGGATCTTCAACGTCGATCTTCACGGTCCTCGCGTTGCAAATCTCCGATCTTCCTCGCGTCTCTGATCCTGGCGATCAGACCCAACAACCTGACCTCTGACCTCGGCGAAGAGGTCGCCGAATTATTATCACTGCGAAGATCGGCCAACGATCCTGATAGCCTAGATCTCCTCGATCTCTCCTTTTCTCTCTTCCTTCCGATCCTATCTCCGTCTCTCTCGCTCGTCGTACCCAACAAAACGCGCGCGTGTCACTCGAAACTATTTATCGCATTCCCAATAACAGTACTCGCTCTGTCTCCGCGCGATTTGCGTCGGTGAAGTCCAGTCTAGCCTCGACTCTGGCCGCTCGACGCACGCGGAGAGACAGACAGAGAGAGGCGAACGAGACGGAGAACGTTGACCGCGTTTAAATACAACATATACGTATGTTCATACACATATATATGTATCTATATCGATACATATGAATATATTCTCGCGAAGTGAAATTCTCACCGCGAAACGCGTTTTTCTCTCTCTTTTTTTTTTTGTTTCGCGTCAGAGCCGCGAAAAGTTGCAAACGACGACGACGACCGCGAGACGACCGATGCGACCGGTTCGACGTTCGCGTACGTACTGAGCAGTACTGAGCGCGTCCGGGAGTCGCGGCCGTCGCCGAGGGAGAGAAAAAGGGAATCGGCGGACGACGACGACGACGACGAAGAGAGAGAGGGAGAGAGAGAGAGAGAGGAGAAACAGCAGCCGAGGCAAAGGCGGAGCTTAGCCGAGGAAGCCCGGTGAACGGGATTGGCCCGACGGGGGAGGTTGGTCTCTCGCCGCCGCCGCCGCCGAAGCGCTCTGTTCAACGCTGCTGCTGCTGCTTCTGCTGCTTCTGCTGCTGCTGCTGCTGCTGCTGCTGCTGCACCGATTCCGCGCGAGACGCCGAACAACGAATGCGACTGAGTCGCGTTTTTTAAATTTTCTCCCGACGCTTTTTTTATTTTCCGATTTTTTTGCGATTTTTTAATTTTTATTTTTGATGCGATTTTCCTTCAATTTTTCCTGAACTTTTTTTGGCTAAACTGAAGTAGAAAAAAAATAATCATAATAGAAATGACAAAACGCTCTTACGATTAATTTTTTTTTCTCGCCGCGACTTCCGACGCTTTTTTTAATTTTCTGATTTTTTAAATTCTTTATTTTTAATTTTTAATGCAATTTTCCTTCTATTTTTCCTGACCCTCTTTTTAGTGTAAACTAAAGGGTAAACTAAAGTAGAAAAAATGATGAAAATAGAAACATGTTTTTTTTCCCCGGCAAAAGTAATTGGAAGACGGAAGAGAAGAAAAATCGTAAGGCGAATCTGCGAAAAAAGGGTTGTCAAACGTTCGGCGAGCGAGACGCTGATTCACGACGCGTCGCGGACCGGTCAATAACTATAAGTCACGCTGAATAGCGACGAAGCCGCGAGAAAAATAAACGCGAGAGAGAGAAAAGAGAGACGGCCGCCCCGTGAGAGTTTGGTGCGCGGGGGTCACTCGCCGCGCGCGTTGTTATACTTTCACTGAGCAGCCACGCGCTGCGCGCTGCCCGCGAGCGATATACGAGCGCGCAGCGCGTTTTACGAGCTGCGCGCGGGGTGATTAACGTCAGCTCGGCAAACGAGCTCTCGTCATGGCACCTGCACTATTGGTCACCTCTGTTCTCGTTTCTCGATTGCTCATTATTTACTTTTTCATTTTTTTTCTCAAAAAAAAAAATTGAAACGAAAATGAGATCGGACTACCGCCCTCGGAGTATCTATATAGCATAGTTAGGGACGAGCACGTGAAGCGCAGACAAGGCCCGTCCTGTCTTCCCGAAGTGGCCGATCGAGTTTCCATCGCGGAGCTGCTCGTCTCATCTACAACCCCAGTCCAGTGAATATAAACAGCGTCGAAAAAGACGCGTAGCACGTGACCGCTCGTTGCATATCCCGAAGGGCTGCCCTCCCTTCTCAGGCCCCGCAAAGGGATGGAACACGGCTATGTATATCAGTGTACACATTTTTTTTTCTATTTTCCAGGTCGATTCGGTTATCGAATCTATCTCGTCCGGACGGACAAACTCAAAGCTCAAATAATAATTGTAACAATAATAATAATAATAGTCTGCTGGTCCGGACCGACAAACTCAAAGATCAAACAATAATAATAATAATCATAATAATAATAATAATAGCCTGTCTGATCCGGACCGACAAACGCGGAGGTCGAATAATAATTTTTCCAATTTGAATAATGACAATAATAACGATAATATCCACACATACTTGGTACTGCTGCTCCAGGCTTCTCAGTTTCTCCTTCCCTCTCTCGTTCCCGGTGAGAATAGCGCGCGGAACCCCGGCCCAACAAGGGCTACTTGGTAAATCGTCGGCCTTCCATTGTTACATGCCCTACCAGCTCATTCTGCGTGGCTAATCGGGCATGCCCGGTCCTTCTCGTTACGCGCGCCAACGCCGCGAGTTCTGCGGCCGCTGCTTCAACGTTCGGAATCCACGCGGGACACATCGATAGCCTATTGGCTCGCTCGCGAGACTCGTATCGCTGGCGACTCGCGGCTCATTCGTCGCTGCGTCGCCGGTTAGAGAATCCGGCGATAAACGCCAGACTCGACACGTTTTTTATTATTTGTTTTTACGCGAGGCAATTATGTGGGAAAACCGAGTGCACTTCCGGTTGGATATTGGTTATTAGTTGGCTATTGTCGCGCGTCGCCGGTTAGAGAATCTGGCGATAAACGCCACACTCGACACGATTTTTTTTTATTTATTTTTACGCGAGGCAATTACGTCGGAAAACCGAGTGCACTTCCGGTTGGATATTGGCTATTAGTTGGCTATTGTTGCATTGTCCGCGGCAAAGAAACTTCTCCGCGCTAATTCACCGCGAAGTATCGGCAATATATCGATGGCTATACGTGCCGACGACGTGCCGACATTACGCGCGCTGTGTTTGCGCGCACAGAGCGAGTAAATTGTTTGCAAATTCGTCGAAGAAGCGCCGCGCGGTCAAATCTCGTAGCTGGCGGCTAAAGCAAGCAGAACGTCTCTGTGTGTGTCGGTAAAAAGCTTGAGCATATATATCGATGGGTCCGTCGCTTTCTCCCTCTCTTTGTCTCTCCCGCAAAGCTGCGACACTTCCGGCGAGCCGCGCAGAACAACTCCGAACGCTCTGTTTTCCTCCATCCGAGAGTCACGAAGACCCGACGGAGTTTTTCGGGACTCTGCCGGCTGTTTACGCGTCGCAAATAATGGACGAGGCTTCGAGACGCGCGGCACTCACGATCTTAAAGAGCTATCGTAACTTTATCTGTTCGGTGAAGAGGAAGACGAAGGAAAAAATAAATACGATGACATATATACATCGAGCGGGAAATTATTTAGGGCCCCTCAGGTGCGGCTCTGTTTGCTTTAGCCCTTCGGGATCGGCTCGCGTTGATCCACGACGCACCTCAACTAATCTCTTTTCGTCTCTGTTTCTGTCTCTTTTCTGTCGCTGTCTTTTTTTCTGTCGTGCGATTTGACCGACCGAGACATAAATCAATTTCCGATTCGTTTTATGAAAAAATTGAACTTTGCGATTTACGGACAGATGGTAAGTTCGAGATCTGCCTTACCGACTGTTGTTTGGTAATCTCTCTGCGCGGTCATTTGACTGAATGTTAGGTGACGGTCAAATGACCGACGACGTAATATTCTCGACGAGAAACGACCAATCGACTCTCGGCGGCGCTTTTCGCTGGTTTTTGCGCTGTTCAGAAGCCTTCAAGGTTGTTGCGTTTGACAAGAGTAAAACCGCGAACGACGCACAAGTCGCGGATTCGACATCGTCGAGGGCGAAACAACGCGAAACAACGCGAAACAACAGTCAACGTCCGACGTATCAACGGCGCCGGACTCGTGCGAAAATCCGTGCGACATTCCCGCGTTTTTCGTAGCCGAATCGTCTGTGTCGCGGTTTTGAGGTTAGGTCACTCGTCGCGCCGGCGAACGAGCGAGAATGAATTTTCCCTTCGACCCTTCGAAGGCTCAGCAACCGGGAATGAATCAACAGACGCCAGTGGCAGGTCAGTATTTCCCTTCTCCGTTTTTTATTCAAATGAGGGCAACATAACCTCAAAATGTTGGTATCAATGAAAACCAGGAAGTCAAGGATTCACCGCAGGGACAACTGGCGCCGGTGATGCTGGAAAGATGACCGGCTTCACTCTGCCTTCGATGCAGACGCAGGGAAAGCCAAATTTCTTTGGTTCGTCTCTGGGCGGAACGTCTACGCTGGGCTCGCAGGCGGCTCCGGCCGCCGTCGGTCAGAGTCTCGGCTTAGGCGCTCCGACGGCACAGACGCCAGGTCTGACCTTCGGAACGCCTTCGACGCAGGCGACGGGACTGAATTTCAGCATGGGAGGCGCTTCGACGGGCGCAGCTACCGGATTCGGAGCCACGGCTTTCACGGTCGGTGCCGCTTTGCCTTTCCGATTCTAATTTGGAACGTACAAGTGCAATTACGATTACAATTACGATTACTGAATGACACAGGGAGCTGCCGGAGCCCCAGGAACGTTGGGATCCACACCGACGACCGGCGGCGCGACTTTCTCGGTGCCAAAACCCGCGGCGACGCCGGCGTCCTCGACGTTCACCCTCGGCGCGAGCGCAGCCTCGACGCCCGCGACGAACGCTCCGAAATTGACCTTCGGCGCCGGAGCCGCTGCGTCTACACCGGCTAATCAATTTTCGCTGGGCGGATCGACCGCTCCGGCGGCGAGCGCGACTCCTGCTGCGGGAACTACGTTCGGACTGACGACTCCGGCGGCGAGCGCCGCGCAACCGACGGGAATCACACTCGGCGCCACGACTTCCGGCAGTGGATTCAGCCTTCCGGCTTCTAAGTAAATCATTGTTTTTTTTACGCCAATATTCGTAAATTTCCATTTTTTTCCGTTACTGATTTTATTTATTTTTTTAAATTTATTTTAGCAATTAGCAAGATAATGAATATCTAATAGACTTAATCTGATATCTTTGGTTTATTTTTCGTGAATATTCGATCATTTTCATTTTTATTTTTTTCCGTAATTGATTTTTTTTTATTCTTTTTTTTTTTAATTACAGTGCAGGAACGCAGCCACTCGGATTCGGACAGACGACACCGGCCGCCGCAGCAACCACAGCATCCACCGGATTTACCCTTCAGGGAACGACGTCGACTCCTCTGACGAGCGGATTCACCCTGGGAAGTAGCAGCGCAGCGCCGACAATTTCCACAGGCTTCACGCTCAACAAGACGACCGCTACTCAGGCCGCCTCGTCGACCACTGCTGCGGTAGCGACGACAAACACCCCGCAAACCAGTCTCGGCACAGTCACAACGTGAGCATTTTTTTTTCCAACTTTTTTTTTTCCCGAATAAAATGTCGGCGATTGTTTTTTATTCCGAATAAAATGGCGCCGAAAATGCTGAACTTGAAATTGAAACTGCAGCGTCAGTTCGGCCGCCACCGGACAGGCCGGAACGATGAACTTCTGCCAGCTGGAGGAGTCGATAAACAAGTGGACGCTCGAGCTGGAGGAGCAGGAGAAGGCATTCGTGAATCAGGCGACGCAGGTGAACAATTGGGACAAATTGTTGATCGCTAACGGCGAGAAAATCACGACTTTGAATCAGGAGGTCGAGAGGGTGAAGCTGGAGCAGCATCAGCTGGAACAGGAACTCGATTACGTCGTGAGTCAATCATTTAATCGTCTTTAATATTTTTTTTAATTTTTTTAATTTCAATCTTTCTGACACTGAATTGATTTTTCTCAGGTCGGTCAGCAAAAAGAATTGCAGGACTGTCTGATACCGCTGGAGAAGGAATTGGCGTCGCTGTCGGTGGCGGATCCGGAGCGCGATTACACTTATCGGCTGGCCGAGAACCTGGACAAGCAGCTGAAGACGATGTCGCAGGATCTGAAGGAGATAATCGAGCATCTGAACGAGGCAAATCGCTCGCAAGACTCGAGCGATCCGATCGTACAGATTGGGAAGATTCTGAACGCTCATATGAATAGTCTGCAGTGGCTCGATCAGAGGACTTCGGTGCTCGGGCAGAAGATCCAGCAGATCGATCAGATGCATCAGAACTTCCGCCAGGAGAACGAACGCAGCTTCAGCCTCGCTTACAACTAGTATTACGATTTTTCTTTTTCTTTATATTTCTTTTTTTCAACTGCAGCGTGAAAAAGCGATTAATTATTGTTATTAATGGAACCAGGGGAATTTCGGGAATTTCAGGAATTTCCGGGCCTTCCCGGGTCATCGAAATTTTTACGCCGCGATCGCAGTTTTACAATAAAAATATATTTTCCAAGAATACAAATGAAGTACGATTCGATACGAACGATTTTATCGATCGGAAAATTCGCTCAAACAGCGACGGCGGGAATGAAATAGTGAATGTTGACGTTGTCGTCGAGATTCAGGTACAGATAGATCATGCGCTCGTGAAGAATGTGGCAATTCACGCTGGACGGATGAACGACTTCCCAGGCGAGAAAGGCGTGAAACTTCCGCACGTCGATGCTCGCAGCGATCTCGCTGTCTCCGTCGGTTTCCGCAGACTTCAGCACGCGCAGACCCTGAAAATTCGTGGCTACGCTGGCGCAATCGGTGGTTATCTTCAGCACGAACATTCCGGAATTGTCGGCGGCGACTCGGAGATGAGGACTCATGTTCTTCATTCGCTCGACGACGTTTCGCACGTGTTTCAAGGTCGGCAGATCTATCGATATCTGCGGAAAAAATTCGTTGAATTTACAGTAGCAATTTTTTTCTTTTTTTTTTTTTAATGGAAAAGTCAATAAAATTAAATTTAATTTTAATAATGTCGAACTTCAAATTAAATTTAATTGAAAAATAATTCGTTGAATTTGCAGTTGCAATTTTTTTTTATGGAATAGAAAATTAAATAAAATTGGAAAATAATTCGATGAATTTGCAGTTGCAATTTTTTTTTTATGGAAAAGAAAATTAAATAAAATTGGAATTACGTCAAAATTGGGAATATTCGGAGCCTGATAAACCGGCCACTCTTTGCGGGGAATCACCCGAACCGGAACGTCGTGAGTGCACTGCCAGGATTCGTTGGTAAGCGACGGCAGCTCGACTTCGATAGTCAAACAAGGCTGCTGCTTATTCGTCAGCTTGATCTTCGTCGATCGCGCGGATTGCCTCAGCGTCGTCAGGCTCCGTCCTAACATAATCGCGTCGAACTCCAAATAAATCTCGTTCTGCACGTCCGACACGCCGACCATCAGATACTCGCTGAAGAAATGTCGGTGCGACAATTCCGCCCAAAGAACGGGAACGCCGTCGTCGCAAACGTTGAAACACAGCTCGTCCGGGGTCAAACGTATCACGCACATCTTCGACATCTTCGAGACTATACCGACGATATCTGAAAATATTAAAAATTGTATTTTTGTGAAAATCAATGAAAATGTATAGTGATAAAATAAATTTGAAAATTGTTATTTGAGCGTTGTGATTTTTTTTTTTTTTTTTTTTTTTTTTTTGTAAAGAAAATTTCATTCAATTTTTATTTCAAGCTTAGAATTCATTTGCAGTTCAGTTGCATTTCAATTTTTTTTGGGGGCTCAAGTTTTGAGTAAAGTAAACATAGAAGAGAGGTTAGGTTAGCAGAAAATAATAAAACTCACTCGTAAAATCGCGCATAGCAGCGGTGTCGACCATCTTGCATCGAAATTTCATTTTCGAGTTTAAAATGGATTCACATATATATTCAACGATCTGTCTACAATTTGTCAAAGGCGCCGGCGCCGATGAACGCCGCACAGCGGTTTTGATCCACGTCCATCGCAGAAAACCGGAGAAATGCGGAGTGATTGGCAATGCCAGCCGAATCGAGATTCAAAAATTCCCGCCACTTTGAATTTTCCCGCCAATTCCCAGGTCGCGTGGTTCGAGGTTCGAAAAAGCGCCGCGCGATGGCGCAACGATGGCGTCGCCGTCGCAGGTTGATAATAAGGACGTCCGAAAAATTCTCACCCCCCAATCGACGACGTCGAGACGTCACGGCGCCGGTCGCGTGTTTCTCGGTGTAAACAATCCGCGTCGAAAAACACATTCGTCGCGCGTTGACAATTCGCCGTTTCTGTCGTTTCGCGAAAAAATACGTAAGTCAAAATCGGTCGACGAGTGTCGAGCGTCGCGAATCGATCGTCGGGAATTCCGCGAGAACCGAGTAGCGAACCGCGGGTGTCTTTTGTTTTTTCCGCTGCGCTTTGTTTACCCGCTCAGAGGGTGAGAGAGAGGGTGCGGGTCTCTCCGCCGCCGCCATCTTGGATATCGGCGATTCGAGCGCGAATTCGCCGCCGGGCGGAATCGATCGTCATCGGTGCGGGGAGTAAACAAAGGAGGCCGCCGGCACGTCGAGGGAACGGCGGTTTCGTTCGTGTAAACAGCGGGACATGAATTTTCGTCGAGTCGGGTGAGTCGGCTGAGTTCTCTGAGAAAAATCCATGGGACAAAAATACCGAACAAAGTGAATCCTACCATCCAAAGTATTCATTGGTGCTATTTACGTACTAATTTGTTGCTGGTTAATTATCGTCGCGAGAAGCCACAAAATCATTGCTCGCCTCTCAGTCAAATATATTGTATGGCAAAGTGGCAAACATAGCTACTACACATTTTTCTGAGTATTGACAGCCGCGTTCGTCGTCGACGAATTTTTCGCCTCTTTATTTTCGCGACAATTTTCCTCGTTGACCTTCGGTCGTTACGTCTCCTCGTTCTCGACGACGCTTTTTTTTTTCGCCGGACCCTAATTTACGATGCGCACATCGCTCGACGTGCTCGACACGTATATATATATATATATGTCGATGTGCACGTGTATATTTCGCGAGGCGAGCGAACCCGTAACTCAAGGTGTTACCAGGCCCTTGGATAGTCATTAGCAGCCGCGTTCGATCAAACGCGAGAGCGACGCGGCTGATTATCATACACACAAGGTGTTATATACTGCTTATGGATATTCATGGGAAATGGGCGACGCTTTCTTTTTGTAATACGAGGTGAGAATGATGTTACGAATGTCATCACTATTACTATTATTATCATCATTATCATTATTATCATTATTATTATTATTATTACTATTATTAATATTATTGTTATATGAGTCATTTTAGAAATACCTGAAATGACTCAATTTTTTTTTTAATTGAATCTGGTTGGAAGTGATAGTTGCTTGGAGATATTTTTTAATGGTTAAAAAAAGTACTCAAGAATCTACCAGTAAAAAAATGCCAATCCCCCGATCCAAATTTCCGTCTCGATAATTGAGGCATTCACCTTACGTTCTCAAGGTCACTCGATTTCTCGCCAATAGTGGTTCTGGGAGACACCGAAATTTTATTAGCGCGATAAGGTTGAAAGTGAAAAAAAAGAAGAGGAAATGGCTTTTTATTAACTTGAATAAGCGGCAACATTTATTTTTATTTATTTTTATTACAGGTTTTTTTTTTTTACTTAAATCGAACTTTCGGACCGAGACAGGTGGCAGGACACGTGGCACGCGAGGACGATTTGCGCCTGGCGTCTCTTTCCCTCCCGAGTCGATATTTTCTCCGTCGCTTCTCTCTCTCCGTCTGCCTTCGTTGCGTCAGACGCAAAGCGGTTGGCACCGCGTGCGGCGGGGGCCATCCACCTCTCGGCGATTGGAGGGAAATAATATAAGGATCGGGGGACACCCCCGATCCTTATATTATTTCCTTCGAGGGGCCCCAAAGAGCCTGGGGAGGCGCTTTGGGACAAAAATCGTACGCGTGCGCTGGGCGTCTTGCCAGGAAACACGAAGCGAGATATGCGCGCCGGTACCGACGCTTTATATATACATAAGCGCGACAGCAGGGCGCGCGCAGCCGGGCCGGCGCAGCTGGCGTCGAGGAAACCGAGAATGGGAGGACATTCTGGCCTAGTGGCGGCGAGGGTGGAATATATAGCAGACGACGGCTCTACTGATCTCTCCGTTGGTCCCCCAATTTTGGTGACGATTTTTTTTTTGCTTGAAATATACCTAGGATTTTATTTTCGAATTTAAATTAATTTGGGAGGTGAGACAGCGTAGCGGGCAGCCCTTGCGATTTTTTTTCCGATTTTACGAAGGCAACCCTTGCCGGATTTTTGGGCGAAAATTTTTTTTTCGATTTAACGAATTTTTAAAACCCTATCCGATGGGAAATTTCCCGCTGATTCCAAAAATGATCGGTTTTTGCCCGAGAAATAAAAATTTCGAGGAGAAAAATGCGAAAAACGATTTTTCATTTCACTCGAATTTTGGCCCTTCACTAAAACCGGTGTCATTTTTGTTTGAATCGATATAATCGGGATTTTCTTTTTGCGTTTGAAAGAAGACTCTTCAACGAAGAGAATGCCACCAAGCAGAACCCGATATCTCGATTTTTCAATTTTTTGCAGATTTTTAAGGTTGACCCTAATGAATCGAATTTTTTTCCAAGGGGTACCCCTTGCCGGATTTTTGGGCGAAAAAAAAAATTTTCGATTTAACGAATTTTTAAAACCCTATCCGATGGGAAATTTTCCGCTGATTCCAAAAATGATCGGTTTTTGCCCGAGAAATAAAAATTTCGAGGAGAAAAATGCGAAAAACGATTTTTCATTTTACTCGAATTTTTGCCCTTTACTAAAATCGGTGTCATTTTTATTTGGATCAAAATAATCGGGATTTTCTTTTTGCGTTCGAAAGAAGACTCTTCAACGAAGAGACTGCCACCAGGCGGAACGCGATATCTCGATTTTTCAATTTTTTGCAGATTTTTAAAGTTGACCCTCAAAAATCGCAAATTTTTGAAGGGGTACCCCTTGCCACTTTTCCCAAAATTAGTCGAAAAAAAAATTTTCGATTTCGCAAAATATAAAAACCCTATCCGACGTGAAATTTTCCGCTGATTCCAAAAATCCCAGTTATTTGCCCGAAAAATAAAAAATTCGAGAAGAAAAACGCAAAAATCTGATGTCAATTCCCAAAATTCGCATATTAAGCTCACAATTATGATATCACGGGGGAAAGCGGTCTAAAATTTCAGGTCCGCTCGGTGGTCCGGTGTGTCAGGATGCCCCCGGCACAATATTGAATGTACGCGAGCGCCGCGAGCTCGTTGT
Source organism: Itoplectis maculator (assembly GCA_964034905.1). Lineage (NCBI taxonomy): Eukaryota > Metazoa > Arthropoda > Insecta > Hymenoptera > Ichneumonidae > Itoplectis > Itoplectis maculator. Next base: position 6,525,367 of record OZ035869.1, read on the forward strand.
ATAGTAACAGCCCGGGGTATAGTGTGTCCCGGCGCTGTTCGAGAGGGGCCCCCGCTTCCCTTTCCGCGACTAAAAGGGTCAGCTTTCTCCGGAGGAGACGCGGGGCATCCGGGACTATCGGCATATAGAGTCGCCGCGAGCCGAGGGTGCCCCAGTAATTCTCTTACTCTCTCCCCTCCCTCTCCTCTCTCCTCACACAGCGGATATACTCTTACCCGATCGGCGTATGGCGCGATTCGCGGCTGGCCCGAGTAACAAAATATCGCCGTACCCCGACTCACACGATGATTTTTCGAACCTGAGGCGCAATATTCGTTCCTAGGCTCGAAAAAGTTTCGGGCCATCGATTCTCGTGTTTCACGCGGGTTACGAGTCGCTTCGACTTTCGGCCACAACTTCGCGCCAATACACACATATACACATATACATTTACACATACCTATGTATACAGAAAAGACAAAGATTAATCTCTTCGCAGATTAACTCATCGAATCGTTAGAACATTTTTTTTTTTTTTTTTTTCTAAGGTCACGCTTTCTATTCAAAGTCTAATTATTGTTCTCTTTTCCAGTAACGTGTCTCCGGATCTTCCATCAGATTGCAAATATCTTTGGCTATGCTGCCAAAAAAAATCATCCAGGACAAAATGCTTGCAAAGCACTTCCCTACAGTAGAACAGCCCTTAGCAGACGCCATCCAAGCCAAGACTAATGTGAGACGCGGGGTTGCACCTCTGCGCACACACACCTCGTAAGCCACAGTGCTTCGAGCGAGCATAATAATAAAATTGGAGGATATGGGTGCTGGCGGGCTGAGGCCACGAGCCTCGGCTCGGGGAATAACAACAGCAGCAGCAGCCACCGACCAAGCAGCAGCAGCAGCAGCGGCATCAGCGGCAGAAAGCAAAAAGCAGCTGGCTGGAGACCGCACCTCTCGTCGCGAGAGCGAGAAGGAAGACCTCCCTTTCGTCTTAGTCGTCGGCTGCGGAGTCTTACGAAGGCCCAGGGATCTCTTTTCTCGCACACAAACGCTACAAGAGAAAGAGAGAAAACGAATACACTGAAAGAGAGAAAGAGAGAAAACGATAGAGGGCGCTCGCACACAGAGGCAACTCGCAAACACACTGACAAAGTGTGTGGATTATAAAGAACGTCCCGGCCGAGGAATTTGTGGCGGGCTCGCGCACGCGCGCAGCGCCACCGGCGCAGTTGACCCACGTGCGTGTGCCAGGCGAGACTGAAAAGTCTCGCCCCTCTCTCTCTTTCTGTTTGTCCTTCCGTCCCGGCATCAGCAGCACCAGCAGCAGCAGCAGCCTCTCATGGTTGCTATGCGGGACCGACGACGACGACGACGACGACGCGAGACTGACGTCAGCCCTCCGCCGCCTCCTCTTGGCTATCCCAAGGGGCAATTTAATATTGATAAAGTGCTGGAAGCGTTAGATTGGCGACGAGAGCGCCTACTAAACGCCATCCTCCGCTCTTTCTCTTTCTCCTTGCGGCAGCCTCGAAGCTTTGGTTCTGGAGTTTCAGCTTCGTTTGCGTTGGCCCGATGATGATAATGATAGCGAGGCCCTATCGTAGGCGTCGGGCGACCTATGTTAGCTATATACAGAGGCTCTATGATGCCTAAATGCAACGAATGCTGACACTCTGCATAAGAGAAACGACGAGAACGCGATTCTGTCGTTTGTAGTCCAGTGGATTGTTGGGTGCGACTGTTGCCTCTGACCCAGGCTGAATGTGGATGAATGAATGACGCTAAACGCGCCTGACCTATTCGCATGGTTGACGCCCTACGGTCTCTTAACTGCCTCAACAGCATCCTGCTGCCTCCTTCTTTCCGTCCGCGTTATCGCAGACGCCTTTCCGCATACGGCGAACCACTCTTTCTTCGCGGCACTCGATGGGTGTCGAGAGTCGGCGCTGGAATAGTGATAAGGATTCGAATTAAGCGTTACAATTAAGTTTAATTAGTTAACCCCTTCGGTGGCATTGACGATATATGGCGTCAGAATTTTTTAATTTTTTTTTCAATTTTTTTAAATTTTTTTTTCTATTATTTTCCGATCGGCTCGATTGATTTTCGTGAAATTTTTTACTCGAGGCTTTTGGGGTCACTGATTACGACTCAAAATTCAGAAATAAAAAAATCGAGGACCCAATATTGCAGATAAAAAAAATTACGCACTATGTTGTCTGCCGCCGAAGGGATTAAAATAGGATATAAGATAGTTCGTAAGAATCGAGTCTCCACGTGCTCCACAATAATCGGCAGTACGGGTTTGCCCGAAATTCCGTGTACCGCGCGAACGAGGCTCCAATACTAATTCGCGGAGGCTTCGGGTTCATTCAGAAGAGAGCCGTGTGGGAGAGCGCGTGCGCTGTTGCTTCTATCGAATAGCGCGCGTGCGTTTGACTCCTCGAGCGCCGGTCATGCGTCGACCACGAGGCGCTGCTGCTGCCTCTGCTGCCTCCCGCGTCCTCCGCGGTCGTCAATGTCCGCTCGCTCGCGCTCGGCTCTCTTTCTCCCGGAGGCCTCTAGGTACACCGCGTGTGTAATCGCATGCAGGAATTTCGCAAGCCTCTCGCTCGTGGAGAGCGCGGGAGAGCCGAGCGCTCTCCCCGAACGACGCAGGAAGCGCCTTCTCGTTCCGAGAAGGTCCCCGCGACGACGACGACGACGTCGCGGCTGAATAGCCTTCTGTGTGTCGGAGAGACCCACCGGCGGCTTCGCAGCTAACAGCAGCCATCACGTAGCGGGAGAGTCGCCTGACGATTGCTTAGAAGAGGAATAAGCAGAGGGAAGATACGTGATTCGTGATCTGCTGGGATGGACGATATTTACATGGCGAATTTATTTAAATGGGCGGACGTGAAATCATTCGGAGAGCGTTTTCGCGATTTTTTTCCTGACTTTGGTTCTATGGATCTCTGATTTTTTTTTTTTTTTTTTTTATTTATTTAAATGGGCGAAGGTGAAGTCATTTGGAAGCATTTTCAAGATTTTTTTTCCTGACTGATTCTTTGGAGCTCTGATTTTTTTGCGAGAATTGGAAAGGAAAAATGTGATGAAAATGATAAAGGGAAGGATATTAGAGATATGTCTCCATCGACCTGCGAAATCGCTTTGCCGAGACGAAAGAGACTTGGGTCTGCGGGGAGGTTTAAAGATTCGAAGGCGAGGCGAAACAGCCGAGATAGGAAGAGCGAAGGAGGAAGAAAACTGGCCCCGCATTCCAGAGAGGACGCCCCCCCCCCCCTCCCTCCCCTTTCCTCCTTCTCCTGGCAGCCTCTTTTGGGGGGCTCGTTGCCGAATCGGCGCGGGGCCCTTGAACGCCCTCCCGGGTCGTGCACGAGGGCCCTCCGGCGGCTCTCTCGGCGCGCGGGGTGTTTCGCGCGCTCTGCACGCGCGCTCTGCACGTCCGCGCCGTGCCGATTCCGTCCTCGACTTCTTTCTTCCATATCTCGAACCCTAAGACTCGGTTGACCTACGATTGTCCTACGCAATTTTTTTTTCCCCTTTTCAATTTTTACCATTTTTTTTTCTCTCGTTTTGTTGAATCTTATCGCAAGATAAGAGACAAAAAAATAATATAAAAGAAGGATTGGATTGGGGCATAATTTTATCCGAATTAAAATCGGTTGACCTATGATTGTCCTATGTAATATTTTTTTCCCCCTTTGAAATTTGTATCAAATTTTTTCTCTCGCCTTTTTTAATCTTATCGCAAAATGAGAAGAAAAAAATGATATAAAAAAGATTTGACTGCAGAATAATTTGATCTGAATTAAGGAAGATTTCCGGGTGGTCGGTGATATTATCAATAATTCATATCGAGATATTCGCGGAGCCTGGATTTTTTGTTGCACGCGAAGAGACGCGAACAGCGCTCTCGTCTCTTTGCGTGCAACAACGGAGTCGTTCGCTAATTTGCACTCGCAGAGTCTCTCCCTCGGACGTCAGACATCTGCTCTCACGTGGCAGATACAACTCCACGGTGTACTTTGAAGCTCGAACGGAGTGCAGCAGCAGTTTCTCCTCGACAAAGAGAGTCGCGAGAGTAAACGCGAAAGCTTCGCGTCACGATTGCTGTGGGCTCTCGTCGTCGACTTTGCGGCAATTAATCTCCTCTCCGCGGTCCTCTCGTCGGCCGCCACAATGCCGCGAATCATCAGCTTAATTGCTAACGCGCACCTCGGCGACTTTAGTACAATAATAATACAGACACTTCGTCTCGTTGGTTCTTTGTCGTCTGATTGTCCGTCAGCTGCCAATGAAATTAAATGACTGCTGAAACAATGAGACATTATATTTTAAAAAATTATCTTTTTGCCTTAAAATAAAAAAAAATATATTAAAGAACAATCTTTGAGTTATAAGTCCCTAAATAAATTGGCAAAAAATATTTTTCTTGTAGATTCTCAGACTGGTGAATCATTTTTTTTGTCATCAATAAATGTTCGTTTCTAACGACCTCAAAATTCGAAACAGAATCTTTTTGCCTTAAAATAATTAAAAAAAAATGATTGAAGGATAATCGTTGAGTAATAAGTCCCCAAATAAATTGACAAAAAATATCACAAACTGGTGCATCATTTTTTTTGTCATCAATAAATGTTCGTTTCTAACGACCTCAAAATTCGAAAAATAATCTTTTTGCCTCAATGTAAAAAAATGATTGGTGGACAATCGTTGAGTAATAAGTCCCTAAATAAATTGGCAAAAAATATCACAAACTGGTGCATCATTTTTTTTTGTCATCAATAAATGTACGTTTCTAACGACCTTTTTTTTTTCAGGACCCGTGCGACGTCCGCTTAAGGTGAAGATTCCTGATGCACCGCGGGGGGAACCGCCATTCGAAAAAAGCACAGAATCGAAATGCTGCGTGTACGAAGCTGAGAGAAACGACTATCTGCGACTGCTGTGCCGGTCTTCCGTCTCCGTCTCGCTCGTCTTTCATCTCTCGCGCATTGCGGAGCGGGCAAAGTGGCCACTGGCCGAGCCGGCGCGCTGGTACTTATGTAAGAAAGAGCCCCGATGTGCCCGGGGCACCATAATTTCGAAGCAATTGAAGCTCGGTCCAAGTATCCCGCGCACTGCGCCTCCACTCCAAGCCTTTGTTTTTCTCCCTTTTCCTCTCTGCTCATCCCCTTTTACGTACGCGTATCTTCTTACCTAAACGCCTCGGTGTACGCGCGAAAAATTAACGAAAATTGCCCTCTTTACATGGCCATTGTGACTTTTCATTGTTACAAGTCTCGCGTGCTGCCTGTGAGGCTTTACAGGAAAAATCAACCTGACATTCCGTCGGACACTTTTTCCTCGCGCAATTTTCGGTGTCTCGCGATTTTAGAGTCAATGAACCTCATTCAAAAGGGTCTCTGGTAGAAAATCTGTAATTATGTTGAAATTTGCATCATATAAAAAATGCAACGAAAATTAAAAAAATTATTCTAATGAAACCGAAGAGTCATACTGGGCATAAAAAAATATAACCATGGATCTTTATAATAATTTTTTAGAATCTTTAGAATAATTTTAAAATCGTTGTAATAATTTCAGAATCGTTAGAATAATTAATTTTTTTTTGTTGCAGTCCAACGATGCAAACTTCATCATATTCTGCAGCATTCTGATAAATTCATCCCAAGCCAGGCACTGATCAGCCCCGGACGGGGACGACTGTTTCGATGAGCCTCGTCGAGTGGACCGAAGCGCGCCAATCGTAAATCCAGTTGGCACTGGTGCAAAACAGGGTTAGGGACCTCCGCGAAGTTTGGTTCTATTTCGCGACGAGGTCGCATATATCTCAATGCGCATGCGCCATGCAAGTCGCGGGATTATAAATAAAGTCCGGGCGCATGAGCGAAAACCCGGAGCGACGTCCACGTGGGTCCATCGAGGCCACTGCCGAGTCTTCGCGAGGGTGCACCGAGAATATATATACACGTGTACGTATATATATCTAGAACATATACACGCACGTAACATGTATATATATCCGCACATGCGCGGTCAAAGGGAGAATGCAAGACGATCGGGACAAGCGACGTTCGCGGTGTTCCAAAAGCGGAGAGCTGCTGCTATCTTTCGCCTCTCTCTCAGGTTGAACGTCGCGGTTCGCGGGAATCGACCGGTTCCCATGGGTGCAACAATGGACGGGAGGGAGAGACTCGGTCCCGCCAAACGCGCGGGACCGAGAGACAAACGGGGAGAGAGAGGGAATTCGAGAGAGGCCCGGTTTGCCCGATGACTATGGGACCCCCCTTTCGCTCTTATTTTTTTTTTTAAGAGCCGATTCTCTTTATCTAGCCGGTATCTCGCGTCTCACGCCTCTGACCTTCTGTCCCTCTTCGTTGCCAAATGGAAACAGATTTGTTTCACTGGACATTTTTTTGGAAAATTATTTTGAGGGTACTTGATGAGGAGGGTTTGGATTGGGATTTTTTTGGTGCTAGTCAGGCCCTTGTCGGGGTCATTATTTCATTAACTTAAAAAAAAAATAATAATTTTTTTTAATATAAAAAAATAAAAATATATTCATTATTAGGGACCCACGTTTCGAAAAAAGCACCGAAGTGCCTATTAAATATTGAAAAAGCCATCGAGTGCCGTTTACAAATCAGCGATTTGCGTTTGGTGTGTGAAACGAGTGTCACGAGGGTCTGACGAGCGGCGACGGAAATTCCCGGTGACACCCGAAGTTCCGGAGGGATGATGTCCGCGCGCTCGACGAAACAAACACAAAGTCGTGGATAGGGTGGAATAGGGGGGGGGGGGGGGAGGGGGGAGTTTCCGAACTCGCAGAGGGTGAGTCGAGGGGACGAGAAGCGGCGGCGTCAGCCCCCGCCGATCCCTTCTGCCGTGGCTGACGGCAGAAAGCAGCAGCCTGTGCCATGTGCTCTCCACCCGAGTGCTGTCTGTCCTTCGGTATATCCCATCTCGCCTCTCTCGGCCAATACGCGAGCACGCGCTTCGCCTCCCGATGACTGGCGGCAGAATTCGAGCGGTTTTATCTGTCGATTCTTTATCTGGCCTGGGCCCTGCCAGCCGGCCAATCGAGTCTGATTAGAACGCGGCCCCCGAATGCACAACGATCCATGTTCCATCCGCGACTCGAGGCGCCTGTATTTATAAAAAAAAAGAGGGGAAAAAAAAGTTGGGTCCGCGAGGAATATGGGACGACGTATGATTCATACTTCTGTCGCTTAAAAAAAAAAAAAAAAATAAGCTTACGAATTTGCATGTCGAATAAATATGACAATCGTTGGCAAAATTTTTAGCTTTGAAGTTTATTATTAATTTTATTTGTGGGTTATTTAATTCGTTAAGGCAAAAAAATATATATAAGGCAAAATATATATATTGCGACTTATTGAAATTAATAAAAATAAAAATTGCCATCCCCCACAAATACTATAGTAAACCAAAAAAGCTAATACAAATTAATTCCCAAAAAAAATAGTGAAGTAGAACGATTGGAATAAATTGTAAGCTAGAAAATATTTCGCAGCCGTAGGTTAGACAGAGAGAAATATACAAAGTGCGCGCGAACGAATGAACGGGAACGGAGGGGTCGCCCCTTTTGCCTGCACTAAAAACCAGCAGTCTGCTATTCATCGTTCGGTCCTTTTCTAGCTCATCGAGTGGGAAAAGGATAGATAGGCTTCCACTCGGCTGTGCCGAGTGGAAGCCTACCGCTGCTGCTGCTGCTGCTGCTGCTGCCGGCGTCTCGGCTGCCTCGGCTGTTCCCCACTTCGGCCGCGCTCGTCCCTCGTCGGTTTTCAGAGAGACCCTCGGAGCCACCGGGGGACTCTCGGGCTCGCCTCGAACGCGCGATACCCTTAGTTCAAATTGAGCGAGCGAGGGCCAAGCTACTCCGAACCGCGCTCTCCCCTCGCCTCGCATTATTTTCTATCCCGAAAACCAACTCAAAACCAAATTTCCCTCCAAAATTATCCTCATCCCTTCCTCCACATTTCCAATTAATCATGGAGATTCGAAAATCGTATTTTCAAAATTGAGAAATAAGTGTCGTCAGTCTCGAGTTGTGTTTGTGAAAAAAAAAAATAGTGCTTAACCGGTGAATTATTCGAGGAAAACTATTTTTCGGGTAGGAACATAAAATAGTTGAAAAAAAAAAATTGGGATTTAAAGGGACTCGGGGAGAAACGTAATAAGTCGACCGGAAGTCGCACGTGAGACGCGTTTCGGGGTCCCTACATTTTTGATATCGCGTCGACGAGAATTCTGAGATATCGTTGGACGCGATTGTGACTCTCCGAGCTCGGGGATTATTGTTATTGTCCCGAAGCGACGCGACTCTAAACGCGTCACTGAAAAAAAAAATTCCAACTTTCCCCTAAAGTGAAATCTAAATATTTTCCTTTTTTTCTCCAAAAATTCCAGACGCAAAGACATGTGGAATATCGCGACCGGAAGCTCCGACAACGAGGTGCGAAATCCCATCGTCGCAGCGACGTGTTTTTCACGTGGATAGAGAAGAGGGAAAAAAAACACCGGTGCGAAATTGTGCAAGAATGGATATAGTGTAGAACGACGGCGCAGCTTCCTTTTCTCTACCTTTCTCGTCGGGGGACGCGTCTTCGAAGTTCGAAAAAAGGAGGAATTTTTTGGTTCGTGGGAAAAAATTCGCAAGAGGATCTTCAACGACTAAATCGCAATGGATCTACGGGGGGAGCTGTTGGTGCCGACGAAAACGGTCGATATCACTTCGTACCACTCTACGTTCTACTCTCCGCCGCCAACAGAAGCGTAAGTTAGAGTTATCAACAATAAAAATAAATTTAATATAGATTATCAATGATAAAAATAAAAATTGCCATCAAGCCTACAAATAAATTTAATACAGATTATCAATGAAAAAAAAAAAAAAAAAAAAAAAAAAAAAAAAAAAAAAAAAAAAAAAAAAAAAATTGCCATCAAGCCTACAAATGAATTTAATACAGGCAACTCTTATTATTGTCTCCACTTCGACGAGACAATAATAAGAGTATTACGAACGAGTCTATACCAACCGAATTGTAAACATTTCCGGCGGTCGGTTGATCTCGCGAGGCTGCTGCGCGCGCCGCCTGCCGGTGCCCCCGAGGCCGGAAGTTCCCGCTACGATATCAATATCAAAGGATGCGGCCTTATCTCCCAGTCGACACACTCGAATTATCCATATACATACGTCTACACTTATACCAACACTCGCGACACATCCGAATCGCTTATTCTTGTCCTTCTTTTTCTCGGGCAACTTGTAACGGATTCTCTGTTTGCACTTCCTCCTCCTCCCTCTTCTCCGGAGAGGCCAGAGTCAGAGCAACGAGCATCAATGCCTGTACATATATTTGTTTATGACTCGCGAATTCGACAAGGCAACACGAGAACTCTGAGTCGTGGGATATACGATCCCTATCCGAACGTGTGTCCCGAATTTTTCGGACTTTTTTTTAACACCAGCGACTCTGATTGACTTTCTCAGGATTTTTGCATTTTTTATTCGCGATTAATTTTTTTTTTAGAATTACTAAAATTAAAAATCAATTTGTAATCCCGAAAATGTAAATATTTTCTAATTATTGAGAAGCTTGAGAGCATTTTTTATTCGTGAGTCATTTTTTTCGTGATTAAATTTTTATTTTTTATTTTTAGAATTATTAGTAACAGAAAGGAATTATTTGTAATCCAGAAGATGTAAATATTTTCCAATTGTCTTTTGAGTCTTTGGATGATCCTGATTTTTCGGGCTCCCCTCGCCTCGTCACCTGGCTCCGGGTTTTCTAAGCTCCGGGCCTGGATTCTGACCGAGAGCGGCTCCGTTGCGTTCCCGAATCCCCGTTTCTCGCCCGGCGAAACCTTCGGCGCTTCTATCGTAATAATCTCACGGCGCGAGAGCCGCCCGAGCCGCCAGAGCCGAGCGCGGCTCTGGCCCAGCAGCGGGATCGTTAATCCGGTTTGGCAACATACCTCTCGTTTACCTGTCAGAATTTAGGATCGAATCCGGATTCGCCGATTGGGGCACCGACGGGCACCTTGCCGATTGCCACGGAGGGCAATTTGTCCCAGGGACTCGTAACAGTCTTCCTTCTAATTTTTATCAAAAATAAAAGCACTCAAAATTAACCAAAAGGAAATTTCATACAATTCCAATTTTTATGGAAATTCAAATTAGAGCCGCAAAAAAAATGATAAAAATCCCGTTGAGACAAAAAATCAAATGTCCTTGAGTGACTTTGGCAGCGGAGCCCGAGCCAAAAAAAAAGAAAAAAATAAATGAATTAGCATACTTTTACGAAACAGCGGTAAAACGGTAGAAACGGGCGACTATTCGGTGCAAAGGGAACACAAGCGAAAAGAGCAGGAAATTTCAAAGTCCAGTCGAAGTCACGGCGTGAAAGTGTCTATAACGCCTGGTTAAAAGTCTCTATTCCATTGAACGACTCCACTATTCTTCCATCTATGCTCAACTCGCACATTTTTTCGGAGTCAATGACATCGGCCTACAGTTTAACTTTCAACATCAACAAAACACTCCACATTGCCATAATTTCTCAGCCTGCTAAAAAATCTCCAAATCACAATCCCAGGAACCAGGAAATTTATTTTTAAATGTGGGGAATTCCATCCTGAGTCCTAAAAAAAAAACGAGCATCCCAGCGCTCATTTTATTGACTATAGCGATTGTCTCCTTCAATCAGCCGTTCATTCATATTCCCGTTTCATAGTCAGTTTCGTCTCCGATTGACGGACCAACGGTCAATCCCTGTTCACCCTCCCAAAAACTTTCATCCCAAAGTCGTCCCGCATCAAAGACACGTGTCCTCCGAGCCATGAGACTGTTTGCCCAACGGTCACGGGTCACAGATCCGTCCGACAATGTCCCACCGTCGATTCTGCCAGGGGATTCGTCTCCGGGACTCGTCAGAAATATCAGCAAGGGCACGCGCTGGTCCCAAGGACCACCGGACCAAAATTGATAGCAGCTGTTTCGTCGTCGCCAATGGAGAAGTCGACAATGGATGGATAGGAATCACAGCCGTCTGGTCCAAGTCCCCCTCTTTGCCCCTTAAGTCTCCTTACCATCGTCCCGAGTCCTCGAGAGACTTAAATGCCCGGTTGCAAATTCTTGCCAAGGGGTTGGCAATCGCCCTTTCCACGGGACGTCTGATCGTCATCGTTCTTTCTCCTCCCCCTTCGTCTTCGACGACGAAGAAACCGAGGGAGACGACAGACGGGGGACTCCGGGTGCGCTCGCGCCCAGGACACGCATGATCCTGACAGGACTCTCGCACAGTCGGCGCCTCCTGGAACCGTCTGGCATGTTCGTTCCGGTCCCCCCTTTGCCACCGGTCGACGACCATGAATCGAACCAAAAGATGACGCAGGAGTCAACCTGATTGCTCGCATCTGCTCTGTGACGCTCCATTGGCTTTTTCGAGCCTTTCGAATCGCTTCGGACAAGTTCGGATTGGTTCGATTGTCGTTATTATTGCGAACAATTGATTTCGCGACTTGCCCAGTGAACTAAAATATGGTTAAGATACTGCGGAGCTAATTACAGTCGACCTAGCCTAGGACCAGGTTGGACTGTTTTGAAAGACTTCGAACAGGTCCTAAGTTGTCCGAACCAATCATAAACCCACAAAAACGTCTCACAGCGTCTTAAAAATTCTTGCGACTCACTTCTCACGCTAAAATCAGTCAAAATGTCCGTCAACCTTCCCCAAAATCATCGCCAATAAAAACCACCCCCAAAAACACAGATGCATCCCTTAGTTCGTAGCCATTCACCCAAAAGTCCATGATTCTCACGGCCGACGCTGGAATCCCATGAAAACTCGAAGCAGGAGGACAGAGACGGAAAATAAGTGGAAAGAGAAGTTTCACGACACGTGGTGACCCCGAAGAGCATCCGGAAGCGATAATCGTCGCTTCCCGCGCGGATCCAACGTTGACCATTGGCTAAGCAACGCATCGCTACACTCGCAAATGTCGTTTATTCGCGTTGAGGCGATTCCCACGCCCTGTGGACGCCACCCTGCTCGTCCTCTCGCATCCCCTGCCCCCCTCCCCTCCTCTCCCCCCTCAGGTACCCCTCTGCGGAGTATCGAATTAAAGATTCACACGGAAAATGCGGCACTTGTCATGGGAACGCGAGCACGGAAGAGGGTAGCAGCTTTCGGCTTCTCCGTCGCGAGTCCCATGGTAAGAACGGATATAGGAGCGGAGAGGGGCGGAGGGGTGAAGGGGGACGAGGGTTGTTATTGCGCGTCACTCGCATATATAACACATGGGACGGCGAGTTAGGTGCAAGAGTGAGAATCCCTTCGGTCTGACCGATGAAGGGGGATGAACCCTGGGCCCCCCTCCCCTCTCTTCTTCGCTCACCTTTTTACCATACGACTAACACTCTCACGGGCCGACATACTTACACGCACACGTGGACAATGGGAACAAAGAAAAATGGGCCTTTGATAGCCGTGAGCGCACTGCGATCGATATATTGCGTTGTGGTCCCTGAATTTGAGCCTCGGATTGCGATGGAACGAGAAGCGACCATATTTTCGTGGGTCTGTTCCATGGGGACCATGAAAATAAAATTGAATTTGTCTTATAATTTTTTTAAATTAAATTTTTCTTATAATTAAAAAATTATAAGACAAATTCAAATTTATTTTCATGGTCCCCATGGAATAGGCCCATGAAAATAAATTTGAATTTGGCTTATAATTTTTTTTAATTAAATTGGAGTTGACTTGAGCCTTTATTTTTTAGATTTTAATTAGGAGACTGATGTCTCCTAAAAATTGCACTTTTTTATAGTGGCGATAATTGAGGTGGGAAATTATATAAAAAAAAAAGTTCAAATTGATTCGCTGGAGGATATCGTCGACAAGGCAGGTAGAGTAGACGCGGAGTGAAAGGCGCAGGGTGGCCGCGGTGTATTTTAATGCGCGGCAACGTGTGTGAGCTGCTCGCAGCGAAATTTCCTATCGAGCCGGGAGAACAAACGCCGCGAGAGAGAGAGAGAGAGAAAGAGAGAGAGAGCGCGGAGACAGGGAGGAAGGGCGCATCGAGGCAGGTGGTAGCCAGATGTCTCGGCAAGGGCTTCCACCCTGACCCTCTCTGCGCCTCTGTGTCCCCTGCGCACGACGCAACGAGTCTGGAATAATATACAGTGCACATGCAGCGAGGTGTTGTAAAAGTCGCGCTTGGACTGGTTAAAAAAAAAAAACATAAAAATAAGACCCGCCTCTTGAAACTTGTGCGAACGCTCTGCGGTCTCCTTTTTCTTCCTCATTTAATTTTTCGTTCATTCGAATCGAAATACAAATTTTTATTTTTATTACTTGACGAGGAAATGCAATTTGGATGATTGGCAACTATTCATTAAATTTATATTTATTTTTATTTGGATCCTATTTAAATTATTTTTTATTTATTTTTTATTTTTATTTTTATTTTTTTTAACGTTAACATTTTTTTTAATTGGGTAACATCGACACGTTTCAAAGTCTGAAAAAAAAAGATCACAGCAGTTCGAAGGGACGAGCGACGGATGCGACTTTCGATAAACCGTAGAGACTCTCTTATCGTGGCGGCCCATTCATCGAGTCCGTCGTCACGTTCTAGTCTCTCGCATTCTCGCACGTAGAGTAAACGATGGAGTCTGTAGGCGCGTGTGGAGCATCGGCGACACCCGAGAAGGGTCAACTCTTTCGCTTCTCTTATCCCTTCGTAGTTTCCACACCGCTTCGTCAATCGACAATTGCGCCACGAGATTTTTCTTTCTCAACTTCCACTTCAGCCCTGACACAAATTTTCCTCGAAAACAAATTTCAAATAGAATGCTTACAATTTTTTTTTAAATTAATTCACCGAAAAAATTGCATAGCAATGAAATATCCCTATTAAATCCCCCCCCCCCTCCTTATTTAATTATCCCTATTTAATTATTTTATTAAAAAAATTATAAGTGCACTATTTTTTTTTGCAAATGATTAATCGTCTAACAAAGAAAAAAAATCATCACGTGGGAGGTCTGAGTAAAAAAAAAAAAAATTACCGAAAAAAAATTGCATAGCAATGAATACCCTATTTAATAATTTTATAAAAAAAAATTGTAAGTGCACTATTTTTTTAAAATAATTAATTGTCTGTAAAAAAAGAAAAAAAATATCACGTGGGAGGTCTGAGTCCTTGATCTTGATCTTGACTCCGAAAAAAATGAGACGCAACCTCGGAAGCGTTTTATTTGCGCGATATCAATTTGTATACAAATTGTACGAAAAAATTTTGGGTGGGCGTGGGAAAAAAATCTCCGACGCGGATAAAGACGACGGCCGCGAGGCCTCGACTTTAATACCTTGCGGTATTCCTTTCGAGTTATCGCGAGCGCACACGGGAGTAGTCTCCTCGTCCCACACGCGAGTGGGAATCGGCTCGGCTCTCTCCGTTCGCATTTGTATCGCGTGTGTGTGTTTCTCCGAGGAGTGTAGCGTTGCAGAAAAAGAAAACGAGAGGAAAGAGATTGCGCGTGGGCGCCCGACGGAATTTCTCGGGGCGCGCACCTCGTCAATCTTTTTTTTTAACCCCTTTTCTGTACTCCCAGAGCGCTTTGATCTCAGGCGAATTTTATTCGATGAAATTAATTATTTGTTCTGCAAAAATTGCAGCTGTCATTTGACTTTTCGCATTTTTCGCTTCGAAATTTTTTTTTTTCGGGCAAATACCGGGCATTTTTGGAATCAGCGGGAAATTTCCCATCGGATAGGGTTTTTGAAATTAGCGAAATCGAAAATTTTTTTTTTCGCAAAAATTGGAATTTTTTGAAGGGGTACCCCTTTTAAAAATTTGCGATTTTTGAGGGTCAACTTTGAAAATCTGCAAAAAATTGAAAAATCGAGATATCGCGTTCCGCCTTGCGGTATTCTCTTCGTTGAAGAGTCTCCTTTCGAATGCAAAAAGAAAATCCAGATTCCATGCATCCAAAAAAAAATGACACCGATTTTAGTAAAGGGCCAAAATTCAGGTAAAATAAAAAATCGTTTTTCGCATTTTTCTCCTCGAAATTTTTATTTCTCGGGCAAAAACCGATTATTTTTGGATTCAGCGGAAAATTTCCCATCGGATAGGGTTTTAAAACTTCGTTGAATCGAAAAAAAAAATTTCGCCAAAAAAAAAAAACCGCAAGTGCACAAAAGTCTGTGCGGAGAGATTCGCGGAGACTCGCCGATGAATCAGCGGGCGTCGAGCGATTCGACTTCTCCACCTCTCCTCTCCGTCCTCGACGGTGAATGAAGATTTTTTTTTCATTCAAGGCGCAATGCGGAGAGAAAGAGGCTCGAGTCTGAGCGAGAGAGAAAAATAAAGAGAGGTACCGGGAACCGCAACAGACGCCTGCGCAGTGCATCCTCCAAAACCTCCGAATTCTCTCCCTGAAGATTTATTCTTAGCCTCCTCTTTCGTCCTCTTCCACTTCGTCCAACAACGCGAAAACATTTCCGAGGAAGCCTCCAAAACCCAAGAAAGGACCCAGGAAGGAAATGTCAATTCGCACTGACGATGAAAGCATTTAATTATAATTTTCTTCCACGTCGACAATAAAAAAAGAAAAATTAATGGTGTGTGTTAAACGAGGAAGGAGATTTTATTTCAGGCCTCGAGCGACTCGGGTGACGTCTTTCTTCCTGACTGGAAACTGGAGAGGAAGCCCCTCAGCGTCGTCGAAGGAGGAAGGAAGGAAGGAAACACGCAAAGGACAAATTACGAATCGGACAAAGGGCATCGATGCATAATTCCTGAGTCGATTCTTGAAGTCGCCTTTCCGCGGGAAGCCGACAATTTGGAAGGAGGAACAGAAGGAGTAAGAGGAAGAAGAGGAAACGAGGCGACAATCACAATCTTCCAGTGATCATCGACGGTAGTATCCGGAGGGGCAATTCAGGAATTCTTCGGGGTGGACTAGACGAGTCGGAGACCAACGTAAAAAAGGCAGCCGAGTGTGACGAACTGGAAGCGGCTGCGTTGAGGCAGTTTGGGTTCATTGTTGCGAGACGAAGTTGCGACGGAAGGAAGGAAGGAAGGAGCGAAAAGGAGACAGAAGTGTCCGAAGGGAACAGAAGGAGAGAGACATCAGGAAAGGGACTCAGGGAAGGACTGAAAAAGAGACAGAGCCTGAAAATGGAGGAAAGGAAGGAAGGAAGGAAAGAGAGACGAGAAGCCTCCGAAGGACGGCGAAGGGAGAGAGAAGGAGATCCCTAAAAAGAGACAGAAGACCCTGAAAATGAAGGGAAGGAAGGAAGGACGGAAGGAACGTAAAGGAAAGCCCCAGAAGGCCCTAAGGCACGAAAGGACAGACTGTAAAAGTGGAGGTGCAAAAAAAAAGGGCCGAGGGGCATAAGTGGCGGCACCAACTGACTCCTGACGCTACTTCCCCCTCCTTCCACCATAGGAAACGAATGTACAGAGCATGTTGGGCATAAGGGAAGTGTCCCAGCACTTCCTTCCTCTTTCTCCAGATTTTTTTTGTGGCGACGACGACCTTTCGTTTTTAATGCCGCAGCCATTGAAAAAAATAGTACGCAAAAAAATCGATTGAAAAAAAAACCCTCCTAATGATGTTTTGATAGCGAATAAAAAATCGCCAAGTTGCGCTGTAAGCGTTGGGCAACGAATTCTCGAGGTTAAGCGAATTCCCTGAGGACGCGATGGATATCTGTCGTTTACGAAAGGAATGCAAATGTCGCGCGTGTCACGGTCAGACCTCCGAGGTAGCCACTGGCTTTCGCTGGTCTCCTGGTTCTTCGAGCGACTCGCAGAGGATTGTCAGCGACCCAACCCAACAAGTACCATTGGGATTTTACCTTTTGGTGCCAATTCTTGTCACAACTTTTCCACTCAATTAAAAAATCCGTATTAAACGTCCGACAATCGTTGGACGTAAAATTCCAACCCAGGATCCAAGCGGATGACCCAACGTCACCATCGACAAATGTCGAAGTCCCTGAAAAGCCGAGCGGATGGAGAACAGGATTTTAAGTGGACGAAAAAAAGACCTGCGGGAAGGAGCCGAAAATACGAGGAATTCGAAGCGGCGGAGGAAAGGAGAAAGGACGAGGGCCGCTCTAATCTCGAAGCTGAGGAGGGAGGAGAGACTTGGGGACCAGAAGAAGACGAGGAGAAGGTCGGGGAGAAAGCACAGCTGACCGTCTTCGGCTCCGTCTCTGTGTGCGAGCGGGACACATGTGTTGGTGTTCGCCTCGCCCGAACGTTCCGAGAATTTAAAGGGCCAGGTATAATCGATCCCGCATAATCTCGACGCGAAGAAGAAGGAAGACGAAGCTGAAGAAAAATCCACGTCTATCTTCATCCAAACGAAGGCGAATCGCTTCCACCAATCCAGAGTCTCTTATCGTCCGATCTGACGATCAACGAGATTTCGACTCAGTTTTAATCACCTGGAAGGTCAACGTCAACGCGAAGGTCAATGTTCATTGGCCCTCTGACCTTCTGACCTTAGAACTTTTTACGTCTTCCTCTTCCTGTTGCCTGGCGAATGGTTCACTTTCACCGATGCCGCCCAAAGTTCGATGATCCGATTGGAAATCGGTCAGTCAACTTTGGACCCAATCCGAGCCCTAAAAAAATGAGGAAAACGTAAACAAGGAACCACAAGAAAAGTCAGACCCTGAAGACCCTTTCTTCAGGGTTCGAATTTTTCCGTCTTTCATTTCCTCGTCGCGCTTCCTTTTCCTTTCCCCCATCGGTGACTTTATCGGCATCGCCGGATCGTTTGGCTCGCGCCACTTCGGCCCTTTGTGGCCTCGTTGTCGTCCCCTCGGCGCGCGCGCGTTACGCTCAAAGCGCAAACGCAATGGGGCTCCGTCAGCTGCTGCTCCTTCTGCTCCTTCTGCCGCTGCTGTTACCGCTGCCCCGACGTGCGCCAAGGTGAAAAACCTTCCTCAGGGTGCTGCTGGTCGAAGGAGGGGAAGGAGGGCCCCTCCCCTCTCCTCGGTAAACGTCTTAAAATAGAGAGAAGAGACCACGCGTTCGACGACCGGAGCTCCTAGGGAGAGACACAGCTGTCCCGGGTTCCTCGCCGCCGACGTCGCCGCCGGGTGCACCTGCCCCTTGGCGGCATCCCCAGTTCCAGGTCGTAGGCAGATCGGGGCTCCTTCAGACTCCCCGTGAGCTTCTGGGAATTTTTGAGACACCCTGAAGAAAATACCACAGAAAATGTATGAACTGGGTTACAAATTTCTCATTCAATCGGCCTGCAATTAAATTTAAGGCCATAAATACCTGAAGTATGAATATTAATTAAAAATAATAATTTTAGAAATAACGAATAGGTATTTGCTCACTGAAAAAAATTAATAGTTGTGATTAAAAATCGTTGGTCAGAGCTACCAATTTTTTAGTAAATGTAACCAATATTTTGGTAGATCGAAATTTTTCTCAGTGCTCTGTCGAATTGCAAACGTTCGCGAAAAAAAAAAAAAAAAAAAAAATACCTAAAGTATGATTATTAATTAAAAAAAAAAAAAAATTTGAAATAACGGATACATTTGGTCTGTCGAATTGCAAACGTTTGCGAATTCCCTGAGAATTCGGAGGGCAATAAACATGGACGCACAATCAAGATTTAAATCATTCGTGCGCCTGCGCGTGGCACCGGTCGAGTCTCCCAAACGCTTATGTACTATATACACGTGTGCTATGTATTTTCACCGAGGCCGAACGGCTCGATGAAAGGGTTTCGCGGCTGAGCGAGGGAAAGAGACGACGACGACGACGACGACGTCGGCGGCGGCGCGAGCTTTAAAATAAAATGTAAATAAAAATCGAAAACAGGTCTTGCAGCCACCGGGCAGACAAGTTCGCCCGACGTCTTCTCGCGTCACATGAATGAGACCATCGTCTCGCCTCTCTTTCTCTCTCTCTCTTTTTTTCTCTCGCTCTCTCTCTCGGTCCTCTCCCTCCGACTCGGCGAGTTCATTCATTCCACTTTCTTCCCGCGAAGATAAATCAATACGTATTTCCGCCTCCGAATAGCCCGAATTTGCATCTGTTGCCAACTCGACTGATAAAAAATTAGAAAACTGATTTTACAGAATTAATAAGAAAATTTGAAACCAAATTTTTTACGTCTAATTTTCTGCATTTGATTTTTATAATTTTTGATAAAATATTAATAAAGATATTTATTTATTTTTATCGAAGGGTTGACTGAAAAAATTGGCCAAAAAAATTAGCAAACTGATTTTACAGGATTAAGAAAAAAATGTTAAACTACATTTTTTACGTCTAATTTTCTGCGTTTGATTTTATAATTTTGAGAAAATATTAATATTTATTTATTTTTATTGAAGGATCGAGGGGAAAAATTGAGGCAAAAGTTCCTCGGATTGCCAGAGTCTCAATTCCGAGGCGAAGATATTGGTAGCAGAAGAAGGAAGAGAAACGGAGGGGTCGAAGAGGGTTTCGAGCTTCGGTGTGGGAGCGAGAGAGGAATCCGTCGCCACGTGCCCAAGGATTTAAATCCAAGGATGCCCGCGACCGTTGCGCAGATCTTTAAAGACTCTCGCGCCGCTCGTCGCTCGCCGAGCAGAACGCGCAATGATTTACGTAACGCGCGAGCGCGCGCAAAAAAAAAAAAGAGAAAGAGTTACAGCTCGGTGTTCGCTATTCATTTATTCATCTCGCACCTTAGCCGAGGTACCTGAAAATTTCGAGAACCCGCTCGGCCGCAAAGAAACCACGAAAAATTGTCCCCGACGATTTTTATCATCTAATCAAATTTATCTGTCTGACAAAAAAAAATGTTCAAATGCAATGCGACGAAAAATTCATTTTAATTATCTCGTCTCTTATTGATTAAAAAAATGCAATGCAAAGAAATCACGAAAAATCGACTCCGACGACTTTTTATCATCTGAGCAAATTTATCTGTCTGACAAAAAAAAATTGATCAAAATTAATTTTGCGTCTTGAACAATTAAAAAAAATGTACACAACTCCAGTTTAATTATCTCGTCTCTCATAGATAAAAAAAAATTCATTGTAAGCAGCGGACTGATCCGCGTTCGCTTGTAAAGCGAATCCAATCGATCCCCATCGTTTGCCACCGCGTCTGAAATTATCCTCGTGGGCAACTCGCGTCCCCTGCGCACAGAGACAGCTGCGTGTACGCAGCGCAGCAGCTTGTACCCACTTTTCTCCCTGCCCACCGATACGCAGACACGCACGAGCCACATTTATATAAACACACCTCAGTGTACGTAGCGATTATACACACACAGAAATATATCTGTATATATGAGCTGGAGAGAGATGAAAAATATGAGCCCAGAAATTTTCGACCCCTCGTGAAAGCCCGTGACTGGCTCTCCCCCACGCCCAATGGGGGAGGCTAATAACAATGGGGAGGTATCGGAGACACCATCGCCATCGCCACCGTCGCGATCCACCCAAACGACGAGTGCACATGTCGAGCTCTTACGAACTGGGGTTACGAGCCACAGATGTTCCTGGCTGAAAACTCATTTTTTTTTATTCCACGTTTTGGATCGTCCTTTGCGATGAATTAATTCATTTGAGTCTGAGACTATCAATAATTAATAATTTTGAGTCCGAAGAAGAGAATGTCATCGAGGCTGGCTTAGGGCCAGCCTCGACTTCTCCGCGGATTACGCGGAGTTCGATATCAGCGAGAGACGCTGACGAGACGCGTTGGCCTCTCAGGTCGCCTCGGTATCGACGCAACCGTCGGTCTCTTCTCGGAAGCGAAGTACACCGAGCGACTTACTCGAGAGGATTTATCGCGCCTTGAGCTCGGGTCGCCTGGGTCTCGTTCCCAGCGGGGGCGAAAAATAAACAGAACGAATAATGCATTCGTTTCACTTTGTCGGCTCTTAATAATAAAACTCTTAATAATAAAAAAAAAAAAATGGAGTTAAGAAATTATTTTTTAATTAAATTTCTATGCGTAAAAAAAAAATATTGGCAAAGGAAAAAATTGCGAATAAAAATAACCACCGGAAGTCGCAGAGTGAAAGCGAAGGGACAGAAAACCGAGAAATTAGCGGAAGCGGTGGTAAAAATTGGAGACGAGTGAAAAGTGTCTTTGGGGGAAGGCGGAGGGTCGTGAGAGGAAAGAGAAGACACGAAAAAAAAAAATAAATAAAAATAAAAACCGCACACGACGAGAGGGAGAGTGAATCGCGAGACGTAAACGTCGTAAGAGTCGCGCGCCGAGAGACAGGAAATTAATTAAACTCGAGGCGAAACACTTGTGGCCGAGACGACGAAGACGGTGGAAAGGGTGGAGACGAGAAGCCGCGTAAGCTGCTACCGCAACAGGATGCGGTCGTTGTATATCCGGGGGTTGAGTGGGGGGAGGTGGAGGAGAAGGAGGAGGGGGCGAGTTTAGGGCCGAGAAGCCAATCGACGCCGTGAGCCGAGGAAGAAGTCAGAAAAATGGACAGTAACACGGAACGAAGGAGACAAAGGAGACAAAAAAAAAGTAAAAAAAAAAGAGGAACAGGAGTTAGCGACCTGTGATTTTTGTTGCCCTTTGTGACGATACGAATGGCTCTTAAATTATTTAAAAGAATTATAAATCATTTTTTTTCTATTATAAAAAAATGAGAAATAATTTTGTTCTATTATAAGAAAATGAGAAATGATTTTCTTCTATTATAGAAAAATGAGAAATGATTTTTTTCTATTATAGAAAAATGATAGATTAATTTTTCGCGACACGGAAATATTGCTATGAGGGACCTGGCAGTGCCCGAGTCGGTTCAGCCTGAATAAGAAGCACGTAAATCGGGCTCTGTGTGTGTTTGTTGGTCAGCAATGAGACGGTTGGCCGGCGCGGTCAATGGGACCGTTTGTTACGCGAGGCTCGAGGCTTGAGTTAAGCTCCACTGACGTAATGTGGTCAGTACCGTCGACGCGACGGTAAAAACCACGTGCCCTATGCCGGACTATATACACAAGTTTATTATTGTTATCATTACGAACCCTTCTCGATTTGCTTCTGAGAAATTATTTTTAAACAAATTTTCTTGACCAAGGAATTAATTTCTTTTTTCTCTCATTACAGTTCGAAATCGGGATACGACTCGAGCAGCGCCGATGACTCGGAGAGCGAGTACTCCAAGTCAGCGATTTATCAGACGGCGAATTTGTCGCAAAATGCGCTCAGCGGTGGCAATGGCCAAGCGACGAGCGCGGCGGGAAATCAGCCGCAGGGGAAACACATAAACAAGGGTCGATGGACGAAGGAAGAGGTGAGAAAAAAAAATCATTGAATGTATCAATAATAAAAAAAATTACTGACGTCTTTTTTTTTCGAAGGAGGAGGTGAGAAAAAAAATCATTAAATGTATCAATAATAAAAAAAATGACTGACCATTTTTTTTTTTTTTTTTTAATGACGAGAACAATAAATAAATTCGTGACAAGGAACTTGAAAAATTAGTAACGAGGGGTGGCCGACCCCCCAAACCTTAAATCGCGGTCCAGTCGGTGTTAGAGGGGTGCGCGACGCGAGAAGGGTTGTCGGGTTGATTTCGGAGCTCGCGGATCCAGCGACAGATGGGGATGAGCCGAAGCGCGCGACGACGACGTCGACGACCGCACATAGGTATACGGTTTCCCATGGGAAAGTCGCCGGGCCTCGGTCCCACCGTGCTCACTCGCTTCTCGTCCCTCTCGACATTATTATTACGAATTTAACGCGAGCCAACACTGCCAGCTTTGATATATATTTACGAGGGGGGAGGGGGGACGAAAAAAGCCATAAAACATATTTTTCCTCTTTCGGTTATCGTGCAATTCGATCCATTTGGAAAAGTGTATTTTTTTGTGAGAAATTGGTTTGCCAAAAAAAATGTGGGAAAAATAAGCTGGCTTTATTTCATTTTTTTTATACAATTTTTTTACCGACGCAATTTATTCTAATTTTTTTAATTTCAGGACTCGTTACTGAAGCAGTTGGTCGGAAATGCCGAGCAACTCGGTCACGGACTCCGATGGGACGCTGTTGCGGCGCATTTTCCCGACCGGAGCGACGTTCAGTGTCAGCAACGATGGGCCAAGGTCGTCAATCCGGAATTGGTCAAAGGCCCGTGGACCAAAGAGGTAATCGACTGACCATCTCAGTCCGAACTCCTTCAAAATTAATTTATAGAAAAATATTATAAAATTTCTTTCCCGCAAAAATGTCAACAAAACGGAGTTAAGGACCTTCACCCTCGAAGCAAACGGGACTCGACCGATCGTCGTCGCTTTTTCTCGCTTCTCTCTCCTCCCCTCGATCCTCATCTCCCTTGCCGAGAGACCTGCGCGTCCCACGAGCGGTAATAATGCCTTCCTACTGGACGACAGAGGATCTCTCAGAGGTCTCTCTGCCAAAACTGGTTTTCGTTTGAAATTTTCCCGACCGACCCTTCGCGCGATTTATCATCGATTCACGTCAAACATTTTCATTTCGCTTCAGTCGCCTGACTGAAAAAAAAGCAAAAAGATTCCACCAATTCTTCCAATTTTTTAAATTACTTACGAATAATATTAAAATTTAAAAATCCATGGTTCAATTTTTAAATATTTTTTCCAGTGAAAACAAATTCAAAGCACGTGATGTGCATCATTGTGCTTAGTTTCGCTGCATCCCAGACGCGTCTGCCCGAATTGCATGCAGAGAAATCCTTTTTTTTTCCTCCCTCGTCTCCCACCGCGATTCGCCGGGGATCTTTGTTTTCGTCGCTGACCGTCGGTCGAGAGGGAGAAAGAGGAACTCGAGAAGAGAAACGGCGAAGAGAGAGCGAGAGAAGTCTCGTCCGCGTAGGTCGCACACAGTCGGCAGGTAACGGGCGCCTCGATGGAATGCAGCGCGGGAAAGAGATGAACGAAGAGGAGTCGTCTCTCTCCTCTCCTCTGATCTCTTTGGGCTGTGGGAGGATTCGGCGGGTCCGAGACTCCGGGCGACGTGAGCGGAGACCCAAAGAGCGAGCGATGCAAACGAGCCAACCAAAAAAAAAAGGAAAAAAAAGAAACGCATCACAAAGACAAAATGCAGACGCTTCTTTTTTCTCACACGAGTCGATATGGAAATTTTCATTTAAATTTATTTCAAACTTCAAGTATCATGAAAATTAAATTTAAATCCTGGCTGAAAATTCTTAGGAGTCTCATTAATTTTTTTAAATCATTGCAATAATTCAGAGATGATTGAAGGAATTATTAAAAATGATTGAGGAAGGATTGAAAAAAAATGTCGCAGTCGAGACGATTTTGTGGTGCAACGATGCACCGACTCGAAGTATGCAATAAAAAAGGCATCGAGACAGAGGAACGGAGAGGTCTCCGGGTGCGCGCGCGTCAAGAAACGGGAGGAGGTTGGTGCGGATGCTGGGCAATGGCCAATGCACTCGGCAACAGCCAAGGGCAACGCGCGAGCCGTTCGGGCGCCGCCGAACCGACCGGCAAGTTTGTATTCCCCACGGGGGAATACAAACTTCTTCCCCGTTGCGTGTCCCGCGTATGTTACCTGCGGTCTTCGCACACACGACGACGACGACGCTGCTGCTGCGGATATCTCAAACGTTGTTTGTTCTTCGCTCGTCGTCACCTCCCAAAGGCCTCGCGGATAGATGCGTTGCAGCTCTGTAAACTTGTCGCATTTTTACGAGCCTCCGAAAAAAAAGTAGAGAAAAAAAACCCGAAGCCCGACCTACTCAATTTTCCATAAAAAAAAATTCAACAAAATTTCAATAATTAAAAAAAATTCATAAATTCCGGATATTATACATTCAATATAAAAACACGCTTCATAAATTAAATATCAAAAGAATAGCATTAAAAAAATTCAAGAAAAATGTAGTAATTTAAAAAACTAAAATCATATATTATAATTTCAATATCAAAAGAATAGCTTAAAAAAAAATGCAAGAAAAATTCAATAAACCGAAATAAATTCCAAATATTATAATTTAAATATACAATAGCTCATAAATAAAATATCAAAGGAATTACATCACCCAGACGGGATGACGTTATAAAAATAAAAAAGTGAAAAAAAAAGCGCGCGACAAGTTCGAAAAAGGTTCGGGTCTTACCGTTCGGCGAGGTTATGTTCCCGAAGGCGGGAAGGAAGGAGGAGGTTCCACGAAATTGCATCCCCGTCTCCTCCTCGTCTCTTCCTCCTTGGTCCAGGCGTCTTCGTCGCGGTGGTCCTCTCCTCCCGCCTTCAGCGGCGCGAGCTGCGCGCGCATCTCGCGCCCGTTCCCTCTCCTTCAGCAGCGAGATGCGCGCGCAGCGCCGCGCGAACGTTTTTCTCACGCTCGAATGCCTCACGAACATCGGTTGCCTTGGGTCCCCCGATCATCCGGGGAATTCATTAGCGAGAGACCCGACGGCGACGACGATTCGATATCGCCAGTTTGACCGCATCTTCTCCAGGAAGCTGAGCTCAACGCTTTTTGCCAGGAGTCCCCACATCTCCCCCTTCGGGAGGAGGAAGGGTAGAAGGGGGCCTTCCTCCTCCCAAAACCCCCATCGTTATTTATCTTTAATTCACTTCTTTAATTCGATGCAATTGAAGCAGTACGTTCGCCAGGCATTTTATCGTCCTGACCGTTTCCGACCCGTTTTGCTCCGGATTCGCGACTTCTCAGCTCAGAGGAATTTTGTCGGCGCCATATTGCTTTTAGACTTGACCGCTGAAAAATTCCGTCGCTGGGGGAGCTAATTGTATTTTTTTTTGTTTTAGTTTTTTTATTTTATTGATGCAGGAAGTTTTCATTCACGTCGTCGTCGACGAAGACGATCGACTGTTGTTTAATATTCCGTGAACGTACTTGACCCTCGACGTTTTTCTTCGACAATTGCAGGAAGACGAGAAAGTCGTGGAACTGGTGGAGCGATATGGGCCGAAAAAGTGGACCCTGATAGCGAGACACCTGAAGGGCCGAATCGGCAAGCAGTGCCGCGAGCGATGGCACAATCATCTCAATCCGGGGATAAAAAAGACGGCGTGGACCGAGGCCGAGGATCGTATTATCGTCGAGGCGCATCGTCGGGTCGGCAATCAGTGGGCGAAGATCGCTAAGCTGCTGCCGGGAAGGACCGACAATGCGATCAAGAATCACTGGAACAGCACCATGAGACGAAAGTACGAGGCCGAGGAAGGTCGACCCACGGGTACGAGAGGTCAGTTTATTTTATTTGACCCCTCAAAAAAAAAAAAAAAAAAAAACCTCCACATTTATTAGGCATTTTTAGATTTTTTTTCTGTCCTCCAGAATTACTGTAATTTTTTAATTGCAAAAAGCTAAGATTTTCGTTTTAATTTCGCAGGTCGAGGTCGCAGAAAAGCGACGGAAGTGTCGTCGATGATAAAGCGCGAGACGCACGACGAAAATTCGAGCCAGGGTCACGGGGATCGTCTGTCGACGTCGTCGTCGAGGCGCGAGGACAGCGGCGTCGGGCTGAGCTCGCAGAGCATGGAGATCGACCAGCTGGACTGGACGAGAGTCTGGGAGCCGCCGCAGAACCAGCAGTATCATCATCACCATCATCCTCACAGTCATTCGCATCAGCAGCAGCAGCAACAGCAGCAACAGCAGCAGCAACAGCAGCAGCAGCAACAGCAACAGCAACACCATCACACCAACAGCTACCAGAATATACTCCAAATAAGCGCCGAGCGTTCCAACGACGAGACGAGTCAGTTGGAATCGCCGCCGAGGCGATCGATCGACGGTCGATCCAAGCCCGGAATTTCGCCGCTGTACGTAACAAATTTACGCTACTGCGTTTATTCCTTAAAAAAAAAAAAGACAATCAGATTGTCATAAACATTTTTTTTACGCCTACTCTGTTAATTTCTATTAACTTAATTTCTATTTGCTTCTATTTCTATTAACTTAAACTGTTAATTTCTATTTCTATTAATTACTAGAAATTTGATTCATCAGCTGATATATTAAATTTCCTAATTTTTATAGAATTCAGTAGAAAGCTGTAATTTTACGACAATATTTTTAACAGTGATACTTTAATCTCTGTATAAAATTTACGCGCCTTAAACTGCGTTTATTCCCTAAAAAAAAATTGGATCGTCATTGAATTTTTTTTTTTTTTTTCCAGGTACTTCAATCTCGGTCTGGGCGCCGAGGCGAGCGGCTCCGGCAGCGCGGACATCCGCCTGCTGCCGATGCCGGATCTCGAGGAGGTCGTCGTCGGCATCGACGACGAGCGCGAAAAATCTAGTCCACCGCCGATTCTGCGCCGTCGTCGGGCGCACCACCAACAGCAGCAGCAGCAGCTTCACCAGTCGCTGTCACTCGGCCCGCGAGTCGTCGTAGAGCCGAACGAAAATCATTCGGATTACCTGTTGGGTCATCAGGGTCATTCGATGCAGGTGAATCAGCTTCACCAGCAGAATCAGCAGCCGGGAACGTCGACGGCGCCGTCGACGCCGATAAAGCAGTTGCCGTTCAGTCCGTCGCAATTCCTGAACAGTCTGAGCCCGGAGACGAGTTGGCCTCGGGCGAGCACTCCCAAAGGCAGTCCCGGACCGCTGACAACGCCGCAACCGAGCGGATTGCGACGCGGTCAGAACGACGGTAACACTCCGAGAACGCCGACGCCCTTCAAAAATGCCCTCGCCGAGTTGGAGCGCCGAAGCGGCGCGGCGACTCAGCTGCCGGCGACGCCGAGTCGTCTCGACGCGCTCACGGAGATCATAAAGCAGGAGACGGATCGCGAGAGCCTCGCTGGCGGCGGCGGCAGCAGCATACTCCAGGACTCGGGTTATGGCACCGGGCGAAGGCGAGGCAAGGAAAATAGCGCGCCGGGCGGGAAACGCGCGAGAAAAGCCCTCTGCCAGGCTTGGGCGAATTCTCACGACAGCTCTGATATGAGTTTCGCCGTCGAGACGCCGGTGAGCAATTTTTGTTAATCTTTTCAATAAGAAAAAAAATAATAATGACTGATAGTGATACTAATTTAATTTTTTGATAATTTTTTTAATTAAAAAAAATATAATGACTGATGGTGATACTAATTGAATTTTTTGCTAATTTTTTTAATAAAAAAAATTAATGGCTGATAGTGATATTAATTGAATTTTTTTCTAATTTTTTTTATTAAAAAAATATATAATGACTGATAGTAATACTAATTGATTTCGTTTTTTTAATTATTTCAGAGCAAAAGCCTCGACACGTCGGTGCTATTTTCGCCGGCGTCGATGGCCCTGGAGGACAGTTTCCTGACCACGGGAGCGGCGAGCCCGTTGAAGGTAGAGTCCCAAAGTCAAAGTGCCCAACAAACCCAGAGTCAAACGCAACCCGCCCTATCCTGGTTTTATTCACGCTCCTATCGCCTTTAGACACGCTAGCCGGCCATTTCGAAAATGATCTATCATTCTGTCACTCTCTCTCCGTCACTATCCCCGTCTGTGGGGACTGTGTCTCTGTCTCTTTCTCTAACAAAAAAATCTATTCTCTAACTTTTGACTATTTCTTCGTAATCATCGTACTTAGACATTTTTGTTTTCTTTCGGCACCAGAGAAGAGAGAAATAAAATGAAAAATTCTCGATCGACGCTGCGCGACTGATCGATCGATTGATTCAAAGCAAAGTCGATCGGTGAATCACGTTGGAGGAAAAGAAATCAGCTGATAAAAAAGAAAAAATTAATCGCGAGAATTTGCCTCGATATCTATTTATACATATATTAACTCATTCTAACGAACCTTATTTAATAATATTATTGCTATTATTATTATTAATTATTATTACTTTATCCTCATCCACCCTGTTCGTCCCCCTGTTAATTATTTGTAAATGGATTTAAAAAAGCCGCGACAAATTAATTTATTGATTTATTAATTTAAAAAGTGAAGAAGGAAAAAAAGGGAAAAAAAACGATCTTTACTTTTAGTTCTAACTTAATCGTGTCCAAGACGCTCTTGCAGCAAGAAAAAAAAACGCGAATATCATTCGTACTTAATTTATTGAAGCTCGGGAAAGATCCGGGTAAACTTTTTTTTTAGAAAGAAGTTAACGATGTTTTATATTCTTTACGTGTTTTTGTTTTGTTTCGTTACGTGGCTTCGCGGGAGCGTTTTTTTTTATTATTAATTTATTAACACCGAATCATCCCATGTTTTATTATTATTTTTTTGTTCGATAAGTGTAAAAGGCCTGGCCTAGCGTACCAAAGTACCTTCCAATTTCCCGCGCCAAAGCTCCTCTCCCCCTCCTCGAGCTCTCGAGCTCGACAAGTGCGAGCCAAAAGAGAGAGAGAAAAAAAAAGAGAGAAACATCGAAAGAAAGTAAAGAGAAAAAACCTGAAATCCCAAAGATATTTTTTCGCCGCGTGCACTGCTGAAAAAAAAAGAAAGAACGAGAACTGTAAAAACGGTCGGTAAACCAAATACTAAATGCAGAGGCTCTAGCGTCAATTTTTTTATACCTAGTCAGCGCAGAAAAAAGAAACATAAATCCGCACTCGATAAAATCGAAGATTAAAAAACGATTCTTTGGAATTAATTTAGCTCGTTTTTCCGAATCGCTCTGCGAGAGCAAAGAATGCACTGAGAGTGAAATAATGCGGGGAAAACGACGAAATCTACCACTTTTTTTCTTCAATTATTTTCCTCGACTTTCGTGTCCCTTCGGCCCCGAAAAATGGGGGGAAAAGGGAACGAAGAAACCGTGAAATTTATCTGCCGGCTGTAGCTAGTGTGTCTATCTCCTTTCCAGACCTCCCACGACTTAACGTCCGCTCAAAGGAAGCCCAATGCCAAGCGGGCGATCACGTTCGAAGCATTCGACAGTCCGTGTAATCTGACCAGCCCTCTTCTTATCAGGCCGCAAAAACGTCCCAAGGTGAGTTCGGCATTTTTTTTCTCTTCATATATCAAATAAATGGCTATTCACACCCATTTTTTGTGGATCGTGTCCCTTAGATAAATTTATGGCACTCTCCACGAAAAAGGGTGCGAATAGTCACATATATTAATAAATTGCCTCGTTTCGATAGCCTAAAAAAATATCAATTTTACTAAACGAACGTAATGGTCAATTGCAGCTACAATTGGAGGCCCAATGGACGATGGTGGCGTGCGGACTGACGCAGGATCAGCTGGACATGACGAAGGCAGCTCGTCGTTACCTGAGCGCAAACGGCTCGGTGCCGTTGCGTCCGCGTTCGCTAAACTTCTAAAAAAAAAAAGAATCCCTCAAAGTTGATCCACAAAAAAACTGCGAGGAATCATTGAAAGAGTTGATGAAAATAAAAAATAAGATACAAAATCAATCTGATGTCAAACTAGTCGGAGCACGCGGTGAACGAGAGACGACCGCGATGTTTGAGTGTGCGTGTGTGTGAGAGAAATGCGAGCTTTGCGCGAGAAAAAAAAAAACATTTTCTTCTGTGTAGCCAACAAAGCCGAAGAATCGGCGAGTGAAAAAAAAAATGAAATGGAACAAACGCAAAGTTAATTTCGAAGCGAGGCCTAATGATAAATTGAACGTCGAAAAAAATGAGTCAAAGCTTGTAGAAAAAAGATAAACTCGTTTACCGAGCGAGTATCAGATTTTCATTTTTTTTATTTTCTTTTTTTTTGTCTAATAGATAATAGACCGTTTTTTATACATTATAATAACTCTTTTCTACAATCTGCGACGAACGGGAAGGTCGGAAATAATTGAGAAAAAAAAGGTAGATGAGCCGAAAGCGAGAAGGGAAAGAAAAAAAAACTATAGCCGGTTTATTTCATAGAATATTATATATATATATATTATAATATAAAACACTATTTGCGGCCGTTATGTACAAAGAGCCTTTGTAATTGGTATTTAACTTACATTTCTTATTATTTTCTTTTTTCAGTAATAAAGATTGCACAAAAACAAAACCTGTGGTACGAAGAATTATTGATAGACATGCCTGATTAAAAAAAAACTAATCGTTTTTTCAAGGAAATCTCCTTAAGGGAGAAAAAAATGCTTTTTAACATTTTTCATGCTACGCTAAGTGTGTGTATATATATGACCCTCCTTTTTCCTTTGTTTCAATCAAATTTATT
Organism: Itoplectis maculator; assembly: GCA_964034905.1. NCBI lineage: Eukaryota > Metazoa > Arthropoda > Insecta > Hymenoptera > Ichneumonidae > Itoplectis > Itoplectis maculator. The sequence continues at coordinate 6,556,497 of OZ035869.1, forward strand.
TTTCGTTTTTATCTTAAACAATCACTTAACGTGAATCCATCTTCACTCGACAATCGTCAAATCGTGACAAACGACAGAAAAAATTCCTCACAATCAATCACACTCTTCTCTCTCTCCCGCTCTTTTTTTTTACTCGTTTAAAAGTATTTTCACTATTTCCTACGTCTTTAATTTCAATAATATAATATCAATAATAATAATAATATTAATAATAATAATAATAAAGGTTTAACACTTATAACGCTTAGGTCAAAATTTTCGTGAGCTTTTCCTATTCACTACGGACAATAAAAATGGAATGTCACGCGTGGGTTGTTCGCACTGGAATGAGAATTAACGGAATTATTTTACTTTTTATTTCAAACACGCTGTTCACCCGAGCAATTCGTGTTCGCGTGCTGAGAAAACAGGAAAAACTTTTTTTAACCTTTTTTTTATTTAATGCGCAAGGCGTGAAACGATTTATTGAGTTCACAGGATTTATTGCGGACGCTTCGGAAATGGACAGCGAGAAAAAGAAATGCATTTATGAATTATATGCACGAAGCGAAATTTTTATCTCGTGAGAGTTCTTGTCTTCTTTTTTTTTCTTTAGAAAAATATACCTAGTTGCTCTCGATACTTTCGCGTTGCGTGAATTAAAAAGAGCGAGGAAAGCTTTCTGCGATGAATTTTCGTGAAACCAATTTCTTTGTCCGAGTTTCATATTTTTTTACTCTCGCTTCGCGATACATTTTCGTGGAATTAAATGCGCGCCGGGTTTTATCGAAACTTCGCTGCAGTTTTGGCAAAATTTCGAAAAATAACGCCAAGCTCGTCGAAAATTTCGTAAAATTTCAGAGTCCCGCGTAAATCATTGCGGAATTTAACTATTTTTTCACGTCTACGGGATTCAAAGTATTTCGAGAAAAAAAAAACATCAAAACGCACACAAACGCACGCACGTGAAGAAGTCGACGTGTTCCACGGCGGAAAATGCTTGGAAAAAATGTACAAATTTTTCTAATTATTATTTTTTTTTCTGCCGACGGTGAACTTCGACGATGAATCGCTTAGTCGCGATTTCGAACGCCTCTTACTTCCTCGCGAGTTCTTCCATCTTCACTCCGATCCCTGACCCGGAGACGCCTCCTGATCGCCCTCGCTGCTTCCACCAGCGGCCACGTCCAACGAGTCAGGATCTGAAGACAAAAAAAAATCACAGTTAAAAAACCAGAAATATCAAATTCAATTCAGAATTTCCAAAAAGAGGCTCAATTTCTTAGCCACATAAAAAAAATACCGTGACCTTTGAAATTGGCTCTGCCCGGCGTTTTTATTTTTTTTCTGAACATTTAATATTTTTGGTTCCCAAAAAACCAAGAATAGTAAATTCAATTCAGATATTTCTAAAAAAGGGCTTAATTTCTTAGCCACATAAAAAAGACACCTTGAAAATTGACTCGGCCCGGCGTTTCCTTTTTTTTTTCTGAATATTTAATATTTCTTTCCAAAAAACCAAAAATATTAAATCCAATTCAGATATTTCTAAAAAAGGCTCAATTTCTTAGCCACATAAAAAAAAATCCGTGACCTTTGAAATTGGCTCTGCCTGGCGTTTTCTTTTCCGCCTCTTTTTTTTTCTGTATCGAAAATCGATATCGCGTCGGCGAGTCGGTGACGCTTACCGGGACAAGGGCAGCCCTTGATCCTGCACGTGTTGTAGCTGCCGCAGTTGAGGCACTTGAGGCCGACAACGTGAAACTTGACGGTGGACTCCTTGTGGCAGTCCTTGCAGAGAATCTCGGCCTTGTAGTCCTTGTACTCGGACGGCATCGGCGTGAGCGAGACTTCCTTGTCGAGAAATCGCCAGAGCTCGGTCATGTCGAGGAGCGACACCTGACAGGTCGGACAGGCGTAGTGACCGGAGTGGAGGAGCTCCTCGAAGCAGGTACGATGCAGCAGGTGACCGCAGTCGGGGATGTGACACGGTATCCGGCTCGTGTGAATATCCTCCAGGCAGACCGGGCAATTCGCGTGCGACACGTTTTCCACGCACTGCACAGAAAAAAGAGTCACAAGATGAGGAAAAAAAAGGTCATCGATTATCGATTGAATTATAAATAAGAAAAAAGGCACGAGTCGATTATCCTCGCCGGTAAATGGCTCTAAGATTATTGGCTGGATTTCCACGAGCCGCTGGAATATTGGCAACCAATTCTTAACTATAAAATTTAATTATGTGGAAATTTGCATCGTTGAAAAGCAACGAAAAAAAAAAAAAGAAAAAATGATTCCAGCGATTCTAAAATAGTTATTATAGCGATCAATCCTTATAATAATTTTTTATAACGAATACAATCTTTTGGGTTTATTAGAATAATTTTTCGACATCATAAAATTTGCGCTCAACAGATTTAGCACCAAATGAATTTCAAGCCCAGCGAAATTTCGTCCTCGGTAAATTTTTAATCCAGCAGCCGCAGATTTTCCGGCATTACCTTGTGACCGTTCTGCAGCTGAACAGGCAAGCACATATTGCACGTGGCGCAGTGGAAGAACCTGTCGCGTCCGCCGACCCGGCAGATACCGCATCCGTCGCAGTGATACTGATTCTTGTCCTCGTCGTCGAAGAGGTTGCACTCGAGACACGTGTACTTGCCGAATCGACAGTGGCAATTCTGGCAGGTCGCCTGGACCGGCTGACGCGTGTCGCACAGCACGCATATCAATTCCGTCACCTCCTTACGATTCACCGTGTGCGTTTCCTGCTCGTCGTGACAGAAACGACAGGTGTACACCTTGCTGCAGCATGGCGTCTGTAAATAAATAAACAAACGAATCAACAATTGTTATTCATTTACTATAACCAGAAAAAAAAATAAAAAAATTATCTCTCGATAAAATAATATTCCCCAAAAAGCCAAAATACCAGAATTAAAGGTAAAGTAATTAGCATTTTTTATTTTTATTTTCTTTTCCCATAAATAAACGAATCAACTATTGGATAATTGATAATATAATAAAATTTCTCAGAAAGCCAAAATACCAGAATTAGAAAAATTGTATCAATTTTTATTTTATTTTTTTCCCCCGACGCGCAATAAAAGGTAAACGATGGGTAAAACGCGATAATGAAGCCACCGACGCGGCGGCTTCATTATTATTATCATCGCGACGATATTTTCGCGGGCGTCGCGCACACAGCCCGCCGAGGTCTTATTGATTTTACACGGGCGACGTTTCTAACGTGCGCACGAAGCCGAGAGTCGCGCGTTTCGCGCGACGCTCGCTTCGTGCTACACAGAAAATCCCGAGACCCTAAAACGCGCGTTTCTCGCATTTTTTGCCCACCCAATAGTCACCCCCGAATTTTATTCCCACCGAAATAATCAGCCAAGGCTAACGAATCGAGTCTGGGACGAAAAAAAAGAAAAAAAATCATCTGGCGGAAAAATGAAAAGTCGGCGGCCACAGCTGATCGGCTCGAACCGAGCGCGACCTTCGATCGAGCTAAGAACGCTAATCGATCGATCAATGGGTCGTCGGCGTCTCGGCTCGAGTCGCATTATTTCATTTCGCGTCGGGAGACGCGAATTCGTATTTTAATTTATGTTTTTTTTGTTCTGTTTTTTTTTTTACATTTTTTTTAAATTTTAGCTGTATTCGATTGGCGAATAGAAAGATAGAGACATAAAATCACCCAAATAAGATCCAAAAATATTTTCCGTTATATACAAATTCTATTCTTTATCCATGAATTTTTTTTCGTTACTTTTATTTTACTTTAGCTAAATTCGATTTGCGAATAGAAAGACTTATTTAAGCTGAATTCGATTGACGAATAGAAAGATAGAGACATAAAATCACCCAAACAAGATCCAAGAATATTTTCTATTATATACAAAATCTATTATTTATCCTGGAATTTTTTTTGTGGCTTTTTTTTTTACTTTAGCTAAATTCGATTGGCGAATAGAAAGATAGAGACATAAAATCACCCAAATAAGCTCCAAGAATATTTTCTACTATATAAAAATACTATTATTTATCCTTGAATTTTTTTTGGTACTTTTTTTTTACTTTAGCTAAATTCGATTGGCGAATGGAAAAATAATTAGAGGCATAAAATCGCCCAATGAAGATTCAAGAATATTTCGCTATCCTCGTCTCTAAGATCCTCTCACCACAAATTTCGATTTTCTCTTGTAGTGCGCGCACCCGTAGTGCTTATCGGCCGACAGACTCTCGTCGTCGTCGGATTTTTCCTCGAGAATCCCATTCTCGTCGATGTCCACCGACGGCCGTGTCTCGTCTTCCTTCTCCATTCTCTCTCTCTCTCTTTATTATCACTATCCTTATCTCTCTCTTCCTCTCTCGCACTCTTCCCCCTCTCTCTCACTCAGCCTCTCGCCAATTCCAATAACACTTCGAGAGCCTCGAAGCGTTTGTACCTTCAATTATCGCTCGCTCGACTTTCCACGCACGCAACACATATATATATACTCTCAAAAAATCCCTCAAAAAAATCGAAAAAAAATCGCAATCCTCAGATAACCCCAATTTTAATTGGGAAAAATCCTCCTTTTTTCAATTGATTCGCGATTAGTCGATCGGATCCGTGTTTTATGTGTCTCGTCTCGTTGGTCGATCGCTTATTGGCTGCTGCGGCGTCGGCGGCTCAACGACCTATTATCACACTGCTCATCACGAATGCCTTTTCGGCTGCTTGTCGTCGATTCGGTCGTCGAGGATTTCTCCGCTGAGGTTTATCCGCTTTGAGTCAGCTGCTCGTTGATTCGCTGTTCGGGAGGTCGACGATAGACCCGTCGGGCTCTGTTCTCGTCAGCCACCTGCCGTCCACGAGGACATTTTGCCTCTCGTCGGAATCCGGGGAACTTTCTGACTCTCGTAACGAAAAAAAAACTGCCCGATTGTTAACACTAAAAACCAGGCACCGACGCTCGTCGCGCGTTTCCGTCGCACAATTCGCACTTCGCAATCTTCTTCGTCGACGTCGACGTCGTCGCCGTTCACCGCACACTACGTGGGTTAACGTACACAAACGATTTCCCCGCAGAGTTGCGACACACGAGACGGACGGACGGACGGACGGACGAGGAGCAGCCGAGGTTCCCGCGTCGGGCGCTAGACGGAGCGCGGGTGGTGACCGGAAGTGGCGGGATTATGTGAAAGGCCGCTCGAGGGCGCGACACCCGCGACTTCCGGTTGCCCCGCGAAACGAATCGGGTATCCGGTTTTTGTAGGGATTCGGGAAACAGGAATTTTGAGGTTGGGAATTTTTCGGCGGAGATTTGGAACTTTTTTTAGGTTATGGAGAGAAAATGGCTAAAAGAGCGATTCGAGATATAGGATTCTGCTTTATCGACTGAAGTAATGTGCGCGTATGGTAAGTTACCGGCGGAGATCTAGGAACTTTTTTAGGTTATGAAGTAAGAGAAAACAGGGCTATTGAGATATACGGGACTCTTCTTTATCGACTGAAGATACAGATGTGCTCGCATGGTAAGTTAGGTATTATAGGAAATACACTTACCATCGCAGTCAGTATTTAAAAAAGCGCAGCGATCGTCTTTACCGACGTGAAAATAAATTGCAAAGAATTTCCAACGCCTTTCGAGATTCCTCATGAATTATTAACGCGACCCGCGAGGACGACTGGGATTCATCGAAGGAACGAAAAAGCCATGTCTAAAAAACCCGGCAAATAAATCGCAATCCTCTTCTCATATTAATCGCTCGTATATTTACATTTCGTCACGGTATAAATTTAATTACAGAAGAAATTAATGTTACTAATACTATATGCGATAATGGGAGACGCTTGTTTTTTTTTTATATATATACACAGTTTTTTGTGGGAGCTCGCCCGCATGCTCCGGGTAATAAAGTTCGAGAAGGAATTAAGCGTGAACCAGTGAGAGAAGGCCATCAATCGTCGTAGCGATTTAATTTCTTTTTTTTTTGCTTCTTCTCAGTCGTAGCTCTCGATCGACGTGACGATCTGATTCTTTTTCTTGCGCGGGCTGAACCGCGAGAGGAAGGATCAGGACACGACGCACTTCTCCGCGTCCTTCTGCGACTGTCCGGACGACGACGGCGGCGCGGCGGCGCGTCGTCGCGCGCACGCGACCGCGTCGTTTGGCACGTATGAGATCCTCACGCCGCCGTAGGCTCGTCGCGGCGGAAGCGCGTAAGCCGCAGCCTCGTCCGAGCTGCTCGACGAGCTGCACGTCGAGCAGCAGCTCTCCTCGTCCTCGTGTCGCGTCCGCGAGCCGACGCTTCCTGCAACCAGAGAAATACATTTTTTTTATTAAAATACATTTTTCTTTATTTTTTTAAAATTAAAAGCATGTTTTTTAGTTTATAAGACTGAAATATTTTATATTCATAGTTTGAGGGATTTTTTTTTTATTAAGCTTCTGCTGCGCTGTGCCAATTGCAATTATTTTTGTATTTAAATGGCTTAGCCATCTTTATGTAAATGGGCTCTGCTCGCCGACGTAATAATAAAAAAATAAAAAAATAAATTTATATAAAATAATAGATTAAATTAAATAAGGCTTAGCCGTCTTTATGCAAATGAGCTCTGCTCGCCGACGTAATAATAAAAAAATTAATAAATTTACAAATCACATCAAAATAATTTTAGTACCACAATTAAATGCCTAAAATTAAATTGAGAACGATTGAAGAAATTAAAAAAAAATTGATTAAATTAATTGAACTGACCCCAGGACGTGCTGGCGACCTCTTCGGGCTGTAGGCTCCTCGATCGCGGCACCTGCGGCCTCGAGGACGACGGCGACGGCGGCGTGCCCGCGGGATTGTTGAGCGGCATCGCGGACGACGATATCGCGTGCTGCGGGTCGTCGCCCTGAAACCTGACGCGCCTGGACGTCGGCGTGGGAGGATCCGTGAGGGTGGGATTGCCGCACGTGTCTGTCGCGTCCGCGGCGGCTGCTGCGGCGGCTGGACCGGCGAGAATTGCGCTGCTCGAGCCCTGATGATGGTGGCCGATGAGATGAGGCGGCGGTGGCGGCAATTCGGGCATACTGGAGGCGTGAGTCGGCGCTGCGCTCGGTACGCAGCGAAGGGGTTCTCGGTCTCTCGCTTGCATCAATCTGAGCGAAATAAAAATTAATGAAAAAAAAATTGATGATTGAATTTAATTGCGAATTATTTGAGACGAATTTATTCGGTGTTAAAATTGAATTTCTCACCGTCCGAGCTCGTTGGGCGTTTCCTCCGGATGGCTGCTGCGTTCCTGGAGCAGCCTCTCCAGATTCCTCTCGAGAATGACCCTATCGAGGCCTCCGGGTCTCGACCCGGATGCCGGAGCGCCGCTGTCGGAAAATTCGAGGGCCGAAGTCGCCTGCGTCGGCGTCGTCGCCAGCGACGCCGATCCTTGGTGATGTTTCCGAGGCATTCGCGGGGAATTTCTCGCCGAGCCGATTGTGTGCCTGGCGGTCGGTGGCGGAGGTGGAGGAGGACTCGACGAGCCCTCGCTCGGCGTTGGGGCTTTTCTGCTGCCTCTGAAAAAAAAAATACTTATTACATGAACATTTTTTAAATCGGAAAAAAATGATTTAAGGCGGCGATTAATTTACCTGGGAAACGCAGGTGGCAGAGGCGGCGGCGGACCCGCGGACGAGTCGCTCGGCGTCGTCGGCGGTTCGCCCTTGCTGCAGGCGATGCTGCAGTAGATGGCGCCGCGACGAGGCAGAAAGGGTCGTCCGAGGAGGGACGTTCGACAGGTGGCGCAGCAGAAACATGCCTCGGTCGCGTGCCAGTGTTGACCCTCGTGCGACATCTGACCCTGATCGACGCCGATCGGCTCGCCGCAGCTGTCGCAGTACTCGGCGAACGAGGCGTCGAAGCAGTGCAAACAGTAGGGCCGCCCTTCTCTCATCACGTATCTCTGACCTCCGAGCTGCGGTAAAAAAAAATCCCATTGATGAAACGATACAGATAATTCCCTTTGAACGTCCAATATTTTTCTACGAGATACAATTTTTTTTTTTTTATTAAAATCACGAAGAGGGGTACCGATCTGGCGATCGGATATTACAGAAACGATACAGATAATTGCTTCGATAGTTTAATATTTTTTTTTACATTTTTTTTAACATGATAAAAAAAAAAAAAATTCCATAATACGGTTACCGACCTGACGATCGCATTCGAGGCATGCAAAGTGCCTCATGTGCCAGGCTCTGCCCTCAGCCTCGGTGCACTCGTCGGCGAGAATAATTTCGTCGCATGCGCAGCAACGCGGCTTTAGAGTCTCGGCGTGATGACGTCCGCAGTAGAGACGACCGTCGCGCCAGAAGTAAATGAGATCGACGAGCAATTGTCGGCATACGCAGCAGACGAAGCACGCGGGATGCCAGAGGGCGGTTGGTCCGGCTCGGCTCGCGCCCACGGCCATCTCGCCGGCGGCGAGAGCGCGTCCGCACTCGCGGCATCCGGTCGCGTGTGGTCGCTCGAGCTGACTCGCGTGACCCCGTCCGAGGGCCTCGCGTTTCCGCTGACCCGCAAACACTCGCAGCTCGCGCTTCTCCTCCTCGGTCAGGCCGCTGCAGTAACGCGCCTCGTTGTCGTGCGGCGGCAACTGCTGCAGCAGCTGCTTCACCCTCTCGCGCTCGCCCGCGCTACCGACGTAGGGTATCTTGTCCTCGGGGAGGGCGCTGAAGTATAGGTGGACCTGGAAAAAATAATTGTTAATTAATATTTGTTTTTTAGTCATGATTTATTTTGCGAAATTTTTTTTTTCGATTTAACGAAGTTTTAAAACCCTATCCGATGGGAAATTTTCCGCTGATTCCAAATATAATCGGTTTTCGCCCGAGAAATAAAAATATCGGGGAGAAAAATGCGAAAAATGGTTTTTTACTTTTCTCGAATTTTGGCACTTTATTTAAATCGGTGTGATTTTTTTTTGGGTGAATGAAATCCGGATTTTCTTTTTGCGTTTCAAAGGGGACTCTTCAACGAAGAGAATGCCGCCAGGCGGAACGCGATATCTCTATTCCTCAATTTTTTGCAAATTTTTAAAGTTGACCCTCGCGAATCGAAATTTTTGCAAGAGGTCCCCCGCCTCCGGGGGGGGCCTTGCCGTTTTTTTGGCGAAAATTTTTTTTTTTCGATTTAACGAAGTTTTAAAACCCTACCCGATGGGAAATTTTCCGCTGATTCCAAAAATAATCGATTTTTGCCGGAGAAATAAAAATTTCGAGGAGAAAATCGCGAAAAACGATTTTTAATTTTTTTCGAATTTTCGCCCTTTACTAAAATCGGTGTCATTTTTTATTGGATCGAGATAATCAAGATTTTCTTTCTGCATTCGAAAGAGAATTCTTCAACGAGGAGAACGCCGCAAGGCGGAACGCGATATCTCGATTTTTTAATTTTTTGCAGATTTTCAAAGTTGACCCCTGATCAAATGCTCACCTGATCTGGCCTCAGTCCAGGCGGCACCCACGTGTACTCCTCGAGGGCGCATCCGCTGTCATCGTCGCTCTGTGACAGCCGCTGATGATGCATCATCGGGTCCTGGAGGACGGGCGGCGCCTGCACGGGACTCTTGAACGGCTCCTGATGCGCGACGCCCGGCCCGGTCGGTACGGCGCCGCTCTGAAAGGCCATTGCCATGGCCATCGAGGACGCAGGGCCGCCGAGACCGGCGAGGGCCGACGATACGCCGCCCGCCGCCTCGATGCTCGAACGCTGATGATCCTCCCTCGGACACCTGCAGCTTCTGCACACTTTTCTGTAATAAAAAATAAAAATTCCTATTAAATTACGAACTCATTTTATTTTCATTTTCATTACTTCCACAATTTTTATTATTTTTTCAAATAAAATATTAATTTCTTTTTTATGAAACTTTGAATTTCAACGCAGAATTTTTTTTAATTGAGGTAACCTTTTTTTGTTTTTTTTTTGTTTTAATAGTTTTTAGAGGATTAAAAACCGTGGGACCATCAGCGAAGATCCGCGGAATTTCCACGTCGACCGCTGAGGGCAGCAAAGTGGCCGGCGTCGCGGACGGTAGGCGAAGATACACGTGTCTAATCGATTGGCCGCGCCACGCGGAGAATTGATAGCGAGCCGGGAATACAAGAAGCCGAATAAAAGTAGCCCCGGCGGGGAAGATGATGAAGCTAACAGTCTCGCGGCGCGGACTCGCGGCGACGACGACGACGACGACGACGACGCTCGGGACATCCAATTTGGCTACCAACCGAGAGGCAAGCGACTCGCCATCCACGGCCGCTACGTATATACCGCCTGATTGTGAGTAATATCAAACGAGTTTCATATACAGGACGCTGCAAAATCAGCCAACTTCACAAACAATTTTTTATTATATTACAAAACCAAATACCAGAATCTTTGTAAATCCATTTTTTAATATAAATTCAATTCTATATTTTTTCCCATAATTGATACATTTTTTTTAATCAATTTTTTTAAATAAAAAAAATGTCTCATAAAAGGGACATCATTTTTTTCCCAACAAAAAATTTAAAAAAAATTGTATAAAATGTGGAACCGTTAAAAATTTGCCGGTTTTTGGTGCGTCCTGTACGTTGCGCTCTACGGGAGAACAGAAATCGCTGGGAGCCGCGAGTCTCGCGGGAAGTCAACAGCAGGAGGAGAAGGAGGAGGCAGCAGCAGAAGCAGCAACCGCAACAGCAGCAGTCCTTCTCTCTTTCGAATTCCAATTAGGGCTCGATGGTCAGCGAGCTGCGATCGCCTCGAGCATTCGTGCCGTAAATCAAAGCGCGTCGCTTTCTCGCTCTTACTCTTGGTCCTCCTCGGTCCTCTTCGGTGCGCGCGCGCGTCCCGAAGAGGACTCACGCGAAGACGCACGCGTACACCTCGAATTAAATGAAATCGAGTCGGGAGTCGAGTCTTAGCGGCAAATACGTTTCGAGGAGAAGGTGGAAGGGGAGGGGAGTAGGGCTGAAGGGCATCGGCATACGTGGCAGACAGATTAATAAAGAGACTGCTGCTTCTTCTCCACTTCAGACTCCTCTCTGCCCATTGAACCAATCGCGAGCGAATCGCCAAAGCGAAAAGCGTTTCAAAAAAAGTTTCACCTACGTTTTCGAGTGTCGCAGAATCGACGACAATACCATTTTCCGCGAGACCTGCACTTCCTGGTCAACCGTACTTATATCCTAGTGTCGCGCAGGCGAAGTCGCTCTAATCGCGACACTCGTGACTCAGAGCCATTTGTTCAGTTCGCATCGTGGGTGGATTTTATCCGTGGACACGTGACCGTGGCGAATATTGTATTACGCCGTCGCGTCGCACCTCCCGCGCATGCGTGGGTGGAATTTACGCTGTGTCTGGACGCAATTGTCGAGGAAAAGTGACCGGTCATGCGGCGGGTCATTTTACTGCAGCGGTTATTGATAGATAAATAGATAGATAGATAGATAGATAGGTATATATCGTTTATTGCACTGGGACCAAAGTTCCTCTCAGATTATATGACCAGTCATATGACCGAGAATCAAACGCATAAGAATTTCTGATCCGGCTGCGCCCCCGTCGCGCGAAACGAAACCCCCGCCAGGTCCGGAGAAACATTCCAGAGCGCCGATCGGGGTTATTAATTTCCGAGTTTACAGCAGTCCCGCGTTTCACGCAGGTCCGACCTAGGCGGATCCTTAACGAGTTCTCCTCGCTCAGCTGCTCTTCTCTTCCCCCTCCCCCCTCGCCCCAAGCGAGAAGAATGTTTCCATCGCTCCGTCTCGCTTGCAATTCGATTTCGCGTCGGCCAATCGCCGAGAAGCTGCTGTCTTGTTCGCCGCTGTAGGGATTCTGAGAGAGGCTCGACTGAACCTTCTTAAGGGTCAGGCTTCGCATGATTTGTGCGAATTTATTGGCAACGAAATAATTTGTTGGATTTTGCCGAAAATTCGAGGCACGTGACTCGAGATCAGATGCACAGATGCCGTCGCCTAAGTGGAGCGCTTTGTGAGCGACGTGATCGGAGTAAATCACGCGACCGGGGCTCGGTCAGCGCATGCGCATGCGTACGGCCCACATTCGAAGGTCCCACGCGTTCCGAGGAAATAGAAAGTACATCAACCTCAAAAGTCCTGGTGGGGAGGTCATCAACAGCCATGGAGAGGGAGGGGGGGGGGGGGGCAAACAAGACCGGGTGTCACGCTCCCCTGGGCAAAGCCGAGACAGTGAGAAACCGCGTCTCCCGGTTTCGCTGGAGTCGAGAGAAACCATTTTCCGCAACCGATTCCACGTTCCCTTCTCCGAGGAATTCGTTGGATGTGGGTTAACATAGTCCCTACGCTTGGCTGAATTTTTTTACATAGCCCTGCATTTTTTTTCCATAACCCTGCATTTTTTTACATAATCCTGAATTTTTTTACATAACCCTGCATTTTTTTACATAACCCTCCCAACCCTGACGATCAACTCTGATCCCCTTAACGAACGTATCTACATATTTCGACCTTTGAATTAATTTTGGGAATTTTTTTAAAGCATGCTTTAGGGTTCAATGACCTTCGGACTAAATTCTGAAAAGTCGCTTCCCACCCCTGACGTCACCGTTGGCCGTTCTCCAGGTCCATCGACCTCCAGGAAGCAGCACCCCGGGACGGCTCCCAAATTTACGCTTCGTCAGGCGACACATATCGCGGATTTATGGCTCACTCGCGCTAACGAGTTTAGCGCAAGAAGCCGCGCAGTCGATGAATCATTCCGCCGTCGAATTTACGGCCTGGGGTTCGCGGCGCCGAAAGTGGGTGCGGGGCGTGGGGCTTAAAAAGCGGGTGGGTGCGGTCCGGGTTGGACTTACTCGGCGGCGTCGCGGTATCCGGACTGCAGGAGCCGGTCGAGGTTGTGTTCGGTGACCTCGAGCTGGCAGGACGAGGGTGGGTCCCCGGACCCGTTGGGTCCGGGACCATTGTCGTCGTCGAAGTGGGCGCAGGAACGCGCCCCGGTCAGGAACTCGACGCACTTCTCCGTGGGGCTGGGCCGGGGCTGGGTTGGCGGCAAAATTCCGCATCCGGGATTGGCGCCAACGGTGGAAAAGCCGCCATCTTCGAGTCCGCAACGATTTCGCAAGAATTCGTCCAGATAATGTCGGGCCCCGGTCACGCCATCGACCTGGGACGGTGCCCATGGATGAGGTACGGTCCCACGATCCGGATCCGGGGTATCCCCGAGTCCCGGCCCGGTACCCAGGCCGAACCCCGGGCCGTCGGCGTTCCTCCGCGAGTACAACTTCCGCAGATAGGCCTCCTGGTGGGCCCGGCTGGCCCAGCATCCTCCCTGCCACCATCTTCGCGATCCGAACACGGTAGTGTTCCTTCTCCGGGCGAGGCTCGACATGTCCACGTCGTCAGTGGGTTCGGTCGACTTGTGGGTTCAGTCCAGTCCACCGGACGAGCGAGCCGCATCCTCGTTCGCGTTTCCCTGGATGATGACGACCGTCCGGGCCAGCTGCCGCCCGGGCGAACAGGTGAAACCCAGCTGCGCCGTGTCCTAACGCTCCGGAGCATCGGGCTCCGCACCTGCCGGACGATTCCGCGAACTGGTGCAACGCTTTTTTGCCATTACCCTAGGAAGACACTTCACCCTTTGCAATTCTCACTATTATGATCACCTACATTAATGACACTTGTTTCACAGTCGTCGAAATCACGGAACTGGAGTCCTAAGACACATCAACATATTTAAGAAGGTGGTCCACTGTCACAGATCAGTCGTCATCACATTTTCAGTCATCCAAGTCAAATCCAAGTCAACCCAAGTCAAATCCAACCAAAATGACGAAGGCCCAATGGCAAAAATTGCCTCTTCGATCCGTCCGTATGATCTGGGACATAGACAGCAAACAGCAAACAGGCCCTCCTTCTATTGGACCTGACCCATAGCAGGACACCCCTCTTCCAGCTTGATAACCGTCCGCATCTCCACGATCTGGATCTCAGGCCTGGATCTCTTCATGCCACACGGCTTAATTCATCGCAGCAGAAGGCAAGAGCCCCGGCGCTCTATAATCTCGCCGGAGCAGCGAGAGAGCTGCCTCGTCCCACTCGTCGTCGATGCTGGTCTCGGTTTTATGCCGCTGCCGTTGGGGGCTTGGTCGTCGTCGGCCTATCGATACCAGTCATCGCGAGATGATTGCGGACGTTGTTGCGGACGTTTTCTTTGAGGGCCCCGAACCCCGGCACATCGATGACGATGACGACGAAGAGGTGTGTTGGTGTCTATCTTATGGTCCGCTTGCTTATTGCTCCGCACTCCGCAATGGGGACCAGTCCACCAGCCGAGATTGGCACGCGTTACCCGGTCCCAGTCTGGTCGACGTGTAACGTTCCAAGGCAGCTTTTAGCCTACGCGAAAGTCACCGAGCAAAATGAGGAGCGAGACAGAGTCGACTCATATGGATAACCGGTAGTGGGCCGAGGCTGCCCGGAGATTAACGTATTAATACGATGCGCCTGCGTATCTCGGTGTCTCCCTTAAGACTCGGAGGCACACGATAACGCTTATCGCTCTTTTGCTCTTTTCTACGCTACACTAAAGCCTCGCTGCCCCTGATTCAGGCTATCCTACATCATCGGATAGCCGGTTATTAAAGACGATCCTTTAACTCAGGATCTGGGGTCTGTTCGTCGGGGACCACCGATTTATCACTTCACTCTCGCCGCCGTCGCTTCTCCTGGACGTGTAGAACGACACCACTCGACGATTCACTCACTGGTAATCCGTGACCTGAGTTTGGGGGAGCCTGGATCATTGACCCTATTTATGGATCAATTTGTCCTGTCTTCTTTGGACCAGGCTGAACGTCTTCACTTAGAGACTTGGACACTGGTCACGTTTCGATCACTGGGATCAAAGCTGGGCAACCCAGGACAGACTCTAGTGATGGTCTCCGATTAGCAAAGGCAAAGGTAGATTGGTTGGATTTGCGAACAGTTGTTGTTGCGACGACGTTCGAAGTCTCCGCGACTCGACTCGACTCGAGACTCAAGATCTATTCTTGGCGGAGGACACACTGGCGAATCCTTCAGAGCGACTGATCTCTCTCTCTTCGTCTCTCCTCTTCCTCGGTCTTCAGGCCGGTTGTCGTCGCTCGTTCACACACGACACACGCGAGGAAAGGGGCGGGGGAACGGAAGAGAGCCTCGCGCGCAGCACACACGGCTCCCCCGTTTCGTCCGTCTGTCCGTCTCCCTCTCGCGTCTCGATTGCTCGCTCGCAAAACGGTTATACGACCGCGAGAGCTTGCGGAGGCCTCGACACGGGCAGTATAACAGATTTATGCCACGCGTATGCGAGTCGTATCCAGCGAGAGGCAAGAAGAAAAAAAAAAACACGCTGTCGCGGCTGGTTGAGCCTCGACTATCACCGATGTTCCGGGTTCCGTTTCCTTCACCGGTTTCCGTTCACATCATCCACTTCATTTTATCTGACACTTTTTCCAGCTGACACTTTTTTTGTATCTCACTTTCCGGTCGCATCTGAACCGTTCGTTCCGCTTCCTCCAGGGTCCATATATGATCAACTTCTTCCTGGGCCTTTGGACTAGTTCTCCTCAAAAATTTTCACAGCTTGAACAGTCCCAATCACTAATATATAGATGACACTGTCCCAAAACTCGAAGCCACGAGTCTGACGTCAGGATTCATGATGGACCCATCTCATAACAGTCGCACCGTGTTTAGGGGTCATCATACCCCTTATCTTCAGGCCCAACGATCAAGGGGCCTTAGTTCGGGTTATTCCTAGTGCACTAGGGGCCCCGCGGTCGGGCGTCGCGCGGTCAGAGAGGACGGGACGTGCGCTGAGGTTGCACGGGGACTGAGGCGGCGTGCCTCGTCGTCCCGCGGGGCCCGCAGCGGTGGTGGGGGGGGAGAGTGACTCTCGGTGAGCCGGGGAAGCTCTCTTTCTCAGTCGCGCTGCTCCCTCTCTCCCTCTCAGGCTTCTCGAGGCCCCCGAAGAAACGCGATAGGAGCATTAACGAGGAGAACTAGAGTGAGCGGGACAACCGTAAGGCCCCGGCTGGATCACGCCGGGGCCCCGCGCCGCGTTCTCCAGGCGATTGTGGTGTGCGTAGGGAAGTTGTACACGCACCGATACAGGTGCGCGTTTACACCCACCCGCGCACATTGCCTCCCCCCCCCCCCCCCCCTCCCCCCGCGGAGAATTTTCTGGGCCTTTGGGGCCCAGTCGCAACACCAGCGGCATCGGACTCTCCGAGCCCCTTCGGGCCCCGTCCGAACGCCCCCCTCCCTTCCTCCCCCTTTTCTTCCCTCCCCACGCGGCGGCAGTATTCTCGCCTTCTTCATCTTTTTCTCTCTTACTCTCTCTCTTCTTTCCTTTCTCCTTCGCGCCGATTGCCGCCTGGCCACTCGATATATTTATATTCGTTTCTAATACGCGCGCGCGGCACGTCGGCTGGAGGGGCCCCCGACGCCTCGGGGCCCCCACGGCCCCGTGCGAACGGCCGCCGGAGGGGGACTCTGGCTTGGATCTGGTCTCGGAGCGGACAAACGCAAAATGCAAAATGCTTCGAGCGAGTCCCATTACTATGGGTATATTGATATTAAAGTTTGCGCGATTGCTGAGCTTTGACTGCGGTTGGGGGAGGGGGCTAATGAGCAATAATCATTCAGGGGATGGTAGCCGAGATTTATTTATTTTTTCTATCGGAAGATTCGTTTTTTAATTTTTTTTTAAATTTGTATTGCTTAGTAGTTGAATTTTTAAATAAAAAAAAAATCGCTGAAAAGTAGATGGATGCTTTATTTAAGATTTATTTTTCTTTCTATCGGAAGATACATTTCGTAATTTTTTAAAAAATTGTTATTGGTTAGCAGTTGAATTTGTAAATGGAAAAATTCGCTGAATAAATAATAGATGCTTCACGATCGCGAATTTCCCGCGAATCTCTCCAGAACCGTGATCCACGACCCCGCGGATGGAAATCGAACCGCAATATCTACGGATTTAATCCGCGATTGTGCATCGCGTCGATATTTCACTCGGTGGAATCGTCGGTTTCGTGGCGAACATTCCACCGACCGGGGGGTGAGGGAGGGTGAGGGGGGGGGGGAATCCCGTGTTATTCGTGCGGGGGGAGGGGGAGGGACACGGAGCACCCGGGGAGGATAATAGCCGTCGGGTTTGCGCGCGCCGTCGTCTTATCGCAAAGTCGGGTCTGGCTTTTGCCGCTGGGGTCCCGCGAACTCTAACCTCGGCGCCGCAGCCGCCGCCGAGTCGTGCGCCGAGGAGGAAATTTGCCGCGAGCCGGAGGGACAGGTGGCACGCGGTGCCAAGGTTACTTCCTCCGAGAGGCTTCCCCCATGGCTACCATCCAGGACTCCAGGCTGCGAGGCAGCGTGCGCACGCTCTACGTCGTTTCGCTTCGTGTAATGCTCTTCGGGGGCCCCGAGACTCGGACACGACAGGCGTCGTGTGTATCCTATAAACCGATTCTTCTCAGCTGTGCTTCGGTGACTGGTTTACGCTTAATCGCCGGCGTTTCTTAGTTCCCCGTCAATTCCACCTTTTCTTGTCGATGTTTCGGATCGTGTATGATCATTTTTTTTTTTTTTTTGTAAATGACATTTATTTTATTTTTTTTTTCTAGACAATTTTATTTAGGTGGGTTTCAGTCGACTATACAAAAATATAAATGATCTAATAAATTAATTATATGAATTTATATTAATTTTTTAAAAATTAATATAAATTCACATAATTCATATAATTCATATAATTAATTAAATTAAAAATAAATTCATATAAAAAACACGATTCATATAAAATCCAAAAATAAATAAATTCCAAAAATTAATTTCAGTGGCGCAAATATTTTCGGAATAATTTTTTTTTTGTAGGTCCAAATGAGACATTAATGGTAATGATTATTTTTCTCGGGGCGCAAGTGTTGAGTCCAGTTTTCTACGGTTCCCAATCGTCTTCTTCATCGAACTTTTTCCGCGACTGCGAAAGGGAAAGAGGCAGCGGCGATCCCCCAGGGAGGAAAAGTCTCGGAGAGACTCTCCACCTCCAACTTTTTCCCACAGCGCAGTCATTACAACTTCCTGGGACGCCTCGAGGAGGTGGGCAGAGGAGGGGAGAGGGGGCAGAGAAGGATGAGCCGCGAGCGGATTCTCCTTGTGCGAGTTCTCGCGCTGTGGAACGTCGGATCCCCGAGAGCGTGAAACGAAGGGAAAAAAACGAGGCACTTTGACGTAATGCGAGAAGAAGAGGCGGCCGAGTCGCTGGAAGGCGACACGGATATTCCATTGCCAGTCACTTAAGTGGAAATCATAGAATACTTTTTTTTAATCCAACATTAACCATTTAAAAAAATTCATTTAACATATTTTTTTTTATTTATTTTTACACAGTATTTTTTATTTATTTTATTTATTTTATTTATTTTTTATTTATTTTATTTATTTTTTATTTTATATAGCGTATACACCACTCATCATCGTCAAAGGAGGCGAAGAGGAAGAAGACGAGAAGCAAGAGTACGAGAAAAAAATATATAAAAAAAAAAAATAAAAAATCTTGTTCCAATATTTGCACTCGATGCGGTAGCTCCGCAGGTCTCTGAAGAGGTTAGGATTCCACCCGAGCGCCGTTTGCGTCGAAACTCGTGAGAGGCGAACGTTAACGGCTCGGCAAACACGCAGCTTGTCAGCCTCGCGTCCGCAGTGCCCTCTGCGTTGCTTCTCTTCTCGTCACCTTCCTTCTCCTCTTCTCTCCGCTACCATCGTTTTTTTATCGCTGCTTCTAACCTCTTCGAATCTCAGCGGACACTCGAATCCCGCCGCCTCCGGCGAACTTGTTGACTCAACCCGTCGTCGTTCGCTTCTTCGGTTTCACAGTTTTGCCCATCTCGATGTTTATTTTTTCACTCGAGAAAAATACACCCGCGACTCTGTCGGCGGCGCCGCAAAGCGATTCGAGTGCACTAGTCCGCCAGGCGGCGCTGCGCAATTTTTTTTCCAAGCCCTGTGCACATATCATCATAATAATAATAACACCTTTTTTCAGCCTCGCTTTTCTGCCCTCACAATTTTTACATAAAAAAAGCGTCCCATCGTAAATAGACAGCAAATAAGATGGCCATCTGTAAATTTATCGACGCTACCAAAATGGACAATTAACTACTAAAATAAACCCCATCTCAATTCACTAACGTTGGCGTTTTTAAGCTGCGCAGGAATTTACGGTCTCTCTTTTTTTTTCGTCTTCTTCTACGGAAGAAGTGGAAAAAAAAAACATAAAAAAAAACATAAAATAAAAACAAAAGCAGAGATGGAAAGTGCCAGTCTCGAAATTCAAGTAGTTCGGTGGCCCTCGAGCCACTCGGGTGAAAGAGTCTCTCGCCGGGGCCTTACGTGGCTGGAGAAAATGCAGTAGGGCGACTGGAAGTCAGAGGGGGGAGGGGGGAAAATAAAAAAAATAAAAATCAAGAGGTAGCCGAGGCCCGCGGGGCCCGAGCGCGGAGCCCATCGAAGCTCCCTGGGCCCCGGAGTGATGCGTAAGAGAAACGCAGTCGAGAGCGAAAGAGACGGAGGCCTGCGCGGACTGCGAGAGGATGAGATTCAGAAGGGAATTATGCAGATTGCAGGCCTGGGCCTGATGGGGCCTGATGGAGCTCGAGCTACGTGATCCTACAGCGACGTGCCGGGCATATATTCGCTTTCACCCCTCCCCGAGGGGCATCCATTTTTTATTCTCATTTTTTTCCTCCCCCCCCCCCCCCCAACTTTTGCTTCTGCTACTTCTGCACTATTTTTGGGGCCCACTCGAGATTCTGGGCCTCTCGTCGATACTTTGTATCGCTTATCGTTTTGGGACTCGGGGAGGGCAATTTTTTATTTTTTTTCCCAGCTTCTGCTACTTCTGCATTATTTTTTGGGGCCCACTAAACATTTTGGGACTCTCGTCGATGCTTTGTATCGCTTATCTCACGTTTTGGGACTCTGGAGGGCAATTTTTTATTTTTTTTCCAGCTTCTGCTACTTCTGCGTTATTTTTGGGGCCCACCCGACATTCTGGGACTCTCGACGATACTTTGTATCGCTTATCTCACGTTTTGGAAGAGAGAACAATTTAAATCGCGAAAAAAAAATTGAAAAAAATTATCGCGGCTGCTGGAGGGGAGAAAACCGGGATCCAGAGATCCTTGGATCACGCGATCGAGATGATCCATATGTAATGACGAACTCGACGGAGAAACCGGTGACTGGAAAGCGGTTGACACCCCATCGGTGGGACTCAAAGAGCGATATCTCGTGGCATCTCGCGCGTGACTAGAACGAGCGATTCAGGGCCCTGTTAAACCCAGCCAAGGCCCTGATCAGGGGCTGACCAGAATAATTCTTCCAACGTTTCAATAACAAAATCAATGGGGTGAGTGTCCTTGAAAAAAAAAGTCAAAAAAAATCCAAGGCTAACACCGAAACGTCAACCCTCGGCACAAAGTCCCATAAAGTAAATACAATACACGAAAGTGTCATTTAGTTTCTCCCTTTACGACGTTTTCTCCAGCAACGACGTTTATCACCCGTATGATTGATGTTTCGCTTGGCTGAGGATGAAAAAAAAAAAAAACGTCATTCCCAGTTTAAATGTGAAATGCGCATAAGATCAGACGCAAACGACGAGAAGAAGCGACGAAGACGCGCGCAGCGAAGACTGAGAGCTGCGCGAAAATGCTGACACTCCTCTGCGTTACCTGCGACGCTCTTAACGCAGTAGTCTCTCTGCATCCTCGTCGCAACCTACGCATCAGCATCATCTCTCTCTTCGTCTCGCAGTCCTCTTCCTTCCTTCCTCTGTCTCCTTTTTCATTCCTCGAAGATGCTGCCTCGCGTTGCGTGTGTTGCCGCTGCTCGGCACGCACAACGCGCAGGCCCCGATCCGGTCTCTCCGCGCCTATCGCGTTCAATAAACATCGGCGCGGTCGCAACGCACCGGCTAGTCACACTCGTTGCGCGTTGCAATAGCCTCTGCTGCTCGTTTCCACTCGAAACCGTTCGATATACGAATTCCAGGTCCTGGACCCTGTCTGAAATTGCCGATTTTTTTTTAGAGCCTCGCATGATGACGAAGGATCGTTACCGCGAAAGATGGTCGGTCCCTTTTTTTCCTGGAAGTCGCTACATAAAATCGAGAACCTGTTGCATGGGCCCAGGAGGCTTGTACGTCACTCTGACGACCATAATGGCACTCTGGATGGTTTGGTAACAGTTTGCGGCTTGGGATGGTGGATCAGGACACTGGATACCTTCAAAGTGGCTTCGGAAAGCAGGGACATGACTTCAACATGGTCTGGCCAGGGTCTGAACATGATTTCAACATGACTTGGACATGGTCTGAGCATGACTTCAAAATGTCCTGGACATTGGCCTGAAAATGGTCTGGACAGCCTCAACATGACTTCAACATGGTCTGAACATGGTCTGAAAATGCCTTCAACATGTCCTGGACACGACTTCAACATGACTGGCCAATCCAATACCCTTCCAATGGTCCCAAACAGCCACAACCCTATCCCCGAATTATTTTCCCATCAGGTATAATCCGAAAAAACGTAGCCCCGGACACCCCATTCGCGCTCCCGGAATCCCTGCGAGGGCCCGGACACGCCGGTAACAAGTCCGGGCACTTTGGCCCCCGGCGAGCTGCTGGACGCGCGTTACCACCGCGTACAAGGTCAATCGTTCGCCGGGCTGCCGTTCACTCTCCGCTCAATCTTCTCGCGCTTGTCTGCCGCGCGCCGGGCCCGTAGCAGGTAGCCCAAGCGACAGGAATGCGCGCACAGCCCCTCGAGGACTCTCTCGCAAACGCACAGCACAAACACACACTGCGGCATATACGCAGACTCACACGCGAGCCAACACGAGGACGGGTAATTACGTTTTTACGATGGAGATCTTCGACGCCATGTCCCTTGGTCCCGCGCCGTGTACACGAGTCCGTGTGGTACGAGTCGCTCACCACGTGGTCACGTGGTCGCGTGGTCGTGGTCGATCTACGCAAGCTGTTTTCTTACTCGGAGGCATCCGAGGTGAAGCGCGAGCTCCAAATACTCCGACGATGTAATAGGGTCCATCTAAGATGTCTCCAGTTTTTTCTAGTTGCTCATAGTCAATGTTAGGTTGCCTCCAGATGGTCCTATTGGTCGTAGTTGCTTCTAGGTTGCCTCCAGTTGGTCCTAGTTGCTCCCAGGTTGCCTCCAGTTGCTTCTAGGTTGCCTCCAGTTGGTTCTATTAATCCTAGTTGCTTCTAGGTTGCCTCCAGTTGGTTCTATTGGTCCCAGTTGCTTCTA
This sequence comes from Itoplectis maculator, assembly GCA_964034905.1. NCBI lineage: Eukaryota > Metazoa > Arthropoda > Insecta > Hymenoptera > Ichneumonidae > Itoplectis > Itoplectis maculator. The sequence goes on from OZ035869.1 coordinate 6,578,851, forward strand.
GGTTGCCTCCAGTTGGTCCTAGTTGCTCCCAGGTTGCCTCCAGTTGCTTCTACGTTGCCTCCAGTTGGTCCTATTGGTCCTAGTTGCTTCTAGGTTGCCTCCAGTTGGTTCTATTGGTCCTAGTTGCTTCTAGGTTGCCTCCAGTTGGTCCTAGTTGCTCCCAAGTTGCCTCCAGTTGCTCCTAATCGCTCCTACGTTGCCTCCACTTGTTCCCAGTGGTTCCTGGTTGCTCCTACTACCTCGGAACCTCCTTAACGACCTCTCCCGCTCGCCAAGTTGCAACCAATGTGTGCACCGGGTGATCAGGCAACCGTATGTACGCCAGGCCGCGCGCTATCTCGCCATAATAATACCATAGGCGATAATGGCCCCACCGCTCCGGCAAAAGGGTGCCCAGCGCGAAAGTCAGGATTTACGGGGAGCCGCGTGTAAATCATGAGCGCTGGGAAGCGCTTCTGTCGCGCGTTGCACGGCCAGGAAGCATCGTTGGTCCGACGTATAGGCAACGTTGTGTCCCCCAGGCGTATCCGTACGGTGCGTCGGGGGGCCACTTCAGGCTCCGGTGCATCATACACGGCTCATGAGGGGAGGAGCTGGAGGGGATACGAAGAGAGAGAAGGTGTTGCAACGTCCTACCGCAGGAATGCCACGTGCGACACGTTACAATTTTCCAGCCCTACCGATTTGCCTCGGAGCCTCGTTGCTGGCAATGCATACCGCGGGAAATATGCGGTTGCCCCCTACGCCTTACCCAGTACGGTGCCACTCGATGAGTCCGCACTTCAGGACTCGGTACGGACACTAAGACCGGTAGCGAGACTCGTTTGCAACGATATCCGCAACGAGTAACGGCGATAAATTTTCTGCCGGAGAAAGACATCTCTAATAGGGTTCAGGTCTGAAGAAGGGGTGTTCTGGTCTGGTTTAGGGATGGGTTCAGGACAGGAAGGGGTGTTCTGGTCTGGTTTAGGGTTCTTGGTTGAAGACCTAATCAACATGTTCCACAAATTCCAAGTTGACTTTGCAATGATATTCCCTTCAAGCTCCAAAGAAGCTTTTGCAAGACGCCTACAACGATGCCAAGCGAATCCCTTCGCCTCATCTTAAAGCAAAAAAGAGCCCCAACCACATCCGCTCCCTGATCGCCTTCCAGGTGGTCATCCGTCATCATTCTTATCCGCTGTGTTCACACAACTCCGGCGACTAATCGACACGGTTCTCCTCATGTAAACTGTTGCCTCTTCTTCTTCGTCGTCCTGAAGTAAGTCCGAAAAATATGCAATTTACGGGGCGAATTACGACTGGGACACGTGTAGAGCATCCGGTTTGGTGCACCGCTGGGCGCCGACGTCGATCCGGGTTGGGTGCCTCGGCTAGAGTCGTCTGCGAGACTTCTGAACGAGTCGCCCGAGCGGAGAAGTCGATAGCCAGCGCGGATAGCACTACTGGTTTACACTCAGCAGTGGTTCACCGGCCGAGTCACTCGGGTTTCTTGCTTAAACGTTGCCGAGTCTCTTTCGAGGTGGACGCGAGGAGAGAGAGACGAAGGAGGAGGAGGGAAAGCCACTGCATGTGCACACCGAGCGTTCTCCACCGGCGTAGGTTGCATTACACACCCGGCGTCCGACAGGTCGCCGCTGCAGCAACAGCTTGCCAGCGTATTCCTTTTGGTCTCAATTAGATTCCGCGACCGCAGGAATCCAGCGCAGGAGTCTCTCCGCGATTACCGCTCGGTAAGATCTGTCTCCTTCTCTCTTAAGGCTGAGGCAACTGGTGAGAGAGCAGAGGAAAGCGCTCCACACGTTCAGTACTGGCTTCCAAATGGGCAGCGTCGTGACCACTCCGCACAGTATCACCGGTATTTTTCACCGACGAAATACCGTACTTTTGCACCGATCGGCAAATTGCCGCGCGAGTTTTACCGGCTGCGAATGTTACGGCAGGTGTTCTTTTTTTTGAGCCTGTCTACTGGGTACAAATTGTGGAGGGATTTTTTTTTGGGGGGTAGCCTTATTGGGGGAGGTAACGGTAAGGTTACTGGGTTCGAATATTCGAGGCGAATTTTTTTACTGGGATGAAGATTGATCCAGAGCATTTAGAGGGCGTTTGAAGGAGCCAGGGTGTCATCCAAGGTCAACTGAATTTTTTTTTCTGAAGCGAGACTGATCCAGAGCATCCAGAGGACGTTTGAAGGAGCCAGGGCGTCTTCCAAGGTCAACTGATGGGGTTTTTTTGAGGTAACCTTACCGGAGGAGTTAATGGTAAGGTTACTGGCTTCGAATATTCGAGATGAATTTTTTTCCCTGGGATCAAGATTGATCCAGAGCATCCAGAGGACGTTTGAAGGAGCCAGGACGTCATCCAAGGTCAACTGATGATGCAATGGCGAGACGCATCGTTGATGCATCGTTGAAGCCTCGATGATGGAACAACCTAGCACCGCGAGCGGCTCGCTTGCCACGTAGCCGGCCGAGTCATCATCGACATCGGCATCCGGAGAAGGGAGAAGAGGCAGCATCGGAGGCACACGACGTCCATCATCGATTACCACTTAGCCTGAAACGACAGGCACTCAACTCTCGGCTAAATAGTAATTATCCGTGGAAACTCGATTCGAGGGATGCCGACGCTGCTCTCGATCTTAACCTCGATAACCAAGAGCAAGGCTACGTTCCTCTCGCGGAAGTCGCCCCGCTTCCTACCAATCGCCCGAGCAACGCCCATCAACACACCGATGATAAAGGAAGCGTTCGCCCAGTGGCTCGCGAGAGCGAAATTAACATTGCAATTTCTCATGGGTTGCCTCCTTGTGCCCCCGGATAATGAATGCCTCTTTCATGGGACTTTAATGGCGAAGCATTACAAACATTAAGCCACCATATTCACTCGGGAATGCAAATAAAGAGCCGCCGCTTCTGTCGGACGAAACTGCGACGTCGAAACGCCTGCGTTTTAATTCTGGAAAATGAGACACGAGTACAAAAAGTTACCTGGAATTTTTGGCAAAAAAAAATTTTCGATTTAACGAAGTATTAAAAGCCTATCCGATGTAAAATTTCCCACTGATTCCAAAAATTATGGTGGTTTGCCAGAAAAATTGAAAATTCAAGGAGAAAAACGCAAAAAAACGATTTTTTTTTTAACTTTTAATCTACTGCGAACCTTTCGTTCCAGTTTTTTTGCTTCGCCAATTTTATTTACCAACTCTGACGTCACCTAATTTTAGCAATTAAGGTCCCTTCCCTCCTGACTCGATTTTTTGTTCCCTTTTTAATAACAGAACGCAAAGAGAGAGCTGCTCAGGAAACCTTCGAAACCTTCCACGTAGCGTTGGGTCTATAATTTAGAAAAAAAAAAAAAATTGTGGGGAAGAAAGAATAAAGTCGGCGTGGGTCCTGAGGTTGGGCCCCACTTTTCGTTCCCCTTGAGGCCCCCCCGGGCCCCATTCGACATGGGTCCTCTATTACGTAAAAAAAAAAAGATCTAACGCCGCCTCTCGGCTCTCTTCTTCGTCGCGCATATTTCTCGCGCTTCATACCTCATTAGTTTCTTCATCTTCGACCCCACCGCTTCATCCTCTATGATCCGCCCGCCAAGATTTCACGGAATTTTCCTTCTTAACTCATCGTCGCCTCGATTTACGACACTCGTCGCCGTCGAATAAAGAACCGAACGTCGTCATTTGAAGGAAGACGTCGAAATTTTTCTCTGTTTACGACTCAAACTTGTCGTGAAACAAATTTGATATAGAAATAAAAAAGGATATAATTTTACGAATTTATCGCCTTGACGTTTTTACTTCCTCGTCACGTACGAATTTTTGTGGTAATTATTCTGGAGTTCAAAAACAACTTTAGGAAATTTCCAATATGTTGACGTCGATCTGGCGCCAATTTTTTATTAGTGTGAATTAATGAAAAAATGAAAAAAATAACTTAGTGTGAATTAAACGTGGAAAAATTTTTGAAAAAAATTTTATAAGCTATTTAGACGTTCAGACGTTGTGGAATGTGAGCGTAGTCGTTACATCTATCACGTTGCTCGATTCTTTCTCCGTTTCCAGCAGACCCTCCCACATTTTCGGGTACCGATGGCGCCCTGGTGAGACGAATTTCTCGAGGAGTCATCGAGTCTCTGTCCGACGTGGAGCAACATTATCGCCGTCCTCGTCGCACTCGATCATCGCCCTTCTCGGCTCTCTTTTTTATTCGTGCCCCTGGAGAGCGAAGCCGAAGGAAGACGTGGCCGACCGATTTGTAGGACGGTTGAAGTTGCGGACAAGCTGCGGTCCAAGTGGAAAAAATGAGTGGGGAGCGAAAAATAAAAAAATAAAAAAAAAATAAAAAAGAGGCACAATTTTTGCGGTAGGCAATTTGAAGACACTCACAGATCTAATGGTCGCCTCTCACGAAGCTTCAGGCCGCCTGTGGGCAGCACTGCAAAATTCCATCGCCGCTGCGGAGAAGGAAACCGAGGACCGTGTGTATTTTTTTTTCGACTCGGTCCTTGCGCCTCGAAAACGTCGAGAGACGCAGTCTGCGGTATATATATGCCTCGCGAATTACGCAGTCCGACTTCTGAAAGTTTTCGGGTTCCCTCCTTTCGCCAAACAACTGCCCTGTGGTACACTAACCTCCAATTTGTTCCCGACTCGAGTTTTATCGAGAATTCCTTTTTTGGCGATTTTTTTTTCCGTGGTCTCGAAACTTCGTCTGACTCTGTTTTGCCGGGATGATAATTGGGAGGCCGTAAAAAATATATATATGGACTTACTGGACCGAGCAATTTTTTTGTAGGTCATGAAGACGTCATTCAAAAAGACCCAGAAAATATTAGAAAAATACAAATATATAAATATATCGTCCACGATTTTTTTATGTCATGAAGAGGTCATTTAAAGGCCTAAAAAATAAATAAAAAAACCTAAATCATCAGAACGTCAGTCATCTCGACAGAATAATCGCGCAATCGTCTCAGACCGTAATTGCTTTAATTGCCCCGAGCAGTCGAATGGCGGACTCATTGACTCTGAAAATTACGGCTGAGCCATAACTTTCGTTATATATGCCTAATGTCGGTGATAGTAAAATCCGTGGCGAGCGAGTGAGAGGCCTGAAAGAGAGAGAGAGAGACGGATATTTCCCCTGGTCGCACGCTGTACAGACATTACTCGTGCTGCGGGAGTGGCTGCGCTCCCGCCGCCTGGTAGCATATGAGGCCGACACGCGGATGGTGTACGCGTGAATTATCGCTGGGGTGAATGCAGCCCGGGGTATGAGGGGGCCCAGGGGGGAGGGAGGGGGTCGAGCTGGAAGGCAGACGACGCTGAGTTGGCTACAGTCGCAGTGACTCGAAGCGAAGGACTTCGAAGCAACCAGGACTGCGAATTGCCTCGGAAGTGGTGTATCATCCTGACGACAGTTCAACGCTGGTCGAAGAAGGAACTATCGAAGAGACACCTGAAACTGGAAATCTGGACGCATATCCAGGATTTTATAATTTTATCCACTGTGCCACTGAATTTTATAATTTTTTTTCTAGCTTCGTCGTCTGGAATTGAAAATTCAATTAAATCCCAACAGAAGCGAAGAAGCCAGGAAATTCGGTTAACAGACCGAACAGTAAATTCCCAAGACGAAGAATCCGTAGGAATTCAACGAGCTTACGTAACACGCGGAAATACAACTCGAGATTAAGTGAGCAACGGCTCCAGACGCATTACTATCAATTAAAGCGAGCGATAGTCGAGGTAGGAGCGGAAGTGGAAGCAGGAAGTCAGTCGGTAGGGCTGAGGAAGGAGTGAGGAGGGAGAGAAGGGGAGAGGGTTGATTTGGCGGATGGGTCTCGAGGGAGTCAGGCTTAGCGGAGGCCGAGTAAGCCTTTGCAACGGGGAGAGGAGGCCTTATCCGGTCTCTGTGCTCGCTTTAGGCGCATAACCCATAAAGGGAGGCACCTCCCTTCCATTGCACGGACTGGTCCCACCTACATGAGAACCCTACCATTGATGAGAAGAGGTGTATGCTAATTTTCCTAATGCCAGGAGCATTGCAGTTACTGCAACCAAAAAAAAAAAAATAATAATAATAATATAATATTAATATAAGTAATAATAGAGTAGAGTAGTAATAGTGATAATAGTTAATAGTAATATTGGTAGCTCTGACCAACGATTGGTAATCACAACTATTTATTTTTTTCAGTGAAGGTAGAACAGCTAATATAAAAAATAGGTTGCCACTAATGTTCCAAAAATAGGTTGTCAAAAAAATGTTCGAATTGATGGGGAAGGGTTATTGATGATTGGCTGATCTTCGACCTCTTTTGGTGCGTCCTGTAGGACTCACCTTATCCGAAGGATTACGGCACGCGACTAACACTCCGTAACGCTAACTTTCGGTACACAGCCTCCTTCTCTCTCTCAGCCATTCGACCGTGTTTCTCGTAATAGTATTATGTATGTTCGAGATACTATTATCTGGTAAGCCGGCGCTCGGGCGCGAAAGTGAGACAGTGAAACGTGGGAGGCTGCGATGCCGGTGGCGATGCTAATTTCTTGATAACCGCGGGACCTGAACGCGGTTTCTCGTTAGTCTGCCTCCGCCTTCAGTTAACCAGCGAACCGCAGAGGGTATAAATACATGGGGACCATGTAGACGATTCTTTCAGAGGTTAGGAAATTATTAAGAGCTCGAATTAAGATGAAAATAGTAGTAAAGGTGGTTGATTGATAATACAATATACATTACAATTTTTTTTTCCTTCCAATATTATCGTATATTAATTTTTATTTTTATTTATTCTTTTTACAGATTTATTTTTATTTATTATTGTTGTATTATCAATGGGCCATCGACCGAGGTCCTTCAGCCCCGATGAACCTATTTATCAATGAGTCGTGGATAAACCAATTGTGGTGCACTAAGTTAAAAATTAAAAAAAAAATTTGTTTCAAGTTTTGGATTCACTTGAGGCATATTTCCTTGGCGAAGTGGAAGGGAAAGGTGTTGGTGAGAGAAGCGGCGCGAAAATGTCTCGACATCTGGTACCGGAGGAGGCAAACCAAACCAGCGGCAGCGACGCTCGTGGAAATTATTAATCCTGTCAGAAATAGTAAATCATATCCCAGGTCCGCGGTGAGCGGGAAGAGGAGAGAGAGAGAGAGAGAGAGGCGAAGATGCAAGCACCGAGGGGCACATAAAGGACGACGAGTCGACGGAAGCGAAGAGGAGCTGAGAGAGAGAGACGAGGGAAGGTGGAAGGGCCGACGACGAGGGTCCCTGTCTGCGACCTTGATTTAGCGTCTTTACTTTAAAACCCTTTCCACCTTCTCTCTCTCGCTTTACTCTCCTCTCCCGCGACCTCGATAGATTTATAGCTCGCGGGAAAAGTTTCCAGCGACTTATCCACCTCTTTCAACGTTCCTCGACTCGGACTCTATGCGCAGCTTCCCTCGACGCACGTTTAACTTGCACCTGACTGTACAGAGTGCTTAAAAAAAAATTGTCCAGGACCGAATTTTATTTTTATTTATTTTTGCCAATTTAGTTTGGTGCTTCAAAAATAATTGTCCTGAAGCAAATTTTATTTTTATTTATTTTTGCTAATTTACTTTGGTGCTTCAAAAATAATTGTTCTGAACCAAATTTTATTTTTATTTATTTTTACCAATTTGGTTTGGTGCTTCAAAAATAATAGTCTTGAACCAAATTTTATTTTTATTTTTTGTATAAAAATAAAAGTAAGGTATAAAAAAAATGACAAGGCTTTATTCGCAGTACTGAAACCCACGCGAATGTTATTTCGCCTTTCCCATAAAAAAAAAAAAAAATGCCCTCGAATGCTTCGCGGATTAACGGCAACTTTACGATCCCCCCAACGATTTTTTTAATCGTCCTGCTCTGGACGACGACGTCCGTCGCTGAGTCGTTGAGATTTTTGTCCGAAATTCCCGTGCGAAACGTTAAAATTTTCATACGGTCCTGGGACGAGAATGGCGACCGAAGAGGCGCAAGTAAAGTGTCCCCCGCGTTAATTAATCGTGGGTCGGGTGCTGACCTCATCTCGGTTTGTAATGGAATTTCTAAATACACAAGTTGTCGAGGAGGTTCCAGTCGAGAGACAAAGAGAGAAAAAAAGGAGGGAGAAAGAATGAGGGAGGTGGGGGAGGGGGATGCACTGGGCATGTTACCTCAGCTTCAGGAATGCGTGGAGAATAAATAAAACGAGAGGCGCGAGTGGTCGCCGAAACTGCCACGGGGTATTATTTAACGTGGAAACCCCATATGGGGTGACGACCCAGCCCCCATAGCGTGTGGAAGGGGGTTTAGGGCTCGTTCGATGGAAATTTACCGATGTGCAGGGGCGGCCAAAGGGCAGAATTGGGAGGAGGTGTAGTTGCCTCGAATCGAAACTGGGATCTGTTTGTGTTGGCACATCCAAGCCCACGTGATCGCTATGGCTCCCCTGGCGGTCATTCCCGGCCAGGTCCCGGATAGGGACCGTGGGTTGCGGGTCAAACTGGTCAAAACAGCTCTCGTCTTGTCGGTCAGGTGCAACAGTATTAATTGCACGATGAAAAATGAGAGCTCCAACCCAATTTAAAAACAGGATTATGTTGAAGTTTGCATCGTTGGAACGCAACGTAAAAAAAAAATATTCGAACGATTCTAAAAAGTAGTGACGATTAATCGTTATAACATTTTACATTTAAAAATTCGAGACCCTAAAATATAAAAAAAAATTGTTGGTACAGTTGCCCAATGAAGACCCTATTATAAGAAGCCCTAAAAAGCTCTGAAGGAGACTAACTCATTAATTAAGTCCCTGCGAATTAATCCAAAGTCATCCGTAGCCTTCAGCTAAATGGTAGAAAGTTAATTTCCAGTCGTTAGCATAAAAGCTCCCCGCGGTGGCTTTTAGCTATTGAGACAACAGTGTCTGGAAGGTCTAAGGCTGATGAGAAGGAATCGACGATTTTATTTTCGGAGATAAAGGCGCCAGTTGAAAATGAGACCAGGGTTTAAATGGGAGGGGGAAGGTGGGTCTGATATTGTCGAAAAACTGTGAGCACCTTTTGCGCGTCGTAAGCGTTTAAGAGGTGTAGGAAGGAAGATCAAGAGGGGTGGGGGTGGGGGTGGACCACGTGGCTGAGGGGGATGATCGCTGCGAGGGTCTCGAAAGCTCCTAAACGAAAGCGTAACCGAGTCTTTAGGGCGGTTTGGCCTCAGAGATTCGCAAAGTTGCGATCCAGCCGCACGAAAGGTGGGGGTTTGGGGATTCAACGTCGCCCCAGGCTCCTCTATATAATCTTATGAATGCATAAAAAGTGCCGTAAACTGAGCAGTCGAGAGTAGAGACTTCGCCCTGAGGAAAAATCCCTCGGAGACGGTATCCAAGATTTTTCGAAACGATTTATCTGAAGTGCTCGCACAGAACGCGTGGTTTACGTGCCATGAGTTGGATTTTCACTGGCAGCAAGGGGGATATTTTTTTTTTCCGTCTGCTCGACGTCAGCAAAGTTCTGAGCCAGCAGTCTTGAACCTTTGGAGCACGTCGTAAATAATGACACGTGAGGCTTGGAAAGTGTCGCAGATGTTGGGTTTGGAGGAAATGATTCGGTCCGAAGGCTGTAAAAATTCCTATCGAGTCGTAGTCGACATAAATTCGGTGACTTGGACTCCATTTAGAGACTTGGTTCATGATTGCAATTAGTCAAGGATACTTTGAAATTTTTTATTAGCCAGAAGATGCAGACATTTTTAGTCCAGAGACAATTCACTGCATCGACAGAAGGACTGTGAAGTATGAAGCCGATGTTCTCAGAACCTATGAAGACAATTGTACCAATTAATTTTCACATTGACGACAATGGTTGGATCAAGTCAAGAGGACGACTCACCCATGTGAAATTTTCCATGGACATGACGTAGAGTCCACCAATGGTCAGGACTGTGGGTTTGACGCTTTGCGATACGAAGAGGATCAGAAGCCTTTTGGTTCTCAAGGATGAACGGTACCATTTGCTCTCCAATCTGTAGGAAATGATTTTCAAGAATCCTCATTTTTGGTAGGACTAATTACAGTCCAATTAGAACACATTCAATGGTCTCACATATTTTTGTAGGCTGAGAAACTGTGATCCAAAAGTTGTTGAGCGTAATAATTCTCAATGAAAAGATGAGTCATGACACTGACGATCAAAGCTCCCTGACGAAACAGGAGATGAACCTCGTCCATGTTGTTGACCATCTGCAGGAAAAAATCAAGAATGGAAGCCATGAAACGCTGCTAATTGTTTCGTCGTCCAGAGTTTGGGTTGGGATCAAAATAATGAATGAAGAAAAAGCGAATGGCCAAAATAACGAATGACCAAAAAGCGAATGGTCAGAATAACGAATTTTAAAATGATGGACGTCTGAATCATTTTACCTGAGCCCCCGTGAAGCTGATGATCAGCATATTAACGGTGACCACCAGGAGAAAGGACGTCCTGTGGGAAGACTCGACCAGCCCGGAGAACCTTTGATTTTCGTGAAACGCGATGAAAGCGACTCAAACGTCAAAACTTTGTCGTTGCTGTTTCACTGATTTCTCCAAAATATACCAACTCGATTGCCTTGACGTGTCGCTCGACGCAGTCGGAAAAATTGTTGTAGGTGGCATCGTCGCGCTTTCCAGGCTCTTTCAACGAGTATTCGCCACTCTCAGTCACTGCACTTTTTAATCTGTGACTGTAATTAAAAAAAAAAAATTGTATAATATTATGCAAGCCTGATCATTTTTTTTGCGCAAGTCTCACCCCACAATGTCGAACAAGGCGCATGCGTGTTGAACCAGCAGAACGAAAATCGTATCAGCAGCGACGATTCCAGTGGTGAACATAAATCCAGCGAGAAATCCGTGAGCGAAGATCGGATAATAATAATCATCCGTCTCGACGTGATAATAAACCGGTGAAGGTAATTCTCTGGTTTGATTTTCTAGGTTTCCAATTATTTGGGGCAGCACTGGCATCGCATTGTACAGAATCAGAGTCGTGTACACGATGGCTTTTTTATTGGAAAAAAATTGTCGATAAATTAATTAAAAAAAAATAGAATCTACTTTAAATTTTTTTAATTTTCTCACTCGTCCATATCGCAGTCATTTTGTGCACACTCCTCTTGTAATGCTGCATGATCAAATATTCTTTGGAGTCTGAGGACCAATCGTCGTCACTTGTCACTTGATCCAACATCCTTTTAATCTGCGACCCAGAATTTTTATATTAAAAATTGGAAAAAATTGAGCAGTGGATCTGACGAACCGTTCGAGTGTTGATCAGGAGATTCAAAAGCTTGACGGTGCTCATAATATCGATGAGTATCGGTATGAAGCACTCGACAAATTCGGCTGCATCGGGTCGAGTGACCCTTATGTATTCTATCTGAGGAAAGTGCATTTGGATAAATTAAATATTTCTTTAAAATTGAATAAAAAAATATTTTTCTCAGGAAATTGCATTCGGATAAATTCAATATTTCTTTAAAATTGAATAGAAGAATATTTTTCTGAGGAAATTGCATTCGGATAAATGCAATATTTCTTTAAAATTGAACAGAAGAATTTTTTTCTGAGGAAATTGCATTTGGATAAATTCAATATTCCTTTAAAATTGAATAAAAAAATATTTGTCCTTGCAGAATATTACTCGTCGCTACCTTGCAATAAAATTGACTTCCAGCGACGAGAAAGTAAACCATAAGGGCGACATAATTCGTCGTTCTGTTCTGATAAGGCCAAGCGCCGACGATTGACGAGAAGACTCTGTGGAATCGGTAATAATTCTCGCGGTCGATCATCGCCACGTGAGGGTCAAAAGCGAACTGAAGCTTTAGCTCTCGTTGCAATTTTCCCATTGATGACATGTTAAAGAATTCTCTTGGCTCGTCGCGCAGGGCTTTGCGAAAAAACCGTGCAAATTGGACGGCAATTAAACGCCGACGACTGTCGAGGGTGAAACATCGACAGCGTCGAAGCCAATAGTTTATTCATGCGTCTCTCGGAGACGGCGATGAAGTGACTTATACGTTTTTTCCCAGCCTTCGAGGCAACTCGACTGGTGACAATTTAGTCCATTTGCAACATTTTGCCATCGACGTTAGTTGTCTCAGTGTTCAAAGTGTTGAAAGGTGTCCACTTTCGACTCAATGGCGTTCATTGGAAAAAATGAGAATTTTTTTTAAAACGAATTTTTTTAAAGGTTTGTCATTGCAATTAAAATCGTGTGAAAGCTCTAAAATACTTTATTAACAGCTCAAAAATAGACTATGCAACCAGATGCTCAATGCTGACGTCGCTCGCGACGATTCACTGCATCGAGAGAAGAATGGTGAAGTACGAAGCTGAGGTCCGAAGAACCTTGAAAGAAAATTTTTCATCTCAGCTCAATCAGCTCAAGGATCAAACTGATGACGTTTGCCTCACCCAACTAAAGTTCTCCATCGACATGACGTACATCCCTCCGATTGTGAGGACTGTGGGCTGAAGACTTCTCAATATGAACATCACCAGAAGCTTCTTGGTTCTCATCGAAGCTCTGTACCATTTGCAATTCAATCTGCAGCCAAACAAACGACGTAAGAATTTTCCTAATTTTTTAAATCCATTATCACAGCACCAAAAATTCATTTTTACATTTTTGTATATGCGTCCAGACTGTGATCCATCACTCGTTGAGCGTAAAGGTTCTCCAGGAACATGTGAATGATCAGACTGGAGAGGACTGCTCCCTGACGCAGCAGAAGATGAATCTCCTCCAGGTTATTCACCATCTGTGAACGTAAGTCAGAAAGATGTATTTTAATCAGCGTCAAGAAGTCACAATAAGTTTTACCTGAGCTCCAGTGAAGCTGATGATGAGCATATTACCGGTGACGGTGAAAAGAAAGACATACTTGTGGAACGACTCGACCAGCTCGGAGAACCTTTTGCGTCGGTAAAACAGCGATGATAGTAGGGTCAGAACGACCAATTCGGGTCAATTGCACCGATCTAACTCACTACTGGTGCTTGATTTTTTTTTGCTCCAACTAAAAATACCAACTGGACTATCTTGATGTATCGCTCGATGCACTGGGAGAAATTTCTGTAGGTCTGATCGTCGCGAATGTTCGGATAATTGTCGGCACAGTCGTCGGTCTCGATCACCGCGTTTTCCAATTTGTAACTGAAAGGTAAAAAAAAATGTGTTTTTTGATTCAAGGCTAAAAGGACTGAAATTTTTTTTACCTGACAACGGCGAAGGAAGCGCAGGTGTATTCAACGAAGAGAATGAACAGCGAATCGGCGGCGATGACTCCAGTGATAAGGATATAACCGGCGATGACTCCGTGAGCGTAAATCGGATAGTAATAATCGTCGATGTCGACGCGATAATAAACCGGAACTGGCATCTGCCTCGTTTCATTTCCCAGGGTGCCTAATATCTGAGGTATCACCGGCAGCAAATGGTAAAGTCCAACCGTCGAGTACACGAAGCCTTTTGCATTGCAAAATAAAATTAAAAATACAGATAGAAACATTATTTTTTTATCTGGATTTTTTGTTGACCTCACCCGACCAGAAAATAACCATTTTGTGGACACCGCGCTGATAGGTCCTCATGATTTCGTATTCCGGCGATTTTGGCGACCACTGTTCGCTATCGCTGACCTCTTCGATCATCGCTTTGACCTGTGACTTAGAATTTTGCAGCGATGCATCAATTAACAGAAAAAAAATGTGTGCTTCATTTTTTTTAATTGTCTTACGCACCTCACCGATACGGAATAGGAGATTAAGTTGCTTTATCATGCTCAGAAATTCCACGGTTATCGGCGTGAAGCACTCGACGAGGACTATGGGATCGGGCCATGTGATCCTGACGTAAGCCAGCTGAGAATCGCATGTCTGGTATATTTTTTTTTACAAAATAAAAATACTTCTTTCGCAAGATTAATTTCTTTCCTCAAATAAAACAATTTGAGGATCGAAATAATTCCACAATGCTACCTTGCAAAAAATATTTTTTTGCAAGATTAAAAAAGACTTCTTTCCCCAGATTTTTTTCTTTCCTCAAATAAAAAAATTTGAGAATCGGAATAATTCCACTTCGCTACCTTGCAAAAAAATTGACTTCCAGCAACGATGAAGTAAGCGAAATAAGCAGCGTAAGCGGTGAGTCGGCTCTGTTCTGGCCACGCGCCCACAAGGGTCAAAAGGGTTTTGGTGTTGGCGAAATATTCCATTGTCGCGCTCATGTTCACCCGAAAGCCGAGGACGGACTGGCAACCACCATTAGTCCCATCATTTTTTCGTCGATAAAAATCGACCGCTTAAAAATTCTCTTGGCGCAATACTTTTTAATTTTCCCTCTTGGCGAAAATTAAAAAGTACGCTTCTTACAAGTCAGTTATTAAATCTATGACTTTGCTCGAGGGGTCGAACGTTGTTCAACCCACTCACAGCGTCTGCGCCGATATTTTATTCACGCGTCTTTCGGAGGGGCGGCGAAGAACTGACCTACGCTTTGTAGCGGACGCAATACTTGGAACGCAGTCCCTCGAAAAAAAATTTAGTGAGCGAAGAGCTCGGAGAGTCGATTTTCAGTAGCTCACTCGTTTCTTCCAAACGTTCGACACTTCGACAGTGAAACAAAGGGTTACATTGCAATTCTGTTTCAAAGCCATCGACGAGGACTGTAATTTCCCATTTTAATCGCCAAGTGAATGTAACTTTTTTAATCTGGTGTAAATTTTATTAATCAACAATACTAGGCAACTATAATTTGGTTTCTATATTTTTGGCAGACGTGACGAATCACTGCAGCGATAAGAGGATGGTGAAGTACGACGCCGAAGTTCGTAGAACCTTTGAAAATGATTTTTCGTTCAGAAAAAGCTCAACGAGAACGTTGAGATTCAGTCGAATCGCTTACCCAACTAAAATTCTCCATCGACATGACGTAAAGTCCGCCAATCGTCAGAACGTTGGGTTCGCTGCTTCTCGAAACGAAGAGGATCAAAAGCTCCTTCGTTCTCAGCGATGCTCGGTACCATTTACACTCCAATCTGTCTCAAAAAACACCATTTATTTTTTATGATTTTTTTGTTGCCTTTAAAAAGGTAAAAAAAAATCTCACATATTTGTATAGGCAGTTAGACTGTGATCCAATAATTGCTGAGCATAATAATTCTCAATAAAAAGATGCGACATGAGACACGCGATCATCGCTCCCTGACGAAACAGGAGATGAATCTCGTTGAGATTGTGGACCATCTGGGATCGAAAATTCCGGATTTACAGTCGTCAACAGCGACGGAGAAAAAAATTACCTGAGCCCCTACGACGCTGATGATAAGCATGTTGATGCCGACCGATAGGAGAAACGAGAGCTTGTGGGCGGACTCGACCAGCTCGGAGAACCTTTTTGTGTTGGTAAAACGCGATGATATCTCATCGTAACACTACTGTTCTTTTTTTTTTCAATTAAATATACCAACTCGATAGCTTTGCTGTGCTGATCGATGCAATCTGAGAAATTTTTGTAGGTCACATCGTCGCACTTTCTGGGATCTGTGGCCGAGTATTCGTCGCTCTCAGTCACTGCATTTTCCAGTCTGTACCTAAATTGTCGAAAAAAGAAAAAAAAAATAATAAGGATCGACGGAATCGAGAAATTAATATTTGCTACCATAAAAAAAATAAAAAAAATTGTCCTCACCCGAGTACAGCGAAAAGTGCGCAAGCATAATGAACATAAAGGACGTAGGATGTATCAGCAGCGATGATACCAGTCGTAAAAATCAGCCCAGTCAAAAATCCGTGAGTAAAAACCAGATAATAATGATCATCGGTATCGGTGTGATAATAAGCATGAACCGGCAGCTCTCTGGTATTATTTCCCAAGGTTCCCAAAATTTGCGGCAACAGCGGCATCAAATTGTACAGCACGACGGTCGTGTACAAGTAGCCTTAAAAAAAAAATCAAAACCAAATACAAAAGTCGAAAATATAATTTTTAATTCCTCACATGTCCATATCACAGTCATTTTTTGGACACGCCTGATGTAACTGTCCATAATAGCCGCTTCCCTCGATTCCGGTGACCAATCATCAGGCTTCATCATTTCGTCAAACATCCTCTTCATCTGCGACTTAGAAATTGCATTTCCAGTTAAAGGAAAAAATATTTCAGTTAAAGGAAAATAATCGACGAGACAAATTAATTTTTTTTTTAATTGCGCTTTTTAATTACGCACCGTGCTGGAGTTGATCAGGAGATTTCCGAGTCTCACGGCGCTCATCAGGTCGACGGCCACTGGGATGATGCACTCGATGAACACGACTGGATCGGGCCACTTTAATTTTATATAGGCGATCTGAGAAGATCAGGAAAAAAAATTCGCTGACTTTATCGAACGAAAAATGTCAAACATTTCGCCAAAAAAAAATTTTTAAAATACCTTGCAATAAAATTGACTGCCAGCAACGAGAAAATAGACGAAATATGCAGCGCACGTCGAAGCTCGGCTCTGATAAGGCCACGCGCCAACGAGCGACATGACAATCATGTTGTTCCTATAATTGTTCAATTTTTCGTCCCCCATCTTCGTCACGCGAGCGTCTGAACCAAACTGAAGCCCTGCAGTCACCCTCAGCTATCGATGATTGCGCGTTCGGTGCTTAAAAATTCTCTTGCGGCGACGAAAAAATCGACTCAATTAGCCGTCGGAGGCGCCGACGACGCTCGGACGTAGAAATATTATCACCGATCGATGCGTTATTCATGCGACTTTGCGGGTCGGCAAAGGGGTCGACCTTTGCCTGTCGCAGCATCAAAGCTGCCTCGGAAAAAAAAACTTCGACGACACTCGGCGAAAGAAATAGGCTCGGTTGACGATTTTTTTTTCGCGTACTGAGAAACGCAGCGAAATTTCGAGGAAATCAATTAGTATTGGTCGTTAAAAGTATTAATTAAAAAAAATCTTTTCATTTCTTAAGACACTTTAGGGTTAATGTCTAAAAGTGGTGAAAAAATTTGCAGGCGCCTGGAGACAGTCGACCAGTCGTGCAGCGTCCGTTCAGCTGCTCCTGGCGACCTGCAACCCGTTCAGCTTCCCCTGGCGACCTGCAACCCGACCTACATCGCCGTCGTCCCAGCAGCTTCGCTCGGCTCACGCCGATCAAAGCTGCGGGCGAAGCAACCGGCGTTACAGACCTGCAAACCGGGAAGAGTCTCCCAGGGGCCGTTCTCGAGCGTCTTGAGAGGTCGGTGACCTCATTTCGTCGGAGATTCGTCGCCTTAATTGCGATTAAATTAGGGAAGAGTGGCGGAGAGGTCGTTAAGATTCTTGGCAAGTCTGTGGAGAATTTTTTTGAAGCCCTGTGAATTTTTTTCAACGTCTCTGCACATTTTGTATTGGCTAGAAAAAAAATGCACTAAAAATAAAAAATAAATAAAAATTGGGTGTTTGTCTCTGTCGAAAATTTATTAATAATAGTGCAAATAAATTCCCGAGTGAATTTTTTTCAACGTCTTTGCACGTTTTGTATTGGCTATAACAAAATTAATTCACTAAAAAATAAAAATAAATGAAAATTGGGTGTTCGTCTCTGTCGAAGATTGATTGATAATAGTGCAAATAAATTTCCGAGTGATTTACGTAGTCGCGGAGAGCCCAACCGGATTTCCTGCCAATGGGGAGCCTCAGACAGACGACCCTCCGGCGAAATTAAATTCGGGCGTCTGTCTCTCCGTCTCTCTTCGTGTCTCTCTCTCGGTGCAATAAAACTAGCGAGTTTGCGGTACACGCTGCGGTGGTTCAGACGTGTGTGTGTCGCATTGGGGGCGTGAGAAGGGGATGTTCGTAAAACGCTCAGACCTACCCTCTCGTGGCTTTGGTTCGCCCCCCTAAAGAGGGACCAAAGGGAGTGGAAATAAGAAGGAAAGAGGTAGTTTCGGTGAACGTATGCTAATGCAAAATCTGGCTGAATCCCTCCGTTACACTCTCATCCCTTTACCACCCCTTCGCTCTCGCGGTAAATTATCTACGTGACAAAAAATAAATTCGCCCGACGCTTTTTCTTCTCGCGTTTCGTATCACGCAAACGAATCAGTGGTTTCACACAGTCGCCTGTTATTATCGTCGCGTGTGCCACGAATTTCTATGCTAATTTTTCTGAAAGTCAAATATTTCGACCAACATTTTTTTCATTATTTATCGTCTCTTTTTTTTGTCAACGTTAATATAAATTATTTAAAAAATAATTCTGCTAAGAATTGTAAGGCTACATTTTTTTACTTTTTTTTAAGTTCATTTAAATTCGTAATGCCGGAAGTTTATCTGCTTCAGAGTAAAGAGGGGGAGGGGGAGGGGGGATGGATGCGTCGAGGAGTGACGGCGACCGGCAGGATCGTTGATGGAGGCGACTCGCTCCTCGCCAATCGCCTCTCTCGCCGAAGTCGAGCAGGAAACTTGGGGACAAGTTGTGATCTTATCTGAAATTTAAGGGGTGAGGGTTGGCAACCTTCGTCTCGTTCTCCTCGCGAAGCTGAACCCTCCTCCACCGGTCGGACGGAAATTGAGCGGAGCTTGACGCAGGATGTGCGCCCGTCGCGAGCTCTAAATTCACGCCGTCACTTTTCCACCCCCTTTCGTCGCAAAATCTCAGCCCCTCCACCGCCTTAAATTCGCGCAACGAATCGTCCACCAGATTATCACTCTTACGCTTGGATATTGGAAAAACGGATTTTTCCTCGAACGACCTGAGAACATTTTCATCGTAATCCCGAAATGTGATAACAGAGGTTCGATGAGATTAATAGTCACGTGCAGCTCATTCAGGATTTTTATTTATTTATTTTTCAATAAACGAGGCCTTTGACAAAAATAATTTTTAAAGCAAAAAAAAACCAGCAAGAAAAAAAAAATACAATGACGTAAAAACAAAATTAAAAATTAAAAAATATTGCAAATCAATCGATTAGCATCAGAATTCATTCCAAATCACAAACCACTTCAAAATGCCATAAACCTCAGCATTCCCTCCAAACAAAGCCTCACAAAATCCTCCCCGAAAGGGTTAAGGGGCACTCTAACCTCTTAACTCTCCTTAATTTCCCAGCATCAAACTCTCAGCTTACGACCAATGAGATTATCCTCCCCCCACCGCCCGCAGCGAGCAATATCCTTTTTCCCAGATCCTTCCCTGCACCCCTTCCCCCTCCCCCACCCCCTTAAACCCCGCTTGTGAATATTGCACGAGACCTCATTGTCGAGAATCTCACTTTCGTATGTAATCCCGGAACTTTGGTCACAACCAGCTCCAGGCCTCTTCTCTGCCTCTTCTCCATCTCTGTCGCACCCCTTTCCACCCCCTAAACTTCCTCCCCGCAGTAATTTCGCATTTGGTGCAAAGGCACAGAGAGGGCACTGCTCGTAAAGCAGACAGAGAGAGTCTCAGTTCGCTGCACGTCGACGATGAAGACCGAAGGTAGTGCTCAGAGAATAGGTTAGGGGTAGGGTGGTTGTAGGGGTGGAGGGGTGAAGGGGTGGTTGATGATGATGACGGTGAGCCGGAGGCTATGAGCGACCTACAGGTATTCTATATACAGGTATTCACCTTGCGGCGAAGGTATTCAGGAGCGACAGGAATGGAAGGTGTAATATAGGGCCAGAACGTTTAGCTTATCAGTGACTATCTAGTTTTGGCATACGCCATCGTGTTCCCCAATCCCAGCCCCAGGGTCACCTTTGTCGCACTGCAGCATCGGGAACCTAGCCTGGTCCGAGCCAGGCCCGACCTGGGGAGCCAGGAGCCAGGCTAGCTATACCCGTAGGCTACCCTCGAAGCCCCTAAATCAGGGGTTGGCCCGCGGCCGGTTAAATTTAAACTAAAATATTATCGGGGGTTGGAGGGGGGTCTCCAGGCGCGGTCCTAGCCAGGAGGTGCAGCCCGGTCCAGAGATAAGGCCGCGGGACCATTACCGGTCACCCTCTTTCCACTGTAGCTGTCGGCTTGCACCCGGGAGGCACAGCGGTGAGGGTTGAACACACCCTCCGAGCGGCAGATTGTTATCCACACTTGGCGGGCGGAAAGCGACAACCCCTCTCAACTCCTGGAACAAAACTATGTTGGAACAAAAAACCGATCCCGGGTGAGGCACGACCGGTAATTACGTTCCGCTAATTCGCTGGACGGCAAAAACAGGTTCTGCTGATTGTGGAATTTTTTTGGGGGTGGTAGGGGTTTTTTTTTAGGGTGATAGGAAGGGACCAGCGTTGGGATGCATTGAGAAAAATTTGTGGGATTACAATGGCGAATATAGTGAATTTTTAATGACAATTTTTTAGTATAGAAAAAAATGGTCATTAAAATTGTCAATTTTTTTTAGTATAGAAAAAAAAATTGTCATTAATTTCCTGCTGGTTACATTAATTCGTCGCGAGAACCATAAAAACATTTTTGTTCTCTTAGGGAAATATAATATATAGTATAGTCGACGATACATTTTTCTGGAATCGGTTTCGGTCGGTTCGAAGACCGACTTAAGGTATAATTTTTATGGCGGATGTTCGTTTCAGCGAAACAAGCTCCAATAAAAGTGTCGAGAGCCAATGCCGAGCGTTAATTGCCGATCCCAAAAGTCCCGAGGGTAAAGCAGCCGGTTTTTGTGGTTTCAGATTCAGGCCTCGGATTCACCGGACGAACGGATCGACAGGGAATGCGATCCGTGACGAGAGACGAATGCACGCGAATCGTAAAAGCCGGTGCCTTCATTTCTCTCAATTCACGGACAATTTACAGCCGGTTAAGTGGGGAAGCGTTAAGGCTTCGTGGCACAAGGAGCGATTCGCTACTCAACGCAATTGCTTCGACTGAACACAGAGCAGTGTTATCCGATGTGTGAGCTCGAAGGCAGACTCTGTCGAATCGGGTAAACGAAGAAGCGCCTGAATCGAATCCACAGAGCGGAGAAGATAGCACAGAGAGCATTCCAAGGTTTTACGATCGGCTGCTAACATCCTCCAAATTAATTGGCTCTAGGGTCGTCACTTCCATCTTCCAGCGACTTGCCTCAAGTTTCACTTTCGTCTTCAGGAACATTCCTCTTATTTGATCCTAGAATTCGTTCCGATTGAACTCGGTTCCAGTTCTGACAATTTTCAATCATCACTTCCTGGTCGTCAGCATTTTTTTTTCGCTGAAGCAGTCGAAGCTGCAGGTTTCAGTCGATCGCCAGCTAAATCCATATATAATAGACACCCTCGCAACGTATATCACAAGGAAATAGGTTCAAGACGAGAGGAGGAACGTGCGGCGTCGGTATATTGCATTATCGCTTGACTTATGGCATCCCATATTCAATATGACACGACTGGAATGGGGGTTAGGGTCTGGAAGGGACCAAGGAGCCAATGGGTTGCCTCCCAAAACTTTACAGTCTCAAACCGTTCGGAGAGAGACACTGAAATGGAAGGAAGGAGGGTTGAAAGTCAGAAAAGAGTTACAGAGATGCATTAACCGTGAATTCCAATTCCCTTTCATGTAATATGGTCCACCTTTCATGTGAACAAAACAGAACACCCCTAAACAAAAGTCTTCCAGATGAGTCAAAGCCAAAGGTGTAGCCAAAGGTGTAGTCCCCAAACTACCCTTACACTTTTCTCAATTTCTCATTTCCAGACCCTATCCCAAAGTAGGAGGAGGGTAGGTTGGCCAGCCTAGATTCTCGTCACGATTAGACCGCGCCAAAGACGTAGTGTTCTCTAAAGCCTTGCTGCCTTCCAACAGTGTTACACTGGTAAAGTAAAGGCTGTTTGGTATTCGCCAGGCGAGTTTCGTGTTTCGTGAGGTTGGGTCTTTCGTCTCAGCGATGGTCGAACGAGCGGTGGTAAAGGAGGTCCCGTCGTGATTGAATCTATATGGGCCGAGCGTGGTCCGCCCGCGGAAAACGAACTGGCTCCCTGGCATTTATGTCCCCATAGCTTTGCTAGGGGGTAAGGCACAAGTGGAGAAGGAAACCGGACCGAGGGAAGCAGGTTTTCCCTCCTCTTCCTCCTTCCTTCCTTCCTTCGTACCTCAGCCTCACTTTGGTCCACACCGATCTCCTCCGCAGTTCAATAGTTTTATTATAGCGAGGCAGCACGCTGCTCGTAACGTGCCTCCCGCGGTGACGACCACGACGAGCACGATTCATGGGTAACATAGCTGCGGGGAATAGGACGTGTCCCTCTGGTCTATGGTGCCTCCTTCTGTTTCTCCTGGTTTCCACCACTGACCCTGGAACCCGTTTCACCATCGTTTTCCCCAGCAGCAGCTTTCGCCAAGCATTTTCCTGAACCGTGGAACCTCGGACCAGCGTTTAAGCTATGGTGTGTAGTGGAAAGGTGGAGCCATGACGGTATCATTCATGGGTAATGGCGTCTTGCCTGGCCTTTCGGACCCTTCCATCATCACCCTTCGCAATGCGATGGCCCCTCTGTCGTTATTTCACCAAATCGAATACGTTATTCCCAGTTATGGGGCTTTCGCACTCAGCTCAGGCATTTTCTATGGGGACACCTTTAGTCGATGTCCAGATTTTTGTGTTTTTGGCATTGGTAGTCAGGGTTCAGGATTTGGATGACCATTGGTACCTTAGGACAGTGCAGGATTTTTACACAAGGTGCCCCATAAGCAGAAATGGTTACCTAACCATTTCTGAAATTTTTTGGCTAAGGAAAAAATTGTAGAAAATGTATTAGAGTGGATTAGAGATTTTTTTCCAAGTCGAAGACGATTCATTGCACCCTTCGCTTTCCTTTGTATTAAGCATCACTATTGCTAGCAGCGATTTTATTGCCAGCAGCCCTTCTATACCCTTCCCTTCCCTTTGCGTCGCCCTGGCCGAAAGGGAGGGAAAAAAAGTCTCGAAATCTCGTGTTCGCACCCCCCTGACTATTTACGAGCAGCGCGACACATTTTATTTCACGTTCTCACAATCCGAGATATACTGCATCGAGCGTTATACACATCGACGAAGAACTGTGCTTTTGCCCAGTCCGTTAGGGCGCTCTGAAAGCCTTAGCCCATCGTAAAAGAGCGTTGCTTCAGTTTTATTTCATTTTATTGTATCGACTTCAGAGAGAAGCCTCTGCAGAAGCAATTTCGGTGAGAGAAGAGAGAAAAAAAAAAAGGAGCAGGGCCGATGCACTGCACTACGAATCGGGGAAAGGAACAAAGGATCCCGATCAAAGTGACGTCAGGATTGAGGCATAGCAGCTGCACTTTTTCCCTCATAATGGAATCCCAAACTCGTACTTTGTGGTTCGAACAAAGGACCACAAAGTACGAGTTCCCCTTAAAAAAAATTCGGGTCCCCCAAAAGTGACATTCGTACCTTGTCATTCACTTATCAGTAAATAAGGGACCACCTGAACCAGGTATTCTTATCACTACAAAAATCGGAAAAAAATAAAGGGGTGTTGGGGGAGTATCCCTTTCCCAGTCGACTTGGACAAAATGAATTCATAGAATCCATCCGAGGCACCACGGAGTGTGAGACTCGTGCGGCCTTGAATACGAAATCGCGACGGGGTTGGTCGAATTGGATTTCCGTGTAATTAAGGCGTGCACGTGGTCTTCGGGTCTCTCGCCGCCAGTCGACTGGCGGCGAGTATTAATAGGACTCTGTCGTTTCGTGCGCTGCGTCGGTGCCACGCGACGAAGAGGAAGAGCAGCAGACCCCGAAGAGAGCCTCCCGTAGCTCCCAGCTGCCTCTACAGGGTGATTCAGAATATTTTTGTCGTTGAGAAAAAATAGTTTACCATCTCCGGAACAAAGTTACTCAGCCGTTTTTCGTAATTCGCATTATTTATTATTTTACAAGCATTAGAAAAAAAAATTACCCAATGGGGACAAATAAATGAATGAATATTTAAAAAATACTATTTATAGTATTTTTTAAATATTCGTTTATTTATTTTCCCATTGGTCTACTGGTTTATTCATTTATTTATTTGTTCTCATTAGTCTATTTTTTTCAAATTTTTAAGAAATAAATAAATATTGCAAATTACAAAAAACGGATAAATACATTTTTTCCCGAGGTGCTAAGCTATCATTCTTCAATGGCTGACAAAATATTCTGAATCAGACTGTATAGATACAACTCAACTGACTCTGCCTTCGTCGAATGCACTGTTTCGATGGGACGAAAGCTCTCTTTCTCTCTGTTATACGCAGCTCCCCTGCTCCCCCCTCCCTTCACTCCTTCTCCTCCTCGCCGCCTGCTATATAGGTAACTTCCACCTTTCGGACGGCTACATTAGTCAACGTCCGACGCCACCGCTCCTTTTTTATACCCGCGAGCGGGCGACTGGATAATTAGTCAAAGCTCGTTGAATTTCGTTCGTGTCGCTGGTAACCAGCTTCAACCAAGATCTCTTTATGCCGGAGGCTTGGCTATATATATTTTTTTCTCCGTCGGATCGCTGATGTCCAAATCACAACAATGAGGATCTCATGAATGACGATTTAGGGTCGGCTGGTATTTTTTTTCTGGATCTTCGTTGTTCCAATGGTTTTGTGTATTTTACAACGATTTTTTAACGAACTATTTTTTTGTACTTGCGGTTATAGCGTTCGCCAAGGTCAATGACCTATGATGGAATTTTAGGAATCCAACTCACCTGAAACATAAAGAAAGACACAGTTGATTACTTTGATTTTTTTTTGCGATCGGTAAATAAGTTCTTAAAATTCGCAATCGTTGAAATTGTGCAAATCGTTTGAGATTCTCCTTTACTTTATTTCCTGTTCTTTTTCTCCAGTCGCGAAGGTAAATATCCCAAATCCTTTGGCTCTCTTTGTTCCCTTTCGCTACTTTTCTTTTATGTCTCTACTAAACGACGCGGAATGGCGAAAAAAAAACCGTCGTATTCTCTGTGCGATTTGGCGAGCTTTAGCGAGTCTTATCTCTTCACGCTCGAGAGAATCGTCGGAGGCGGTATTAGAAAAAAAAAACTCGTGGAAGGTACGTGCGGAAGAAAGAGGCTCCGCTTGGCACGAAGCCTGAAGCGTGGCAATACGTTTTTCACGGGGGATGAGCTCACTTAAAAAAAAACTGAGCGCTTAGCATAAAATTAAATGGCTGTTTAAAATTTTTTGCCATTTTTCCAGACATTAACCACCAAAACTTTTCACATCTTTTTTTTTTTATAAATCAATGTAAGCAATACAATAATTCTAAATTTTCAAATAATTTCAAACTGTCTTAAAAAAAATTAATGGCGATGGTCTATAAATGTCAGAGTCTGCTTTGTGAAATTGTGAAGAGCAGAACAGTCGACTCAGCGCCTGGCGATTGACAATCCTCTCTGCACTGCCGACAAACCTGGTTGCCTATCTTCAGGCGCCTCGGACAGAGTTTCTGCCTCTTGCAGAAAATATTTTAACGGTCTCCTTAATTTTTTGGAAATATTAATACCGTAAAAAAGGATATTACACAGTCAGGTTGAAAAATGGAGTCAAAAGTGTCGGAGGAATTGATTCGTAAATCGTCGAACGACATGAAATATTTTTTTCCTCAGGGCTTTGCATCCATTCGGAGCAATAATTCACAAATCCGCACAAAGAGGCTCGCGGCGTAAGAATTTCTCTCTGCTTTAATTTCCGAATGCCTTCCATCATCTTCTGGCTCTTGGGTCTCGCGTTTCTCGCCAAGAACGGAGCGAGCTTCGTACCTTGAAGAATGTTTTAATATTCGACCAGGGAGATTTTAATATGGCGAAAGTTTGTCAGTGTGTCTCGGCCGAGCCTAGTCCCGGGGTCGCCTCCAGGCTCCGCGGGGAGCAAAAGACCATCGACCTGTCTGGCTTTGTCGTTGCAACGGGGAATTTTGATAAAGGCGAATGACAAACTTTCGCGAAAAGCCCTGAGAGAGATTGATAAATATTTCGTTGACAAAATTTGAGGGATTCGAATAAAAAATCCATAGAAAAATCCACTAAGAGTCAAACGAAAAATCCATGAACAGCCAAACGAAAAATCCATGGAAAAATCCATATATTACACGGAAAATTCCTGAAAAATAAAAAATTCCACGTAACAATTTTTCTCGCCAAAAAATTCTCCACGCGTCTTCGACATAATTGGCACTTTGGAGTCGCCGATATTTGCTTCTGTTTCCAGAGTCCGCTTCTCGCGGCTTATGGCGAAAATCCAATAAGAGTAGATCTCGAAGGGGCCGCGAAGCGTCGAGGGATAAGCTCGCGTAAAGTTTTTTTTCTCTCCCACCGCTTCGTGTGACCACAGCCGCAAGTTTTGATAGGACTCGCGCCGTCTGAATACGAGATGTGTCGTTTCGAAGCTTGACAAAAGAGACTAGAAGGATGGGGGAGGGTGGCGCTAGGGAAGGTGGAGGGGGAGGTTAGGGGAGCAAGGCCAAAGGGAAGGAGAAACATTGGGGCAACGTCAGAAACCTTTGAGGGAAGACGTCGTCATCCAAAGGGTCGGTAAGGGAGTTTTTAGGCTCTAGGTTTAGGAGTCCAGCTGCGAAAAAGGCATCTTAGCTTTTTCGTCAAAATCCCTGATTCGTGATATGACCGACAAATGACCGTCAAAAAAATTTTTTATAGAAAATAATTCTTTTTTTATTTTTTATTTTTTTTATCAGGTGAGAAATAAAAAATCCCTGAGGAAAATAAATAAATATTTTTTTACCAGATGGGAAGGCAAAAATCCCTGAGGAAAAGGGACGTCCAAGGGAAGGGGGTGAAGCGTGTCAATGACACCAGTCGGCTTCAACCAACCAACCCCCATAGACAAAAAAAAATATGCGGTTTCGTGGAAAGTGAGGGGAATGACGTGGCGCCGGTTTGTCCAAACGAAATCGAGAAGCCTCGTAGCTTAAGCTAAGCTTAACATTGGTATCTCGTCCTGGAAGGGTAAATTAATACCCCGGCTATGACTGCGCTAAATTTAATACAGCGAATTAACCCTGCACAAACAAGATAATATTTGGTGCACGTACGTTATCGCTATTTACGCGGCGTTTATAGTTCGCCCGCTCAGCCCTAATACACACAGCTTCGGTTTATTATACCCTCTCGTAAATTCTAATTAATGCATTTTCCTCCCACTAAAAATGACCCTGAAATGGCACGTATAAAAAATAATAATTTCAGGACGTCTTTTTCAGCGAATGAATTTTTTTTATTTCGCCACTGGATTTATCGCTGCTTCTGGTATAAAATTACCTTATGGTGGCATATTTTATCTGAGCGCGAAACACGTTCGTCATCTGCCATCTCGGACAACTCGTGAAATAATGCTGAGTCGGTGAGTGTCTCATCTTGATTTTTTTTTATTCCTTTATCCTCAAAAATCCAATGATCCAAAAATCCAAAAATCGTTTGCAGAGTCAGTCGCACAAAAATTCACAAGATTCACACATCCACGTCGCACCCCATTACAAATGTGACTTGGGTCACAGTCCCAAAAAAGGCATTTTCATTATCAAAAAAAAAAAATCCCACAATTCCAATAATAATAAATGATATTAATAAAAATCCAAATAATAATTCCAAAAAATAATAATTATCGCCCCTTAATTTTTGAATCCCTTTTAACTGATGTAACTATATCCAACTTGATCACAATCACCTCGCGACACTTTTAAATGCTTCTACACTCATTTTTAACCATTTTTCGCGCCGTTTTCGATAATTTCCACGGAAACTTAGCAGCGTTATTTACGTGACTGGTGGAAAGAAGCGAAAGATGCGAGCTTCGTTGTGGCGGGTCGAACACTAGCCGGCCAGCCGGCTAACGGGGGTGAACACGCTTCGCCGCTACAAGGGGCACGCACCCCTCTGAAAAGAGACTCGTGTGCCCCCCGCCCAATGCTCACATACACACCGAAGCGCCCTGTGTATAGGTGGTGCACAGCGCAACACATTCGATACCCGATGCCGAAGGGATTCTCTCCGCCTAGGCCGAAGACACATGCACACAGAGTCGCCGAGGAGACAGGGGGGGTTGGTTGGGTTCTCTCCTCGCGCGTCGGGGACTATGACTAAGAACCGAGCACACGCTACCCGAGTCGATACGATCCGCGCTACACGAGGCGTCGACCCGAAGCCTCATCATTCGCCATATATGTGTCAGGTCCATACAAAGGAAAAATATTTTTCGATTTTTTTTCCTTTTTTTTTAAATAAAAACGTCCAAGTGATATAATTTTTGCCAAAGTTGAGAGAATTATTTCCCTATTTTTTTTTTTTTTCAATTGATATTTTAATTCATAATATTTTCTGATAATTAGAAATTAATTTCCAATAATTAGAAATTAATTTCCAATAATTAGAAATAGGCAAATAATTTCTGGTAATTAATTTTTCTTTGACTTGGGAGAAAAGGGAAAATAAAAAATTGGGGCTGGACGTCGTTTTTCAATTTGCGATTTGAGGGACGTGCGGAGGTGGTTCGCAGGTTCAGCAGTCGATACCCAATGGAAGGGGGGTAAGATGGGTCTTCACTCTATCAGCCTTGAAGCCCTCTTCGGGTTTCCTTCAGACACCGTCCGTCAGGAAACCGAAGCCTCGACACGTCGCCTAATTAGCATAAAAAAGGGCATGCAACATTTTTCCTTTGTCATCCTTCGTTGCTTCGAATTGATTTTTCATTATTCTTTCTTTTCATTATTATTAGAAAAAAAGAAAATGATAAAAGCAAAGAAAGACAATGAACAACGAGGGAAGAAAAGGGAGAGGGTGGAGCGAGGAAGGGTGAGCCTATGGTGTTTCTGCCACGGAAATATCCTTCATGGGGTCCCATGTGTCTCCGGCTCCTTGCACACAGCTGTGCGTCGGGCGAAGAGACATAAAACTAGAATTCGTCTCGGTCGGCGATCACTGAGAACGAACAAGTGGGAATATATCGATGTGAGAGGAGTAACAATGTCGATGTGTTACCATTGTAAAATCACATTTGCACGTACGTCAATTTTTCATCATTGCTTTTATTGCCCGATGAATATGTCAAAGATTTTTTTTTATCTGACTTCAGACATTTTTTTATTTTTTTTTTTATCAGGAGACATTTTTAGGGTGAAAATGTCGATTTCAGATTTTTTTTAATCTGACTTCAGACATTTTTTTATTTATTTTTTATCAGCCGACATTTTTAGGGTGAAAATGTCTCCTCCATAAGTTGAATGTGACGTCAAAGTGAGGACCAAAAAACCCTCTAATGAAGTTTGGTGGATTCGATGGACTCTGCGCAATCGTCTTCGCTCTGTTGAACCCAATGAGACTGATCCGGAAAATACGCAGCCACTTTGGAGCTATTGAAGAGCCAGCGACGCAACCGAGAATTCTATCCTACAGGTTCGGAAAGCAATTTCCAGGCGTGACATTGGACTTTTCTCGAGTGGGTCCATAGTGACGATGTTCCGAACGGTCAGTGCTGACGTTGCTGGTTTTCCCAGCAAATTCTACCTCCAAACAGTCTACCCCAGGTTTCGCAGCGACCCTTCGACTCAGTGTCAGCCTGAAATTTAATTTCGCAAACACGAAACAGTTTTCCGGGACTGTTGACTGTTTAAAGGGACTCCCTTCAGGAATAAAAATCGCTTTTTCCTGGAGAAAAATGCTCAGGAAAATTATTTTTCTTTGAGAAAGTGCTTCGTTCGATCATTTGAGCCATCGTTACAGCTGTTTCAGTGAGAATTGAGTGAGTCGAGTGAGCCAAATGCGTCGAGCGAATAAACGATCAGTCATAAAACAGACGACGAAGTTTCGAAGGAGAAGCAACGACACTCAAAGCGAGGAGACTGCGAACAATCGATACTCGACACACGTAAGCCTCTCTCCTTATTTTTTTCCTTCGTCCTGACAAACCGATCGAGCATCAGGTGCAAAACACAAATGAAACCGATCACTTTTGCGACGCGACGTCCAATTGTATCAAATATTTAAGTCCCGTAGTGAAATATAACGAAACGACATCGAATAGAATTGGAATAAAAAAAAATAAAAAAATGTCTGCCAGACGCCCATCGCTTTTTACACGAGTCGTATGAAATACAAACCTAAAATATCCGAAGACATTGAACTCCAGGCGTCTCAAAGACCCAATAAAGAACAGAGAGGAAGTTAGGAAAAAAAAAGGAACGAGCCAAAAGGGAAAAATCTATTTTAAAACCGCGCACGTGTCGAGCTTTCGAGTCCCTCAGTCGGTGATATTTTTAAATCCCAAACCCTTTCCTTTCCTTTCGCTGCGTTTATTCGCGAAGACTGAGCCAAAGGCAGCCAAGTTGTGTATTTTTTTTTTTTTTTTTGTGAACATTCACAATTTTTTCTGCACAAAAATGAGGCAGATCTTGATCGACCTTTCGACCTTTTCCCAGAAAATTTCTCATTCCATCGTCGTCATTCACCGTCCTCAGTGTCACTTCATTTTGGCCTCGGCGCTTTGTTCGCTCAAAGTCGGCGTTCCCCGTCTTGCGCTAGTCGGGGAATTCCGCCCAGACTCCTGGGTTACAAATGGCGAGACGCTAACGCGGTCGGGACCTTGCTCGAGGGAATCTCCGACGAGGTGAGTGGGGGGAAGGGGGGGAGGACCTGGCACAACCGAAGCAGCAACCCCAACGCGATCATCACGAGAATAAAGCGCTATTCCCGGTCCCGTTTAATATTCATAACTGCCACGGTTAGCGCATGCGCAGAGTCAGGAGTCGAAAAACAGAGGGCGAAAGTGGCTACGTTTTCCCACGGGGTCAAACCGGGTTTCGCGAATTTGTATTAATTTACGTATTAAAATTGCCTGGAATCCCACATTGTTGTCCTGGAGTCGTCACCTCGAGTCGGAAGACTGGGTTCTCTAATATTTATAGGAATTAGCCGGAAGGGAGAGAAGCCAGGATCCGACTAATAGGGTTTAACGTTGACGGATCTGCTCGGGTTGGGAATTTCCCTGACGTTTCATTCGGGAAGACAGGTTTAGGGGTGAATACTGAAGGGATGTCGTCAGGAAATATCCAGAAGCTTTCAAGGTCACATTGCAAAACCACTGGAAAGGCCATGTAGACCCCAGAAGCTTCCAAGGTCACATTGCAAAACCACTGAAGAAGCCATGAAGACCCCTTCATCCATTGTCCAGCATCGCCGCGTTTTTTTTTATCCTCAGGGATAGATCAAGATCAAGATGTCTCGATCCGTCGATAATTCACAGGTTATCCAGGATGTTCCAGTTCCGAGGAAAAAGTCCAGCCAATCGAAGACGATCTTGGCCACCAATTTGTCCAGGAAGGCTGTCGTCTAATCCTGGCTTAATCCTTGAGGGGTGTCCTCTTCAGGTTCGCATCTGAATCCGGACAAACGGCAGAGATAGTATCTGGAGGAGAAATCAGAGAGCTGGAGGGAATCGGGATAGCCCGAAGTGTAACACATAGCCGAGATAAGAGCCACCATTTGGTTTTTTTGCCTCAGTGTCGTTGGGAAGCAGCGACGGTGGGATTAGAGGTGGAAGCAAAGAGCAAAGAGGTGGAGGAGGAAGTTGGAAGGCTGGAAGAGATTCCATCTGCATCTGGTACTCGACACAATGTGTCTTTGACCCCCCAACCCACCTCAACCCAAGAAGTTGCTCTGAGCAAAGAGACCCCAGGAGTTTAATGTTAGGACCTGCCGAATCCTGCAGGTCGATTTAATTCCAGGGACCCTGGACAAATATTGCTCCCAAGCAAACTTCGACCTTCGCTTGCTGTCCAGCTTTGCACTGACTGAGAAAACAAGCTCCAAAACGTGTCTAAGTTATTTATCGAAGGAGATGGACCAGTCAGCGAAATATCGACGAAGGTGTTGAACAAGTTTTTTCGATGCTTTCGATGGTGACATCTATAAACACTGATTAAGATTCAATTCTGATTAGGTTTCCAGGATCTAAAATTGGAAGGTGAATCCCTAAGGTCCAGATGATACTATTCCTGACTCGAGGCAAGTGAAGGCCACGCCAGATGATGTCGGATACTCGGATACACGACGTGTAGACTGAGACATCAATTAGCGGATGCGTATCGGGACGATAAAGCGAGAATTCCAAATCGAAAGCGAGTTTGA
Source organism: Itoplectis maculator (assembly GCA_964034905.1). Lineage (NCBI taxonomy): Eukaryota > Metazoa > Arthropoda > Insecta > Hymenoptera > Ichneumonidae > Itoplectis > Itoplectis maculator. Next base: position 6,610,974 of record OZ035869.1, read on the forward strand.
AACGAGTTGCCGAGCGATCGAGAGGCGATAGCGCGAAAGGCTAGTAGACGAAGATAGAGCGGCTCGTGTGGCTCGCGACGATCTTATCGATGTGGACAGCGAGACGTTGCAGCGACGTTAAAAAAAAAAAAAAAAAAAACCCAAACGATGCATTTTCTCGGTTGGACAGGTGAGGAGAAAAAATGCGAATTATCGAAGGCCGAAGGAGCTCTAAATACCTTTTGCCGGGCCATCGCGTGCAATCAGTCTCGATGGGTCTCGATGGATGAAAAAAGGGCAGAGGAACAAAGAAGAATGAGGGAAGCCCCATATGTGCTGATTAAATGCTCAGCCTGCAATAAACTGAGATGCTTGAAGTGCACCGAGAGGAAAAAAAAAGGAGATGATCTGTCGTAAAACCTGGACCTGCATTAATTTGTATTTTTATTATTATTATCATTTTATCGAGAGACACTTAATTGTTTGATTTTTTTGAAAGAGTGACATTTAATTGGCGTGAAAAATTAAACATTTCTATGGACCTAAAATTGGAAGACCATTATTTATTCCTCAAAAGGAACGTTCGTCAGTGTCAAAGTCGAATATTCGAAGCGTCGAATATTCGAAGCCACTCGACTGCGTTTTCGTGTTTCGGTGCTAATTAAAACGGTCGGTAATTAAAAGCGACATTTGACACGAAAATAGCTGTGAGATTTTCAGAGCAATGGATAAAGTGCCGAGAAGAAAGTATTAAAATCCGTCGGTCTTCCCCTCCGCGAAGCACGCAACTTCGCTTCCGCTTCTCCACTTCCTTTGGACTGAATGCAGCTGCAGAGACTGCTGGGAGAAAAAAAGCAGACGCACTCCTCTCGTGTCTTTCTCGCTGTGCGTCGGTGCGGCGACGGTGGAGGAATATGGAGAAAGGGCTCGTTATCACGCCCTGTGCGGAGGGATTCTCCGGCATCAAAACAGGCGAATCCCAGACTCGGGGGGAGAGAACTTTCGTGAAGGGGAAGAAGAAGAGGATCGACGGAGAGGGAAGAGACATTTCTCTGTGACGAGAGACTCGGCGACTCTGTCACTCTGTCTCCTCGAAGTCTCCCAGTTTCCTCTCTTGTCACGTCAGATCCATAGTCTCGTCATTTTTTTTTTAGAAATAATTGCACGAGTGGGGAATTTTTAATACTTGGATTTAGAAAATTCTCCAATGAATTAATTTTCCTGAATTTTAGGAGTTTATATTTTGTGCCATCTAAAAAATAATTCGGGGAAAAGAAATCAAATCCATAGTCTCGTCAATTAAAAAAAAAATAATTCCACTAATAATTGCATTGAGAAAAATTAAGATTCCAATGAATTTTATTTTCCTGAATTTTAGAAGTCTTCTAAAAAATAATTTGTGGAAAAAAAATTAGGAAAAAAAAAAGATTGAAAAATCTATGAATTCCACAATCCATTGAGTGTTAATCGGAGTACGCGGAATTATTATCGCCTTCGTCTGGGCGATACGAGGATGGAAAATATGAAGGGGAACGGAAAGAAACGACGAAGACTGGCGTCGAGCACAAGGCCAATCTTTATGAGTCGGCAGCGGCGCAGCGGTTCAACGAAACCGGTGATTCGTGCACTCTCGGTACAGCTCCTCGAGTGGCTCGTTGGAGAGTCGCCGATGTGGCGCGCCCGGCGCATGGCAGACGAGGAAATAGAGTCAAGTGAGTGCGATGACTGCAAGTGAAGCGCGTGATGACTCCGGCACCGGTGTAAAAGGTTCCGGCCGGTGATCACAGACTCAATTTTCCACGCCGGTGCGAGCGATCCGTCTTCGCGGTAAACGTCTTTGGACTCCAATGAAGTAAAAAAAAAAAAAATTAATTCTACCATTTTTTCTACAATTTTTTATTTAATATTCATATTTGGAAATGGGTCTTGAGCCTCCAATTAAAAATTAGTCCAAACGTCTTTGGACTTCAATGAAGTAAAAAAAAAATCATTTCTAGCTTTATTTAGCAATTTTTTTTATTTCTATTTTTTATTCAATATTTGGATTTGGAAATGAGTCTTGAGCCTCCCAATTAAAAAATAACATTAACCTAACCGTAATGGACGTAAAATTGTGTTAACGAGCAATTCAACCAGGCAACAAATCCTCGCCACGATCCGGCCCACGACGGACGAATTTATATCGACCAAAGTGACACTGAGAGCGTGAGTAAATGCGTTTCGGCGGAGCGGCAGCCGAGGATTAACGATATCTCGTCACGCGAAGCGCCGACCGAATATTTCGGCACCGACGACCGGGAGTTATTTTCATAGGTCGAAATCGAACCGGCATGAGATACCGGCGACGCGGTACCAAGCAACGACGATTCAACCGAATAGTTTCCTTATCACGAAATAGAAAAAAAAAAAAAAAAATCGTCAATCAATTAATTAAATCCAAGATAAAAAAAATCCACTAGCCTCTAAAATAATTCCTCGTCCCATTGATAAAAAATTTCATATTCTTTCCAATTAAATTTATTTCCCACATTCCAATGAATTAAAAAAATCGCAAAAATGTTACCTGTTATTTTTTACAGGTGCTCAAAAATCTTCAGACATTTCTTGTATCGTATCCTTGTTTTTTTTTTCAAAATTGTTCGCTCACTTTTAACCAACAATTCACTGCGAAGGATTTAGTAAATAAAAACTCGTTGATATCGTCGAATTTGTAAAAAAATATGTAACACAGAGAAGGTTCGGAGAACGAAACGTCGGTTCGAAGGGAGAGACGCGTAGATTGTGCGGTGCGTTAGCCGTAGTCGCGGCACGCGAACTAAACTCAGAACATTCCGTAACAGAGAGCCGAGGCGGCTGTGCGCGCCGGGGGAATCGAGTTGAAATCCGGAGGTCGGAGGGACTCGGCTGCGGCCGTGGCAGCTCGGCGAGAAGCACGTGGAGCAAGCCGGGCCAACCCCACGCAGCACCGTCGGGGGTGGCACGAAGCGCCAGCGTCAAATTTGCCGCCCCCGCGATGCGCCAACGGATCTCCGCCGCGTTCGGTGTCTCTCTGTACACATCTGAATTGTCCTCCTCGCTCTCGGCGACTATATACAAGGTGATTCAGAATTTTGTCCATCGCTCCATCCATTCCCAGAATTTTATTCTAGATTTTTTTTTTGTGATTCGCATTAATTTATTTCTTGATAATTTAATTATTTCAATATTAATTTATATTTTTTTTTCAATAGGTACCGTTTTTGGCCATCTTAGGGAAAATTGTGGCCATCAAATCCAAAGGAATAAATGAAAATATTTAATGAAATAAAAATAATCGTCGGGTAAGTCATTCAGTGAATTGAAATGCATTTGTAAAAAAATGAATTGTGGGGAAAAATAATTTGGAAAATAAAATAATAAAAATGGCCACAATAGGTACACTGGCCATTAATGGTACATCTACCCTATTTTTATTATTTTTAATATTAATAATAATTTCTTCAGAAACCCTAAAGATTTTTTTTTTCTGAGACAAAATTGATTACCAAACCAGTCGTCATAAAACGACTATTTCTTCACCATTTCCCGTTGCTTCCATCCCTTCGCGCTCTGTTTGCCAGTGTCCTCGCTTTCTCCGTGTTATTCGAGAGCCGCAAGCAGCATCAGGTTGAAATCGAGACGAGGCGAGTGAGACAAGTCAAACGAAACTGGATAGTCGATCGATCAATCAAGCGCGTCGCGTCTCTCGCGTCTCTCGTAATCGAGTCGCCGAGACTGGACGACGAGAGAAGGGACAACAACCCAGGAAAACTCTCTCCAAGGTTTAATGGACGGGAATTGGCTCGTGATTTTATGCGGCGAAGTGCTTCAACGCTGTACATACGTTCGCCATCGGGTTTTGTGTGCCTTCCCTGATCCTCGATGCACACATGAGGTCTTTTCTTCATTAATTTAACGGGTGTGTAATAAAGCGTGATGAAACGCGGTCGTGAGGGGGGAAGGAAGGGAAATAGAGTCCAGCGCCTTGCAAACCCCTCCCCTCACTTTTCTCGGAAAGGGGATGCGTTCTGATGCTGGAAGGGGGTGGGGGAGGGGGGCACGAGGGCGTACGTGTTTTCCCAATAATTCAGAGCGACGAGGACAACCACCCCCACAAAGCCCAGGGTCCCGGGACGAGACTACAGGGCGTTGCAAAAAATTATCACGACTCGAGGATCGTCAGAAAAAAAAAATTCGAAAAAAAAAATCGTTTTTCGCGATTTTCTCCTAGAATTTTTTATTTTTCGGGCAAATGTCGGTGATTTTTGGAATCAGCGGAAAATTTCCCATCGGATAGGGTTTTCGAAAATTGCGAAATCGAAAATTTTTTTTTTCGCAAAAATCGCAATTTTTTTCAAGGGGTACCCCTTCTAAAAATTTGCGATTTTTGAGGATCAACTTTAAAAATCTGCGAAAAATCGAAAAATCGAGATATCGCGTTCCGCCATGCGGCATTCTCTTCGTTGAAGAGTCTTCTTTCGAATGCAAAAAGAAAATCCCGATTCCATTCATCCAAAATAAAATGACACCGATTTTAGTAAAGGCCCAAAATTCGAACAAAATGAAAAATCGTTTTTCGCATTTTTCTCCTCGAAATTTTTATTTCTCGGGCAAAAACCGATCATTTTCAGAATCAGCGGAAAATTTCCCATCGGATAGGCTCTTAAAATTTCGTTAAATCGAAATTTTTTTTTTTCGCCAAAAAATGAGCCAATGAGAATTTTTTTCCAGGATCTCAAGGGCATTTGTCCGTTATCCGTCCGTCCCATCTCCCCGATAACTCGATGAACAGTCGCGAGACAAGCGCGACGGAGGCCTCGCGTCGATTTCGAAATTTGCGTCAGACAGATCACGTAGCGGAGGACAGGAGCGGTGGGAGGAAGAGAGAGAGAGAGAGAGAGAGACGGATGAGCCGGGGGATTGGCAGGACGATACGTCAGCCGGGGCTCATCAACCGTGCGAGAAGCCACGGTGAATACAAATGCAGGCGCACAACCCCGTGTTTCATCCCCCAGAGCCACCGTCGCCACGCACAGAGCCCAGAGAGGCTTTTTTTCCCTCGCTTCCCTCTCGGAGCTCGATGATGACTTCCCTCCCGTCGACTCGCAGCCTCCTCTCGACATTTTTTTTTGCAGTTCAGCCACGCAGTTTCAAAGCGACGTCCTCCCCAACGCTTTGCAACAATTTTTTTGCATTATACTTTATTGTTTACGTCGGTCTGACACTTCAACAATATTAAAAAAAAATAAAAAATAAAATAATGCCCTAATGTGGAAGCAGCTACTTCCGGTCCACCATTTTAGCCATTCACAAAAATATGCTTGCCACAAAAATATGGGAATAGGCTCAGGAGAAAAAAAATTCCAGGTGAAATAATAATAATAATAGTAATGGGTACTATATATAGAAGCAGCTACTTCTGGTCCACTATTTGAGCCATTGACAAAAATATGCTTGCCACAAAAATATAGGACTAGGCTTAGGAGAAAAAAAAAATTCCAGGTGAAAAAAAAATATAATAATAGTAATGGGTAATATATGTAGAAGCAGCCATTTCCGGTCCACTATTTGAGCCATTGACAAAAATATGCTTGCACAAAAATATAGGACTAGGCTCAGGAAAAAAAAAATTCCAGGTGAAATAATAATAATAATGGGTAATATATGTAGAAGCTACTTTCGTTTCGCCATTTTAGCCATTTACAAAAATATTCTTGACACAAAAAAAAATCATATGACTAGGCTCAGGTGTCGCGAGAACCTCGGTTCTCGAACTGCCAGAAATCCCAGGAGCTTCGAGGCGACTATGTAATAGTCTCGATCACCGATAATCGCCCAATTCCGCGGCACGGCGAAGATAATCCCCTTTAGCTAAAGCTTCCCGCGCACGCGGGAAATGGAAGCCATTTGTGGAAAACGATAGGACAGCCGAGATAACAAAGTGGCCGTCGTGGAATATATCCCGGAATAAACTGCTGGAAAGCGTGTCTGGAAATATCTAATCACTGCACACGTGTAACCCCAGCGGATTTTCCAGCGGCGGACAACGGAACTGCAGAAGCGAATCTGGAGTCGCCTGAAGCTTCGTGGAAAATCAGGGAAAAGGGGGCAAAGGATTCTGAGGGTCAGAACGTGGATTCAATGTTGCGGTTGGTCTGCGTTCTGAGCTCGAAGAGGATTACAAAGACAGTGGACAGATAGCTGCGCAAAATGTCCAATTCGAAACGAAACGTCTGATGGCTTAGAAACGGAGCTTCGGACAATTAAGGAGATTTGCCTGTAGATGATCCTAATGTCAGTTCGAATTTTTTGACGTTTAATCTGAAAATTTGTAATTAATTCAAATTAATTTTGATGACGTTCGATGCTTCTCAATTGATGCTTCTGAATTGATTGACGTTCTCAATTTTTATGCCTTGATTCCTGTTCCACTTCAGGATCTCCATAGCTTTGTCCGGATGAGCCCCACCTATTCCCTATTTCCGGCATAGGCCCTGCGTTTCGCTAGACGAGCACAGCAGACGTAACAAGCCAAAGGGAGTCGAGAAAACAAGCCAAAGAAGAACGACCCAGCATTGATGTATCGTTTCAATTGTCTCAAGAGACTTTCAGCCCCGCTGGGAGGCAACCCTGGTCCTGAAGAACTAATAAAAACCACCGATCTTCCGTCCGCCAGACTTGTGGGGGTGTTGGGTCACCCTAATCCATCCTGTTGCAAGGACGTCTGCTATTTTTATCGTCCTTGAACTCGCCTCGTCCCAACGACCATTTTTCAATGATCATCAAGCTGAAAGTCTTGGAAATTTCGCCTCATAGGTTTGACGACGCAAATCCTAGCAAAGTGGATTGGTCGAATTGAATGACCAAGGCTTGAACTTCATTCGACGATGACGATGAAGCCACGCGGATGGAGATCCAGGAATCCGAGTGTCCAGCTTTTGCCCACAAGCGGTTGAACCCTCATATCACTGGAGCTTCGTGCATACGCTTAAACTGTTGTCCGACTGGGGTTGGAAGAGCCAGGAACGTTGATGGAAGTGGCACAATCCCAGTCCCTCTCATATAAACCGACAGTGCTTGAAGTTCCCCAATGAGCGATTCTCATGTAAACGACATCCTGCGATGCCCTTTGGTGACCGGTCGTAAAACGCCCGTGACGACACCTGCCACGCTTGTGGATTCCTGCGGTTCACTTCTAGAGAACACCCCTAAAAGCTTCGGACCTGGGAAAAGCTGTTCCCTAGCAAATCCTAATAATTCAAACGTGGCTGGATTTTTTCAAGAGTATCCTCAGCTGAAGTAACGTAACCTTCCGACTCTGATCACCGAGGAAATGGTCCTATTTTCCTCGTTGAATGTATCGCCAGTTGAAAAGACTAGACTCCCGGGGGCCGTAGTATTCAAAGCAGAGGGCTTGATACACATAGTACGGTAAAAGGGGGTCGTATGGACCACCGCAGGACCACAAATTCTATTTGGAGACTCGTGGAAAATGCCGGGTTTGCTGAGGGGTTGGCAAGTGTAACCACCCTCGGGGCAGACGAAGACGAGGGCTGAAACAGAGAGAGGGTAGGTGATCCGGGGTATCAGCCCTCTTGCGAAGCGACAAACCGAGTTCACGGTGAAAGTCTTCGACGGTGTCTTGTCCACCCAGCGAATCGAGGAGCCTAATGGAAGTCCAGGAAACTGGTCCAGCGACCAGAAGGTCCAAATTCCTGGTCCATCGGAAATAAGAAGCGACGTTTCGATGAATTTCATCCTGTCAGCTGTTCCCAAAGACGGAACTAAAGGTCCAACCTGTCCGAAGTTGTAGGCTTTATTTTTGTGGACTTCGATGGACAAAATGGTCTAAAAAAAAGAAGAGAGACTCGGTTAATGTCGACGTCGTTAAACGCTGCTGCGACGGAGGAGAATAAAAAAGCGAAGGCGGACTATTTGGCTAGCTCGCAGATGTTGGGATGGGTTTTCGAGCCGGTGAGCACTTTCCTGAAGTGCCCTCACCGAGCACTCACCGACGGAGGCGTTGCGAGGGTTGGGAAACTTGTAAGGCCTTCTCTCTCTCCATCTTCAGGCAACTTCGGTCGAGACAGTTTGAGCGATACACGCGCTGCCATCGAGAGTGAAAGCTGGGATGATGCCCCAGGCGCAACTGCAATGCAGTGCAGAGTGCGGCATCCACTTGAGCTCAGGAATTCTCTGGACCGAAGAGTGAAGCGAGACATTAGCTTCGATGAGTATTCGTCGCTTGAATGTTATCAATGCTACTCATCATTTTTAGGCTCAGACTATTTACTATAAATAAATAAATTTTAGAACCAGATTAGGGGCCTTATCAATGTTATCAACCTTGTTTTTTTAGCACCACTGTATTTATTATAAATAAATAAATTTTAGGGCTAAGTGAAGGGAAATTCAAGCCTCGAAACTGAACAGATGAAAGGTCTGAAAAAAAAATAGGAGAACAACAAGAAAATAATCGAATGAACCAAAGCGAAAAGGGGAAATCGAGGGAGACGGAAAATTGATGACAATATGCTGAGCAGAAGCTACGAGGCCCTATTCCCCGGCTAAGGGCACTTTTATTCAAATTCTCTCATGACATTCGATTTTCGCGTATCGATGCCGTCTGCCCACGTGCTCGGAATACAAATGCCTCTTGTCTCGATTTTTCCCTCTCATTCCCTCCTATTCTTCTTGCTTATTTTTTTTTGCCTGCGTCCTCTGGGGAATATATTCCCTCTCCTCCACCGCAACTCTATTTCCCGCTCGGGGAAAGAATCGTTTGCCTTTCTCCTGCGAAGGGTACACACCAAACGAACCGACGGTGAGGAGAGGGGGAAGTAAAAAAAAAATATAAGTCGAAAATAAAAAGTAACGAGCCCGAACGGTAGGATCAAGTGGAGGCTCTGTGTAAAAGCTGGAAATGAGCTTCGCTCGTTTGCGAGGCGAGCATTTTTCTCTTAAACGCCGTTTATAAGAGACCCTCGGAGCTCATTCTCAAAGTTTACAGATAAAATCAGTGAGCCGCTATTTTTTTTTCGCGTTATTTCGTCGCGAAGGGTTTTTGCAATTTCTCGACGTCTCTGATGACATTTTTTTTCTGTGCTTTGGCATCGATGGTTGCTTTAACGTTGCTTAAGATTTTTTTTTTTTAATCAAGAAATCGTTTTCAGCGGACTGAACTGAGCTTACGTCCTTAATGGTATGGATATAAAAATTAAAGACGGTAAAATCGAAGGCGGAGGGACAAAAGGGGGAGCTTCGAAGTAAGCGGCGATGGCTGCTGCGGAGCACTGGGGAAAATCTCTCAATTCCCACGAGCACTCTCGAAGGGGGGGGCGGGGGGAGGGGCACGTGACGCCTCGTAAATTCTGCGGGACGTTTTAAAATGTCCCTGTGCTATATAGCAAAACCGCGGTCGCCCGTTGCAAAATTTCTCTTTCGTCTCCTCGTCGTTTCAGCTTTCCTCTCAACCCCCTCTCTCGCTCCGTCTCTTCTCGCTTCCGGTTCGATTTTTCGTTGGTCCTGGGACAAGGACGGAGAATATTGCGCATGCGCGATTGCCATAAGTGAGTGTGAGTAAAGGAATAAGGAACCCCCAAAATATAAAGAAAACTGCAGCGAACAAAATAAGGGTTGGTCGAAGGGGAGGTGAGGGACCCGTAGGGTGACCCAAAAACGAGCATACGTGCGTGGCGCACGATCGTCTCGCAACACGGGTGACATTAGCATTCCAGATTCGTGCGGACTATCCGTCTCGAATACCGTCCCAAAGGGAACCTCGGAATTCAAACGATTTCTCGATCGAATTTTGCGTTGTTTTCCAGCGGATAATTTACGAGGAGGCGGTGCGACAAAACTGCGGAGTGGAACCGCACTAATAGAGATTCCCTCGTGGGCTGAACACCGGAATTGAGAAAGTCCGCGATGCGGAAGAAAAGAGGCGGTGGGAATAAAATGAGAGGTGCGAGGGGAGTCGAGACTCGGAAAACGATGAGAATGGCCATTGTGATTTCAAGTTTTCAGGGATTGCGCCTTAAGAATTTTTTTCGCTGATCAGGAACAGTGGAAATGGGTTGATAATCATGAACCGATCGACTTGAAAAAATTAAATGGCAGTGGTTATCGTGGCAATTTTTTTTTTTTTTTTTTTTTTTATACTGATGCACTGAAGCTTATTGGACGAGTTGGTGGTGCGAATATTTTCCTGGAGTGAAACAGCCCGAAAAGCCTCGTTGGACCTCCGGAAGTAAAGCCCACGATGGATATTACTCTTAATTGAATTTCTCCGATGAAATTTCATCGCGGGGGGTGGTCTACACTTTCAGAGGCTACCCTCAGGTCTGCTACTTCGGTGACGGCTTATGTCGTCTCGAAGCGAAGGAGCTTTTCTACCCTTCGCCACCTCGTCTCGCATTTCTCGTCTTCAACCCTTTTTGCGTTTGTTCTTCCTCTGAATTCTTATCCAAAAAAATTCATATTCTCTTTGGCAATCCGACGTCACTTCACTTTTCCATTCCTGTTAACCTAAAAAATGACAGAATTTCATCCTTTGGATTCTCATCCAAAAAAATTCATATTTTCAACGACGTCACTTCACTTTTCCATTCCTGTTAACATAAAAAATTCACAAGCACGTGACACATTCACATTTTTTTTTTTTCTACGTGGAAATATATATGTAAATCGTCGAGCGCCACTTTCTGTTTTCAGAAAAAGATACTGACTCGCGAAGTCGTTTTGGGAAAAACCGGAGACATCGTCGAGGAATGTTCTGCCATTGAGAACGCGCGGAAAATACAGGAAGACAATCTCGCCAGTATTCAACGCGAAGAGTTAAGGGGAGGGAGGAGGGTTAGGAGGAGAGTATTTGAAAGGGAGAGAAAAGGAGAGACAGCTTCAGTTATCTGCACGTGTTACTCGGAGCTTCTATCTTTTTTTTTTCTCTGGCGACAGAGACTTCCTGTATTATAGATATTCACGCTTTCCATACCGCTGCGGGACTATATAACACGCGCACGCGAATAATATACAAGTACGCGTCGTGGCATATTCGCGGCGAAACGAAAACGAAGGGAGAAGCAGCCGCGAGTTGCCGTTTTCGCGGGTCGCACCCTTCGACGCTTCGTCGCACGCAACGAAGCCACGAAATAGTTTGGGATACGAGGAAAATTTTCCCCTTCTCCACGTGACGGTAAAAATGCGTTCAAATATTTTCTGCAATTTAAACTAAAAAAAAATAAAAATCATTGTCGCATTCTTAAATTTTGTAAAAAAGGGTTTGACACTAGAGGTCTTTTTTTCGTGGGATTTAAAAAAATAAAAATCATTGTTACAGCATTGAGGATGAAAATAATGAGTTATACATTTTTTCAAAAAGGTTTTGACACTAATGGTTTTTTTTTCGTGGGATTAAAAAAAAAATCATTGTTACAGCATTGAGAAAATAATGACTTATAAATTTTGTATAAAAGGTTTTGACACTAATGGTTTTTTTTTTTTTAAGATTTGAAAGTGATGGACATCGCTCAAGGGTTGAATGATGCCACCAGCTTTCGTTGAAGGCACCGGGCGCCTGCTAATCGCCCTTTGGAAAATCAAAGTTCTGCCAATGCCTCGGCGACAGGTGTTATTAACGACCTTATAACAGGAGTTCGGGCGAAGCTAGACCGACCGCTAATTAAATTAATTTCGAGGCCGCTGCCGCCCTTCGCCAGTCGTGGCCACGAAAATTCGATGCAGCTTCGTCGTCGAAAAAGGGGTTGGGGTGGCTCGGCCAGAAATTGGCACTCCAGCCTCGACAGAATGTTACATCGTCGAAACAATGGAAAAGCAGCAGCAGTTTGGTCAATTTTTTCCTAATTAAAAATATCCTTTTTCTTAAAATGTTAACGTCAGCAAAAAAAAAAAAAGGAGAATCTTGAGACAAGTGAAGACGGTTGAATCGACGACCGATAATCCTTTCCCCAGCTAAACGAGAGCCATTTTTCCCCCTGGGAGCGGTTTGAGAATATAGTAAAAGAAGGAAGAAAAAGAAGAAATAACGAAAAAAAGGAAATAAAACGTGAGAAGGCCTTTGGTAGCCGAGTGGAATCTTTAGCGAGGCAGTTGAGGCTCCTCGAAGAGGGAGAAGGTAGAAAGGAGCGAATAAGGCGTGATGGGCGCATCAAGGCTTTCGTTTCAATTAACGCCCTTTCCCTGCTCTCGAAATTCCCTCCTCTCGCTTTTCACTCCGCGTGATACACCAACCGAGGATCCTTCCTCCTCCTTCGGTCCTTTGTTCCTTCACCGCCGTTTCGGAAATGAGGAAGACAGTCTGAGGGTGGCAAGGGCTTTATCAAGGGTAAGTCCTTCAGCCCAACGTGGACCAAAATACAAACCCAGGATTTTCTAGAATTCAAGCAAACATCAATAAATAAGGAAAATAAAAAATACAAAATTGGTAAAAGACATTCAGTGAGGCTCATTGCACAAAACCACCTCAGCTGAACATCACCACCTCAGAAAATACCTCAAAAAATACCTCAGAAACCAGCTCATCACATAAAAACCACCTCAGCGGAAATTTCGAATCAACATGTAGACAAAGGATAAATGAGGCTGCTTCAAAAAAAGAGGGAAGATGAAAAACGTTGAAAACCGAAGAGGGGATGCTTCCCGTGTAAAAGTGATGGTTAGGCTGGTGTACAGAAGGTCCTTCCTAACCAGGGAAGAGAGTCGGAAGGAAGGAAACACGAAGGAGAAGTCCCGCGTGAATTTGCATACAGAGCATCTGTCACCAGCCCCTTAGCCTCGGCTTTGGCCATTTTCGACTCGGGATCCTCCTTCTCTCGCCGCTCGCTCTGCTATCACCCACCTCGGATCTATGCGAATAATGGCAACCATTCTTATGGTAAATCCTACGGGGGTGGTGTGTGCCTCCTCCCTTCGTCCTTCCTTCCTCCCAAGAAAATCCCTGTAGCTTTCACTCGTCGGCATTTCGCGAGACTCGATACCGTTCCTCGTCGTCATCCTCCTTAAGAGGGTCGTCCCTCTTCCAGACACTTCAGGGCGAGAGTCCTGTGGGTTATCCTCCGTTGAATGAAGAAAACTTGGGATTGGCGACGCTCGATTACCTATAAATTATTCGATCGGCTGGTGAGAACGTTTCTCCAAGATTTCTTCCTTCAAGCTTTGCCCCTTCTTCGACGAAGGCAGCCGGATTAGAGGATTCCCTTAATTTGCTCGAGGAGAAAAGTTTTCTTTCTACGAAATTGGTTCGAGACGATTTCGATCAGGATTAAGACGTGAAATGCTTTTACATTTGATAGTATTTTTTTTTTTGCTATAATTTTGAGGAGAAAAAGGACGTTGGGAAAATTAGCAAAAAAGAGGCCATCGGCAAAACGATTTCGTCGAGAATTATAATTCAAAGCATTTAACAATTAATTTACAGCAGATCTTCCTTACGAATTATAATTCAAACCTGCAAATAAACGTCACGACCAAAAACCGAATAAAGATGAAATAATGGGTAACAAAAGTGCGTCTCCATTGTCTAAAAGTAGGATAATCGCGGGACGAAAGATCAGAGAGAAGACGACGGAACTGAGCAAAGGGAAGCCCGAAACTCGGGTCTTATCGAATCGACGAAAGGTGAAAGGGACTGAGTTTGGATTCTCGAAACTTTCCCGGGAAAGTTGGCGAAAAGGAGGAGGAGGAGGAGGAGGTGAAGGAGGACGAGGAGAGGAGGGAGAGCCTTTTCCCGATCGCGCTAGAAGCTTTCCAGGCACGAACTCTCGCCGAGCCATTGAAATTCACCACGAATTCCGCTTTCCATTTCTATCCCGGGTCGTCTACCGTCGGGAACGTCGAATGGAGGAGGAGGAGGAGGAGGTGGCAGCAACAAAAGCGAGTGAAGCACGAATCCAACGACGTCGGTGCGACGAACGGAGAGCGAAAGCTGAAGCTCGATATCCGCAGGGCCACTTTGCTCCCCGATCACATCCTCTCCTTTCTTCCTCCTCCTCCTCATTCGCCTCCATCTTCGCCCCTCCTTCCACCTTTGTTTTTCCTCGCGCTCTGACGTCTCTTTTCAGGAACAACTTCGTCAGAATTCCACCTTACTTCTCTATTTAATTCGCATGAATCCGCTGCGGGAATCCGCCTCGTTAGCCAAATCGCAAAAAGGCGATCCTTCTCCACCGATAGTGGAACTAATCGCGATTCTTATCATCTTCTTCCTCTCATTTTTGCGAATCTATAATTGGCTACGCTTTGAGAATAATCAATGTAGTGTCTTTTGGACCTGGATTCGGTCGTCCGATCAGATAGGCCATTTTTGTCGACCTTGAAGTGAGGCCTCAATACAGTCGTCAAGTAGATCCATCCTTAAAAGCTTCAATCGAGAAAAATTCCAACGATCATATGTTGGAATCATGGCAAGAACCTAGAAATGACAGCTGCACGAACAAATCACATGTTCAAAAAAATCTCAGCTTGCCACTGCTGAACAAACGAGTCTAACCCCAGGAGACGAGGACTCACTTCTTCAGGAAAATGACAAAAAGCAAATGCAAAAACAAAACCGTACTGCGCTCGGTTAAATTCGCGGAAAGATGGAGAGTAACGAGGATACTGCTGCAGCGAAGGAGTTGAAGCCAGCGAGTCAAGAGTCGCATTACGAGGATAGGACGTCAGCCGTTGGGTAGAGAAACGAGTATCAGCTTCGAAGGAGAAAGAAGGCAGCAGCAGCAGCAGCAGTCGTTGCTGATCGTTTCACCTTGAAGACATTGGAAGAGAGAAGTCAAGTGAAGTGAAGGTATGAAGAGAGAGGGAGAAAAAGGGGGGGGGGGGGGGAAGAGCACCTTGCCCGGCAAAACGTGACCTCACTGGTCTCGCACGAGCCGCCAGTAGCGTTGGCTGCCATCGAAAACGAGTTTAACGCGAATTTCTCGAGGGAAACTCGAGTTCCGATGAGCGGAGAGGGGAAGGGAACTGGGTTTGGGTTCCGAGGGAGACGAGGATAGGCCTTCGTCTGAACGACAAGGGGTGTTCTTGCCGACACTCCAATGGCAACGCAGCCTGCGGGTGAAAAATAGCAGCGACTTATTAAACGGTAAAAGTTGGTTGCGCGAGACGAACGAGGGCCAAGCGTCGAGGAAGTCGTCTTCTGGAGGAGGAGAGGCCATTTGATATATCGCTAGCCAAACTTTACTCCAAACCGTCGCGTTTCACCCAACACCCTTGGATTTTTTTTCTCTTTTTATATATATACATTGGCCATTGTCAAATTAGGGACCATTTTTCACGGGTAAATGTCACTTCGGGGCAAATGCGTTGGGATGAAAAAGGAAAGGGTCTGGATGTGAGGATGGTATAGATTTTCGAGAGCACTGATGTGTTTTATGATTCTTGTGTTTTATGATACGATTGGCATTGAGGCTAATGGTGAAGTCTGATGAATCAAGGCTGCCATGCATTGAGCCTGAATGCAGAGAGAAGGGACTTCGTTAAATCGAAAAAAAAAATTTTCGCCAAAAAAACAGCAGGGCTAACCCCTTGCAAAAATTTCGATTCATGAGGGTCAACTTGAAAAATTTGTA
The DNA here is from genome assembly GCA_964034905.1 of Itoplectis maculator. NCBI lineage: Eukaryota > Metazoa > Arthropoda > Insecta > Hymenoptera > Ichneumonidae > Itoplectis > Itoplectis maculator. Next base: position 6,626,555 of record OZ035869.1, read on the forward strand.
AAAAATTAAGGAATCGTGATATCGCGTTCTGCCAGGCCTTATTCTCTTCGTTGAAGAGTTATCTTTCGAGTGAAAAAAGAAAATCTAGATTCCATCCATCCAAATCAAAATGACATCGATTCTAGTGAAAGGTTTCCCTGTTCAAGGTTACGAATTGTGGATAAGAAGCCTTGAAAGCAAATCCTAGATCCATAAGACGAGGCAGGAGAAATAAAAGTGGGTAAAGTCTGGCAAAAGAAATAAAAGTGGGTAAAGTCCGATGTACAGTGTCGATTGTTGGCTCCATTAGGGATTCGCACATCCTCTCTCAGTACCCACTCTCGGCACTGGGTATGCTTTCCCACCGGGCTGCTGGGAATCACGGTTATGGGGTGTAAGCCGGTACTTGACGACGTCAGCCCGGGCCGATTCAGCTCCGGGTATATCCACCCGTACGTCGCGGCATTACGCCGAGCGAATATCTCGGGCGAAGGTTCCTCTTCTGCAGGATCAGCCGCTTTAATGTCCCGGGCAAAGCCCCCTTCAGCCTCGGCAGTCACTCTTCTCGCTACTGGATTTCTCTCCTTATCGTTGCTCCGAACGTTCCTCACCGTTGGAATCATCCACTCAGATGGGACCAACGTCACTGGACATGGTTCCAGGTGATCCTGGTGGTTCTTTTCGGCGGTCGTTAGGATTGGAAAAGCTGACCACATTCGAAAGCAACGAGACAAAGGGTACCTATCTAGCCTCCAACTAAAATCATCTGACGGTTCCAAATGATATCCTGATAATTCTTTTCAATGATCGTTAGGATTTCAAAAAGCTGACCACTGAACCTCTGAAAGAATGTACATCAGCCAGAGACAAAGGAACTTCCTATCTAGCCTCTAACTGGCTGACATCGAAAGAACCTACGCTCAAGTCGGGACCAGCCTAGGAAACCAGGCGAAAAAACTTGTACGGCACGACGCTGGGTTGGATTTACCTTGCGGGGAGACCCATGCGATGTGGGACTCACACTGGGCCCCGTTCTTGCTGCTCTTAACCCGCGGCCGAGGAGTGCCCACGCCAGGAGCTTTTTTGCGGCGGTGCCGTCTCCCGTTGCCCTTGTCCTTCTCCTTGGCACTCGCTTTGATTTAATAGCGAAAGGGACAGACGCTCAGAGTCGAGAGAAGAAGCCCCCCTTCCCGGGGAAATGAGAGCAATTTGAGCCTCGCCCAGGAATCTCCCCACCCTTTTGCCACTCGTACTCCCTGCGGCTGGCTAGCTATAGTCCCTCGGACGGTGCACCAGCCGTAGAGTCCAGCTCGAAACCTCACCGCGCTGCTATATCACGTTTATTATATTACCCGCGGCTTGGAGGAAAGAAGCGAAACGAAGCGAAAAGAAAGGACAGGAAAGGAATGCTTCTATCTTGTCCAGGAATTGTACAGTAGGGCCTCGCCTAACCCTTGTAACAAAACGTTGTCGAAAAATTTGTGGTATTTTGTTATCACTCAGCCAGGAACTGATCTGGATCAGGATGACACTGGCCTGACCAGGACCCGACTAGTGCCAACTTTAACGCCATACATTTTCTACTAGGGTAGAAAATCTGTGGCATTCTGTCACATTCGACCTAAGTCAGGTACTGATCAGGCCCGGACTGGAATGACACGGACCTGACCGTAATTTTTCCACCAGTGAAACTAGTTCCAAGGTTTCCAAGACACAGCAGTATCCTGATTCCTCTTCATTGGACTCTTCCCGCACCTCAATGCATTGGATCTCGATAGTGCATCGACTCTCGAAGAAATTGCTTCTGCGGTAGATTGTGCAGCGATGCACTTTATATTACCCACTGTGCTCTGCGGTTGCCAGCTCGAGCTCTTAGCGCACCTTCCTCCTCCTCTGCAACGTTAATTCAAAGCTCCGGGTTCGACCTAATCGGTCGGCGTCGATCGTCAGAAGAGAAGGAACAAGGCGAGGATGAATGAACGGTGGCGAAGGAGCACTGAAACGGAATTGCGGTGGGTGTCGACCTTAGCACCGGATACTGCCGTTGGGGCAATTGTATCGAAGCAATATTGCTCCGACCGATTTATCCATTTGCCGCAGCATCGTGGGATCTGTTTTCAATCCTTTCAGAGCCATAAGTCGATCTGGTGGACTCTGATACAATTCAATGCTCCGGTTCACCCAATCAGTCGGCTTCGAGGATCAAAAGACGAGAAACGAGACGAGGATGAATGAACGAATGCGTTTTGACCTCGGTTACCGGATGCACTTGATCGCATTGCAATATTGCACCGACGATTTGCCATAACACTTGGGATATGTTTTCCATGGTGTTTGGGTTGAAAACCGCAAATGGTACCACTGGCTAAGTGGATATTATCGTTGAACCTGTGGAATCCAATATGGCGATGATAACTGAACCTGATGATGGACATCTGAAACTTTGGATAATCCTCTGATAGTACTTTGAGGTCAATGGTATGACGATAATCTAGGGAACAGTCCACGTGTACCGTTTTTCCAAACTATGGAAATCAATATGGCGCCTGCGCCGTGCGTAACATGTTTAACGCCGTGGATTCCAATATGGCACCGACAAATTACCATTCCTACAGCCACAGAGCCACGCAGCCCGAATACCAAGTTCGTTTCCCAGTACTGTTGGCTTCGGTAAGAAGCTAAAAAGAATTACCAACGTCGACGACGAAGGAGAAGAAGGGACTGAAGAAGAGGCAGCCGGTCAACTGGGAGAACCTGGCAACGAGCTGCAAAAGCCTGCGCACCACTCTTGCCTTCCACCTGCTGCTAATTCACCGCTTGACGCTGCTCCTTATAAACCCCGCGAGCCGCGAAGATAGACATCCGAGCGAGAAACGAGAGTGTCTGCTGGTAAAACGCTTTGCTCTGGTCTAACGAAAGCGAGAGTTTTGCAGCGGTGGCCGAAAAAGGAGACGAGTTCCCGCGCGCTGTCAGTCGTCATACCTTAAGCTTGAGCAGACCTGTGGGGAAGAACAGTGAGCTTTTTTTGTCCAGAAGACTGATATGGAGATTACACGTGTCCTATGAGCGGCGGATTCACAGGTTGCCAATTCGGAATTTAGACTGAAGAAACGTGGCTGTCGGTTCATGCTAATCGAGTGAATCCCCTGGTGAACGAAGACACGTGTAAACAGAATCGGTCAGCAGGATTACTGTTTTTTTTTTTTTTTTGTACAACGATCCCTGTGGTATTTTCTGAAGGTTCTGATACGTCGCATAGAATCAACGAGGGTCGCGGATGGAGCTGTCGTTGTATATAGCTCCTGACGTGGAAGAAGCGACGAGTAAAGGGAAGACGAGGACGAAAAGGTACGAGAAAAAAAAAAGCGAAGGGCATATCTCGCCCGTGAATCAAGGGTGGTTCCTCCGGGAGTTGGAGTCCCGTCGTCGGCGTCGTCCTTAACAAACTTATTTCAGACCTCGGCGAGAGAGGTCTGCCGGCGCCGGAAAAGAGGGACCCCAGCTGGGTGGGGGAAATTGGAACTAGGGACAGAAGAGGAAAGGTTGGCCCACCTTCCAGAAACTCTGAAGAATTCGAGGTAGAAAAATAAGGCAGGAAGGGGTTCCCCCCCCCCCCCCCCCCCCCCACCTCTCCTCCCTTTCGGTGGAAGAGGTGGCGAAGAAGGAGGAAAAACTGAGATGAAATAAGAGTGAGAGTCTAGCTTCGTCGAGTTACGATCAATAATAGTCCTTTGGATAGTCGCTGAGGATGATGTCTGTGGAAAACCAGGAGGCAGCGAACCCTGGACCAGAAAGGAGGGGAGGTGAGGGGAAGGGATGGGGAAAAAGAGGAGAAGGGATGGGGAAAAAGAGGGGAAGGGATGAGGAAAAAGAGGGGAAGAAGTTTGCTCTTTCCCCTCAGAGTTGCTGTGCATTTCGTGCGTAGCTTCGCTAATTCCGATCGACCAATCAAACCCTACCATTTCTTTTCTCTCCTTTCATTTAGGGATGTTCGTTCCAGGGGAAGAAAAAATTGGTAGAATCGAAGGGAAGATGAAGTTATGAGTCTCTCACGCCATATTAGCTGTGTTTTGGGGCGCGAATGAGAGTCAAGACGGATTACGTCTTGTATGGGGTTCCCCATAGCCTTCTTCAAGGTCTTCTTCAAGGTGAGGACATTGACGAGTCTGACTGAACTTCGCAATCCTCGTTCCAAAATCCCATCCCCATTGCTAACAACTTAAGACCCTTTTAATCGACCCTAAGTACCGATTAAGTCTACACGCACGTTTTTACGTCTCCTGAATGTCAAAACCTGTCCTGCAATTTATTTCCCCACCCCTCATTTATCGGTGGTCCGGTAATTGGCGGAGACTTTATGAATTTAATCGTCACGCAGATTATGCAAATAAAAATAATGAAAAAATGAAAAATAAAAAAAAGAAGAACCCGGTTGGGTCGTTTGTGGACCGAAGCTGAACCCAGATTATGATGATGTGCGAGACGCTTCGATGAACACTGCGGAGGGGATTTCGATTGGGAGCCACTGGCGGCAAAACCAGGCTTAAGGCTCCTCTTTTCCTTCTCCTTGTCTCGCCCATTCGCCGTTGCATCTTCCTCCGTGCATTCCCGATGCCCGTTGCACCACCTCCGCTTGCCACTTCTTCTCCTCCTCCCCCTCCCCCCCTGCCCCCTACATCCCCCCACCCTTTGCATTCTAGTTCCCTCGCCGCGAGATCGGAGCAACCGACGACGACGACGACGACGGCGGCGGTGCACATTCGCATGTAACAGCGGCGGCTGTATCTATAAAACCCGCGTTGGGATATATATAGATAGATACATACAAGCTAAGGTATAATAGGTAGTAGGCAGGAGGTAAGTCGACGTCCTAGCGGGGAGCCCATTATCGCCTCCCGGCAATCTACACTACGACTCGTGGCTTTCTTATAAGCGCGCGCATCTCGCCGCAGCCTCTGAAAGACCGGAAGACAACTGTTCGTGTACGCTTCTCGCGCATGCGCCACTCTTCGGAGATCGAACGTTGCTTGATAATCGGTATAGCGACGATTCGCAGAATGGACAGCGAAACGGAATGAAGGTAACAAAAGGTTCGCATGAAAATTGTTACGATCTTGTTCACACCTTTGGAGGAAAATTTATAAAGCTGGTCAGGCCCTGGCTAGGGTTGGGTCACCCCGCTCCGGGCCTGACCAGTGCCTCCGGACAAGTTCACATTCCAACTTCACGTGTTATTATAATTATTATTTGTAGGAATGAATGAGGAAAAAAAAATTGAATAAAATGAATTTGAGTGAAAATATATTCACAGCGCTGGTCAGGCCCTGGCCAGGCCCGTGTCATCCGAATCCGGACGTGGTCAGCCTCTGGTTTAAGCCGCATGTCCGATTTTCGAGTTACTCTACACACAGACAAGTTCACATTCCAACCTCACTTGTTATTATAATTATTATTAGTAGGTACGAATGAAAAAAATGGAATAAAATGAATTAGTGTGTAAATATATATTACGTGACGGCAAGGAAACACTAATAGCGAGGAGTTACGTAATAACACGTTCGATACAATAATTTGCAACCCGTGGCAATTCGATATGGGAAACGTTGGAGAGATATACACCGAAGGGTAATTGTAAAGAGCGCCACAGATGCTCGCCTATCAATTACGAAGGTTGGAAAACGCGCAGGCGCCGCGGTCTGAAAATCGAGTCCAACGAGTCTGGAGCATGATCGATGAGAAGTGGATCGAGTGGCTCGAAGAGCGGGCCGGGCCGGGGACTGTATGGAGATCTTGGCGGAATACCGAGTGAAAGCCGAGTCGAGAGCGTGGGCTCTCTCTGTTCTCCTCTTCAATGAATACTCGTCGAGAAGAGCACATCGCTCGGGTCTCTCGACGCTGCTGCTGCTGCTGCTGCTGCTGCTGCTGCTTCTCGTGCGTTACAAAATGGAAATGAGTGCATAATGCGGAGGTACGACGCTAAAGCCAGGACTCTCGAAAAGTCCTCTACTGGGTGGCCTTATTACAAATTTGAAAAATTGAGAAAAATTTGGAACACTCGAAAAAATAACGATTTACTAAAATTCCAATTTTCACGAAAATTAAGAAAATTAGCCTTATCGCAAATTTGAAAAATTCATAAAAATTTGGCCATACTCAATACTCAATAAAAATTTGGAACACGCGAAAAAATTGCTATTTACTAAAATTCCAATTTACACGAATATTAATAAAATTTGCCTTATTGCGAATTCGAAAAATTGATAAAAAATTGTAACACACGAAAAAAATAACGAAACTAAAATTCCAATTTACTCAAAGATTAAGAAAATCCGAGTGGAGCGATGATAACGGACATATATCCGCGGGATGGGATTTTAATACCGCGAAGCCGAAGTGCGAAAAAATTTCCGACCAATCCGGCGCGACCTTTTATTATCCCGCGAGATTCTCTCGAGCGACGAGCTCGGAGATAAAGCAGAGCCGAAAAAAAGACGAGTTTTGCAGTTGCTCTTGCAAAATACCGGCGCAGCAGCAGAAGCTTCGGCTGGGAGGGGTTACAAGCAGGGGCTTTCCAATATCTGTAATTGCCAGAACGTGAAACTCGACGATATTTCACAATTTCCATCCCTCCCTTTCCCCGCAGTATCCGCCGATCGCGGGTGAAAAAAAAAACGCGACGAGGGACACAGGAGTGAAGGGGGAATCGTCGGGGGATAATCTCTGTTTAACTGCTCGTTGGGTGGCACACGTGCTGCTCGGTGGGCTTCGATATGTTGCGCGCTTTGTCGCGAGACTCGCGTGAAAATATCCGATAAAACATTTCAGTCGATAAATAAAATAAATATCATTAAATAAATACCAGAAAAAAAAACATAAAAAAATCGAGGAAAATTATTCTTGCAATGATCAAAGTGAAATTTTTACGAGGCGTCAAATCGGTGCTAGTCAGGCCCTGGCCAGGCTCATTTTATCCCAGCTGCTCGATGGACTCGTATAAAAATATCCGATAAAACATTTCCGTTGATAAATAAAATAAGTATCATAAATAAAAAAAAATCGATAAATAAAATAAATATCATCAAATAATCAGAAAAAAATCATAAAAAAATCGAGTAAAATCATTTTTGCAATAATGACACTGAAATTGGCACGAAACGTCAAATCGGTGCTAGTCAGACCCTGGCCAGGCTCATATTATCCCAGTCCGGCCCTAACCAGCCCCCAGCTTGGACCGAACGTAACAGAAGTAAAGAGGAAGAGCGGAAAAGACATCAGAGCCGCAAGTATGATGTACTGCGTTAATAACCGAAACCTCGCGGACCATCCTAACGATATTTTAAGCTGTAATTAATTTACTGGCCAGGACCAGGGGTCGCCCTTATCTCTCGCCTCACTCTCCGTCGAGTCCAGCCCACGGCTTTTCGGCTGGTCAGAACTAATAGTCACACACGTTGCTTCCACACATATATATATAACAGCCACACGTGTAGGTATATATATATAATAGGGTGTAGGACGTACGTGGGGCTTAAATCTCTGACGTAGAGGCGAGGGAGGCGCGTAACATTGGCGAAGAGGGAGGAGAGAACCGGACACGGCTGTCCAGAATGTGACTCGAGCCGCGTGATTCTCTTCCTGGTACCGAGCAATGGTGGCCGAGGCAGAATCGATCTCGTTTCGCGCTCGAACGAGCGGAATCGATCGTGACTGCGAACGATTTGTTGCCCCCTTTGTATTTTTTTTTTTTTTTTTTTTTTTTTGAGCCTCTTCTACATCTGTTCAGTCTAGTCCTCTTTTTCTCAATCGATACTCATTCCATTCGTCGTTTCACATATAGAAAAAAATATTTCTAGGTAGAAATTTGTAAATAATTTTTTTTTATTGGAGGTTCGCCATTCAAAACTATCCTAAAGCGAAGATAAGAGCATCGATAAAAAATTTAATTTCAATTTCTAAAGCAGTGACTCACAGCCTATTTTTTTTCCTCTCAAGTCTGCCATCAAAGGAGCTTGGATATTTCGTCGAGCCACTATTCCAAACCCAAGGTCACTCCACTAAATTATTCCTCAACCTCTCAGAAGGAACGTCAACAGTGTGTTATGATTTTTCTAAAACCGGTCGCTTGGACGAAGCTGAAATTCAATGCTGCGTCTCTTTCTCTCTCCTGGCTGAAAAGGCTGTGTGACAAGTGTCTCTGAAAAGGAGTAGAGAATTGTCCTCCCTGCAGGAGCCTAGAAAAAAAATAGACAAAGTGTACAGTGACAGAGATATCAGCATCGGCGAAGGATTGTGGCTGCTGCTGTGGGAAGACGAGTGACTGGGAGAGGCAAAGAGAAAATCGAGTGAGAGGTCGAGCAGCGTCGCTATTGGCGATAAAAAAGAGAAAGAGACTGGTACGCGACCAGATTCACCGTATCGGACGACACACATACAAACACAGCAATGGACGTGTATAAAGCCAACAGATCCTCAGGCGCTTCGTGTACCGGATCGCGACTTGTCCCTCCGCCGTCTTCCACTGGATACGTGACATTTCTGCCGCTGCCAGACGCGAGCTAGATAAATACGTACAGTCCGAGACTCCGTAAAACAGATTCGATTCGATTCGCACGCATTTCCCGGCAAAACCCTTTCCAAACGCAAAGCAAAACGAGACAAGACTGTTCGCCAATTTATTGTGACCGCTGAGGACCATTAGTCGGGTTATGAGACGACCGTTAGTTCACCTCAAGCAAAACCAACAGCTTCGTTATTAGTATTACTATCATTACTATTAAATCCATCCGAGTTATCGGTGGGTTTGTGTATGGCGAAGAGGCACCGTTAGGACGTGGAAAAAAAGGGGTTCGGAGGAGGTGGAATTGTGGAATAATTCTGGGTTGAGCGGAGGTCCGATAAGGAGTGATTAGAATAATGGTGGATTATTGTGTGGCAATTTGGTTCAGTCTCCTTGACGCCTTTTGCATTGCATTTTTTAATATAAAAAAAATTAATGAGTAATAATTGCGAAGTGCATTTACGATTTTTTTTTAGAGAGAGTAAAATAACGACTAATAATTGCGAAATGACTCCGATATTTTTTTTAGAGAGAGTAAAATAATGACTAATAATTGCGAATTGACTACGAATTTTATTTTTTGTAGATAAAATAATGAGTAATAATAGCGAAACGAGTACGAATTCATTCGCGAAGCGTCCCAAAAAAAAACCTGCCACCCAGACGGCAGAATGCAGCCCATAAAAAGCCCGGAAAAATCATAGCCGAAACGAGTGGAACCAATTCTCGTGTCTGTGGCTGGAAAATAAAACCGTCGTGTGCCAGAAGCAGCAGCAGCGGTGGTTTCATTTTTCTGTTCCATCCTCTCATAACCCTAGCTACCAAGTAGGAGCACCGACAGAAGCAGCAGCAGCAGCAGTCGAGTCGAGTAACCGCGGAAGCTTCTCTCTCTCGTCGGTCCCATAACGTAACTATTTTTCTTTTTCCACTCCGGTCGTTCTCGGCCGCCAGGATTTTCCGGTCTCGTCGCTGTTTTCGTTGCTGCTGGTCCGGTAGGTAGGGAAGGTGCCTATATATGCCACCTCGAGCCCGGGCATTGTCCCGACGTCGTCTAGGATGCCCGGCGCCGAGCAGCCGCGATGTCTGGCGTCGCGACGTCGTGTCTCCTCTCCTCTCCTCTCCGTCGTCGTCCTTTTCGCCCACTTGGTACACTCGTAAAATACCTATATGTTACCGCCAAGATATATATGCGTTACCAGTGCACCGCCGGCGCCCGGAGGCATCCGAGGCAACTTTTCTCTCCTCGTTAAATTGTTTTCCAACGTTCCTCGGGAAAGTCCCGTGATCCGTCGAGAGGACGACGACCCGCGGAGAGTATTTTGCTCACGACGAATTTCTGGAATGGATTCAGTACGAGCGACGATGGTCCGAGCTGGGATTCCGCTTTGGGATAGTCTTCGAGGCGCCTTTGTCGAGGACCATTATCATTGCTCGGGTCTCATCTGCTTTGTGTGGCATTGAAGTGTCGATGGACCATTTAGGATTTAATTTCTGAATTAAATCACAAATTTTTTTAGTTAAAAAAATATCGGTTGAGAATCAATTTCAGGCGAATTAAATGACAAATTTGATTTAATTATTTAAAAAAAAAAAAAAAAAAAAAAAAAAAAAAATTGGATGCGAATTAATTCCAGGCGAATTAAATTCCAAATAAAATTAAATTCTAATAAAAGAAATGTTCATTTAACTATCTTGTAACAATTTGCTGAGCAGCTATATTTTTTTGTCATCCAGATACTGAAGTGGAATTGCCAATGTGGCCTAAACAGGAGATAACGAGTCGTTCGGAGACGCAGCGGAAAGCCAGTTGGGAATAGTCGGTGGGATTAGTCCGCGCGAACATTTACAGACGTCAGCCGTATTTGGTAGCGATCGCGAGACTGGACGAAGCGTAGGAACGAAGGGGGAGAGAGAGTGATAAGAGGGATGCGCGCACCGTGAGTGCATTATAAATAATGTTCGAGGCAGTGGCAAGCGAGCGGAGAAGTAATGGGAACGAGAGGCGAAGCGGGAAGAGGGAGAGGGAGAGAGGAGGGGAGGAAAAGAAGGGGGAATTCGTTGACAGGCTAATATCACGCTGCGTGGTTTCGCTTATTAAAGCGGGGAACGTCGTCACCTGGCGGCTGCCGTCACAGCCAAACGAATTACGTTGCCGGCGACGAGAGAAGGGAGAAAGCCATGGGTTTGTCACGGGGTTTCATCTGGCGAAAGGCTGCGAAAAATGCGACTGTCGAGATCCGTAGAAAACATTGTAACAACTGAAAAGTCGTTTGAGACATGAATCCACCGATTTTCTATTAAAAAGCTGGATTTTGAAAAAAAAAAAAAAAAAAAAAAAAAAAAAAAAAAAAAAAAAAAAAAAAAAAAAAAAAAAAAAAATCGTTTTTCGCGTTTTTCTCCTCGAATTTTTTATTTTTCGGGCAAATATCGGTGATTTTTGGAATCAGCGGAAAATTTCCCATCGGATAGGGGTTTTACTTATTGTGAAATCGAAAATTTTTTTTTCGGCAAATTTTGGGAAAAATGGCAAGGGGGACCCCTTCAAAAAATTTGCGATTTTTAAGGGTCAACTTTAAAAATCTGCAAAAAATTGAAAAATCGAGATATCGCGTTCCGCCTGGCGACATTCTCTTCGTTAAAGAGTCTTCTTTCAAATGCAAAAAGAAAATCCCGATTATATCGATCCAAACAAAAATGACACCGATTTTAGTGAAGGTCCAAAATTCGAATAAACTGAAAAATCGTTTTTCGCAATTTTCTCCTCGAAATTTTTATTTCTCGGGCAAAAACCGATCATTTTTGGAATCAGCGGAAAATTTCCCATCGGATAGGCTTTTAAAAATTTGTTAAATCGAAAATTTTTTTTTTCGCCCAAAAAACCGGCGAGGTTTTTTATTTTTCGGGCGAACAACTTCATCCAGGCTACAAATAAGAATGCAAATATACAGGTTACTTGTCAGAAGGGTAGAACCAAAGTTGCCCACATTCAGTCGCAACTATAGTCGACTGCCGAAACATTCCTTCACCAGTCTTATGCGATGGAATTGGTGAAGGAATCTTCGAAAGGAAAATTCCTGGGAGAAGTAGAATCTTGGGTGGCGATGGGCGAAAGGGGTAAGGGAAATAAAGTTAAAGGGGTCTTACGAAAAGCCTTAGCGAGCAGCATCACCGAGACGATTCTTCCCAGGCGGAATGAATCTCTTGCAGGGTAATTAGGCAGATTACTTTCCGGAGTCGTTTAAGCCTCCCAACCCCCTCCCCCCCCCCCCCCTCCCCCGCGTTTCTTACTCGACTTCCACGGATTGGTGGCTCCGGTTGGTAAATGTATATAGACAGAGGAAGGGAACCCACCTTTTTGGACAATTAAAGGAGGACATTCTTAGACTTAGGTTGGCTGCTGCCGAATTCATCCGACCAGACCAAAATAACAAAACCCTCCAGCAGCCGACGACTAATCGACCAAAAAGAGACTAGCAACATTCCTAGTGGAAGTAATCTTCGTCTCCGTTTTCTGTGGACTCGCAGCGACCGCTACGTTCGGGCCAACGATTCGCCGTTAGCCGATTGTGTTGGGTTTGCGTTTGGAGGGCGATGCAAGCGAAGAGCAGGAAAGAAGCAGCATGTTTATGGTCCCCCCCCTCCTCTCCCTTCCCCCAAACCAGGACCTACCGTAAGCCACTTGCGTAATATTCAGGAATCCGACGAAAATAGAAGGAAGTCGATAACACCAAAGGAATCCTCTTTGGTGGGAATGACAAAGCTGCATTATTCCCACCGAGGCTCTTCACAAGATTTTATATGGAATGTTACATTATGTATCATTATGCTGCCTATATATAACAGGAATTTCTAATGTCTCGAATGACTTGGAAGGTGAAAGCTTTATTAAGAGCCTAATATGGATCTGGTATGGAAATCCATTTTAAATCCAGTCGACAGCCTCGAAGAATTTTTTTTAATTTTTTTTAAATTTTTTTTTAAGAGTAGAGGGAAGAAGTGGTTGGAAAAGAGGAAACTGCTCGTTTTTATTAACGGCCTTGACTGAATAAGCAAAGGTGGGAAAAGGGGGAAGAACGGAAGTCAAAGGAAAGGAATGAATTTTCTGAGGTCGTTCTGAGTTGGAAGGAAAAGCCACCGACCACCTCAGCCTCCTCTATCGTTAATTAAATAATATTTCTCTGGGGTCGACTCCTCGCGTAAATCGTCTCCGCGAAAGGCGAAAAGGAGGAAGAAGCAAGGAAAGAAGGCGCAGAGCCGCTAAGAGCACTTATTGCAGTATTGAGATCGTAACTCAGTGGCAGCCTCGTCATAAACGTCCCCTGGCCATTCCATGCCCCGCATTGCGGTCGTTCGCTCCTCGCAGCTTTACCCTCATGTCCCTTCTTCGTTTATCGTCCGGTTACGGTCCGGACGGTAATGTCCGGCTCGACGTCTAATACCCTAAAAATGTTGCGGGACGAGACGAAGAAGACTCCTGGCGTTTGCGATACAATTCGGCTGAAGGCACTTGATGAAATATTTTATCTCTAAAGATATCAGTAACCGATGTTTTCGGTGATAAGAAGTGTCGCTGATAACAATATTGCACTGTTAAAAATATTTTGCATGAGCTTCCATTAAAAGTAAATGAATCCTGTTTACATAAACTGGAATATTAAATTTAACATGCAAGTGTAAAATACTGAAAATACTGAATCCCATAAAAATTAGGAAATTTAATATCAAAGTTAAGAAATGTGGTATAAAAATCTGGAATTTTGCTACGCAAATGTAATTTAATATATGAGCTGATGAATCAAATTTCTAATAATGTCAATTCAAGAACATTTTTAACAGTGCGGATATCTGTTTTTAATAGTGCGGATACCCCTCTACGATTATCAAAAAAAAAAAAAAAAATGGGAGGAGACATTGCGTTCTGAAGATGCAGAAAGAAGGGTTGAAGGGCTAAAAAAATGGCCGTCGGGCCACTTAAGATCGGAGGGGTTGAAGTCCCTAGGGAGGGGCGCAAGAGGAGAACGAGGAAATATTCATAATGCTGGATTAAGCGTGGGAGTAGCCTGAGGGACCATTGGAGGGGGGAAACTGTTCGTTGGGGGGGTCTGAATCGGCAAACTAATCAAGAGTCCGCCCCATTTAATTTCCCACACTCGCAGTCAGTTCGTCTCTGTCGCTCCTCCATCAGTCTCTCGGTTCCCACCTTTTGAACCGGGAACACGGGAAGGCTCTTGTTATCGAGGGTGGCTATCCCGGTTTCACCTCCTCCTTCTCCTCAAGGACCCCGAAAAGTGCATTGGCTTTCAATTCGAAGTGAATTTGATGCATCATCGAATCTCCAACAATTTTTTATTTTTTTTTTTTTAGGATTTTTTTTGTTATATCTTTACTTCCCTGAAATAATAAAAAATAAAGGATATAAAATTCATGTCATTATATAAGTCATCATTGGACATATAAAAATTACTGTCATTATAAAAGTCATCATTGGACGACTTATTTTAATTGTAGCGAAATCCAAGCTGATGACAATTTTCTGGGAGACAATTTAGTGGTCAGAAAGGTTGTTTAATTCACTGCTTTGGGGTTAGACGAAATTAGGAGACACGCGATGACGAAGGGACGTCCGTGGGATCGTCGGAAACTTCAGGACGATGACACGTGGTTGGCATTCGCCTTCCTGCGGTGTCGAAATTCACCGTCGAAACTCCAGACACTCCTGACTGCGAGATTAACGTACCGGATAATGACACCGTGGCTACATCATCGCCAGCCAACGCTGCGGAACGTTATGCCGGACTTATTTCACGTTGAACCCTTCCACAAGGGTGAGAGGCCACCCTTTTATCCTGCGGCGATCTCGAGAGATCACCGGATGGATATTTCTGGTTTAATCGAGGTTACTTTGGGTGTAATATGGAAGAGGAAAATGTTTGGATTAATTTGTCGAAAATTTTTGGATTTATTGACCCAATGGTCAATTGTTACCAGAAATTACTTCAGAACTGTAGATTCAATATCAGAGACTACAAACTGGTTCCAAAAATACCCACAATAAATTGTAAATACCTGAAATTTCTTCAGAACTGGAAATTCAATATCAGAGAGACGACAAACTGGTTCCAAAAATACCACCAATAAATTACCGCCACATCGTTGCGTGCGAAGCCATCAGTGACTCGTGGACGACATTGGGCTTACTTATTGGCGACGCGTGAGCCAGATTATCGTCTCCCATTGGTTATCGATTGTCGCGACGAGCTGTCGGTGAGTCCGCACGAGCGTTCCCCGAGTCGTGTGCATTAAAACGATGAGTCCGCGGTGAGGGACGATGGCTCTGCTACTCGATCCCTCCGGCGAAGAGGGCCGGCATGACAGGTGGTAGACTGGCACGCAAAAGCAGAAAACCGCACCGATGCCTTATGAGTTTATGACGCCGTAACTACTCACGAGCGAAGCGAGCACCAAGTAATCGCGCGCTCCTTTGAAAGCCCAACCACATTATTCAAAATCATCAAAGCCGCACGCCGGCTGATGAATTTCCGCGTGGCGATCAATTAATAAGGTCTCGAGCTATTTTCGCAATGGCACTTAATCGCTAATTTCATTCGAGGAATGCGGCAAAAAAATGAGAAACATTCTGTTTTGTCAGACCAAGCTGGATACTGGTCAGGCCGGGACAGGGATGGCAGAGGACTGGCCAGGGCCTGACTAGCGTTGAGTGCAAGGCACATTTTTTTAGGTACATTTTTGCAAGTCACATTTTTTTGCAAGGCACATTTTTTGCAAGACACATTTGTTGCAAGGCAATTTTTTCAGGCTCATTAAAAATTCCCAACAATTAATTCATAAAAATTCACTGCTAAAAAATCCCAACTGAAATGAAAACCTCAATATACAATTTGACACAAAAATCAACCAACCAGACACCCACAGCCTTGGGGGAAGGGGGGGGGGGGGGGAGGGAATACTTGGGAGGACGTAGATTCCTCGAATCGATAGGGTAACGAATGCCGGGGATTCTCGGCGGGGCCGGGAGAGAAACAGTCGGGGTTGGCACGCGAGAATCGCCGGAACCGGCTAGTAGAAACAGCGAGGAGCCACGCGGTACACGGCCTGAAGAAATGTGGAGTGCTGAGGAGGGGGAAAAATAAGAGAGAGAGGTAGGGAGATGAAACAGAAGAGGGGGGAAAATAAGAGAGAGAGAGGGAGAGGAGATGGAGCAGAAGAGGGGAGGGGGGATAAAAGCAGCCAGGGCCTCGCGGTTGATTTTATGTTAATGTATGCAGGCACCTTGCGCTCGTCGACTGGCCACAAGGCAGCGTCGACCGCACGCTGGCTATTGGCCTTAAACCTTTAAACCCGAAGGCAACTAGCTCCGAACGTAATTCCTCATTCCCGCTCCTCTCCTCTCTCACTCTCTCTCTCTTTTTCCCAGCGGGCTCATCGCTCACCTCGCGTTCACCGCGAGCCACATCTTCGCGTGGCTTCCTCTTCGGCGTTATGAAGACGTTGAATCGTACTCTCCGTGTGTTGATAATCGGCGGCTCGCCGCGACGCACGCATCACCGATTTATTACACGAAATTGACGAGAATGCCCCGACGGATAAAACATTTCCAGTCGGGGGTTCAGGTTCGGATCAGAACTCGGAATTGTGAATTACAGTCGGCGCGGGAGCTCAAAAGGATTGTAAAACAATAACAGTAAAGGAAGGAATCTTAAAGTGCATCCGTGGGACTCAGGTTTATTCCTTGGTGGAGTTGTCTGAGTCGTTTCTGACAAGAGGCTGATGATAAGACTCGACAATCATTTTAGACGTATTTTTCAAGTTCGTAAAATAGTTGATGATCCTGTCGACAGGAATATTCCTGGCAGACTTGGTCCAAACTTCTATAAAACATTTACAGCTGTAAAAGCCGAAAAAAAAATTTTTGTCACCCAAAATCAGAGTCGCAAAAAAAAGTAAAACACTTAATGATCCTGTCGACAGGAATATTCCAGTCAGCTTCAAAACCCTGATAAAATATTTACAGCTGCACAATAAAAAAAATTTTTATATAAAAAATATAATAAATTTTAAAATATTAAAAATATTTAAAAAATTTCTCTGGCACCGAAAATCGGAGTCGCAAAAAAAAAAGCCACCAGACGACGAAGGGGTTAAACACACATCGACTACCTCCACACATTTCCACCGAACCGAGGCGCATTAACCCACCGTTAATCATTCGGACTAATGGAAAGATTTATAAGCTATTTTTTCCAATATCGAAATACGCTGAACCAGCTTCACTGGGAAACCCTCCACATTGCACTCCGGTTATCCAGAGGGCGCCGAGATCCGGAGGGATAGGCGACAGGAGGGCCCAGCCGGAGGGCCAGGAAGGGGGGAGGGGAGGGGGGAAGGGGGGAGGTGGAACAGGGGACACGCTGTTTACGCGGTGTACCTCGACGCTCGTTTGTCAAGCGTTAAACACTGCGGCCGCTTGGCGCTGGTAGGGTTCTGGCCAGGCCAGGCCAGAGCCCTTCAACGATGTTCGGGTTTGGCGCCCAAAATGCCTAAATCCACAATACAGCGAGAATAGCGAGAGACTGGTGTCGGTATTCCCTCGAACGCGATACCAGGACACTCTTGATTAACGAGGCACCCCATACACATCCAGGGGGGTCTATGGGGGAGGGTTGCTCGCCATCCCCATCGGCCCCTGCGGGTGTGGACCACCCCCAGCTGCTCCCTCTCATCGCCCCGGACACCTCGCATTGTTGCACCAGTGCTTTACTGCATATTGCAACAGGGGTCTGATATCCCAGTATCCATGAGGGCCATGAGCCAGCGTTTCCATCGGTCGATCTTGTCGCAGTTGCCTTCGAAATCCCGACAATCGCTCGGACGAAGTTCCTGTCGATCATAAATTCGCGATTGGTCGAACACTGTCAACGATTATCACCGTCCGAGCAGATCCGCTTCGCGTCGACGAAAAATCGAACCATGTGGAATGCTTTGCTGAATTTTTAGCAGATTGAGTCACCTTTAACTAAAAAAATAGCTAAATAGTCACAGATATTGTGTTTGCTATTTATTTGGCAGCTGCTTCCCAATTAAAAATGTAGGAGTTTAGATCACTGTCCTGAAACGAAGATCCTAAAAATTTCAGCAGAGACTGAGTCCCCTTTAACCATAAAAAATATCTAAGCCACCACATATATCGTGTTTTATTATTATTATTTATTTGGCAGCTGCCAAATGAATACAACGATCCTACGTGAGGTCCAGAATCATCTACGAATTCCAGCGCCAAATTCAATGAAACTGGATGGCAGATAATTTAGGAGTTTATTATTAGAACTGCGAAAATGAAAGACCATGTTAGGGGGGAGGGAATGGGCGGCCCTGTTTACGGCTGGTCATTGGCGCCGAGGGGAGTCGTTCCGGAAAATAAATAAAGCCTCGGTGTTGGGTAAGTCGAGGCAGACGATTCTAACGAAGAAGCGGACGAGAGGAGAAACTGTGAGGAGGAAACCATGGCCAGTCTAGTATAGGTAACGTCACGTGCGGGAGATTCCCCCGACCAGTGCTAGACGTGTGTTTGCCCAGGTCCCTGCAGACCTCCTTCGTGCTTCCTTGATTAGGGTCTTTCGTCGCCGGGACGCCCATTCACACGTAGCTCGGGTTCTGGACCATGGGAGGAAAAAGGAAAAGAGAAGGACAAGTCGAGGGACGTTGCTTGGTTGGATCATCGCAGGCAGCTAACTAAGACCAAAGCTTGCAGAGGCATCTGGCGTAGCATTAAAACGCTCGGCTTCCACTTGTCCTCCTTTATTTCCCTGGTCCCTCCAGACGCCATTACGGTTATGGGGATTAGACGCACGGCGATAAGATGATTAGGTGAAAACACGAGAGTGAATGAAAATTGTGATTAAAAATTCTTTGGAGCTGAGATGATAATTTTTAATTGGTGAGATGTTGAAAGTGAGATAAAATGAAGGCATAGTTCAGAGTTCTATCTATGAGGTAAGAAATATAAAAAAATAACTCACTTTGGATTCAGTTACGATTTTTTTTTTTTTATTTCCCTGATCCACTGAATGAAAATTGTGATTAAAAATTCATTAGACCCTTCAGATGATAATCTTTAATTACTGAGATCTTGAAGCTGAGATAGGTTGACAGAAATATAAAATAAAAAAAAATAAACAAATAAAAAATGACACTCACTTTGCCATTGTGTTAATTACGAAAATCGTCATTGAACTCCTATTGGCTGATCGTAAAAAAGACTCCCAACTACGCATTTCCATTAAAATCGGCGTTTTTATTAGCCGTTAAGTGATGACACGAGATAAAGATTTTTCGTCGGAGATCTTTTCCCATAAACCGACTGCGTCTCCGTATCTTTGCCGTCGTTAATCGTCGAATCTACGCGGCTACCAACGTAGGACGACGAAATTTAACTTCTCGACGTTCCGGAGAGAGAATTGGAATGTCCGACAAAGTTACACTTGTTGCTCGGCCGGCGAACGACAAGGTTTTCGTCTGGGCAGAGGCAGCAGCAGCCGCAGCAGCAGCGAACGTGTCTCCGCAGGTATAAAGTGCTGGTAGCCGTTGGCAGTGGCGATAAATTTAACGATTCCCCGTCGATCCACGCCGACTCTGTCGTTCGCCCCAACAGCGGGAAGCGCAGCCTCTGCACGAGTCGATTTTTTTTTTTTTTTTTTTTTTTTTCAAAGGTTGTTGACCAATAAACACCTGGTAACTGGACTCTGGGATTTTCGTCAGACGAATTCTTCCTGGGCTCCAAAATGTCACATTTGACTGCATCAAACTGGGTCTCTTCCTCAAATAAAATTAGAGTTAGAAATTTTATTTCGTAGGCTCGAAATTTACAAGAATTGAAGCCCGAAATGGGTTTTTTCCTCAAATAGAATTGGAATTAGAAATAATAAATAGAAATATAATTGGATAGAGATGGAATAGAAGTTGATTAAAAATTGAATTTAATTTCGTAACATCGAAATAGTATTGGAATTAGAAATAAGAAATAGAAATAAAATTGGATATAGATAGAATAGAATTTGATTAAAAATTGAATTTAATTTTGTAAAATCCAAATTCACAGGAATTCAGTCCCAGTGCAGAATTTCAACAGATAAGACAGTTTGTGCAATTTCAGCAAAAAGCCATTAGTGCAACTGACTATCTCGACTCTGTCCAGTTTGCTCGGTGAACTACCTTAATTTCCGAGAGTATTGCGAAGGAATATCGCTTCTCGCATTGAAACGAAAAGGCAAGACCGGGCCGGGAGCGGCTCGGGGGCTAATTAGCGGGCATCGAAGCCGAGGCTGTCTCGTAAAGAGCGAAGCCGAACAGCCTTCGCGACTCGAAAGAAACGTGATCGAGCCGAGGAGAGTTTTTGGAGGCTGTACACCGTCCAACCTATTCTCAAACCTGATCCGGACCTGATCCGAACTTTGGTCCGAACCGCGAATGGCTTTCCGTCGAGCCGTCATCTAACCTACCGAAAGTTACTGCCGCGATTCGTAACCTAACCCAATCGCCTTCGGCGCCGCTATCACTGTCAACGATTTATCCTCGATCACCAAATATTTTTCGGCGCCACACACAGAGCCGATTTTTCACGAGACTAAAGCTCCTCCTCAGCGTCAACTATTTTATCCTCTGAACACTGTTAACTGGAAACACTGTTTATCTCCGTCGCATCGAAAAAAATAATCGTTGCGGTGGCTCAAAGGGATTACAAGGCCATAATAATAAAGCGAGGAATCTTAAGGACATCCGAATGCGGTTGAAAAGCTGCGAGACCACTTCACGAATTATCTAAACCACCTGGCGATAAGATTTCCAATCACTTATTTCACCTTATCACCTGGAATTCGTTAAACGCTTTGCCTAAAGTGAATTTAAATTTTTTAAATTTTTTTCAGCAGCGAGAATCTCCTCTTCTGACTTTTGGTTATTTCAAAGGGTCCGCATTTTTGCATCAAGAAAAAAAAAAAATTCTGGCAACGTGGAAAATGCTTCAAAACCGTCGACCGAATGGCGAACAAAAGAAGCCAAAAGGACTCAGGGATCACCCGATACTGGCGAGAAAGGAAGAGACCCTCTCGCCGGTGATCAAAGTAACCTGAGAGCACGGAGAAAGATGGAATGAGAGAGAAGAGAAAGGAGGACGAGCTGCTGATCGCCGAGCTGGGGGGGTTCTGGTTTTTGTCGGACGAAACACAAACGACATTCTTTCTTTCCCTCGATCTTGCATCGGGATCGTCGTCGTCGTGAGTGCGTCGGTGCGAGAACGAACAGTGACCATCACGTTGGGTCCAGCAGCTTCAGCAGCAGAAGCAGCAGAAGCAGCAGAAGCAGCTACAGTCAATTCCTTTGGTCAGTCGTTCTTCGCTTCTGTTGAAAGAAACGATGGCAAAGTTGCAACAGAAGCAAAAGTAGCGCAGCCACCGGAGAGAATAAAGAAGGGAAGAAGAAGAAGAAGACGAAGGGAAGCTGAAGAGTGAAACAGACTCTTCAAGAAGTCAACTCGGTCCACTGAAAAAAAATATGGCAAAGTTGTAGAAGCAAAAGCAGCTCAGCCACAGAAGAGAATAAAGAAGGAGAAGAAGAAGAAGAAGAAGAAGAAGAAGAAGAAGAGGAAAAGGAAGAGAAGCTGAAGAGTGAAACAGTCTCTTCATGAAACCAACTCAGTCCAATAAAAGAAACGATGGCAAAGTTGCAGAAGCAAAAGCAGCTCAGCCACAGAAGAGAATAAAGAAAGGATGAAGAAGAAGAAGAAGAAGAAGACGAAGAGGAAGACGAAGAGAAGAGCCTCTCCACACAACCAACTCGGATCCACCGTCCACAATCGATATACGGTATGAAGGCTCTCTCGTCGATCGCGATTCCAGATCTCCTCACTGCTGTATATTTTCTGCCATTGCTATTGGCCGCCGAGGAAAAGAGACTCTTGTTTATCTCGCCGATTCTTCTCACCCTTTGCGAAGCCATCTGCTGTCTCCGTCATTCCCTTCTCGTCGGCATTGGAGAACGACATTGGAAAAACTTGAAAACTTGATTCGGTTGACGCTGACTTTTTCTTAGCTACCAACGCTTCTGAGGCGACGGACGAAGAACCTAATTTATTGCCGAGAGTCCTGCAAAGTCGCTCGAGTAGCAAAAAGCTTGGATTACAAAATAGCTCAGTGGCATACCGAATCGAATGGAGGAGGCCTAAGACCAATCGAAGAAACTGTCTACGAAGGTAAGTGATGGAACGGCGGATGCGGACAGACCAGTGGACAAGTTACGGCCGAGGGAATCATTGATGTTAGCGTCGGAAGGAGGCTCCGAGGTTTTTGATCCGTTCCGCGGGGATCAAGACATGATCATTGTTCTGGCATTTTATCGGCCGGCGGTGCGACTTCGATGCAGTCAACTCCGATGTGATAATGATTTCCATGATCCAACATTTATGACATCCAATGAACATCCAGGATGTCGGCAGTCTTGATGCACTGAGTCGATGACATTGATCTTCTTCTTCTGGTTTCGCTGCAATGGTGGTTATGGTGGATGTTGATTGATGGTTTGATTGTCCAATTGTTGGCAGAATGATGACTGGCAATGATGTCCTGAATTGATGTTCTGAATTGATGACTTGAATCGATGTTCTGAATTGATGTTCTGAATTGACGACTCGAATTGATTTCAATCGATTCGGATGCGATGACTGCACCACGAGTCAGCGATATTTAGAAGCACTGCTGAAGCATTCAACGACTGCAGCAGCCCTTGAAGAGGGGTCTATGATCGCAGGTGGCAAGAGAAGGGTTGAACGCTTGGTTTGAGTGCCACTGGAGGATCGAGGCTGCGCATTAGACCAGCCGAATGCAAATGCACTCGGTCGGCGCACTTCAACCTCGGGACTGAGCTGCCAGCTTCACTTCAGAGTCATTTGACTCTGAAGTGGAGCCTCATAGACGAAAGAGCTGCTTGGAAAGGGCGTCAATGATATTCGACTTCAGGGTAGCTGAGAATATTCTGAAAGTTTGAGAATATTCAATTCGCGAGTTCCTGACGTCATCCAAAGAACCTATCAGTGAATGAAGTGACGTCATCCAAAAAACCTACTATCAGTATCTGAAATGATGTCATCCAAAAAACCTACTATCAGTGTATAAAGTGACGTCATCCAAAAAACCTACTATCATTGTCTGAAGTGATGTCATCCAAAAAAACTTATGAATGTCTGAAGTGACATCCAAAAAATCTACTATCAGTATTCTACAAATATATATCCATATCCAATTCCAGGCTTAAAAAAAATAGTTACAGAGTTAGCAACCTATGAATCCGACCGACTGATGGAGTATAATTTTTTCCCCATCAACGTTGAGTAAATCTTTCCCAGTATCGTCTACCAAGAATTCCCCAAGCGATGCTATTGCGCAGATACAACCGCTGCTCTCGTATCCACCACTCTTAGCACTATAATTCAGGAATAACGAAGCCCTCAATATAGGAAAGCAGAAATAAGAATAATAAGTAAAGTGAGGATGAGAGAGGGTTCTTCTTCCCCCAACGATCCTGACCTCTGTCTCCGTCTCTGTCGGTTCAACTGCCCAATGGACCCTTTTTCCTCTTCGCTCTTCCTCGTTCGCCCACAACAGACGAGATCTTAGCCAGCGACCTGGCCGACTGGTCTCGCCGGAGCATTACGCCAAGGTTTGGTATGTTAATTACAGTGAAAGCAAGCGAAGCCCATATCGTTCCCTCTTTCGTCGGCCGAGGAAGAGGGAACGATGCTGTAAAAGTTGCAGTTCAGCTCCGACGCTCGATTCGTCGTGGACGGCGGGAAGATCGGAGCAAGCAGCAGCAGAAAGCGTTTCAGGGTGTTTCAGTGAGGCGCGTGAGGCCTGGATGCTGAAGCTGAAAGCTGAAGCATACGTTCGGGGCACACACGCAGCCGACTCGCGTGAGCCGACTCGCCGGTCGACCTACGACCCCTTGGGAAACGATCATCCTCCTCGCTTACCCTCTTTTTTTTCTCTTCACTTTCTTTTTCTTTTTTTTTTCAATCCTGGCCTGCAGACCCTGCAATTTCGCGCCCGGCAAAGGCAGCTCCTCCCGTATTCGCCGAGAAACTATGTTCCGCCGGTTTCCTCGGCGTCGATTCCATCGACGATTGTTGCATGTCGGAATCGAATCCGAAGGGAGAGTCAATTATAGGTTTGGTTGTGGTTCGCATTAATTCGCATTCAGTTTTTTTTTTTTTTTTTTTTTTCTTTTTTATATTTCTGTGTGGAATGTCTTCGTGGAAAGTGGCGTGTGTCGCTGTTATTAGATATAATTTGATTTGAGAAAATGAACTGCGATGAGGAAAAATTACTGGCGGCGGATTTGTTTGCCTTGGGGAGGAATTTTTTTTTTTTAGAGGTCAGCAGCCGAGGGTCCTCGACGAGGACTCCTCGTTTCTTGAACCTTCGGATGAGTGTGTTTGTGATATTAAAAAAAGGAGGTGGAAGGGTCGAGGAAGAGAAGGAAGAGGAGGGGGAAGAAGGCGCGTCGCGAGCTGCGAGATGGCTCGATTCGATACGGATGATCGATTCTACCCGAGACACCCGGTGCACTCGTACAGCCTCCGAGCAGGTTGGGTGAACGTGGAATCCTTTCTCCGTCGGTGATCCTTCTCGCAGGACGAGCCGAATGACGCGATGGGTCCGTTTCGTAAATTTCGATACTCTCAAACTGAATTTTTTCATTTTTTTCAGCATTCAGAATCTTTTATTTATTTTTTTTCACCCCAGGCTGGAGAAAATTTAATTTTCTTCAAAAATTCTATTGGCTGAAGAAAATTAAATTTTCTATAGAATTAAAAATTTTTTTTCAGACTGGTCCACTTCTGAATTTGGTTATTTCAAAAAGTCCGCATTTTTGTATTAAAAAAATATATATATAAATCCTGCCAACGTGAAAAATGCCTCAAACACGTTTACCGAATGGCGAACAAATTTCGTTGCTCAGCTTAGTATTATTAGTATTGCATATCAGCGACCGAAGATCCTTCATATTTTTAATCCTTTGTAAAATAGAATTTTTTGCAATTACTCGACCGTCTGAAAATTCTGCACGCGAATTTTGAACCACAGGCTCGACGATCCCAAGTGCCGATCTCGAGCGGCGGACCTCGTAATAATAATCTGTAGCCCTCGTTCAGGCCAGTTTCGTATCATCGGCGAATTTCGCTCGGCGGCTTCGCACCGGTCCGACCACGCCCGAGACACCTCGCGACACACGTCGCACGTTCGCATTTTAATTATCGCGCGACCGCCGTCGCACGGCGGTGACTTTAAGCGCTCGCTAATTGTCATTAGCATGAGAATTTGGCTGCTATCGCGTTTCAATCTTCGGCGGCCCACTGACGAAATTATTTCTCCGTGTCTTGGGAATATTTTTTTCTCGCTCATTTACAGACGAATTACCTCGAATATTTTTTTTACATTTTTTTTCCTTTTACGTCACGACTTCCCTCTTAATCACCTCAAAAATATTTAAAAAAATTATCAGCCTCAATTTTTATATAAATTGGAGCTTTTCAATTTTTCTGGGAATGCAAAAAAATATAAAAAAATCCAACGTTCCGGAAATTAAAAAAATAAAATAATAAAAAAGAGAGACATCACCTCAAAAATATTTTACAAAATTATCAGCCTCAGTTTTGACACAAATTCCATCTTTTCAATTTTCCTGGGAATGCAAAATAAATATAAAAGAAATCCAACGTTCCGGAGATTGAAAAATAATTTAAAAAAAAAATAAAAAAGAGACCCTTAGTGACCCCAAAAATATTTTAAAAAATTATCAGCCTCAGTTTTTACAGAAATTCCATCTTTTCAATTCTCCTGGGAATGCAAAAAGAATATAAAAGAAATCCAACGTTCCGGAGATTAAAAAATAAAATAAAAAAGGGAGTCGCCCGGGTCCCGATTCAGGAGGTAGAATTCGCGGAGAGAGACCCTGAAACCGGTAGTCGCGGGGTCCTTTCGCCACGGTCCGTTCGCCACGTCGCTCTCTCGCGATACAATGAAACGCAGAGAGAGTCGCCTGCCTCTCTTTCCAGCGCGATAACACGATGCCACGGGACGTGAAAGAAGCGTGTTTGGTCATCCTCGTCGCGGCTACCTGTTTACCCCCGACGCTGATATACACTCGGCCATTGCCACCCCGACCCCTGTGTTTTTTTTTTATCTCTCTTCGTTCCCTTTGACTTCGTTCGTCACGCTGTTTAACCGAGCCCGGAGTCCTCGGGACGTCATATTGGAAAGCGCTGATGAATCTTTTCTTACCATCATCGACGAAAGGCTCCTGATTGGTTTTACGACGTGAATATTGCCTCGCGGTATTTGTATCATTTTAATCAAAAAAATATCGACTTAAATTTGTCCCGAAAAAGCGGCTGAATTAAAAATGTAGTCTCGATCCATAGATCAATAAATTAATCAGTAAATTAATCAATTCCAACGACCCTCACAAAAAAAATATTGCCTCCCTATATTTTTACCTTTGTAATAAAAAATATTGACTCAAATCCAAACCAAAAAAAGCGCCTGATTAAAAAATATCTCGATCGATAGATCAATAAATTACTCAGTAAATTAATAAGTACATTAACCGATAAATTCCAACGCGCAAAAAAAAGCCTTAATCCTCGACTTACACCTGAAGGCGTCTGCGGCCAACAAAGTTTACGATCCTCGCGACGATCGTCGTTTCCCCAGAGACCTTAAATACATATTCACGTGTATTACGCTCGCGGATACGCACAACAAGTAGCAGTTACGGTGGCGAGAAAGTTACAGCGCGCGTATAAGGGGTAGACGTATCCTATCCGAGTGGCTTACGCGGCTTGGGAGTAATATAATATGACCGGTATAGGCAACGAAGCGTGAATAAAACGTGGCTGGAACTTCTCCAGCTGTGTCTGTGTATCTATGTGTCTGTGTCGTTCGAATATGTGCGAATCCGAGCGAAGCTGCGCAGGGATCAGAGAGGTTAGAGCTTAGTGTCTACTGCGCGTGCGCGGTAGATCGGGCAAGGTGCGCGCGCAGCTCCACTGCTCAGCAGAGAAACGAGACACCTGGAGGCGAGTAAAAGGTACCATTGAGGTACTACACCTTTTGCTTCGTGTGAGTGTATCTCCACCGAGAAGAGGAGACACGAACGCCCACGTCAGAGAAATAGCCACTTCTCGCCTTATTTTCTCGCCGTGTGAACGTTTATCGCAGACTTTTGCGCAAAATGGAGGGGAAGGAGGGGAGAGTGGGGAAGGAGCTACCGATCGTTGGGTCGGGATTCCTGTGTTCGGTAGCTGGATCCTCGGGGGCGACGGTGGCAGTGTCGTCGTCGGTAATAATCGGTAAAAGACTCGCGTGCGTTGTCCGAAGTGCGAGATTCGCCCACGCAGAGTCGCAGGCGACGAGGAACAAAAGAGGAAGGCGAGAAGTGCAGCAGTTTGATTGTGTTGAATTTTGCATCGTTGGAAAGCAACGAAAATGATAGAATGGAAATTATTCCAATGATCCCTAATTATTTTAGTGGGTATAAAATACCGATTGATCGTTATAATAATTTTTTAGAATCGCTGGAATAATTTTAGAATCGTTGGAACAATTTTTTTTTTTTTTTCGTTGGATTCCAACGTTGGTAATTTTTAAGTCACATTTGTTGGTCATTGATCGGATAAGTTTTGTCACAAATTTTCCATCTGTGGAATTGGACTTGTTAAATGTTTTTGAAGAAGGATAATGCACTGGTATTTTATGTAGACATTGTCGAGAGGCCGCAGAATTTCCCATGGCAGTCGCGAGGCAGAAAAGGAAGAGGGTACTCACCGCCAGAAATGAGGCACGTAGCCCGAGGGGCAGAGTTCCCTGCACTGGCTGCACGGCGCTCCCTGGAAGGCCTGGACGCCGCTGCTGAATACGTTTCCGCCATTGCCCCCGTTGCTCTGGCCGCTCGTCGACAGCATCCTGCAATACGGTCGTCCACAGTGGAATATTAGCTCGGGCGGTAAAATTCCTCGGGCGCTTGGATTAAATTTTCGCAAAATTGTAAAATCAATTTTCGCGTTTTTCTCCTCGAAATTTTTATTTTTCGGGCAAACACCGATCATTTTTGGAATCTGCGGAAAATTTCCCATCGGATAGGGTTTTCGAAATTTGCGAAATCGAAAATTTTTTTTTTCGCAAAAATCGCAATTTTTTTGAAGGGGTACCCCTTCTAAAAATTTGCGATTTTTGAGGGTCAACTTTAAAAATCTGCAAGAAATTGAAAAATCGAGATATCGCGAACCGCCTTGCGGCATTCTCTTCGTTGAAGAGTCTTCTTTCAAACGCAAAATGAAAATCCCGATTATATTGATCCAAACAAAAATGACACCGATTTTAGTAAAGGCCCAAAATTCGAGAAAAATGAAAAATCGTTTTTCGCATTTTTCTCCTCGAAATTTTTATTTCTCGGGCAAAAACCGATTATTTTTAGAATCAGCGAGAAATTTCCCATCGGATAGGGTTTTAAAAATTCGTTAAATCGAAAAAAAAAATTTTCGCCAAAAAACGCAATTTTTAGAAGGGGTACCCCTTCTAAAAATTTGCGATTTTTGAGGGTCAGCTTTAAAAATCTGCAAAAAATTGAAAAATCGAGATATCGCCTTCTGCCTTGTGGCATTCTCTTCGTTGAAGAGTATTCTTTCAAACGCAAAAAGAAAATCCCGATTATATTGATCCAAACAAAAATGACACCGATTTTAGTGAAGGGCCAAAATTCGCATAAAATGAAAAATCGTTTTTCGCGTTTTTCTCCTCGAAATTTTTATTTCTCGGGCAAAAACCGACCATTTTTGGAATCAGCGGAAAATTTCCCACCGGATAGGGTTTTAAAAATTCGTTAAATCGAAATTTTTTTTTTTCGCCAAAAAAACGGCAAGGAGTACACAAATTTTTTCGCAAAACAGTCTTAAATAATTATAATTCTTTACTTTTTCAAGATCAGAACCCAACCGCGATTAGACGGCGTTCGGTTCAAACGCCAAGTTGGCCGAATAATGAGCCTCAAGTGCAATTGGGTTCAACTACGTGACAAGCCGGTGCAACGAGGGTCGTCCGGCGGCGGCGGCGTTTCTCAATGATCGATAGACGCGAGCTTAACCCGCTCGAAGGCGAAGGAAGAGAGTAGCGCGAGAGAGGTGAAGGTGCCCCCGGAGAAACGGGCGAGTAATTAATTAAGGCTCTCGCCTCTAATAGGAGGGAAACCGGCGTTTACGCCAGGAATCGCCTCGGACCCCTCTCTCGGTACCTTCGCCGCCGCCGCCGACCGCTACGGTTCTGAATTAATAACCAAAGCACATAATAATTAACGGGTGTCGCGCTAAAACGGACGAGAATGAGATAAGAAAAAAAAAAAAAAAAAACAGCGTTTGCACCTCTGCTCTTCATTTTTTTTCAGGATCTCCAAGGTTATCGATCGTGGAACGATTAACTGCGATCGCAGTCACTTCAATTATACCGAAGAACCTCCTTTTTCACTCCTTTACTGTCTTTTTTTTATTTTTTTATTTCGAACTGGAAAACCCGTCCCTTCTGATATTTGATCCAAATGTAAATTTCTCGGCAATTTAATCGTCCGACCATTCCTCCTTTTTCCTCAGAATCGCTCTGACGATATTATTCAAGCTTTTCCGAGATCCCGACTTCTCGATTGGCGGAGTCGAAAAATTAACTCGATTAGGGTTTTTCGTTTTTTCGCCGCAAGATTGATCGCCGAGCGTGAATTTACCATTTTGCCATTTTTCCAATGAATATTCAATCTCGAAATAGTTTCGTGTCGTAATTCCTCTTAATTTTCTCGTAAAGTGTCAGAGACGCAATTATTAATAATATTTTATCATTGCCAAACCTTATTTAGAATAAAAAAAATTGCTTGTGCATCCCAAAGGATAAAAGCGATCCGCTTGGGTCTCGCAAAATCGTTAAGTCGGATTATTTATCGCCACGAGACTTCGTTTCGCTCTTTCATATTTTTCCTGGTTGGGTTCTTCTGCTTATTCGTCTCAAAAAAAAAAAAAAAAAAAAATCTTGTCGACCCGCGAAGAGGAAGAGGAAGAAGAATAACGGAGGTGCGTATGTGGCTCACATTTTTGATCTCCAACGCATATTTTTTTTTTTTTTTTTTTTTTTTTCCAAGTCTGTATATCTCTTCGCCCAGGAACTTTAATTTATCGCAGCGAGCAAGCGGCTCGTATTTCATTGTCGGATAAATCGTCGAACGATGGATCGATATGCTTATGGGAAGCAGAGGGTTTCGCGCACAAGGCAGCGAGATCCCCTCTGTTCTGAGGCGCTATCCGGAATATCTCGCCGGCCACGAGACCGCGGAGATAGGTTAGGGACTTTCACGGACGAAGGACGCAGCTCCCTCTGCGGCGGCACCTGGTCTTTATCATTTCCAGGCTCCCAGTCCTTTTATTTATTTTATTTTTTTACACAAGACTTGTTTTCAACGGTGTCGAGTTTCCTACTCCAGATTATTCCCAAACAATATTCAGATCTCTTCTAACCAAATAAACAAAAAATAACCAAGTACCTTGATCTATAATAAATTCACCAGCAGACTTCTTTTTAGGCAGAAAATTGGAGAGCGAATGAGAAATAAAACGAATAAACCGCAAAAAAATGTAGATAATTCTGAAAAAATATTCAGATCCCTCCTAGCCAAACAAAATTACACCAAAAATTACTAAGGTCTCCAACCTACAATCATAGCACTCATTTCAGTGAGAAAAATTGCGAATGAGGAATCAAACGAATAAACCGCAAAAGAAAAATAGAGAAATGCTTGGAAAGAGGCAAAAGCGAAGTGGCATAAAGGAGACGAGGAGGAGTAAGGAAGAGAAGGTGGAAGGAAGAGGTGGAAGAGTGAAAGAAGGCTGGACGTAGAAAAGCGAGATCGTAGGTGCTTATTAAGGTCCGCGCGGCAAGATTAACGAGCGGTAATGACCGTAGCACCTACGTTGCGGATTCTCTATCTTGCGCCTCGTCGCGGGTCTCTTTCTCCTCTGGTCTGGTTCGC
Source organism: Itoplectis maculator (assembly GCA_964034905.1). Taxonomy (NCBI): domain Eukaryota; kingdom Metazoa; phylum Arthropoda; class Insecta; order Hymenoptera; family Ichneumonidae; genus Itoplectis; species Itoplectis maculator. The sequence goes on from OZ035869.1 coordinate 6,657,219, forward strand.
CCGGTGCCTCGATGGTGTGCCTCGACTCTCGTAGCTCAACTTATCACGGAGGGAAGAACGAGGAGCTCGAGGAATATAAGTTGCACCAGCAGCATCTGCACCAACGGCAGCAGGAGTCATCGGTGCTACGGAAGGTAAAAGTAGCCACGCGTGATCCCATCCAGCGTGCAGGTTTCTCACTGAGGAGTCGGAATAGGACGAAGAGGACGAGACGAAGAGGACGAAGAGGACGAGACGAAGAGGACGAAGAGGACGAAGAGGACGAAACGAAGAGGACGAAGAGGACGAAGAAGACACCTACGACCTACGGGTGACGAAGAGTAAGTGCCGAGCGAGTGGCGCGTCAGGCGCTTCGGCTGGTAGTCGATTCTCGTGATTCTCCCGAGTCGCCACGGAATTATGTTATTTCGTAATGGGGAAACAATCAGACATTGCGTGGGAATCGAGGCTGCGATGGGGTATTTTTTTTGCGTGGGAGGAGAAGGCGGAATGACCTTGGCGACATTTTTGGTGAACGTGGAATGAGGGATTTATTGGTGGTGGAGCAGAATGACCTTGGGGATATTTTTGGTGAACGTGGAATCGGGGATTTATTGGTTATAGGGCACATTGGTCATGGAATCTGGACACCACTGAATCCTATAGTCACCATAGAACGTATAGATTCACCTTGGCTATTTAATTATTCTCTTTCTGACCTAATTGGCACCGACTATCACAGATCTAGCGACGAAGTAGCCACCCACACGCCTGGCCGATAATTATAATAAAAGCAGAGGCATCAGAAGAGCTGGTCCATTAATGAAGGAATTCATTAAGCCTCAACTAAGTCGAACCTGCTCTTCTATTTCATCCGTGACTTCAGAACAAATTCTAAATGAGAATCAACAGTAGACAAAAAAATAAAAAAATAAAAAAAAAAGATTCACAAGTGCAGAGCGAATCGTCTGGAAAATCCTGTTTCACTGAAACCGAGAGTAGCAAACTACGCCGATAAAATCACCGGAATGACCGAAAAATTAGCTGTAAACGTTTCTGGACAAGCAGTTTAACGGTCTAAAATGCCTCGCGACCCAGGAGCGTCATTCGACGACGATTCCGCAGTATGCGCGCGTCGTCGACTCGCAATTACAAAGGAGATCGGTCGGCCGGTGAGTCGTGGAAGCTCCTCGCGGACTGTCTCCGCGAGAGGAGTCGGAGCAGCCGTTCCGCCAGCAGCAAGAAGCTTATTCCTTTCTGGGAATGTTAATTGGTCGTTTCTCGAATTACCCACACGACGATGCGGAAAGAGAGCGAGAGGAGGAGATGAGAGAGAAGGAGAGAGAAAAAGAGAGAGGAGAGACCCGGGCCTACTCTTCTCCTTCGAGACGTGGACCTCTCTTCATATCGCGAAACCATTAACATACCGCAACGACTCTCAGAGCCTCAGCTATCGCTAGAAGTCCGCTCCGAGAAACTAACGACTCTTATTCCTCGCAAAAACTTCGCTAATTACCGCCGATCCTTCCGCGACTTCTTCGTCCTCCTTCTTTCACTTCAGTTCCCTTCTCCAAGCCTTCTCAGTATCGGACCCCGATTTACCGCATTATTTTCTATTTCACAAAAGGGGGTCCCTTTTCGTCGTCGAATTCCGACGGTTTTGCTTCGGAAATTCTTCGCGTTGAAATTTGCGACGAACCGAAACTGAGAAATATTTTTGTGCGTGCCAAAGAATTTGTTTTGAGAGAGAGAAAGGTACCTTCGAACTCCAGTCATTAATTTTTGAGGATGAAAAATTCTTCCAGGCTCCATTCGCTCGTCACCGATTGCGTTTTTTTTTTTTTTTTTTTTTTTTTCGAGGACCGCCCGGAGTCCTTTAATTTCCATGAAAGTGATCAAACCCGTCGCTAATGGATCTCAGTGTCGCTGTGTGGCATCCGTCGACTACTTAGAACTCCAGCACTCATTTTGATCCCTGAAGAAGAAGAAGAACCTGAAGCCTCGGATTTCGCTGGACCAGGAGCTCAGGAATGCGATCAGGGAGAGAGACTCCAGCGTCCAGCTGCACCTCAGCTTCCTCAACGAATGGACAACCGAAGAACACTAAAAAAATAAAATAAATTAAAAAACTGGCAACGAATGTAGAACCAAAGCACTTGGAAAAAAAAAAATTAAAAAAAGGAAACGGCGTAGAGACAAAAAAAAGATTCAAAGGGGGACAGCCTTCAGCTGCACCTCAGCTTCCTCAGCGAATGGACAACCGAAGAACACTAAAAAAAATAAAATAAAATAAAAAGCAAATGGCAACGAATGTAGAACCAAAGCACTTGGAAAAAAAAATTAAAAAAAGGAAACGTCGTAGAGACAAAAAAAAATTCAAAGGGGGATAGATAGCAGAAGACTCGAGAAGGAAGACTTGGGACGCGTGGAGGAACGCGGGAAGCCCTCCCCCCCATAACCCCCATAACGCTGGACGCTGTACGTGATCGGCATACGAGTTTCCTCGAATTTACAAGTCTCGAAAGAGCAGAAAGACAAAGATGGAGCGACGACTGACGAAGGCAGGAGAGAAGGAGCGAACCGAGACACCGCAACTGACTGTACGTAGAAGAAGGGAAAGGGGAAGGGGAAAGGGAGTACCGAGTCTCCTTGCGCTCCGTGAGAGCCGCAACATCGACTCGGACACGGGAGGCTCGTTTTATCGAGACCGAATAAATTTGTATATACGTGCAGCGCGCCTCCCTCCGTCTCTCGCGTTTTTCCACCGTCGTCTTATCTCACGGATTTCTCTTCGCCTCCTTTTTCCCCCCTCTCGTCGACGTTCCTCTCCGGGAGAATAGCCTGTTCGTACACGTAGTTAAGTTACTCGTCGTCGAGAGTCTCGAGCCACGATTATTGCTGCCAGGAATAATTCGCAAAAAAATTTCGCAGTCAAAACGGTGCGAAATTTTTTAAAAAATCAATCGACCGAAATTCGACGGAGGGAAATGGGTAATAAAAATTGGAGCAACAAGTTACTCGTCGTTGAGAGTCTCGAGCCACGATTATTGCTGCCAGCAATAATTCGCAAAAAAATTTCGCAGTCAAAACGGTGCGAAATTTTCTGTAAAATGAACCGACTGAATTTCGACGGAGGAAAATGGGTAAAAAAAATTGGAGCGACAAGTTACGAACGTCGGAGACTTGAAGTCCAACCTGAGATCTTTTTATCAGAGGAGCCAGAATTATTGTTGCCAGAAATAATTCGCAAAAAAAATCGCAATCAAAACGGGAAAAAAAATCGGAGTAACAAGACAACTCCTTTTCGTCTGAATATTCATTTCGGTTTCCACCGACCAAAGAGATTCGACTCTCGTCGTTATCCGACCAACGAAGCAGGTCGCCGAGATTCCGAAGGAGCTGCGGCAGCATCAAGTGCATCGTCATCGGCGGATTCATTCACCGCCGGTGACGACTCTGGATTATCTTCATTACGGCGATTTTGCTCACTGAATGAGCGAAACATTCTGCTCGTTTGCATTGTGACTTCTGAGCACCGACAACCGATTCACGTTTCAAAAAAATTCAGACGATTGGCGATGACTCCTCTGAAGTTGAATTCCTTAGTCAACGTCCTCAGAAATCAGGAACACGTACCTGTTGCTTTTTTGTGGCGACGAAAAAAAACTTTCACTCGAATCTGCAGTCCTGGACAAGTCCAGACTTTTACTGGAATTAATCCAGAAATTCCAGACGAAGTTGAATCACCACCTCCAAACTAATCAGCACTAAAACAGTCGTAGATCCAATTTTCCGGCACTGGCGACGATATTTCCAACACTCAGACACAGAAAAAACTTTGGCCAAGAATTGGCCGGACACTTGGGACACTTTTGATGCACTGGGGACACTAGGGACACCTGGGACACTCGTCACAGAGCACAAACCCTTGGGAATCGAGGTAATCCACGTGGACAGCGGCAAAACTCACTCATCGACGTTTTCCTAACGGTTCATCGACGACAATGATCGATATCATTCACACACAATACACACAAACAGACACAAAACACACACACAGAAAACTGGAGCGCGCGTGCGCTCTAAAACGGTTTTGTGGTCGCAGAGCCACCGCAAACGCAGGCGAATGGCCACTGAACGAAGAAGGCGATCGGAGGCGCTCGCGGCGATTGGACACCTTCGATTCGCGGCCGAGCCGGCGAACATCGTTATTCGCCGAAGAATGTTCGATGCGGGCAATTCGGCGGTGATCCAAAACTGGTGCGAACTGGTCCGACCGATCGACGAGAGTCCGGTAATTGGTATCGATTCCCCTGGCGAGCGAAACTCGCAGGTGTCGAGTACCGTTGCTCCGGATTCGAGGACAAAAATTATTTTTATTTTTTTTTATTTCTCTTATTTTTTATAAGAGGCGTTTGGGACAAGTGCGAAATGCTTTGACTCGATTAATTAAATCGGTTCGTCTCAGCTTGACGAAAAATTGCAACTGGTACAATTCTTGAAGAAGAGGACAGAGTCGTCTGACTTTTGGTGATTTTTCTGTCCACTTTGGATGAATTCGGACACCGATGATTCGTTTCGCCCGATTAATTAAATCGGTTCGATTCTTGAAGAAGAGGACAGAGTCGTCTGACTTTTGGTGATCTCGCTGTCCAATTTCGATGAATTCGGACCTCGATGATCCGTTTCGCTCGATGACGCCTGAAGAGGACATCGCCAGTGACATCGAGCATTAGATCCCAAATCCACTGCTGCCACCTCCCCGTTTATCCTCACCACCTGCCTCCTCGCAGCCATTGGCCATCACTTCACTCCCTGAAACCGTGTCGCGTCCGCCGGGATGACACATCTTCGCGCTCGGCGTTTCCCAGACGCGCGTTTGCCTCAAGGGCAACACGCCGGGAGGGACGTTGAGGCGACGGAAACGAATGACCAGCAGCGCGAAGAATCCGCCAGTCGCGAAGAACCGGAGAATTCTCTTCGTCCGGGGAATCAGTCAATGAGGTTCTTTACTTTTTTCCTCTTTTTTTTTCGCGTCCTCGGAGGCGGGAGGAGGAGGAGGAGGAGGGGAAACCCTCGACGTGAAAGATGCGTCGGACGTTAGCTGGAGACGTTGGCAGAACGTCTTCTGGTCGTCTCTTTCTGGCGCAGCCACTGAGTCTTTATCCAGGGGATCTGCTGCTGCTGCTGTGTCCAATGCTGTGTCCAATGCTGAGGCTGCTGCTGAGGCTGTTTCTGCTGCTGTGTCCAATGCTGAGGCTGCTGCTGAGGCTGCTGCTGAGGCTGTTACTGCTGCTGTGTCCAATACTGAGGCTGCTGCTGAGGCTGATACTGAGGCTGCTGCTGCTGCTGCTGCTGCTGTGTCCAATGCTATGGCTGCTGCCGCTGCTGCTGAAGGCAGGAGCATTAAAACACACACGGTGCATTCCACCCGTTGAACCGACGGCTCGTTCTCCGAAGAAGCGGTGCACCACGCCGCTCGGTGCACCGCACTCGACGGTACGAAACCCACATCAATGCAGACACACGGATTCACTTGGTTAGCTTGTACTGATTTTTTTTCCCCCCTCCTACAACTTCTCTTCTCAACGCTTTGGACGTCGATCACCGACGATTGGGATTTATTGCAGTTAATAAAAATTCTAAGATACAATTAGAAATTTGGGGAAGACTCGCGGGAAACTGAGAGGAAATGAGACGCGATTCTCCGGTCGAACGAACGATACTCCAACCGGACTCGGAGTCGAACTGAAGCGCGGCTCCGACGGAGATGAAGGCCCCGCGAGGGACCTTCTCCTACCACACGAGCCGGCGAGGCTTCTCTTCCTCTTCCTCCGAGTCCTCCACCACTGCCACCATTGCCACCACCACCTGCTATGGGCCCTGCGACCATCTCTCTCGCATCTTTCTCGTCTCCTTTATTTCTCTGTCTTGGATCTCTCGGTTCGCCTCTGTTTGGAGAACGCGAGACGCGGTGATTTATTGTGCGTTGACTCGGTTGGGATTTGATATTAATTTATCAATTTATTAATTCAAGAAAATTGTGAATTTATCATTTCATTAAATTGTCGTTGAATATTATTTGTATTTTATTTATGTAATTTTGGTGGAGATTTGATAGTAATTTATCTACTTATTAATTTGTTAAATTGTGAATTTATCATTTCATTAAATTGTCGTTGAATATAATTTGTGGGGTTTTTTATTTTTTTTTTGTGAGTTTTCTTGGCATTCCAATGGTTTTATTAAATTCTGAATTACACAGATTTGGTGCTGGTAGTGTTTTTTTATTTATTTCTGAGCTTATATTTATTATGGGAGTCGGCCCGGAGGTCCCGGTTATCAGGTTTAAAAGGAAGCCCCAAAAGCTACTTAATACAAGACGTTAAACCGTTCAAACTTGCGCGGATCCCGAGCGCAGAAACGCGACTCTCGCGGCAGATAGCACAGAGTAAGGCGATATCGCAAAAAAAATGGACGTAAATATGTGAAAAAGAAACTGCCGGTAACTCGATCTTCTTCTCGGCGTGGAACATGGCATTTGCCTTCCGTTGGCTGACTCCGTCGAACCGACACGTATCGGCTTTCAAGTCCCTTTGGACCCGTTCGCCTCGATTATCGCGTGATCGGTTTAAAACGCGGTGGTCAAAGTATTTGAACAGCAGCGAAGATTTTATTTTTTATTTTTTATTGCTTATTCAAAGTTTTTAACAGAGGCTTTAAAAAAATAGATTGTGATTTAAGTAACCATTGATTTTTTTATTTTTATATTAGCTTCATTGTTCAAAATGGAATGATTTTTCAATTTTTTTATTTTTTATTTTTAATAAGACTGTTATACCTAAAGTTTTAGTGGAATCAATAAAAATGTGTGAACTCATTTTTCAGAGCTCTCTGAGAGATCTTAGGAACTCTCAATATCAAATGTGCGCTTGTAAAGAGTCAGCAGTGGCAGTCGGTAAGCCAGATCACCTAAATGAAACGGTCGAAGCTCAGAGAGAAAATATACTCGAGAACGTGGTTCATCCTTCTCCCGTCCATTAGGTATCCAATCGGTACAGTCGAAACCTGACGTACATTATTTCTTATCAAGAGTATCAATAGTGCCTAAATAAAATTCTGGACAAATTACATTCAGTGGAACAGCCCAAAAATCCCACCAACCCTTGAATCTTAAAATCCTCAATTAAAAATATTTTCCTTCAATTTTTGTCCAATGTACTCAAGACTTTTGTAATCGCTCCAAAAATCCCAAAACCTTTCCTCTGAATCCTAATTTCTTTTCACCAGTAAAAAAAAAAAATAGCCGCATCGAATCTGCATCCAAAACGTATAAAAAAATCCATCTTCGGCGAAAAAATCGCAGATCCCACCAAAGATCATTCCGAAAGATCATTCAAAGATCACTCCAAAAACCCAACACCTCTCCTCTGCCCCCAATCTTTCTTTCCCCTACTCAAAAAAAATCGCCGCATCCAATCCGCATCCAAAACCTATAAAAAAAATCCATCTCCACCAAAAAAATCACCTTCCCACGAAAGATCATTCAAAGATCCAGTCCCCTTGGCGCGCAAACGCGGCGCATGCGCCGTGGATCCCATCTCCCCGCGTTCGGCAATCCTCGTGACGACTCGTGAAAAACGGGGCCACGTGACGGGTATCCTCTCCGTCCCCGTCCGCAGAGGGAAAAAACATGATGGCGTGACGATGGCCGACTCGAATTACGAAAGAGCAGACGATTTTGCGCGGGGGGGTTTCCCATGCAATGCCCGCGGAGCGCTCGGCAAACGTCGCTCGGCCGTCAATTTAATATTCGTCTGCGCTTACGCGAGCTCGAGCAGGATGGTCTACGACATAAGATGGATAATACCGCGATTGCGAAACACCGGCGGACTGTGGAGCCTCGCGAGCAGTCTCACCTTCGCCGCGGTCGGACTCTTCTCCAAGATCATCATAGGTGAGTAGCCAATTGCCATCACACAGCCCAACACAGCCGCCGCTTCGGTGCCTCTCCGCCACCGCTTATCTCCTTCACCTTCGCCGTGCGACGTTTCCGATCCGCCTTGTGCTTCTTTTTTTTCTTTTCGTTGCTTCTCGCCACCGCGGCGCTTCTGTTTTTCCATCTATCAGCGCTATCTAGTTGAGCTCCGTCCGCGTGCACCGAATGCAGCAGACTTTTTATTGTCACTATCGCTGAGTATTTGTTGTCGTCGCCTCTGCGCAGGTCCGTCCGATTTTTTGGGGTTGGATATTCGGCTCCTGGGCTTTTTGATTTTTCTTATTTTTTTGGACTCGTCGCGGTGCTTGTTTTTCTTTAATGGGTGATATCTTGTTGAGCTCCGTCCGCGTGCACCGAATGCAGCAGAATTTTTATTGTCACTATCGCGGAGTATTTGTTGTCGTCGCCTCTGCGCAGGTCTGTCCGATTTTTGGGTTTGGATATTCGACTCCTGGGCTTTTGATGATTTTTAAAAATTTTTTTGGACTCGTTATCGCGGTGCTTGTTTTTTTTTTTTTTTTGTTTATCGGTGATATCTTGTTGAGCTCCGTCCGCGTGCACCGAATGCACCGCCTTTTTATTGTTATCGCTGAATTTTTGTTGTGGTCGATATTTCGGCTCCTCGGTTCGGATCTCGCGTTCATTTTTATTATCACTGTTAGATAGAGATAAACGCTTGAAATTCAATTTGTCGGATTTATGCCAATCACACTAAGAATCGCGCGGCCTTGACTGCAAGCCAAGACCTTCGGCGCGTTGTTTATCCAACGGCGGATTGGTCGGAAATACCGCTTTTCGAAAATTGTCGAAAGTTGAGCGACAAAAAAAAATGAAAATATTTGAAAAATTGCAGAATGGCTCAACAAGACGACAGTCTACAACAAACACATAATATCAAAGGCACTGGACGACAGACCGAGAAACGTGCCGCTTATCACAGTGTCGAATCATCACAGCTGCTTCGACGATCCAGGAATATGGGGTGGGTTTATTTGGAAAAGTCTGAGAAAAAAAGAAGAGCTATAAAATGATATAAAAAAATCTGCATCTTGCCGAGAACGTTAAGTCGGACAAAAAAATTTTGCTAAATCGTTCTCAATAGTTTGACTCCTAGAATAAAAAAAAAAAAAATCACGAGTTGTTTGATAATAAAAAATAAATTAAAAAAAATACCTACAGCCACTCTGGACCTCAGACACATAATGAATCGCCGAAAGATGCGCTGGTCACTAGCTGCCCACGACATTTGCTTCACGAACGTGTGGCACTCGTACTTCTTCATGTTCGGCAAATGCATTCCCGTGGTTCGCGGCGACGGCGTTCACCAGGAGTCGATGAACTTTTGCATCGAGAAGCTGGGCTCCGGCGACTGGGTCCACGTGTTCCCGGAGGGCAAAGTTAACATGCTCAAGGAAAATATGAGGTTCGTATGAGCTGAGTTGGTCAAATGGTAATTGCAAATTAAAAATGCTGAGGATAGAATAGTTTAAAAAAAAAATATAAAATTCAGGAATAATCAGAAAAAAATAATTAAAAATTTGAAAAAAGGATAAAATGGGGCATCGGCCGTCTGATAATGGAGTCACCGGTGACACCGCTGGTGATCCCAATTTGTCACCTTGGCATGGACGACGTGCTGCCGAACGATCCGCCGTACATGATCAAGACGCGGAAAAAGGTGACGATGAATTACGGCGAGCCGATTGACTTCAGCGACATGCTGGCCGAGCTCAGAGCGTCCAAGGCCAGCGAGACGGACGCGAGGAAAGCGATAACCGATCGCATTCAGAACGAGCTGCAGAGGTGAGTTGCTCAGTCCATTATAAAAAAAAAAAAAAAAAAAATGCACCCCGGAGTTTTTATCCATAAAAGTGGTTTAGTGGATTTAATCATTTTTTGGAGTAAAATTGATTCAGAGTTAAATGTGAAGTTCCATTAAAAAAATAAAAAAAAATTCAGATCCAAGTTTTTATCCATAAAAGTGGTTTGTTGGATATAATCAATATTTGGAGTTAAAATTGATTGAGTAAAATGTGAAATTCCACAAAAAAAAAAGAAATTCGAACCGCAGTTTTGTATCTATAAAATTAAATTGGTGGATTTAATCACTTTTTGGATTAAAATTGATTCACAGCTAAATTCGAAATCGCAGTATTTTTCAACGACTTCAACACACAATTTTAATCCAAGCTGACCGAATGTACAAAAATAATTCTCCAATCAATCCGAATGACTGTACGAACGAATAAATGAATAATACGCATTGCGCGCGCGCGCCTCTTTTCCGCAATCACAGGTTAAAAGCCACGACGGAGGAGTTGCACGTGCTTTGACGTCAGAGTGGCGGCCGACGCCGTCACTCCATATAGCCCCCACGAGTGTGTCGTGGATTCCACGCCGCGCGCGGAATAAACCTGAGAGAAAATGAAAAAACCAGCGGACCATCGATCTCCAATTGATTACGAGTACTGGGCCGGACTCCTTTGTCTTCCGTCCTTCTCAAAACGCGCTTTTTTTGAGGACACAACAGCCGAGAAGGTGGGGGAACATAGAAATAAAAAAAAAACAAAAAATCTGCGAGCGGGACGTTATAAATAATGATAATAATAAGAGCAATATCGACTGTTAAAATTATTCGCGCAGACGTTTTTACTACTTTAGTCAGGGAAAGTTTAATTAGCAAAAATTGTAAGCATTTTTTTAGTTCGATATTTTAGAACAGTTCCCCACTCATTTATTTTCTAACGAGTTTCACTGTCATTTTTGTAGAAATATATGTAAAAAAAAATCCTACACCTGAGAAAAAAAATACTAGACGAAAAATCAAATTCCGAGGAAAATAGTTAGGCGTAAAAAGTAAGAAAACGTTTAGCGACGATTTTTGCCGTAAGTTGAATTTAAATTTAAAAAAATGAAATAAAATAGCGGACACTGAGAAAAGTGTCGCCTCTAAGAAAGAAGTCTGAGAAATAGTTGACGCTCGTCGAGGCGAGAGACACGCGGTCACGTAGGCAGCTTTTACAATACGCGCGACGGACGGTTGAAAGTTTATTCAGTCGCCACCAATTTGTTCCCATTTAGACGAATTAAAGCTGCGGTCTACGTCGTCTCCCCGCTGCGCTTCCCGCGCCCTGAGTACTTATGATCCCAGAGTCGTAAAAAGTAAAAGAGAAAATAAGAGAATAAAGAAAAAAACATTATAATAATCGAATCGCGAGAGACGATTGAACGAGAGAATGAAGAGCAATCGTTTAAAAAGTCCCTCGCAACCCTTCGACGACCCATTGTAAATATATGTAATAATTCAGCGAAAAAAAAAACCACAATGAACGATGCCTAACATATATTTTAAATGTACAAAAAAAAAGAGAAAAAAAAAAGAACGTGTCAGTACACTCTAAAAAAATTGTTGTTTGTTACAAAAAATCACGAAAAATGTTACAACGCGACGAACGAAAAAAAAAAAAAAAAAACAAGTTGAATTTTCTTCGTTTCCGTTCTTCGATGGAAACGCGACAACGAATTTTGTAGGCGAATCGCGGATACGTACCTTGTATTTTTAATATAAGATGGCCAAGCTAAGAAATATTTTTTTTGTGTCCCATTTTCCTGAATCCTCAAAAAATTCCCTGGCGAATTCTCGACAATCTGAATGCGATGTCTCGGACATTTTAAAAAACTGGGAAAATCGTCTATTAAAAAGTTCGTGAGCAACCACTGTTGTCGATTTCAGCATCTGATTGGTTGTTGGCAGTTTGTCAGAAAAAAGATCGTTTTTCGCGTTTTTCTCCTCGAATTTTCGATTTTTCGGGCAAACACCCGTCGTTTTTGGAATCAGCGAAAAATTTCCCATCGGATAGGGTTTTGAAACTTCGTTAAATCGAAAATTTTTTTTTCGCCAAATTTTGGGAAAAATGGCAAGGGGTACCCCTTCTAAAAATTTGCGATTTTTGAGGGTCAACTTAAAAAATCTGCAAAAAATCGAAAAATCGAGATATCGCGTTCCGCCTGGTGGCATTCTCTTCGTTGAAGAGTTTTCTTTCAAACGCAAAAAGAAAATCCCGATTATATCGATCTAAAGAAAAATGACACCGATTTTAGTAAAGTACCAAAATTGGGAAAAAGTGAAAAATCGTTTTTCGCGTTTTTCTCCTACATTTTTTTATTTTTCGGGCAAAAACCGGTCATATTTGGAATCAGCGGAAAATTTCTCATCGGATAGGGTTTTGAAACTTCGTTAAATCGAAGATTTTTTTTTCGCCAAAAAAACGGCAAAGGGTACCCCTTCAAAAAATGTTCCTTGTTGTACAAAAAAAACTGGGAATTAATTACCGAAGATTAATCTCGCAGAGAGTAGAATGTATATATTAGACGCTTCTTTAAATATTCACAGATGAGAGATAGGGGGGAGAAAGAGATATGGTACAGAGCACATCCAACAACGTTTTCCAACACACAAGTTTTACAGTAAACCCGTACGGTACCAGGTGGCGTGGAAATAGAATAGACTATAATACGTAAATAACATCTAACGCCGCGCGAGAACAATTAATTCGGGACAAGGGCAAGCGACGAAAATTCGAACGCCTCGCCACGCGTGTCCCACTTGGCACACAATTCTCCAACATTTTGCCCTCGACCTTTTTCACTCACCAATCGAACCCAATTCTGCACCAAAAAGGTCATATTTCCACCACTAAGAAAAACCTCTTCGATTTCTAGCCGTTGGAAATGTCTAAAATCGCATTCTCAAAATTTTAAAATATTTCGCGTAACTTTCTGGACGAAATGTTTCCGTAAAATAAATCAAATGGAGCTAAAAGCAACGAGTTTAGAGCCGTTCGAAGCCGTTGGAGCGATAAATGTGCGATGGCAAACGTAAAAGTCGCGCGAAAATCGGAATTTTAGCGACACTCATCGCTTTGGAATATAATCTCTTCGATTCGATCGATCGTTATCCACATTTTCACCGTGTTCGTATATATAATATATAATATATATATTTATATTTAATATATCTATTTTTTTCATCGCAAAGGGGAGACCTTGTGGCAAGATCGCTCCGTCGCACTTTTTCCCAACATAACGATAATAACTATTCTCACAAGATCCACCTGAGACGAAACGCGAGACGCGTTTTTCCCGCTGAGGACGTAATAACAGCCATTTACTTCGAAACAGACAATGATACAAATTTTTCCTACGTCGACATTCTTGACTCTCGTCGATAAAACTTTCCTCCTATTTTTTTTCTTCTTCTTAGACACTTTAAAAAATTATATACACCACTTGTGAAATCGAATTTCCCACAGAAAGAAAAATACGAAACGAGCATCAACGACTGAATAATACTTGAATCACCTTAATCCCTGAATTTCGATGGTGGAGCCAAAAAAAAAAGAGTCGAACGGCCATCTTTGTTCTGCGCTTTTCACCGGAACGACAAGTCTCACTTTCTCTGTTTCACTCTACCGACGGAATAAGTGACATAATATTTTAATATATAATTTTCTCGTAATATTAATATATATATATATATATGTTTGTTTTTTTTATATATATCTATATAGTCTCTCGAGATTTTTTTCGAGGCCTCGTTTACGTTAATATTTCATTTCTGTTCGAATGTGTTTTTCGCATTAGCCTAATTGTGACCTAGATTCAATGGTTCCCATTGGTGACTCGGCGAAGTTTAGTCTTGTTGAAGTTGCATATGCTGCCGAGGAGAGCCATACGCTCGTTTCCGGGAGGCGCGTTGCCGCTGCCGTTGTCGTTGTGGCCGTTGTTGTTGTTGGCGCTGTTGCTTTTGTTGGCGACTGAGTTAAAAGAAGAAGAGGAGGAGGAGGAAGACGGCGCCGGCATCGGTTGCGGCGGTATCGGCGGCGGCGGCGGTATTCGCACGCATTTCGCGTCGCGACCTGGCGGAAGTTCCGTGGAACCTTCGGAACAATTATTGCGTTCGTTCGATCATCGATGAATTTCGATCAGTTTGCTACTATCGAACTTTTTTCAGGAAATGTTAAATTTTTTAAATTTCATGCTGCTAGGACGAACGTTTCGGGGGAATTTTTCACCGTCACATTTGCACATGCAATTTTTTTTTAGGGCTCTAAAATTAATATTAAAAAGCCACGAGTATTTTATACTCAAGATTTTGTGCGTTAAGTATAAAAATAATAGAGTAAGCCATTAAATTGGAATCCTTCAAGCAGAGCATTTTTTTTAATTGAATAAAAAAAAATGTAATATTTTTCAAAAGCTTTTTAAGAACTACTATTGACTAGTAAAAAAAGCGCAGAAGCTACGTCCGTAAATAAATCATAAATGAGTCTTCGTCTGTCCAAAAAAAAAAGTGCGAAAAGTGGAATGAAACAGAGAGTGAAACGAGCCGGTGTCAGAGACAAAAACGAAGCCACAAGCCGAGGTTGAAAAATGAAGCTCGACGCATGCGAATTTGCAACGAACACAAACCAATGGAATTAAATGAATTAAACACGAAATGATGCTTTCGTTATTGGAGAACCTACGTGAGATGAATGAACGCAGTACGCGCCATCAACTTTTGTGTCCACCTGGCCCCCAAAGGTTTTGCGAAAGTAGCGATAAAGCAAAACGTTAGTATCGGCGACGGTAAATGTACAGAATTAGTAGAGAATGCTTTTTCCACTGGAAAAAGAAATCGTTATTAATATTTAAAGAGATATTTACCGTGAGACGGAGGCGTCAGAGTCCCGACACTCGTCGTCGTCGACGTGCTCGTCGGACTATCCGAGCGCTCGGGGCTCTTTCCGTTGATCTGTTGCTGCTTGCCGACGCCATTCGTGCTCAGCTGACTGGCCGATCGTTGCTCCTGCGCTAATTTCTGCTCCTTTTTCTGTACGAAAATCCATTCCCGTTATTAAAAAAAATACCTTGTAAATATTGTATGTTATAATAAGGTATCAAAGGCCTCGAGAAAAAAAAAAAATTGAAAATTGTACTAAAAGTATTGTGCTCAGCAAATAAATGATACCAAATTAAATTGCACCAAATTTCGTACATCGTTAAAAAAATAATAAAAAAAGCGACTTACGAGTTTCTGTTTGCGCTGCTTGAGTCCCTCCTCCGAGCTCATCATCTCCTGGACCTTAACGAGTCGCTTCTGGTGCCTCGCGACTTTCTGCTCGTCGCGCAATCGCTGCTCCGCCTTGTTCGCCGCCTCGAGAAGCGCGTCCTTGAGATGGCTGCTGAGCTTGAAGTGCGGCTTCTCGACGCTGCCGGCCGCGAGACTGGCTCGTCGGGCGCCCTCGAGAAACGGATGCTCGAGGAGATTCGCGAACGTCGGGAGATCCTGCTTAAGCGCCTCGGGCGACAGGATCACCTCGAGGAGATTCTTCAGGCTCGGATCCGAGTGCGGGAACTCGTTGCACGTGGCCTCGAGGAGCGGCCGACCGAACGCCATTTCGTACAGAACATGGCCGAACGAATAGACGTCGACTTGGGTCTGTTTTCATGGAAAAAAAAAAATTAACAAAATCATTTTAATTCACTGAATGACCTACGCGACGTTTTTTATTCGATTAAATAATTTGATTCATTCCTTTTGAATGTGATGGCCACAATTGACCCTAAGATGACCAAGAACGGTAGGTTTATGCGAAATAAAAATAATATCTCACCGTAGCGTGGAGCTTTCGCCTCTGGACGACGTAGGGACGATAAAAAGCCGGCAGCCCGAGAAGACCGTTCTCAATGTCGAGTAGCTTCGCTCCCGTCGGCGTGAGAAGCACATTACCGGTGTGAAGATGTCCATAAGGCAGTCCCTTCTCGTGTAAATAGCTCAGCGCTTCCAGAATCTTAAAACAGACACAAGGATCAATAAAAAAAAATTATATCCATTTTTCAAACAGACACAAAGATCAAAAAAAATTATAACCATTTTTCAAACAGACACAAGGATCAAAAAAAATTATAACCATATTTCGAAGCAAGAGATTTGAAAATAAAAAAAAAAGTGTCCAACCTGATAAGCGTAAGTCGCGATTTCCGAGGTGCCGAGACACTTGGGCTGCTTCGGATTCCCGTATTTCTTGATAAACGGCTGCTTAGGTTTCGCGTTGCAAAGAACGTCGCGCAAAGTGCCATTCGGATAAAAATTCCGCACAGTCAAAGCGCCACTATCGGCGACGTGCTGATGGACCATCGGCTCGACGTGCGCGTGCTTCAGGGTCCCGAGGCTCTTGAACACGCCCTGCATGTCCTTGTCCTGCAGATGCTTGTCCGGCCCGAACTCCACCCACGCGAGCAGCAACTCGTGCCGCGGATTCTGGCGATTTTTCACCGTGTAATAATGCTTGCGAAGTCGCCAGCCCATGTCCGGGATCGGTTTGCCGATCTCGTAATTCGCATCGCTGCGCAGCGCCAGCGACACATGTTGCAGCGCAATTTCTGCAACGAGAATCCCCAATTCAATCGGAATGATCAATCGGAAGAAAAATTACCTACGATCTTTGTCGGAAAAGAAAAATAATTTCCAACCATGCAACGCTCCCGAATAGTTGTCGGGATCGAGAAAGTGTTTCATGGGCAGCGACGACGCCAGTATGGGATTCATTAGTGCTTCGTTTAGGTAATTCTGCAGCGCAATTTGTCTCTTAGCTACGAAGTCCGCGTCCATGTTGCCGATGATGCGCTTCGGCGGCAGCGGCAGGGCGATACCCGACGGCGAGAGCGCCCCGTTGAGCTGGACGAAGTCATTGTAGCGTCTGCTCACTCGCCAAGATGCCAACGGATTGGGACCCCTGTGCGTCCTTATCACGTACTCCTGATTAAAAACAAACCATAATCACAATCCCCCTTCTCCTCCTCCTCACAACCCCCAAACATCCTCAAATCACCTCTCATCCCAAAACAAAAATGGCGCATACATAACCCTCGATAAAAATAATGATAATGCTAACAATACCAATAACAGTAACAAGTGAATGAGAATCTGCCGCCGATTCAGCTACAACCGACGAATCATGAAAAGAAAAATCCTGCATATGTAACTTACGATAATGATAATGATAACGATAACAATAACAA
The DNA here is from genome assembly GCA_964034905.1 of Itoplectis maculator. Lineage (NCBI taxonomy): Eukaryota > Metazoa > Arthropoda > Insecta > Hymenoptera > Ichneumonidae > Itoplectis > Itoplectis maculator. The sequence continues at coordinate 6,674,263 of OZ035869.1, forward strand.
GTGAATGAACGAATCTGCCGCCGATTCAGTTACAACCGACGAATCACGAAAAGAAAAATCCTGCATCCGTAACTCACGATAACGATAATGACAAATTCATTGACGAATCAGCGAAAACTGACAACTAATCACAAAAAAAAAAATCCTGCATACGTAATCCACGATAACAATAATGATAACAATAACAATAACAAGTGAAAGAGAATCCACCGACGTCGCAACTGACGATTCGCGCAATAACAACAATAATAACAATAATCACCGTGTGTCCGTCGATAGTTCGGGCATTCTCGATGACGCTCGTAAGCGGCTCCGTGTCGTCGAGCAGAACTTTGTTCGCGTGTCGCGTCTCGAACAGAGCCATTAGATAACTAATCGTCGGCGACTCGGCGATGCGCGACGCCGCGATGGGCGGCGTTTCGTCGTCGTCGTCGTCGTCGTTGCTGCTGCTGTTGCTGATTCCGCAGGTTCCGTTGCTGCTGCTGCTGATCCTGGCCGTCGACTCTGCCGCGCGCCTCGCCCGCGGTCCCGTCAATGACGCCGCGGCGCCCGACGAGCCTCATCATCTCGACATCGGTGTCACCCTTCGCGCGTCGCGTTTGCCGCCCCAACGACGACTCCGCGATAAAACAGCGACAGCGGCGGTTTTATCGCGAGCCGATTACAATGACGACACGAGCACGTCCGGGAAGAGTTACTTTTTTACGCGGCAAGGTTTTTTTACGCAGAGACGACGACTTCGCGCGGGCTTCGCGGGCGATCGAGTGGAGACGTCCAATGGCGTCCAACCGTCCACTGGTTGTGTAGTTGACGCCCCCGCCGCTGGCGTCGCTGTTGCTGGAAGTGGCAGCACCGTCGCTATTTTTTTCGGCTCAGAGTTGCCGCGTTTTTTAGGGTAGCAGTTTCACCAAACGCGTTTTTACCTAATTTTGTTGCTCTGTTTTGTTGTCGTCGCTGAATTGTAATCGAGTTTGGATAAAACAAAATTTGGGGAAATTGCTACCCTACCGCCGTGTTTTTTATAATTGGTGGCAGTTAGTTGCTGACTTCACGGAAGTGATTGAGGAGGAGGAGGAGGAGGAGGGGGAAACTTTGTTTACCGGACACACAAGTTTCTGCAAAGGTAAAACCTGTTTTTATTGCTTTTTTCATTCGTCTGTACATTTCTTTTCGCGTTGATGGCGGGATAATGATAAGGCACTTAAGCTGCACTTGAGCGCGGCGACACGTGACGGAAGCTAAGGAAACATACACGGGCGGCCCGAAAAATGTGGGAAAACATAAACCGAGCAAAGGGCGGTTTGTATTGACGGTTACAGAAGCCGCGATATCCTCGGGAACGGGATATATATTATTCTAGTCGTTCGAACCTACACAAAAGGTCCTTCGCCGATGTTTATACAAGCGAAGTCCCCGTCTGTTCCGTCACCGTATCCTTCTTCTCTTCCGTTCTCATCCGGAAGCCGCTTTGGACCACTTAGAGTATATTTTTTCAACTTATCTTTAAAAAAAAATGTCATTCTTTAAAAACGCGTAATAATAATTGAATTTTATTAAAAATTCTCGACTAGTCTCAGCTACAAAATAATAATAATAATAACCTTTGCTTTGGTACACTAGCAACTGGAAAATTATCGATAATTTATAAATACAAGAATTATTTTTGATAAATATTTTTTTAAGTGCTTATAAAATGGTAAAATAATTTGAAAAAAAATAAGGGGTTCGTCGTTATCAGTAGTAAAGCTGTTGGGTGTCGTGATTGTGACGAGACGACACGTGCTGGTGGCTCGTGTGATTGAAGCCCTGAATCTCGCGCGAGTCGAGCTGATTCGGTCCGCGATAGTGATGATGACTCGGGCTGGACGAGCTGGAAGTCGATGACACGCCGCAACTGTTGTTCAACGCCATCGGCGCCGTCGCTCCTTGAAAAGCGAAGGGCCACGACTGTCGGGCCAAATAATAATAATAATTAAATAAAATAAGTCGAGCAAAATAAATGAATTTTTTTAAAGATTATTTTCTTCTCGTGGAAATAATAATAAAAAATAAAAGGGAAGTAATAATAAATAATCAGCGAAATTATTATTAAATTATTTTTGAAATAAAAGATTTTGGGTGACTAAGATGAGTAATGGAATTCCGGAGCTTCCGGTTTGAGACCTCGAAGCTCCGGAAGAATGGTCGAGAAAAATTCTGGAAATTCAATAGCAGAGAGGCCAAAGCGAAGGAGCCGAGAGGAAGATTCTCCGGGTGATTCGGTCCACCTGGTGAGACGTAAACAGAGATAAAACGATGCTGCTGCTGCTGTGAAGCGTGCGCGGGAATCCCGCGTCACCACCGAGTGGATCCACCTGGTTCTCGTGTTATTTCGTGCTCTTCTGCGCGAGCCGCGCGACTCCCACTTTATACCCATCCCCCTCGGCCGGAAGGGCGTAAATGCTTATTTTTATTTTTAACAACGCAAAACAGAAATTTTCCTACGTAAAAGATAATTCGTACAATTTTCATTTTTATTTCCAGTCGCGAAGTATATTTTTATTTTAAAATCCCACTAATTTCAAAGCCCTCAACAAATCCTCCGAAAAAATTTTCCTAAGAAAAAAAAAAATTGTACAATTTTAATTTTTATTTCCAATCCTTTCGTGAAGAACATTTTTATTTAAAATCTCACTAATGTCAAAGCCTTCAACAAAGCCGCGAAAAAAATTCCTACCAAAAAAAATTCGTACAATTTTCGCTTAATTTTTATTTCCAATTCTTTCGCTAAGATCATTTTTTTAATCCCACTAATTTTCAAAGCCCTCGATTTATGCGAAATTCTGTCCCAAATTTGTAGAATTGAAAAATAAAATAAAAAAAACTCACCAAAGCCAGAGACAAGGAAGTCGTCGCCTCGGGATTCGCATCGCCGTCCTCCCTGAGCACTGCTCGCAAATGAGCGATGTAAGTGGCAGCCAGTCGCAGTGTATCGAGTTTGCTGAGTTTCGTGTCCGCCGGAACCCACGGCAACGTCGTCTTGAGCCTGCAAAAGGCTTTGCTGAGGACCCTCATTCGCGCTCTTTCGCGCGCGTTCGCCGCGTTCCTCGGCGCTCGACCTTCGACCTCGTCCTTGCTGTACTTCTCGTCGGGCGCGAAATCTTCATCATCCAGAGAGTTGATCGAAGCTCTGCGCTTTCTTGGCATTTTTTAATGAATTTTTTCTTCAACGTAAAATATTTTTTTAATTAAAATTTTAAAAAATCCTTTTTTTATTTTTTAATCCTTTTCTGTCAATCAGTCAACTTTTTTTCGACACTTATAATTCGTCACTTGGAAAAATTCGCGTTGAGATTTTTTTTTTCAAGGGTTTTTTTATCCCTTTAATTTTATTAATTGATTTTATTAGTTGGTTATCTATAACTCAGTCAATTTTTTTTTCAACGCTCTTTATTCGTCACTTGGAAAAGTTCGAGATTTTTTTTTAAGGGTTTTATCACCCTTATCACCCGAATGAGTCGAGGAGTGACCGACACGCTTGTCCGAACAGCCGGAACTAATTGCCGAAGCGTTAAGTGGATCTCGAGTAGTCGTCGGCGAGAAAATAACGAGCCGACGACGGAAGAAAAAGCTCAAGTTGGGAGGGATTTGGGATGCTGAAACGGGCGGAGCTTGTTTCGAACTTCCACCTCCAGTTCGCTGTTCGGTTTCTCGTTAGGCCCGGGCGAACGTTTAGACCGTTCACGACTTCCACCAATCGCTCGGATTTCTCTCACTTAGCCCGGCCACCTGGCCACGTCCTCTCTTGGCTTTCTAGGCGTTTTCGCCAAGTTAATCCCGCAATCAAATTCGTTCAAAAAAACCATCGGATTAATTATCAATTTTTTTGTAATTTTTTATTCATTCAAATTCCCTAAAATTATCCAAGTATTATTTTTTTCTCCTAAAAATAATTAATAATAATAATTCCATAACTTCGCTCGAATTAAATGAAATTCATTCGTAAGTGCGAAACCCGAGTGGCGATGCTTTCCTTGAATTTCGTCGGCGATTTTGAGATTCAGTATCAGGAGACCACAAAAACCGAGGAGTTCACCTCTGCGAGTGTTGGAATAATCCCGCGAAGGTTCGATGGTGGCGCCGCCCTCTCCAAGTCACTGAAGCTGTCCTCCACGAAAAAAAAGAAACAGTTTCGAACTTTTAATCCACCTTTTAATCCCTTTCGTCCTGACGAGCATTTTTTCCTCGACTCTTTCGCCGAAACCGGGATACCGAATGGATCCTGTAACTCGAGATCCTCGTTGACACGAGATACGATTCTTCCTTCACCCCAAAACGAGGGTCGGAGTTATGCTGACGGTTTTCTCGGAAGCGCCCTTTGCCCTTCTGCCATTCGACACTCGGGATACGTCTGCGGCTGCGCCTCGACACTCGGAACCCTAAAAACATTGATTAATTATCAGTTCATCTCGCTGAAGCGAAATTGTTAGAAACGAATGATAAATATTTAATAAACCTCCCTCCTCAACGAATAGTTTGAAGTTTGACATTGAATCTGATTCAAATTTCCCGCGCTTCGCGCGAAGAGCCGCCGTCGCTGCGCGCATGCGCATTCGAACGATCTGAAGTCGCGCGCATGCGCATTCGAACGACCTGAAGCTCGCGCGTTACGTGACACTGCCGTGCGACCCTCGTTCGTAATCAATTTTTTCCGCGAATTACGTTCGCTTCCACGAGTCGCAAGAAAATCGTTACCGATTTCGTCCCCCGAAAACGGTCAAAACCCACATCCCCAAAGAAATAAAGAAAACTCAAAGAAATCCGCGTCTCGGAGGTCGAAGCGGGCGAACATTCCGATTAATCCTTCGTCCTTTGGTCCTTTGTCCTCGGGCGACGCTCTCGTCGTGACTTTCCGTAATCATCGTCGTTGCCGTTGCAACCGCGAAACATCCGCGTAAACAAAAACGCGAAAACTCAACGATTTATCAGCAGCACTTTGAGGTTAGGACGATTCGAGGTAAGTGAGCAGATCCTAACCTAAAAAAATTGTGGAAAATTGTGGTTTTTCAGACAAAAATTAGTGATTGGGGTATTTTTAGGTTAGAAAAAAGGTTCGACAATGTCTAAGGAACGCGAAGTCGCTTCTGAGTCCGACGATGAGGATGACGAGGATTACGTTCCGGAAGGTGCCGAAGTCGTCTCCGAGGTGGATTCCGAGGGAGACGCGGAGAGCGCTTTGGAGGATGAGAATGACGAGAACAAAGCGGAGACCAACGGAGGACGAGCCGGTAAGAGGAGCAAAGGGCGGAGGCGGAAGGGCGAGAAGAGAAGACGCAGGGCGAAGGTAGAGGAGAAGGTGGAGGCGGAGGAATCGGAGACACAAAATGACGGAGCGGAGAAGCCGGCGCTGAGCGAAGAGGAAGAGAAGAAGAGGGCGGATTCGCTGTGGGCAGATTTCATGAAAGATACTGGTAAGTGATAACAGAGGTTTTCATTTGTTTCCGCTTTTATCTGCTTACAATTTGGAATTTCGGTACTGAATGTCCCAAAAATGCTCAGAGCCTTCCGACGGAAAGAAACATTCGAAATTAATTACAGCAACTATTGTTTCCGCTTCTATCCGTTAAAAAATAGTAGCTTTGCAATTCCCAAAAATGCTCAGCGCCTTCTTAGGGAAACAATCGAAATAATTCCAGGAACAATTTCCAAGCCAAAACCGCAGAAGCAATCGAACGGGAGTAGTCTGTCGACGTCGCCGCTGGTGAGGCCGAAGCCCGAGGAGAAGGTGAAGATCACGAAGATCTTCGAGTTCGCGGGCGAGGAGGTCAAGGTCGAAAAGGAGGTACCGGCGGATTCCGCGGAGGCGAGACTATCGCTGCCATCCTTGGAAAAATCCGAGTCGACGTCGGCGTCGACGGAATCACCGAGAATTCCGGCGTCGCGCGGTCGAGGAGCTAAGCGCGCCGGTCTCGGTGGAATATCCTCGGTTCTCGGTCAGCTCGGTAAAAAGGCGAAAATCAGTACCCTGGAAAAATCGAAGCTTGACTGGGACAGCTTCAAGCGCGAGGAGAACATCGACGAGGAGATAAATACGCACAATCGAGGAAAGGACGGTTACCTCGAGCGTCAGGACTTCCTTCAGCGCGCCGATCTCCGTCAGTTCGAAATCGAAAAGCAAATGCGAATTTCCAGGCGCAGCACTCGATGAAAATAGCGAATCGCAAACATTTCGCTATATTTTTTTTTTAACGAAACGCAATTCGAGTTTCGCGAAACCCGCGAAACATTTTTGTTCGAAGCAAAAACGCGTTTGAATTGTATCCTAGTAGAATTTTCGACTCATCGCCATTTTAATCGTTCTACGATTTTATTCTCTCACAGACGTTTTTAATTTCGTCGCTCGGTTTCGCGTGAGAGTGGAATTCTCACGAAGAAAATGTCGACGTAGCGAATTTTTCACACACACACAAATACCACAAATAATGCCAGAAGACTGCTTAAAAAAATGGAAGAGTAGGGAGTAAAATCAGTGATGTATGACTGTAATTTATCAGCAAGCGGTCGGTAATTCGTTGGAGGAATTACTGAGGTTTTATCATCGCCGAGCAAAACTTATCATTCCACTGCGAATTTTCGTTTGTATACGTAACGATGGAAACTGTATTTAATCCACAAGCTCCTAAGTGTTATTATAATCGATCCGTCGTTTGTAATCGTAATCGGTCGGTCGAACGAGTTTAATATTAATGATAACGATAACGCCGGGAGCGGCCTAAGGATACTCGCGAATAGCCCAGCGAAAGAATGGAATAAAAACATTTCGACGAGGTTGGTCGAAATGTCGTCGCAAAACTGCCAGAACTTTTTTTTTCTCTCACGACCCAACGAATAGAATCGAGGGACGAGAAATCATTCGAATATTTTTTAAACGAATTAAAAAAAAAAGTTTGAAGCAACTCAGGTCACAGTTTGTCCGATATACGTAATCACCTCGTTCACGGTGCGTTTCACATTTGTCCTACCGATTAATTTAAGCCACTGTCGATAGTTCTAAGTTTGCGTTTATTAAAAAATAAAAATCGACATAGTATTAACGTGAATAAATCGTGAGGAGGAAACAAATGTCCTGTATCTTTATTGTCGTCCGAATGTCATCGCTTCCGGAAACAAGTTTGCGGCCAGAAAATGATGTCGAACATAATTACGAGTGCCTTCGCCGATTTGCTGCGACCGTCGTCGCCGATTTTTCGACGAGACTCTCGACGAGGTTCGTCTCCTCGACAGCAGAAACATTTGCGGCACTTCGCCTTAGAACGATCGCGAAAAATCGGTTTCTCACCAATCGAATCAGCTGCCGATTTTTGCCGATTTTTCATATTCTTCATCGCGCTGAGACTCTTAGCTATCGATCTTCGTATCCCGCAGTCCGATTTATTTTTTCGCGAAAAATCGGCAACGCGATCGGTTGCCGATTTTTCGATCGTGACGCATTGCAGCGATTTCTCGGTCGTCTCGATGCTTTTTTGCTTGTCGGTGGCGCCGATCGTCGTCATCCGATCGGTATGCCGATCAAAGTCGTCGCATTGGACGGATTTGCTCGCGCAATCGGTTCGGGAAAAATGGCACTTGCAGCAGCGGCAGCAGGACGCGTCGGGGTGAGTGGGACACGACGATGACGAGGAGTCGAGGCCCTCGAGGCAGAAGCAGCTCTTGACGAGCCGTTCGATGAGTCTCGAACACGTCGAAGATCCTGAGAGCTGCTTCCGCCTCTTTTTCTTCTTCTTTTTCTTCTTCTTCTCGCTCTTAACTCCTCTTCGCCGGGCTTTGCGTTTGTCTCTCGATCGGCAAGTGCCACTCTCATTTTCGCGGCTTTCGATCTCCGAGTGTTCTGCCCTGGGATTAAAATAACAATTCTTATTTTTTTGTTGACCAATTATAAACAATTGTTCTTTGGAAATAATTCTCATTTTTTTCAATGAACACTTTTTGTCCTGGGATTAAAATAATAATTCTTATTTTTTTCAATGAGCAATTATAAACAGTTCATTGGAAATAATTCTCATTTTTTTCAATGAACTCTTTTTGCCCTGGGATTAAAATAATAATTCTTATTTTTTTCAATGACCAATTATAAACGGTTCATTGGAAATAATTCTTATTTTTTTCAATGAACATTTTTTGTATCAGATTTATTTTTAATTACCTGGTTCGTCGCGTTCGCGATTTTCCACCGCATCGCGATCGTTTTCGTTTCGTCGACGACTTGCAAGGCTTTTCCCTCTCGCAGCTAAATTCATCTCCGCATTTTCTTGACATTTCTGATTTAAAAAAAGTATATTGAGGGTTAAGGTGTAAAACTATTACTGATTTTTTTAGACATTTTTCCGGCGTCTTGTAACCGGAAATGAGATGATCGATGAGGTAGGATAAACGGGGAATTTGTAACCCCTGACTGGGGCCTCATCACCGCCGAATACTACATTTTTGTTGTGGTTCTAAACGCAATTACGGGGTCACGACTCGTGACTCGAGGCTCATTAGACAACTTCAGTCAGATGTCCGACACCGATTAACCCACGAAATGCATTTAAATGCATTTATCTAATCACTTAAACTCATCTTTGTCCCTCCACAAATTATTCTTAAATTATTTTTTATCACCAAAAATACATAAATCCTCAATAATAAATACTTTAAAAAAAAATCTATAAAAATTATCAGCACAAAAAATTGGGATAAAAAATTCCATGAACCAATTTCTATCGACCCGCTTCTCGAATCAAATTCAAAGCTCGGCCGATGACGTCGTCTCGGGTGAAAGAAAAAAAAATAAAAAAATAAAAAGAAAGTAGGAGTAACAGTCTGAACTGTTGGGATTCGAGTCACGTGGTGTTTGCGCCGTCGCCGTGGATCTTTAGGTATTCGCGTTTGGCTGTCGCGCATGCGCCGATGCAGGAGCTCCTGCGGCGACCGGTAGCGATGCCCGGAGATATATACGCGCGGCTCAAGTCGATGAATAAATTCAGGCCCGAGGCAAGGACGCCACTGCCGCCGCCAGACCGGCGTCGATGCTTTATTTATACCAGCGCCGTGTAGCGTTAGGATCCGGGAAAACGGTGGCTGCCTCTTTCACTCGGATCCTCGGAGCGCGTTACACTTACTACCGCCACTACCGGGACTCCCAACGGCCTCCGCTACGCATTTTTGCAGACGCTGCGCTTACGACTCCCGCTCCGCGAATTTTTTATTTTTTATTTACAGTAGGAGTAACGACGCGCATTTGCGAAAATTTTTTTTTTCGACTTAACGAAGTTTTAAAAGCCTATCCGATGGGAAATTTTCCGCTGATTTCGAATATGTTTGGTTTTTGCCCGAGAAATAAAAATTTCGAGGAGAAAAACGCGAAAAACGATGGAACCGTGACGTCTTTTTTGAAGAAATTTTTTTTTTTTGATTTAACGAATTTTTAAAAGCCTATCCGATGGGAAATTTTCCGCTGATTCCAAATATGATCGGTTTTTGTCCGAGAAATAAAAATTTCGAGGAGAAAAATGCGAAAAACGATTTTTTATTTTACTCGAATTTTGGCCCTTCACTAAAATCGGTGTCATTTTTGTTTGGATTAATGTAATCGGGATTTTCTTTTTGCGTTCGAAAGAAGACTCTTCAAAGAAGAGAATGCCGCCAGGCGGAACGCGATATCTCGATTTTTCAATTTTTTGCAGATTTTTAAAGTTGACCCTAATGAATCGAATTTTTTTCCAAGGGGTACCCCTTGCCGGATTTTTAGGCGAAAAAAAAAATTTTCGATTTAACGAAGTTTTAAAACCCTATCCGATGGGAAATTTTCCGCTGATTCCAAAAATGATCGGTTTTTGCCCGAGAAATAAAAATTTCAAGGAGAAAAATGCGAAAAACGATTTTTTATTTTACTCGAATTTTGGCCCTTCACTAAAATCGGTGTCATTTTTGTTTGGATTAATGTAATCGGGATTTTCTTTTTGCGTTCGAAAGAAGACTCTTCAAAGAAGAGAATGCCACCAGGCGGAACGCGATATCTCGATTTTTCAATTTTTTACAGATTTTTTAAGTTGACCCTCAAAAATCGCAAATGTTTAGAAGGGGTACCCCTTGCCATTTTCCCAAAATTGGTCGAAAAAAAAATTTTCGATTTCGCAAAATGTAAAAACCCTATCCGATGGGAAATTTTCCGCTGATTCCAAAAATGCCCGGTATTTGCCCGAAAAATAAAAAATTCTATGAGAAAATCGCAAAAAACTTTTTTAAAAATCACAAAATTTAAATATATTGTATTTATCGTGTCTTAAATTTATTTTTTTACGTCTATCCAAAAAAAAAACCGCAGTCGGTGCAACTCATCGTCCAAAGCGACCCGTCGAGGATTTCAGGGTCGAGGCCTCAGCGGCCTTGCCTCGTAAATGGGGGGAGGGGAGGGTAGGGGAGGGGAGGAGGGGGGAATTCTCTTGACGGAGAATTAGACCTCCTAATTAGCGGTTCCCTTGCGTCGAGATTCCTTCACGTCTCTATCCGCAGCATCGAAAACCCGTAATTTACAATTTTTTTTTCAACATCATTAAAATAAAAAAAATAAAAATAAAAAAGAGCCACTTTTATGTCTCGTATAGGAAGAATAGAGGGCTGATGTATTATATCGATACACTCTTATCGTCAATTCGGAGTCGCATTTTCAAAAGGAGACCGACGCGTCCCGAACGGGATCGGGCCTAGCATTATTTTCTTTTTATCACTTCCTCGTGCGTCTCGAGTCGAATCCCGAGAGCATTCGCGGTATCCGCGCCGTCTGTAGCATGTTTTATTAATGAGCGTCTACTACGGAGTCGGAGGCGCCGCTGGCGCCGGTTTTGTGCGCCAATAGCGACGCAGCGTTCGCCAGTGCCAAGTCGATCCGTGGGACGCTCGGACGTTGCACCGTTTGATCAAAATAAAAATAAAAAAAATTCGAGCTCATAAAAAGGAAAGTCGGCTCTGAATAAAAAATCAAAAAAATTCACGACTTGAATAAATAAAAAATAAAATAGAAATGAGTCGACAGTGGATCCACTGATTCACTGTTTTGAGGGAGAACAATATTCGATGCACTGGTATAGCGGCGTCGAATTGCGCGAAGCTCGCGCGTAGGTGAGTGGAATGTCCCTCTCACCTGTTTAAAGAGACGAGCGATAACGGGCGCGCGAGATTGCGTCACGTGTATCGCGGGCACAGAGCCTCCGCCGTACAGTGGTGGTTATTGAAAGAAGGAGAGAGAAAGAAGAGAAGAGAAGAGAGATAGAAAATGAAAAGAAGAGGAGAGAGGAAGACAGAAAATCCGAGGAAAAGAAGAGAGAGAGACAGAAGATCCGAGAATAAAAATTCGAGGATTTGAAAAGAGACAGAAAATCTGAGGATGAGTAGAGAGAGACAGAAAATCCGAGGATGAGAAGAGAGAGACACAAGATCCAAGGAAGAGAAGAGAGAGACAGAAAATCCGAGAAGAGAGAGACAGAAAATCCGAAGAAGATAGACGGCAAAGAACCCGCCGCGATGACTCAGTCGCCGCCGGGTCCGGACTAACGACGACGATGATTCCACGCGTGAATTCGGCTGATGAACCGCGGCCTCAGCAATGTCATGACTGTCGTGCGTTGTACCTCCAAGAATCCTCACCTCTTGTGTAACGAGGCTCGCGCGTCTCGCGGCGTCGCGTATCGCATCCGTGACGGAATCCCCGGACGCGTAGGTGTTTCGTCGTCGCCGACTCGCTACGCTTCCACGAATCTTTCATGACGTAGCCATTACCTGCCATTACTATTATTATCACTATTAATAAACGCACTGCTAAAATTACCTCTCATTTACATTACAATAAAAAAGATTTTTTTTTTCAATCCTTCACTGAGGTGAATAAAAATAGCGCCACCTATTATTATCATTATCACTATTAATAAATACATTGCTAAAATTTCCTCTCATTTACTTTACAATAAAAAATAATTTTTTTTTAATCCTTCATTGAGGCGATTAAAAATAGCGCCATTTATTATTATTATTATCACCACTATTATCACTATTAATAAACGCACTACTAAAATAACCTCTCATTTACATCACAAAAAAAAATCACTCAAGAATCTTTCCGAACGCTGCGCATAAGTCGTCGACTCGTCGACTCGAGTCGCCGATACGAATCGTCATCTCCTCGGCTGTCGATAATAAATTCCTAAAGCGCGGCGCGTGGAGAAAGACGAGAAAAAGGAGAAAAACAAAAACGTCCGTTGGGTGTCCTCAGCGGCGCCGCCGCAGCCGCCGAGGACGAAGCGGCTTCGGCGGCTACGGAGCGGAGTTCGGATGTCCTCGGGTCTCTTCGGCTGACATCGGCTTCCCCCGCCGGCCGTCGGCGGTCCGCGCGAGCCGCCGCGCCCGGCCGCTCCGCAGTCTCGCGCGCAGCCTCAAAGCCGAAGGTTCCGTGTGTGGCTCGCGGTGCGCGCGCCGCTTCTCCGGTTTTTTACACCTCTCCCCCTTTACGATTTCTCTCACCGTAGTTTCTCTCTTCTCATTCGTCGAGATTTCCCTTCGTCTTCGTCCTCCTTTGAGTGCGTCTGGATACTTTAATCCTGGAAAAAAAAAAAACATTTGCGAAAAAAAAAGTTCGCCAGGTGGCGCGATTATTATTATTAACCTCGATGAAGGATTTTTAGAAAATAAGGACGTCGAGGATAAAGAAGTGTGTTTGTTTTGGTTTCGTGGTCGAAGTCGACGTCGATCGATCCGCGATTGCGACGCGGCGATTGCCGTCGCCGATTATGATTATGATTGCGTGCGACGCCCAGCGCCGCCGACGACGCTGACGGTGTGTGGATTATTATTATTGGTTTTTTTTGGTTCGACTGATTTTTGAGTGCCTCGAATTTGAGGGATTTGCGAAGGTGCGATAAGGTTGTCAGTGATTGGAGAAGGAAAAGGAAAAAAAAAGAAAGGTGAAAATGCTGCCACAGACACCGGACATCATTCCTACTACTTTGAGTCAGGTGAGACGATCTTTTATAGCTATAGCTTAATTAATTAATTAATTAATTCAATTGGATTAAGTAAGCTGCGAGAAATAGTTCAGAGTCAGGTGACATTTTCCTTATCTGCTCGTCGATTTCCTGGGTGACGGTCAAGTGTCACTATCTCTTCTCTTGCTCATTGATTATATATCTATATATATTTTTTTTTTAATATTAAAGAGTCGGGGATTCCCCAAAGCTTTGATATTTCACTCCACTTTAATATAAATATCGTCTCTAATTGCGATTTTCATAATTTTCGATATAATGATTTTTATATTTTTTATTTTTCGACGGTAAATCTATATATATATATTTTTTTTATTATTAAAGAGTCGGGGATTCCCCGAATTTTCGGCGTTTCACTCCACTTCAATATAAATATCGTCTCCAATTGCTATAATCTTCAATGTAATATTTTTTTTGATTTTTTTATGATAAATCGTGAAATAAATTTATGGATAAAAAGTGACGAGAATTGATAAACACCCCAATTCGATTTTCGTGGCACACGAATCGGGATTAAATCCGACGATCCGAGGACTCGAAGTCCAAGTGACTCGGTTCAACCGTTATTCTCACGATAGACGATAGTCTTATCTTTTCCGAGAGACCGAAACGCATACACACGATTTTTTTTACCTGTCGCCGGTGACGCCATTCGAATTTAATTCCTTATTTCAGAACGAGAGACACGCGCTCTTGTAATCCCGGACTTTCCTCCCGGTAGACGCGAGATTACTATCATTTTGCCCTCCAACGATCTTACGCGAGCGCGTAACGCCATTCGCGAAAAAAAAAAAAAATTTCTCGCCGTTCTCGTATTTACCGATCGTAAATTATATTCCGCTCGGCAATTGCGGCGAACGTTTTAGTTTGTGCAATGGGAATAAAACGATACAGTAGTAATCCCCACAATTTTTCCCTAAAGTCTCTTATACATTATTTTACAGTTGATTAATTAATGAAAAATATTTTTCAAATATTTTTATAGGGTATTATGGGGCTCTATGGGATCCCACAAAATCTCCCTATAGATAGGACCCCCATTTTTAGCCCATTTTAAGCTACATGGCATTTTGATTTTATTTTTTTATTCATGAAAAAAAATAATAATAATAATGAACCGGTAGAATTATAAAAACACGACTATCAAGATTCCCATGAATTAAAAGTCTGATGAATTCTTCGCTCAGTGATGCCAATGTCTCTCCCGGGTGTTTAATTAAAAGACGACTGACTAGGAAATTTGCATTTCGATCGTCGCGCGTCCATCGTCGGGAAAAATAGTCGTCGAGTGATGCGTTCGGGAGCCGATAATCCGCGTGGGGCGGCTCGGAAATTCGATACGCGTGATACTGGAACTGAAATCCGCGTCCCGTGGCTTCTCGAATGCGTTTTTTCGCCCCGAGACTCCCATGGGGGTTAGGGTACGGGGGGCAAAGGGGGTTTATCCAAAAAACGTGAATAGTCTCACGCGCTTCGAGCGAACAGAGTATATTTTCACCCGTCGCGATGGGGAAAGAAAGGAAGACGAAGGAAAGGGGACGACGCGACGAAGAATGCGAAGCCCGACCGAGCGAAATGTAACGGATACTCCTACCCCCATAAGCCCCATTACACCGACTGTATCACGCGTCAGTCTCCGAATGCACCTCCAATGACAAAATTTCCGTCCTCGAACGACTAATTTGACTAGAAAAAAAAATCCATTTGTCGCCCCATAAACCCCATAGAAACCCCATAGGATCCCCATGTGACTCATTGGAGTCGCAATTGGTTTCCGTGACATCGCAGCGAGACTAGAGTCGAAATCCATGGGGTTTTACATATTTCTATGGGGTCCCATAGAACCCCATGAAAATTAAAAAATGCCGTAGAACACCGCAGATCCTCATAGATACCATTGAGTAACATGGGAACCCATAATATGGGAAATATCGGATGAAAAAATTGTGTCAGCCGCTTCACGCAAATTGAAATTCCAAAGGAGACAGATTTTAATGGTGAAGTTGACGCTCCGATCGAGTGGATCGACGCTGCGTTTGTCGGAATCAATTTCGCGCCTCGCGCCTGTCAATCGCATCTCCGCGTCATCGTCGAGGATCGACTTTGCGGCGATGTTGATCGACGGTATCTATAAACCGAGAGGCGAATCGGGTCGACGACAAATTGCTGTCGCTGGCGACGAAGGATGTCTCCCGGATGTTATCGGCAAAGACGTCCGGCGAAGTGTCCGACGCAGATGCGGCTATCCGATTGGAGGAAAAATAAGGACGATAACATTTGTAAATTGTTCATTGGTACAAATGGCACGAATCGAAAAAATCGTCTGACCAGCTGCGATTGGGGCAGAGTGCAACAGTGGGCCAATTAGTCGGCCGGTGCATCAGCAGCGCCGGTTTAAAGGTCGCGAACATCGTATATCTTGTAGCAAACCCCATAAAGCCCCCCCCCCCCCTTCCCCCCTTCTCTCCTTGACACGAGTCTAGCTTTTCGTTCTAATTTACCGTTAGTTCGCAGCGTTGACTCTCAACGGTGTCGCGGAGCCGAGAGGCAAAAGCCTCGCGACCTCCTATGGGGAATCTCGCGGGTTCTCGGCGATTCCCCATAACATCTGCGACTTAATTTCGCTCGATAATTTTTCGTAAAGATGCCGAAAAAATTGAAAATTCAATTTTCTGATGCGAAAAATGGAATCCCATGAAAATTCTATGAAACCCCATAGACCCCCATAGAAACCCCATAGACCCCCATAAAACCCCATAAAAACCCCATAAAACATCAAAACACCGCGCAACAGTGGAAACGTCGAAAATTACTCGAGAATGACATTATTAGCGGTCGCACGTTGGCCAATGGTAGAGGCACGAATTCAATTCCGACCGCACACGCGAGAGAGACCCTCAGTCACGCAGACCATTGCTCAACGGTCCCCCTCCCCCCGAAACCCCCGTAGAACCCCCACGAAGACGCGAACTGGTTCGCTTCGTCGTGTTTGGCAACCACTGCGAACTCGACTCCCCCCTCCTCCTCCCATTGGCCATTTTAGGACATGTGGCTCGAGTCTTGTCTTTTGCCTTCCGAACTATCGTCTCGTCGCCTGCCGCGAAACTGTCCAGTCTACCGATCGCCCCGCTAGATCGAATTGCTGCAGTGACCTGCCTTAATTTCCTCGAAAATTTCGCGAAAAACTGATGATTTTTTTTTTAGCCTCGCGAACGAATTCGGAAACCGGTTTTTTTCGGTCAGACAGTCAACGTTGAGTCATTTCGACGGAGCCTTGAATAAAAAAGCGGTTTGTTTGGGTTTCGCGCCTTTTGACCTCGCGATTGGCCGATTTCTCTGTCGGTGATTTTATTTTATTTTTTTTCTGTTTGAGATTCGAAAAGGGTCGCCGACGACGACGAAATGTGAGGGTGGCCTCCTTCCCCTCCCCTCGGGTTGAAGCTTATGGCGAATCGATCGATCGGTTCGCCATTACCAACACCAAAGCGAGACGACAGAGGCCCGACCTCGGTTTCCCTCTATTTTTGCGAGAGGTTTGGGAGGGGAGAGGGTCGAGGAGGGAGGCGAATGGGTAACACGAAGGAAGCAACAGAAACCTGAGCTGAAGATGGTCAATGTCACCGTTGAATCGAGATTCCGACCACGTAACGCGAGTCCTTCACGAATCCTGGCACTTTTCCCCATCCTCCGTCTTCTCTTCGACCCATTTACGGATTTCACCTGGAATGCCCTATATACATCAACACACTTGAACTGAAATTCCCCATATACCAAATCAATCCCTTAGCGTCTGGCATTATATTAAAAAAAAAAAAAAAAAAATACGTGGAACGCCCTGTACACCAGAAATGACACTTGACACAGAAGAGCCCATACTTCTCGTTACCTCGGTACATTGGCCCGTATTTCACGATAAATACGGACATATCCAGTCACTTTGGTGACAAGAATGAAATACAAATGAGAGATGCATTCTTAACGTTCTTTATAGTATACTATACATATATATATTACGTGTGTATATGTATATATCTTCGTTTATCGGATTTCCCGATGGCATTTCCTTGCATCGAGCGTCGCCGACGGCGAAGCCGCGCCGCCGTTGCATATAATCTTAGCTGCACGCACACGTGGCCGACACATAACAACTTTCTTTGCCCAACGACTTTGTGTGTGTATCTTTCTTCGTCTCTCTTCTCTCCCTTCCCTCCGCCGACGGGGACCCATTTACAGTGTCGCGTTGCGAGCCTTGACGACACTCTCCCCTCTCCTCTCTCGCCGCTTCGCCTCTATTCACGGCTGTTGTGTGTGCAGGCGTTGCGAAATCGCCTCGTGCGAGGTGCCTTCGCGGAACGAAATCGCGAGCCTCGGCAAAAAAAAAAGAGGATAGGCTGTGAGAATTCTCGGGACGGACGCGTCTCGTGTCCCGAGCGGATTAGAGGCCTCTGCGGTTTGTGGACTTTGCGGCGAAGACAGAAAAGGAGCTTAGTCGAATATTTTTCCGGACGTGTTCGAAGTAGTTAGATTTTCGACACTTCCGACAGATTTTTCTTTGACGTAGCGAAGACCCTTAAAACTAACGAGGCGTGAAAAAAAAATAATACATCTCCGTCTGAGGTCGTTGGCAAAGTCGTTGGGTTCGCATCCTCGTCGTCGGCGATTGTTATCGTCTCCGATAACAAATCGCGATCGTCAATCGGCGTAGAATTTCTCGTCACGTGCAAATCTGATAAGAAAAACCTTTGTCTCCTCTCAGACGGAAAATAACAAAATAATAATGAAAAAAATTCTCGCGCATTCTTTAAGATTAATGAGGAGAGGGGGGTTAAAGTTCCGAATAATAAGAAGTCAATTTTTATTTTTACCATTTATATTTTTTTGGGAACCGCGAAGCTGTCATAAAAAACGGTGAGAAAAAGGTGGAAGCCTAAAAAAAATGTGACGAGTATAAAACGCTGCAAAAAAAAAAATATCACGTAAAAAAAAATTCAAAAATAAAATAAATTGAAGTTCCGAATAATAAGTCACTTTTATTTATTTTAACCATTTTTTTTTTGGGAACCGCGAAGCTGTCATAAAAAACGGTGAGAAAAAGGTGGAAGCTTAAAAAAAATGTGACGAGTATAAAACGGAGGCTGTCGAGGCTCTGGTCCGGCTCGCATGTGGAGCAGGTGGTCGTTCTACCTGCCACGGGCAATTGTACTTTTCCCATCCTTTCCCCCTTCCCCCTCCCCTGGGTATTTCCTTCCCAGCTCGTCGGACTCGTTTCTCGTTCACGATTAACTCTGCATAATTTACCTCAGGCGCTACTCGCATATTAGTATTTTATTTTTATTTTTCCATCAATTTATTATTATTATTGCTATTAATCCGGCGACGACGGCCGACACTCGGAGCCGACGGCCGGATCCAGGTTGGACGATCCAGTTCCACTTAAACGCCGCCGCCGCCGCCGATAAGATTAGACGGAATCGTCCCGCGAGCCGCGCGCGCGACGGACTTTTATCGCCGGTGCGGATCGATACGCGGCTCGCGGGCAAACGTTGCCATTAAACGGGTTCCCCCTCCCCCCCTGACCCCCTTGTCACCCCTCTCCCTACTTTTGCTGCCACCTCGCCACACTTTTATAGACGTAGGGTATTTTTTTTTGCCACGAGGAAGGATCGAATCGTAAAAAAAAAATAAAAAAAATAAATTAATAAATTGTTTACCCTTTTTGCATTCCTTGATGCGTCCGCTTGATCAGCGAGAAGAGTCGAACGGATGTCAGACATTTTATCTGCCATTTTTTTCCTCGTGAAGTGGATTAATTTTTTTATTTTTCTAATTATAGAATAATAAATATGAATTTTTTTTGTAAGTGTTGTGGATATTTTTTTTGCTATGAAGAAGGATCGAATCGTTGTAAAAAAAAATCAGTGAGAAGAGTCGAACGGATGTCAGACATTTTAGCATTTTTTTTCCTCGTGAACTTGATTATTTTTTTTATTTTTTTAATTATAGAAAAATAAATATGAATTTTTTTTGTAAGTGTCGGCGCGATTACTGAGCCACTTCGTTGGCTCCGGGACTGTCGAGTGTCACTCGGCGCCGCCGAGTCGCCGACTCTTGATTTTTTTTTTTTTTTCGCAACGACCCTCGGAAACTGGAAAGTGCGACTGAGAGACATAAAGTAACAGAGAGAAAGCCGGGGAAAAAAACACTTTGCGTCAAACGCACGTGACGAGCTTTGGGTGTCCGTGTGGGAATATTTGTGAGTGTTAGTGCGTCGCCCTTAACTCGTGTACCTGCTGAGAGAGAGAGCTGCACCTTTTCCAGCGCAAAGTGGCCACAATCTTACTCCCGGTTTACCCTCTCCCGGCAGTCAACGACCCTTCGGGCGCTGAGTAAACCTCCTCGCGCGGAAGTAGCAGACGACCGACTGATTCAGGGACTGAGGGAGAAAAAATAAATTCATCTTAATAAGAAGGAAAAAAAAAAATGCATCAAAAGAAATCGAAAATGTCCAATAATATTAAATTACAATTTTTTAATTCAATTTGAATAATTTTCTTTTTTATTATTATTTAATTTTTTGAAGTAAAACAAATTTTTTTTTTTTTTTTCCACTGAAGTCGTCTCTCATATCAGCCGCAGTAAAAAGATACGTTTCGCGTTTGTGTATCGCTTCGCCTTCTTGTTGTTCTTCTTGGTAGAAAGTCATTTCGTCGGCTCGCTCTCATTTTCCTCGCAGCCTCCGTGAGTCGAAGCAGCAGCCTCGGCGACTGCCTCGGAGAGGAACGCTCGCAATAATATTCCTCTCCGCGGCTTCTTCGCTTCGGCCTCCAGAAGCAATAAGTACCGGCGGCTGCAACGACGCCTCTTCCCCTCTCCCCCTCTTCCCCCACCCTTCCCTCGACGCAATCTTCTTTTTCCTCCAGAATCTTCCTGCCTGGATTTTTTTTTCGGCGTCTGGTGAAAGCCGCAATTTTTTTTATCCGAAGCTCAACATTGAATTTTTTCAATATAAAACGATTTTTTTTTTTTTTTTTTTTTTTTTTTTTTTTTTTTTCAAAAAAAAAAAAAAATTACCATCGCACAAAAATATTGCAAATATAGCACAAAAAATTGCGCAATATTCCACGTAAAAAAAATTATTGCTTACAATGCTTTACCCACAAAGTTTTACGACGGAGAGAAGACAAACGTTAAACAAACGAAGGACATAAAGACGACTATGAAGCAGAAGTGGAGGGAGAAGAAGGACTCGACTGTATTACCGAAACACTACGGTGCACTATTCCGTTCGTGCGAGTCGGGTCTTGAAAGTTCCCCGTCGACCGGCGCGACCCACATCGACGTCCGTCGTCGTCGTCGGCGTCAACAAACGAGTACCTAGATATTTGACCCGCGCTCCCGGACCCATCTCGATCCACTCACAAGACGTCCTATATCATATTTTTCCGTCCGTGTCTCTTAAACCCCCTTAACGTTCCTTGTCCTCCCGTCACACAACTCGATTCTCTAATTCCCAGCGTGAGTTATGACGATTCGTCAAAAAAAATTCCCCCTCCCGCATCGCCGGACGATTTTCACTGCGTGGATCGACTCGCGTCTATCAAAGATCAAGATCTGATTGACCCGAAAACCCGGATTACCTCGGGCCCCGCTTTTTCCCATCCGGCTGGACTGGATTAACGTTGCAACTCACTCCTCAATTTATTCGAATGCCTGAAACAATTTTTTTTTATTTTCCAAAAATATATCAAACACAATCATTTTTTTTAAATATATTAAATATATTTTCTACAGGCAATATAATTTATTTCATTTTATATTTACTTTAATTTAATTTAATTAAATGTAAAATAATTTGAATAAAAAAAAAAAAAAAAAATCAAATAATAATAATAATAATAAAGAATAATTGAATTAAATTAAATAAAGATGACGGAAAAAGTGTACAAAAAAAATGCTTGTAAATTGATAACAATCCGTTCGAGCAGCACAATCGCATTCCTAGATGCGATTCGTCGTCGTCGTCGCGGTTTTCACGTCGCAAAGTGGCACGAAGCCGATACAGCGACGAGATAGTCGCGCGTTTAGACTTGGATAAGAGATGACACCGCGTGCCTCGGGGTGCGAGGGGAAGGAAGGTGCCCCCTCCCTCCCCCCTCCCCCAGGTGTCGCGGTGCGTCGAGGCCTTTTGCTTTTCGTTCCTATATCGCACTTTGCGCGCATTTCATTGTGTGCATATATACATTATACACTATGTGTGTATATATATATAGTACAATGCAAGGCAAAGGCGCACGTAAGCCCGGCGGCTATATATAGCCTCGACTTACCGGTACATAATCGCAATCACAATGGAAGAGCTGCGTCGCTGCGCGCGCAGCTCAGACCCAAATAATCATGAAGTCACGCTTTTTTTTTTTTTTTTTTTTTTCGACTGTGGAATTTCACACGACTAATCGTGAGACGGAAAAATTTTCCTGACTGAAAACGAGGAGGAGGTGTTTTTTTTTTTTTTTGGTGGGGAAAAAAAAGAAGCGATGAATGAACGAGGCACAAACGACGCTGTGTTTACGTTTCCAGCGCTCTTGACTCGTTGGTGGCTTCTGAAAATTCTCAGCTACCGACGCGTCGACGTTTAGAGGCTCGAGACACACACGCGGTACTCTCATTGACCCTGGTGCATGCATCGAGCGCCGCCGCAGGGTGAAGAATTTAGAGGAGGGAGGGGGAAGGAGGGGGGAGGGCTCAGGGAGCTATTCTAGGATTCGTTTGATGCCTAAGAGGCGTCTAGACTGACCGGTCTACGACCTCCGACGTTGGTTCGCGGATCGAGTGGACCTTAAGCCCTAAAAAAATAATTGTTTTATATTTTTTTTAATATAATTATTATTACAAAAAAAATCTAAACAAACAGACGTGAGAAAAATGATTTTGGAAAATGTGATTTATTGCTCAGTGAGATGAGAGAATTTTTTTCGTCTTGCGATAGACAGAAAAATAAACATATTTATTTTTAATATAATTATTATTAGAAAAAAAATCTAAGCAAACATAAGTGAGGAAAATGATTTTGGAAAATGTGATTTATTGCTCAGTGAGATGAGAGAATTTTTTCCGTGTTGCGATGAAGAAAGAAAAATAAACATATTTCTTTTTAATATAATTATTATTAGAAAAAAAATCTAAACAGAAGTGAGGAAAAGGTAAAAATGTGATTTATTGGTCAGTGAGATGAGAGACATTTTTCCGTGTTGCGGCACTAATGACACTTGAATGGAATTTCAAATGCATTTCTGGTGGCCACGTGGCGCCAGGATTTCCAGCAGCGCGACAAAAGTCCAGCTCCCGAGGTGCAATAATTCTTCCCGGCCTGGTCCACGCCCTAAAAGGCTCGTTTCTCGCCCCGAGAATTTTTTTTCCGGTGTCTCTCCTCGAGGACGAATAAGCAGCCTTGATTCTCAAGCTTTCCGGGAACAAAATATTCTCCGAGCCACAAAGACGACCGCTTCGGGTCCGCGTCGTAAAACTCCAGTGTCCCGTGAATAGGGCCACCGGGAAGAGCCCCGAAAAATTTGGCTCACACGTGAGGCGACCAAAACTCGGCGGCGGCGAAATTTCGCTACTCGGGGGTCCGAGGGTCCGGCTTTTGGCCCTCGAGGTATTTCCCTTTGTGTACACGAAAAGGGCCAAGCCCTTTTGCTTCCAAAAGGCTCGGCGCGTTTGGTCGCCACTTGCGACGCACGTTGCGCAAACTTGGACATTATTTCGTGACCGGAAATGCATCGTCAAAGATTTTAATTTTTTTTTTAAATACAACGTTTCAAATAATTTTTATTTAAATAAAATTAGCATGTAACTTTCCGTTTCACCGTTTTGCCAAAATGGAACAGGGCTAAAAAAAAAGTCAAAAATATTCGCATTTTTTTAAACAATTTTTCTAATAAAAATAAAAAATAAAAATAAAATTAGCATGTAGCTTTCCGTTTTGCCACAGTGAATCGAGGCGAAAAAAAATACTGTCCGCAAGAACTACGGAAGCGGAACACAGTGAAGGTATCGGTTTACCCGGTGCACCGATGCATCGAGGTGCATTGTGTCGCGCTTACTCGCACCTCGGCATGCGCAACAGCCTCTGGATTTGTGTGTGTGTCAACGATGTGTAAACCCCCGGTAGCCCCGACATCGCCGTTGTGTGGCCGGCGAGCGTTCAACCGTCGACAACGGCGACGATGACGACGACGACGGTGGCACGTAATCCGAGCAGTGTCGCGGTGCCGTTGGTATCTCGGTCGTTAACTGCACGAGCAATCGACCACCCGTCCACGAAATCCAGTTGCACTCGAGACCCTTTACACAGACAGTGAACATCACCCCTGAGGGATGACTGCATTACCGAAGACACCTCAACGCATCTGCGAATCTGTCGAACATTTTCGTACGTCAGTTGAATTGCAAAAATTGAGTCAAATTTAAGTTGACTTGAGTCAGACTTCGGACTCGAAATTGACTTAAACTTGAAATGAGCTTGACTGAAATTGGACAATTTTTTAATTATGGAATATGACTTGAATTGAGCTTCACTTGAATTTGATTTGAGTCTGACTGTACTTGAACTTGACTTGAGCTTGACTTAAACTTGAATTGTGCTTGATTTAAAAATAAAAACTAAAATAAAAAAATAAAAACGCCGTCACTAAAGAAACAGAGATTTTGTGGTTCGGATTGTGCGGCTCGACATCTCTAAATTCACCGAAGCTAAAGTTTAACGATCGTGAGCGAAAAAAAAAAAAAAAAAAAAAAAAAAAAAAAAAAAAAAAAAAAAAAAAAAAAACGAAAGAGCCGGCTCCGAGAGCTCGATGGCGATTGGTGGCCGCCAAATTGCCAGGAGCACCGGACGGTCAATGAGTCGCAATCGGGCAACTCGTTCGCGCTCCATTGGATCTCTCGTTCGTTTAATTTGGATTCATTGAATCGTTGACTCGCGATCAAAACGTTATCCCCGCGACTCTCCGTCTCTCTTTCCATCGCTATGGCGAATTCGCAAACCGCAGCGAACGTTTAACTCTCCCAGGACGCACCTGCGATTCGCGGCTGGCTTTCCCGTTGAATAGTCGATCGTTTGTCAACGGGAGAAAAGCACCAGAGTCAATATATATATAGCGACCCAGAAGAGACCGTTTTGTCGTGATGGACTTTGAATTTCAACTTTTCCATCGGCATCTCATAAATAATTGCGCGACTACCATCGCCCGCTAATTTCCTCTCAGTTCCGATGAGACAGCAACGCAGTCTTCAGGATCTGAAGCGAAGAGTCGCGATAGCCTGAGGGGGGTAAAAGTGATTTTTTCAATCTCCTCCTCGAATTTCCATAACAGTCCGGAGGTTCCTCAGCGATAGCAGAGAGTGATTCAGGATCCGCGGGTTGCTTGGGAATTTTTTTTCTCGCTGAACGGCGCAGATAGCGGTGACGATGAGCGCGGAGGAGGCGTCGTCCGAGAGGGGAGTGAATCCTGAGCGGGTTTGTCCGGCGATGGCGGAAATTTGCATAATTCAATCCCCCAGCCCCTCGGGCGACCGTCAGGCTCCGGGCTTCGTCGCTCCTATCGTTCCACCTCTCTCTTATCGCCTCGACGTAATTGGACTAGAATTTTAATTCATCGGTCGCGAAAGAGTTCTCCGAGAGTCAACGAGAAACATCAGTTGACAAACGGACACTCACTAAAATCGCGTGGTTCGATTATCTTCATCTCGTCATTCCTTAACCGGCCAACGACTGAAAAAGGGGTCTTGTCGAAAAGTTTCAAACGCACAAATCCAAAAATCCGGCTCGGTAGATCGACGCAGGAGGTCGAAAAGACCCTAACCCAGTCATTTTCGAATCTTAAGGGTCGCATTTGCCCTTGCCCCGAGCAAAAAACCGATTCCCTAAGGCCTAGAGAACAGTCCTTCGTTTCCCATCCTTCCATCCTAGCCTCGCATTGTCTTCCCTCTGTTTCTACCTTCACAAACCATCTTCAACAAACTAAACAAACCAACTATTCCGCGCAAACAGACCCTTTGTCCTCAGCTTACAGTGGTATCTAACTAGGGTATAGGGTCTTTACATGCTCCCAGCGTATCCCGAGTCACAAGGGACGGGGATACCCCGACACGTGTGCGCCAGCAGCCCGGGGATGTAATTTCTCTCGGCAACGCCGCGCGTCCGACGGCGTATGCAAATGACAAGAATGACGTCGAGCGTGCGCCCGACTTATGAATAGAGAAATGATGGTAAGTCGCGTGGCTCCGGACGGCTCCTCTCGCGGTGGGCGAGCATAGCGCGTGTCATCGATCGCGCGTCAGGGGAACCCCGGGTGACTCGGCTGTTTCAGCGAGTCACGTGGGCCCTTCGCCAGGGCAAACCACGTGAGCCCCCCCCTACCCCCTACCCCCCTTTACCACCCTCGCGCTATCGGCGCCTCCGGTTTTCGTCTTCGTCGTTCGTAATGGCAGAGTCAGTGCTCATCGCTCTTTCGGTGCAATCAACGTTCCGGCAACTTCCTCCCCCTTCCTTATCTTATAAGGGAGGAACCTTATCTTCCTCATCGGCGGTAATTAACCCCACGACGCCCGCGATGAGAGCGAAATTGCCATTGAAGAGTGATTGCCATACTCAAACCTAAAAAAAAATGGTTCGTGAAATTGCCATTGAAGAGTGATTGCCATTATCAACCCTAAAAAAAAATGGTTCGTGATTGAAAAATATTGTATTTAACGATCCGCCAGCGGAGAAATGGGAAAAGCGGTGAAACGACGAAGCGTCAATTGCTTTCGTCTCGTGCCTCTCGTTCCTCGTTTCGCGTTGGAAAATAATTACTCCTCCGCCAATAACTTCTGGCGAGCGGCGCCAGCGCTGCTATAGGCTAATTTAGAAAGTTCAACAGGAGGCGAGTTTGCCCGCACAATTTAGCCGTCGAGTCCTTCGAAATTTTGTTAGGGAACTCGTCGCCCGTTGAGTACACTTCCGTTGCTTCAGTCACGTTTCTCATTTAATAAATCTCTTTTTTAGTCGTAAGAAAAAAAATGTGGAAAAATAAATTGGCGTGTCGGTTTTTTTTATTGACGAATCTCTCTCGGAGTACAATTTACTGGCTTCTCTTCCGTCTTCGCCTCGACGCGAGTGGATGACGTCAATATTTCATTCAATGCGGGGCACTTTGCTCCCGCGTTTCTTGCGCCGTGCGAGAGCACTTCAATTGAACTCACTTGAGAAGTTGAAACTCGAGACGCCGAGTTCTCTCATCGCTGCTGCTGCTGCTGCCACTCTCACGACGACTTCGCGAAGATCTTTCAGCGGCGCATTTGGCGTCTCTTCGCGTCTTGAATTGACTGTACGAATCCGTCGGTGATGATAAATTTCTCGGTTTTTTTGATTGCAGCAAAAATGCGTGAAGGCGCGAGCGCTGTACGACAACATCGCCGAGGCGCCGGACGAGTTGGCCTTCCGGAAGGGCGACGTTCTCACGGTTCTCGAGCAGAACACCTCGGGCCTCGAGGGTTGGTGGCTCTGCGCCCTTCGAGGCAGACAGGTAACATTTTTTTTCAATTTAATTCAATTTTTTTTTATTTTTTTATAATTTTTTATTTTGGCGAAAAATTTTTTTTTTCGATTTAACGAGTTTTTAAAACCCTATCCGATGGGAAATTTTCCGCTGATTCCAAAAATGATCGGTTTTTGCCCGAGAAATAAAAATTTCGAGGAGAAAAATGCGAAAAATGATTTTTCATTTTACTCGAATTTTGGGCCTTCACTAAAATCGGTGTCATTTTTTTTTGGATGAATGGAATCTGGATTTTCTTTTTGCGTTCGAAAGAAGACTCTTCAACGAAGAGAATGCCGCAAGACAGAACGCGATATCTCGATTTTTCTATTTTTTACAGATTTTTAAACTTGACCCTCAAAAATCGCAAATTTTTAGAAGGGGCCCTTGCCATTTTTCCCAAAATTGGTCGAAAAAAAAAGGTCGATTTCGCAAAATGTAAAAACCCTATCCGATGGGAAATTTTCCGCTGATTCCAAAAATGATCGGTATTTGCCCGAGAAATGAAAATTTCGAGGAGAAAAATGCGAAAAACGATTTTTTCTTCTCGACTTTTTTTTATTGAGGCGAGATTCCGGAAAAAATTCGACTGCGCGATGAGATGCGCAGATGTTCTATGGTCGATGCAGTCGCAGTGGTTGCATCCTGGAAAGTAGTTATAGAGCCTCTTTTATCATCCCCGATGATCGCGAGGCCCTCGTGACGCTCGTTCGCTTTCCATCGCGACGCATCTTTCACTTCGCCGCAATCACCGATGCACCACACATATATACAGACACATGACAACCACACAAACGACTCAGGATCCTCGACGCACGGAACTTGGGACGAAGAAGCGACGAGACGATAGCGTCGAGACACAAGTTACAGTTACAGAGGCGTCACAGTGTCCGACATCTGTTACGACGGAAGACGAAGACAGCTTCAACGCAGTTTCGCGGTCACCGATGACGTCGTCGCCCCTGTTTACACCCTTCCCGAGGTTTCCCGACAGATCCTGGCCGCGATAGCGTCATTGACATCTGTCAAAACATTTTCCCTCATTTCGTCGCCACTCCTTCACTGTTTCAGCCTCCACAGAAATATTATTCCTTCACTCACAGCTGAGTAATCAATCTTTTGCTCAATAAAAAAAAATAATTCAAAGCTCAAATTAATTTTCTAGAAGTCAATACCCAAGCTCAGACCTCGCCGAATATTTATTTCAAGTCTTTCTGAACAGTCGATTTTTTTTTTTTTTTTTTTTTTAATTTTTTAGTATCAGCCTCTCTGAGGTCGCGACGGAAATGTATGTTCGACAAATGTTTCTGTTGGCGTCGGTGAAAATATCGCCGGGGTCTCTGTTTGCTCGACGCACAAAACCCGAGGAGCAGCCCTCATTGTGCGCGGCTCGACAATGGCGAATCTATAGAGTTTGCTTCCATTAGGAGACAATTGATCCGCCAGTGATATAGGGGCCCGCGAAGCTACTGGCAGCAGCAGCAGCAGCAGCAGCAGCAGCACAAATTACACAGAGAAGTTTTGTTCGGTAGGAGAGCAGTCTTGTCGATGTAGTTCGCGAGTCCCGTATTGCCGCGTCCGCAACATCTGCCCCGTTATCCAGTCTCTCCTCAATCCCCCCTTTCCCCGATGGACCCCGATCGATTTTGCCCGAAAGGCTGGAGCCGCAAGCTCATCCTGACCGACGAGCTCGAGACGCGTCGAAATGTTCCGGAATACATGACGAAGCATCCGAGAAATTGTTCCACGTGATTCGTTGAATTACTTAGGATTGTTCACTTTGCACCAATTGGAACAGATTTGGTCCATTCGACCGTTCGAATTAATTGACTATTTTTATTATCTTATTCGTCAAATTATTTTTTTCCTATAATTAAATATTGATTTTTCGAATAAATTCATATAAATTCACTGAATGATCGACTCAAAATTTTTTTTGTGATAAAAAAATTGTGTTTTAGTCCTTTAAATGTTGTCCTTTAAAAATTGGTACTAAGGTGACCAAAAATGGTACGTCTACCCTAATTGTTTCGTGTGTTCAGTGGTACTGTTGAAATAGTTCAAACAGAATTGTTCACTCGGGTAGCGTGACTGTGATTCACCCTCCGCGGAAAGCGAAAGGGGAGAGGTATCCAAACGCTTGACGAGAGAGTCGCGTGGTATATGACAGCGGCACCGCTGCACTTGCCATCCATCGTGGAAGCTCTCCTGACGCTCTCCGACGCTATTTACATTTGCATACCTATTTCCATACAAATTGCACTCGCGCGCGAAGCTCGCCGGGCACGGCCACCGTTAACGCAATAACTCACGCTGCCCCCGGAGACGGCAATGGCCTCCACCGATGGGGTACATGAAATTAGAATCGCCATCAACTATATATATATACACAAGCATAGGCAAATACACACGTGACACTCTATTATAGGGTTAAATCGGATAACAAATGAACGCTATTATATTTTTTTAAATAAAGGTTTATTGGCAAATCTGTGTTGGAAATTTAACAATGGTCTTATCATTCTGCATATATATATACATGTGACACACCATAGGTCACATGTGTACTATACGTCGTAGGATTAAATCGGATAACCAATGAACGCTATTATATTAAAAAAAAAATAAATCTGCTAAATTCGTTTTGAAAATTTAACAATGGTTTTATCATTCCGCAGGGAATTTGTCCAGGCAACAGACTGAGACTGCTGGTCGGTCAATACGACAACGGCGGTTGCCTTGGAGGCAGTAAGGTCGACCTCAACATCTCCGACGACGGACTGCAGCGTCACGGAAAGCGTCGGAGCTGGCACGTTCAACCCAATAGGGTAAGAAATTTTTTTTCACTGTATTCGCAAGTTAGGTCAATTTTAGATACGGCCAAAAATTGCGGGAATTTCTGGTGGCTGCATTTGCGAATTGAGTGAATTTTAGATACGGCGAACAAAAATGCGAGAATTTCTGGTGGTCATATGACGGTCATATGACCGACTATTAATTTTTTTTCGGAGCGATTCGAGGGGATTGAAATTTAGATGAGACCGTGACGCTGACGCATTGTTGGCCTAGGCGGTCGTTCGCCCCTCGGCTGCCAACGGGAGAAGTGTCAATACGTAGGCGGGACAGGAAGCAGCTGATGCTAGAATTTTTCGTGGCTCGTAGGTTTTCCTCTCAGAGGGGCGCGCGTGCCCGCATTCGTAACGCGCATGAAAAGCCCTCGTCGAGAGGCTTCGAACGAATCGCTTTATATTCAAGCGGTTGCGCTCGGGCATCGTCTTGCATTTTCTCGTTCCTTCATCTAAGGTGTCCATCAAAAGTAGTAAAATCGTATTCTCGAGTGCGTCGTGTTTGTGGTCCGACGCTTCACGCGGTTCATTGTCGTGGCTCGTGGGTCTCGAATAAACGAAAAGTGGGAAACCCGTTCGGTTGGGTTGAACATGAAATTCGAGTTAGGATTTCATTCGATTTCCCAGACGAAAAATATTTTTAATTAAATATCATCTGAATGGTATTTGTGAATGGTTTTTTTATTTTTATTTTTAATTGGAATTTTTGTAAATCAATTTTACTAATATTTTATAATTTTTTGATCTTTCAAATTAATTTCAGAAAAATTGTATATTTTATAAATTTATTTTATTTTATAAATATTTTCTTATCGATAACAGTTTAATTAATAATTAAAAAATTTCTAATTTGATGAGCTAATGGATTAAAAAAAAATCGTCGATGACAGCTGGTTTAAATGGTACTTGTCGGCACCGAAAATTCACCTCGCAATATGGGCAGCGGTGGGAGGATCGATTCGCGAAGGTGCAGAAGCGCAGAAGGCCAAAGGTCGCGGAAGCTCGGTGGTTAATATCGGGGATCCATTATTCGTTGCCGTTGTGCGGAGGGCTCTGAGCTCACTCGGAGAGCAAACTAATTCATCGCGCGCGGCTCATTCTGCCCGCAGTGCCCCATCAATTACAAAGCCCCCCCCGATTCTGCAGGCCCCATATGCCGACCCCGGGGCCCGGGGAACAGCCCGAAAGCCAGAAGCAGCGTCGCTGGTGTTGCACAAACAGCGGCTCGAGATCGAAACTCCCTCCCCTCCCCCTCCCCCCTCCTTTGGCCGGGCGGCAGCAGGAGCGTAAAATCATCGGACCATCGATTCGTCTCACTGTGAATCAACAAACAACAATATTTTTTTACTCATCATTTTTCAAAATCATTCATGATTTTCGCTACGACTAAAAAAGTTCTCAGACAGATGTTCGAAAATGTAACATCTGTGTCGAATTAAAAAAAAAAAAATGATGACTCACCCTTTAATTTAAGAATTAATTAATTTCGAAAATTATTCTTATCAAAATTAGTCATTTTTTAATTCAAATAAGAAAATATCTGTCATAAAAAAAATCCAGTCACGTCTCAAATCAAATCAAGTATATCGAATTAAAAAGAAACATAGAATAATGCCTCAACCTTTAATTCAAAATTTAATTATTTAAAAAAAAAATTCAATCACGTCTCAAATCAAATCAAATATCGAATTAAAAAAAACAGAGAGATGTCTCAACCTTCAAAAATTAATTATATCGTTCTTGAAAAAAAATTCTTAAATTTTTTTAATTCAAATCAAAAAAGATCTCTGATAAAAGAAAAAAAAATCCAGTCACGTACAGAGGTCGCAACGATTCTCGGTAACAATATCGCTAACCTGTTCGCGCCGCTCGTTACATCCCGTATTCTCTCGTCTCTCGTCTCCCGTCTCTCGTCTCGCGCCGCGCAGACAACAAGCCGGTTACCAGGCAACGCGCGTGTATTTTCGGAGTCCGGCGGCGCTCGGCTTCGTCATTTCGCCGTCCGTGCGTGCGCTTTTTGCTCCTTTTGCGCGCCGCCCGACTGTTCTTCCTCCTCTCCCGCATCCTTCGCCTCGCTTCGACGCTCTCTCGGGTCTTCCTGTTCCTTCTGGAGCCGCTGCTGCTGCTGCTGCTGCCTCCGCTCTGGCCACGCGTCCCTCGGACGTCTTGTTTTGCACTTGGAACTTTTTTTTTTTTTTTTTTTTTTTGACGTCGCGTAGGACTCGTCGGAGGCTACCGACCACGGAAAGCAGAGGCGCATTTGCCTTCGACTGCGTCTCGCGTCGACAGGAATACGAGCAGCGCGATTCGCCTTTTTGGTTGCGCCTCCCTCCATCTTTTTTTTTCTCCTCGTCGCAGTCGTCGTAGTCGTCGTCTGCGTCCTCTCGGCGTCGAGAAGAGCGTCGGCGTTCGCGCACTCGGGTCAATGGAACTTGAGAGACGCCTCGGAACTTCCGTCGAGAGAGGAGAGTGTAATCCTCGTCTTCGGTGGCTTCGGTGCTTCGTCGTCGACGAAGCGCGAAGCACAACTCGAGTGCTTCTTGGCGGCCGACGAGCCATTATTGTAAACGCTCGTTACACTTTAAGTTGAGGCATCGCTCTGGAATTCCTGCTCGAATGGGTAGTCAAAGTTTGCACGGAATAACGAAAATAGTTCCGTTTGCCGTCGACCTCACTTTAGATATTTATTTAAGGCACCTTTAAAGTGGAAAATCTCAGGTGTCTATTAAATTACATTTTCTTACAATACATGAAATTACATTTGAGGTCGGAGACGAAATTATTTTTTCGTTGGATTTAGAGGTCGACCTCAATTTAAATCAAGTCTCGAGCTCGACCTCAAATCCGACCTCAACTTAAGTTAAGTTTCGTGCTCGAGCTCAACTTTAATAAAGTCTCGCACTTGACTTCAGATCTGACCTCAACTTAAGTAAAGTCTCGCCATCGATCTCAGATCCGACCTCAACTTAAGGCAAGTCTCGTGAGCAACCTCAGATCCGACCTCAACTTAAGTCATGTCTCGCCATCGATCTCAGATCCGACCTCAACTTAGATGAGACGCAAAAAAAACAGGGTGAGCAGGTTCGTCAAGATCGTTCGCTGAAAATTCCAGTCGACACTTCGTAGCCGAGTCTGCGGATGGTCAGTGCCAGAACCTGACGACCGTACATGGAGCAGCCAGTTGCAGCCTCTCTCGTCCTTCGTCTTCGTCTTCTTCTTCTTCTTCGTCTCTTCTGTGTTTCCTCCTACCGCTCGCACCGAGTTTTAGTGTCCTTATAAGTCGCCATAAGAGTGTTGGGCGCGCTGCGAGCGACGACGCTCGTCGTCGTCGTCGTCGTCGTCGTCGGCGACACCGCAGGACAATGTCCGCCCTGTGGCGCTGCATCCGCGTGTCCTTGTCTCTTTCTTATTCCGCTCTTCTTATTCCGTTGTCCCCTCCAAGCGTCGACGTCGTCGGCTCCAGGAAAGTCCTCTGACCGTTTAACTCGGCGACGGATCACGAACGCGATTCTCGAGAGGAGACTTGACCAGCAGCAGAAGCAGCAGCAGCAGCAAAGCGGTTTTCACCTACGTCACCATAAGCGCAAAGTGGGGTCGCGTCGGGCCGGCCGCCGGAGTCCCCGGAGTCATCGCGATGGAATGCGCGGGCGGTTCGGGCTCAAAGGACGGAAAGCGACGAGCACAACGGCTCATCTCTCGGCTCCCTGTTGATGCACTTTACGCGCGTTTTCCTACTTTTTTTTTTTTTACCCACCGTTCGTCTCTCGTCGAATGGGCTTCTCCACTTTGGCGCCTGGTTATGTTGCTTTAGTCACTTTTAGAGGGCGCTTCGCGCTGGTAAAATTAGTCATGAGCTTTCTCTACGAATTTGCACTTTGATAGATTTGGTTATGGGTCAGGTTGAGCATCGACAATAAAAAAAAAAATTAGTCATGAGTTTTCTCTCTGAATTTGCACTTTGATGGATTAGGTTCTGGTTCAGGTTGAGCATCGACAATAAAAAAAAAAAAAAAAAAAAAATCCTGGGGTAAAAAATATGGAAGAGTCCAGTTATGACCATGCAGCTTTTTTTTCGTTGCGCTTTGACTCTCTTCATCCGCCCTTTTCCTCATCTCCCGCATCCTCATGAAAATTGCCGCCCATTTAATCGACGCGCCGACTTCCTGCGAACGTATCAATCGTAATTTTAACGCGCGCGCGGGTCGCTCTCGAGTCCTCGCATCCTTCTTCACGAGTTCCGGCTCCGTCCGAGTGAACCGACCTCGCTCCCGCAGAGCTTCCAGTAGCTCGTTGGGTGTGCGCGCCACGAGAATCGTGACTCGTGGCCGCCGCGCGACGGACTTCGAGAGAGCGAACTCGCTGAGCAAAAGGGACAGACAGACTGGGAGCGAGTAATCGAAAGTTGCACTCTCGTCGACGCTGTGAAAACCAACTGAATCGAGCAGCAGCAGCAACTTAAAAAAATCAGCAGAAAAAAAAATTGGCTCCATATTTTTTATTTTATTTTTTATTTAAATGAAATATCAGAAAACTGAATAATTCTGAATAAATTATACCAAGCCCAGACATAAAATCTCAAGATTGTGAATAAGGAGAAAAAAAAATAAAAATAAAATAAAAATTGGCTCAATAAAAAATTATTTTATTTTATTTTTTTTTTTAATGTAAATGAAATACCAGAAAACTCAATAATTCTGAATAAATTATACCAAGCCCAGACATAAAATCGCAAGATTGTGAATAAGGAGGAAATAACCCAGGGAAAGAGTGGGAAAGGGGGGGCGGGTGGCGAGAGTGCGGAGGCAGCGTAGGTTATAGCCTGGGCGTGGGTCGGATTCGCTTTACCTACCGCTCTCGCACTGGTTCGCGGTATCAATGAACTGCGAAACTCGTTCGCGTGGGATTGTATCTCTCAGCCTCTGCGCGGTTGTTGTTCCCCTCTGCGAGTGTCTGCGCAACTAGCGAGAAAGGACCATAACGGCCTGCGTGCGCACCTTCCACAGTATCGTCGTCATCGATATATTATATTTCCATTAACATAGTGAGCGTCGAAGGCGGTAAGAAGAATGCGTAACCCCGGTTGACCTTCTTACGCAGAATTTGCAATAATTTTTTTTTCAATTAAAAAAGCCCAGCTGGGCGAATCCAGGAAATAGCCCAGCTGGGCCGTTTAGAAAAATATCCCAGCCAGGATATTTCGCGAGCAAAAAAAGAAATAAAAAAAAAAGATAAAATTAAAAATCCCAGCTGGGCGAATCCAGGAAATAGCCCAGCTGGACCACCTAGGAAAATATTCCAGCTAAAATATTTCGCGGGCAGCAAAAAATAAAAAAGACCCCAGCTGGGCGAAGGCAGGAAATAGCCCAGCTGGGCTGTATCGTGAGCAGATAAATATCCCAGATGATGTATATATGTGACGATGGCCCAGCCGGGTCAATCAAGAAAATTGCCCAGCTGGGCTACAAACACACCGAGAAAGATCGGAGAACGCAGAATGACGAAGTGAAAATGGCAAATATCGGTCGCCGATTAATTCGCCCGAGTGTTTATCGTGTCCCGTCGAGCCGGGTTCGCGCAGATCGCGCGGTTGAGCGCCCGCGTAGCCCACGTGGGCGGGTCACTTGTGCTTGAAAGTCCAGCGGCAGCCGCAGCCGCGGCAGACAACGAGTCAGGGACACATCCACTGCAACGTAAATCTCAATGCAAACGCTTCGAACGAACTATTCTCGTCCCAGTGGCCTGGGGGCTCCATTTCAAATCCTTGCTCGCCCCCTAATTTCCCGGCACGTGCGCCGGAGCTTCCGGAAGGGGGAGGGGGGGGGGGGTCCGACATTTGAATGGGTAGACAAGCGAAAGAGAGTCGAGCCAGCCGGCTCGACTCTCTTTCCGCACGCTCGACGACTCTCGGCACGTGGCTCCAGTTGACAATTGACGCTGTCGACCTGAGCGACGTCAACAACGGAAGTCGAAACGCTGTCCCAACGCCTTCGACAGCCGTTCCCATATCATCGTCTCGGCTCTTTGAGGGATCAGGAGATCACAAAAGCCTTTCACCTTTCGCCAACCCTTTGACTCCTGATTTTGTCCAACCCCCTTCGTCCCCCTTTTACCCCCTTCCCCCCACCCCTATCGAATTTTACCTTGGACGAAATTGTACTGGATTTCCATCTGGACATCGGAAACTCATGAATCCGCATATCGCAAACCAGGAAAAACCATCTGCATGCGACGTCAACGAGAATTTTATAATATTTTTCCTGACGTCTTCCAGAGTGGAAAGACCGTGAAAACCATGCAGAGGTCCTGGAAGCCACCATCGCCGCCGCCGCCGATTCTCGAGGGTCTCTCTCTTTTCGCGTTTCCATGGAAACCGGGGAATTCGCACCACCGCGGCTCTTGCCTATCCCTCAGGATCTTTCGCGTTCCCTCCTCGTCTGTCTTTCCGTCTCTCCCCGTCTCTCTCTCTCTCTCTCGCATCGGTAGTCCTCGGTGCGGAGCCTCGTTCGTGCATTCGGTGGAGGTCATACGCCTTTCCCGGGGGCGGCGAGGGGGTGGAGGGGGGATGCCCAGGGGGAAGCGGAGAGCGACGCCGCCCGGTATCGACCGACCTCAACCCTCTTTCCCAGTGGCAGCAGAGAGCCTCGGCCTCCACGTTCGCTGTCCTGCCTCTTTCTCTCTCTTTCTCCTTCGACTCTGTCGTTCTGTCTCTGTTTCACTCTATCATTCTATCTCTGTCCGACTCTGTCGTTCTGTTTCTGTTTCACTCTATCGTTCTGTCTCTGTCCCACTCTGTCGTTCTGTCTCTGTTCCACTATTCCTGTCTCTCTCTCCGACTCTCCCTGTGTCTATTCGCTCGGCGTTCACCCACGTTTTATACCCGCACAACCACGACCACCGACACACCAACCCCTGCAGCCACGCAAACCCTGTGGAAAACCGACCCCTATAGCCTGGAGCCCATGGTGCATGCAGCAGCAGCAGCAGCAGCAGCAGTGGTATTGGTATTCCGTATACGCATCGGGATCGCTCGGCCATAGTCACCAAACACACACACGACCCTCTGGAAAATCATCCGGCTGCGTATGCAAATCACCGCTGTAATCCCAGCAGTAAGCCTGGCTACTTTTAAATTCCGGGAACAGGAAGTGCGACGTAAGGGTGACACTTCTAGTCGTCAGGATTCAGGATAGCCTCTTGCTTCTATTTTCCATTCCGGGACTTAAGGGGTATGAGGGGTGTCTTAGGATGAACGAGACTCAGTCCGTATGGATAAATCGCTGGTTCCACGTGACACGAATTTAGGTATAATTTCCATAACCCCTGATTTAAGCCCTCGAAACTTGCGTGACGCTGGTCTTTCGACGCTTGAATACGATTGTTTCCCTTCCATGTGTTCCAGGCTCTCTGATTGGTTGACGAGCCTACAAAATCCACCGGAAACCCTTCGGCGTAATTAACACCAAGGGTTTAATTGGTCTGAGAGAGGTGCTCTCGAGGCTGCCATTCGCGTGGCCATTGATCCACCTCGCTCTGATTACCCTTTATCGGCCGACGAACGAGCCTTTGTGCGTCGGCGAGCCGATTGTGTCGGCCGCACGAAGCCGACTTCGGTACAAACACCAACGTTGATCGATCGTCGGCCGCTAAACTCGCCAACATAGAAGCCATTTTCCTGGCACGTTTCCCTCGGTTTGATTTTCCCAGCGGGACGAAAAAACGTCTCCGGGGCATTTGCATGGCGCAGATATATTCCGCATATTCGTAAGAGGAGCTCTGTTTGTCGGTGGTATCAATCCGTCAATGTCGACTCAGCTATGCGAAGCTTTTGAGTTACGTCAGAGTCACTGATTCGCATCGTAATACATTTTCATTTTCGAAAAGGGCGATGCTTCATCGTCTTATCCATTAGATAATGGATATGAGACTTGACATGTTTTGAGGAAACATATATTTGGCTTCGCCAATTTTCTGAGACCAGAGCCCTACCTCAATCTCTATGTTTGGTCCCTTCTTAAGGGGGAAGCCCCTCTCAGCTCAGAATCGCCGCACCCTCTAATATTATTCAACGTGACTCAGTGAAAAAAAAAAAAATTCTTATCTCGTCGACACAAAACAGCGATGAACTTAGAGTCCGGTCAGTTTTCCTTCCATCTTCGAAGGGGAGTGTCCCGGTCGACCAACTTTGTCGACTAACGACCGTAGTTTCGCCCTTCGCTCGCTTCTGCGATTCCGAACTGTGTCGAGGATGGCGCTTATGGCGATCGACCGATAGAATGGCCCATTTTTCCGACGAAACTTCAGTTCCATCGACCTTTTATCTGCGCCCCCAGGATACGGCTGCCAAGCCTTCGTTCGACCTCGGCGATCCTCGACCTCGTTTCTCCTGCCAGAAATACGTCCAACGCTGGGAACCTATTGTTCCCTCCTCGTTCCTCCTTCTTCCCTCAATATCGACCTCACCTTGAAAATCAACTTAGACCTCATCTTGAAAATCAATTTAGACCTCATCTTGAAATTCAATTTCGACCTCGTCTTGAAAATCAATTTAGACCCATCTTGAAAATTAATGTAGACCTCACCTTGAAAATTAATTTAAACCTCATCTTGAAAATTAATTTAGACCCATCTTGAAAATCAATTTAGACCTCATCTTGAAAATCAATTTAGAGCCACCTTGAAAATCAATTTAGACCTCATCTCGAAAATCAATTCAGACCTAAACTTCAGCCAACTTTGGGACCAAACCCTCAGACAAACTCGGAACGGTTCGCAATTGTCTCGATTCGCACCGCCGCTCGTCGAGTGTATTTCTTGCCGATACTCGAACAAGACTTCACTAGACCACTCGAGGTAGCGCGTCCCACAAAGCCCTCCCCCGCGCGGAATGTCTAGTGTTTTGTCCCTCGATGCCGGCACCCGCGGCGCCGCGGTGGACAAAAAGACGGGTGGCAGAATGTCTCGTCGGCGCGAGCGGAAGAAGAGTAGTACTTGGGCGTCAAGTCATGCGAGGAAATCTCTCCGGCGAGGGCTGTGAAAGGGTTCGGCGCCTCGAGGGGGTTGCTGCTGCTGCTCACCGCAGTCGCCGGCGCGAAAACACAGAAGAGAGAAGACGCAGAGAAAAATCTATTCGCGACACTCGCGAAACGTGTCGACGACGATTCGCACTCGTTCGCGCGGAAGGAACACCAGAGGAGTCATTGTTTAAATTTTTCCTTTGCTTATGTGCGGTTTTTTTTTATTTTGCAGGTGGTGACACCGCAGAAGTGCGGCGATGTGTATCTCTACGATCTTCCGGCGAGCCGAGGAAGCCCGGCGCCACCTTCGCGACGGGACTCGCCCCTTAATTCGACCACCAATACCGATCACTTGCACGCAGGTAATTTTTGAACATTTTTTTTTTTTATTCTTACTAGGTACAACGTGTTCGCTTCGCTCGCACTCGAAAACATTTTTTGAAGGGGTACCCCTTGCCGTTTTTTTGGCGAAAAAAAAAATTTTCGATTTAACGAAGTTTTAAAACCCTATCCGATGGGAAATTTTCCGCTGATTCCAAATATGACCGGTTTTTGCACGAAAAATAAAAAAATTTTAGGAGAAAAACGCGAAAAACAATTTTTCACTTTTTCCTCATTTTGGCACTTTACTGAAATCGGTGTCATTTTTCTTTGGATCGATATAATCGGGATTTTCTTTTTGCATTCGAAAGAAGACTCTTCAACGAAGAGAATGCCGCCAGGCGGAACGCGATATCTCGATTTTTCGATTTTTTGCAGATTTTTAAAGTTGACCCTCAAAAATCGCAAATTTTTAGAAGGGGTACCCCTTGCCATTTTTCGCAAAATTTGACAAAAAAAAAATTTTCGATTTAACGAAGTTTTAAAACCCTATCCGATGGGAAATTTTCCGCTGATTCCAAATATGACCGGTTTTTGCCCGAAAAATAAAAAATTTTAGGAGAAAAACGTGAAAAACGATTTTTTTTTCTGACAAACTGCCAAATTTCGCGATATTAAACATCAAACTGCTGCCGGTTTCCCAACGACCAATCAGATGCTGAATAAATCGACAACAATGGTTGCTCACGAACTTTTTAATAGAGGATTTTCTCATCCGCGAGTAATGGCCGATCTCGACACGCGA
Organism: Itoplectis maculator; assembly: GCA_964034905.1. NCBI lineage: Eukaryota > Metazoa > Arthropoda > Insecta > Hymenoptera > Ichneumonidae > Itoplectis > Itoplectis maculator. The sequence goes on from OZ035869.1 coordinate 6,713,881, forward strand.
TGCCGATCCAATTATTGTCCCGAAAAAACAAATTCGCCGGATACGATATGATAAAAAAAAAAATACAAAAAATAATCCAGACCAAAAACCACCCTCGGTATTTGCGCGAAAATTGAAGGGCCGAGGATCCGCGCCGGTAATTACGGCAATTACCGCGCTCGCCGCGCGCGGAATAATTTCACGGCCCGTCCGACATGCGAGAGACTTAAAAAAAAAAAAAAAAAAAAAAAATTCAAGACTTGCGTCAACGCCCCTCCGATTCCTTGGCCTTCCCCTGTTACTTAAAAAAAAAGCCCTCCACCCTTGCCGCTCGTTTACACGCCACATTGCCTCCGACTTCGGTATTTAAACCGAACGCAACCCTCAGCTTTTTTTTCCTTTTTTTCCTTTTATTTTCACGCACGTTGCCTCTGATATTTCGCTTTCTTTATTTTGTACACTTGCCGGTCGGTTGCGTTTTTGTCAGGATGACTGAATCCCCACCCTCTCCAACCCTGAAGGACGCAGTCGCGTGTCCCTTCGGTGGAAACAAACCCAAAGGGTTCGTTTGTTCCCACATAACATGAAAAAAAAGAAAAAAAAAGTAAAGGGGTTGTTTTCCCTTATTTGTGTTTTCCCTACAATTGCGCGAAATGTTCAGCGAGTCGCGTGTCCCTTTGTCCCCAAAGTACCTTTAAAAAAAAAAAAAAAAAAAAAAAAAAAAAAAAAAAAGACGTTTGTCCTTGCAGAAAATTAAAAAATGACTTTGACGCAGGTCGCTTCGTATCATCCGGACCCCAAAATTCGGTGGACAGCGGCGGCGGCGGCGACCTGATCGACTGCTACGACGTTCCGCCGCGAGCAACGCCGGTGATACCGTCGCCGGCGAGCAGCCCGAGCCCGGCGCCGTCGTGCTACGACATCCCGCGGCCGCCGACCTCCTGCACACCCAACTCCAACTGCTCCGGTGGCTCGGGAGTCACGCCGCTCGACTGCTACGACGTGCCGCGACCTCTCCAGCCGCTCACGCCCAGCAGCTCGGCCTCCAGCCTCACCAACGACGGCAGCCTCAGCGGGTCCAACAGGTATTTAAAAAAAAAAAAAATCCGCCTGAAAAAAAAATGAATTAATTACACAAGACGCAAAAAAAATAAAATTAATTAGATAGATAGATAGATATGATTTATTTAGCTCTTCAAGGGATTAACCTTATAGCAAAATACACGAAATATGTCGACAGTGGTTTATACCTAGTTACATCTATTCGTGAATTATAAATGATCTTAATTTTAGTGCATGAAATTAATTACACAAGACGCAACAAAAATATAAAAATAATTGCACAAGATGCAGAAAAAAATAAATCAATTACACAAGACGTAAAAAAAATTTTTAATTAATTACACAAGACGCAGAAAAAAAATCTACAGCTCACAATTTTTTTTTCTCCAGGTCCAGCCTCGCAGCTCCGGACTACGACGTCCCTCGTCCGCGTCTTCCATCGTCTTCGCTGTCGTCGCGCTACAATACGCCGCTGCCGAAGACGCCGACGACGCCACCGCCGGCGGCGTCCCATAACCAACAGCAGCAGCAGCAGCAACAGCTTCTTCAGCAGCAGACGCAGCATCACAATCTCCACAACCATCAGATGTCGCTGAGTCAGCAGCAGCAACAGCAGCAGCAGCTTCTTCAGCAGCAGACGCAGCAGATCTACGACGTCCCGGTAAGCAAGGAGCTTCCCCTGGAGCTGGACTCCGCCCTGGAGGGTCTCCAGAGGCTGCAGGGCGAAGCATCCTCCGCCATCGCCAGGCTACTCGGTTTCGTGGCCCCAGGCTGGCGAACTGCCCAAAAACTGGACACGAGTCTGATGGACCTTCGACTGGCGGCTCTTCGGCTGCGAACTTCGCTCCACGATCTCGTCGAGTTCGCCGAGGGAACTCTCGGCAACGCCGGCAAAGCTCCGGACAAGGGTCTCGCGACGAAATTTCGTCCTCTGGTGAAGGCTCTGAGGGACTCGGACAAACTGGTCCAGGAAGCGGCGAGCGAACTCGATACTATCGAGTGGGACGCGGCGAAATTGTGCCGAGGCGGCGGAGGCGACACGCCGACGCCGACCAATGGAACTCCGCCGCCTCTTATCACTGGTCTTCATCCGGATCCGCTGGATCAGCTCGTCGCCTGCGCTCGAGCTTTGACAGAGGATGTTCGCCAGATCGCCAGTTTTATTCAGGTAACTTTTTAAGCCGATAGTGATTTTTCTTTTAATTGTGTAATTTTTATAATTTTTGTTATATTTTTATATTTTTATATTCAGACTTCTCTTTTGCGCCATCCATTTTTTTTCAAAGAGCTTATCTCGTCCATTGTTTGAAAAAAAATAAAAATAAAATAAAATAAAATGAAGTCGAATCTGAAAAAAATGTAAGAAAATGATAATAAGATTGAAAAGGTACTGATAAAAATTGTGTTTTTTTGCAGGGAAATTCCACGCTACTCTTTAAGAGATCCTCCCTCATCTCCAGCACCGGCAGCACAGGTAATGGCGGCAACGCCGACGACTACGACTACGTGAACCTGGACTCGCGCGAGGTCGTCGCGAAGCAGCGCGAAGAGCTGCGAGCCGCTCTGCCGCAGGAATTGCGCAGCAGCTACGATCTCCTGGTGAACGAGGCGGACTCGGCGGCGATTCAGATGCCGCCGACGACGCCGACGCCGATGGATCCGAACGACAAGCAGCTGCTGGCCTTCTATGCCGCCCAGGTCATCACCCACGGGGCACATCTCACCCACGCGATCGACGCTTTTCTTCAGACGGTCGAGCACAATCAGCCGCCGAAGGTGAAGCTCTTTTTTATATTTTACCGACTGAAATAAACATAAAATTAGTAAATTTATATTTAAAATGTATTTATATATAAAACTTTACATGTAAAATTTATTTAAAAAGTGCTATTGTATTAAACATAAAAATAGTAAATTTATATTTAGAAACTATTTATATTTAGATTTATAAAAACTGTTTATATATAAAACATTATATCCAAAATTTATTAAAAAAATTATATTGGTTCAGAAATAATTTATATATTTTTTATTCGCAGGTTTTTCTCGCCCACGGAAAATTCGTCGTCCTGAGCGCTCACCGATTGGTCCACATCGGCGATACGGTTCACCGCAACGTCACTCGAAATGATGTTCGAACCCGGATCCTCCAGTGCGCGAATTCGCTGAATGAAGCGCTGGCCCAGACGGTTTCGAAGACGAAGCAGGCGGCGCAGTTCTTCCCGAGCGTCACCGCCGTCCAGGAGATGGTCGACAGCGTCGTCGACGTCTCGCATCTCGCCAAAGACCTCAAGGTCGCGATGATCCACGCGGCTCAGCAGCCCTGAACGACGTCCGGCGTCAAAAGAGAAAAAACGAAAGAGAAGAGGGAAAACTGCGACGATTTTTTCCGCGATGAATTTTTACCCTCAGGCCTAAATCCTCTAAAAAAAATCACAAGAATATGAAGAAAATTAAATGAAAGTCTTTAAATTCTTGTGATTTTTTTTCAAGCTGGGAACAAAATTCGTTATCGAAATTTCCGACGCGAGTGACTTTATCCTGTAAATTGACGTCGACCGATATTTCGATTTCGAAGTCCCGCACTGCAATTGCCAAAGCGTAGGTCTATAAAAAAAGAGAGAGATAAGGGAAGTGAGAGAGAAAAAGGAAGAGAATCAAACGATTTATACCCAGGAACTCGTGTAATTCGCAAAGGCCTTTCAAGGAAGCGAAAGACTTGAGCAGCAACGTTCGTGTTTGTTTTTAAACGACATTTTATCAGCTTAGTGATAAAAAAAAACGAGAGTATACAATGGAGCTTGATGGATTGCGACGCGACGATTTAATTTGTAGTTCGATGTCTGTCAAAGTCGTAGAATTTATTCCGAAACGCGATCGAACCGAAATGCACGTCAGACCCGATCTCTATTCGAGTCGAACGGACATTTTCCAAGACGCCAATTTTGTACGAAAGCTTTTTCCACCGTGAATTCGCTTTTCTCTTTCGCAGAAGCGACACGGCGCGTTTTTTATAAAAAAAAAAAAAAACTTGACAGCCTGCGAAGAAATTAACAGTAACAACGACTACGAAATTCCGACTTTTAACGTCGGAACCGTCTCGATAGACTGATTTTATAAGAGCCAACAATTGCATCGTTATCCCAAAATGCAAAAGAGTACGAAAAGATGGTGAAAAAAAAAATAGTCTTTCGGCTCTCACAAGAAAAAAAAAAATTGCACATTAGCCATTCCAGCTTAAAGTCGTCCCAAATCGCTGTGATCAAAGCGACTGTAACTCACATTGTTCCTGGTGCGAAGTAGCAGCAAAAAAAAACCGTGAAAAACGCTAAGTCAGTCGTAAAACGCACCTTTTGCTTTCGACTGTCTACGATTTTTACTGTAATTTTTTCCCCTGCGATTTGAGGATCTTATCGATCGTCGGGGGAAGGATTTTTAGCATTTTAGCGTGTTCGCGATCGAACTCTCGAGCCACTTTTTGTTTTCGAAGAATGCGTAAAGAGACGAGAAAATTAATTACTCCAGAAACCTTAATTACGATTATACCCTGTAAATAGGCATATTTATACATATTAGCGAGCGACACATTATATATTAAAATAGAATATATACAAAAAATATTATATATATATAAAAAATGAATAATAATTGTGAGACGCGTATTTAATACACGAGACGAGTAAGAGACGACGACGACGTTCGTCGCGTCTCCGAAGATCGTGCAATGCAAAAGCGAAGCGGATGTTTCGGAAGAAGCCGAATACGACGAGGAAACTATATTTGGGCAGCGTTATGGAGACTCTTGGCAGTCTACCGAAAAGGCTGTAGCTATCTGTGTATTCGGGAAACGCTGAAGGAAGACTTTCGGCGTTTCTTGGCAGCGCGACGCGACCGTCGCTGTCACAATGAAATTACTAATCGTGGGGCGACGTTACTTGTATATTTATATAATAGACTTCGTGAATCAATAAAAATTACGCGATGACGAAAGAAAATTTCGGATTTTTCTTGCAAATCGCTTCCTCATTATTTTCCACCTTTCAGAGCCACCAACTCTTGCTTCTTTTTTTAATCCAAGGAAGGTTGAATAAAAAAGCTTTTCACCGAGTGCACAATACCGTCCAGTTTATTAAAAACTTTCGACCAACTTAAATCTACGTTGACGTCGACCGTCGCCGAGCGACTCTTTAAACCCGCGCGCACCCAAAATCGTCGACCCGGAAAAATCCATCCATCGTAGCTTTCGCGCGAAACCGACTAAGAGTGATCGCAGCATCGTCCCGTGTGCGTGTGCGCGCTTCCGGTGTCCTTGATCATGTTTCCGGTGTCCTTCGGTTGGTTCTTCTTCCGCCGAAAGCTGCTGAGATCGCGTTTCATCGCGTATGCGTCCTCGCCGTCGGCGTAGTACTTCGGCTCGACGTCGGAAACCTCGAATTGCAAGCTGCTCGTGTACAGATTGAGAGCCGCGCGATTGCTTCGTCGAACGTGAAGGGAAACGTAGTTCGCCTCGAAGCACTCGACCATCGCTCGCGACGCCTGATTCATCAGCTTCTGCGCGATTCCCAGGCGACGATGCGATCGCTTCACCGCGAGACTCGTGATGTGTCCGTGCGGATTGTCCTCGCAGTCCTCCTCCATTTTTGCAAGAACGTAACCCACGACTCGGCCTTTTTCGTCCTCGGCGACGTAACTCAGCTGCGGCCACGACAGAGCGTGATAAAGATAATACTTCATCTGATAATTCTCCGGCAGACACTGCAGATTGCAGTGCTGAATGTTGAGGAGATCGTTGGTGTTCGCGCAGCGAATGTTTATCGACATCTTCACAGAATTTCCCTCAGCCTTTCCGTCGATAAGAAAAATAGGAATTTTCTTGCGGAATATTCGATTTGTACAGGACGGATCAGTCTCTGCGCAACTTCTTGACTCGCGATCTTCCGTTCTTGAGATCGTGGACAGAGGACGATTCGCTCATGCCACCGAGAAGCTCGCGGACGAATCGGAAGCGCGACAGGAAGAACTTCCAGACGAGGTACCAACCTGCGGAATCATAAAAAACATTTAGCGTCCATATCGAAAGAAGAGACGATCAATCGTCACTTCAAAAAAATGTTAAGTCTATAGAATTAAAAAATAAGGAATAAAAATTGCTCAATCAACCGGACTAAAAAAAATTCGACAAATTTCGAGGTTAGGAAGTCGAACTTTGATCGCCACTTGCGAAAAACCCAAAAAATCCTCGCAATTGTTTTTGAGGTTATGTCGTAAATATCGATTCCCAGTTCCTCCACAAATTTCGCATTTCTTTTCTTACCGAGCAGCGCGAGAGCGAAGACGATGAGCAGGCTCGAAATAACTGAAAATGCGGCGAGTGCAATTTCCTGCATTATCGTATTTCACTTTCCTCGTTCTTTTTTTTACCGTTCGTCAAATTTCGTCTCTCGCGATGAACGCGCGTTCTGATGGCCTAAGCGCCGCGCGACGACATTGGTCGAATGGACTGTCATAACCTCTCGACGAGGATATTTCCTCACCGCTTCGGCGTTTATCGCGCGATAATCATCAAGTGGGAGACGAGTTTCGCGGAACTCGAACGGACAACGCGAACACTGGTTGCGAATTTTTTTTCAGTCTAGACCGACGAGTGAATCGCCATTTTGGAATTAATTCTAATGTATCTGGTGCATTCGTCTGATAAGGTTAGAATCCTCAATTAGCAATTCTCTATCTCTATCTCTTTCTATCTCATTCTGTCTCACTCGCTGGAGAGTCAATTGGCTACTCCCGTCTCTTTCTATTTCGTTTCGCGTGATAAGGTTAGAATCCACAATTTGCAATTCTATCTCTGTCTCTTTCTATCTATAGTTCTGTCTCACTCGCTCGTCAGCCAATTGGCTATTCCCGTCTCTTTCTATTTCGTTTCGCGTGATAAGGTTAGAATCCACAATTTGCAATTCTATCTATCTCTCTCTTTTTATCATTCGGTCTGTCTCACTCGCTCCTTAGTCGATTGGCTATTCCCGTCTCTTTCTATTTCGTTTCGTCTCCTTCCATTTCCCTTTCTCTCTCGCTCATTGGAGAGAGAGAGAAAAATGTATCGCGCTCTCTCTCTCTCTCACTCCGTTCACTCGGTCACTCGGTCTCTCTCTTTTTCCCAGTCTTGGCCGTCGTCTCCGCGGAGCGCAAAATGCAACTTCGCCTTAGGCCAACTACGCACCTTACCAAAGTCCAACCGCACTCGTGTCCCGACGACGCTCTCACTCGTCAATCCACCCGTGCAACCCTTGTGTGACTGTATGCGTGTTTTCAAAACAAACGGATATGCCGGAGCAGAAAGAAGTCGCGATTTTGATCGCCGTTGTCGCTCGGAATCTCACCGCTTCCGGTCAAACTCGGGCGCCGTATTTTTCGAGACGAAGGTCTCCGGAATCAGCATTTAAATGAGTATTTAATTACGATTTGCCCTAAGGACATCGAAATTACGAGGAATAAAATTGTGGTATTGTGGCTCTTTTCCTGCGTCGATAAGGAAGGGATTTTTCAGACCTGCGCAGCAGCGACGCTTACGGCTTCGCTGCGAAACTAGGAACTGACTTACCGACTGTCGTTACTACAATTTTCTTTAAATAATTTTTTTTTTATATTTAATTTATCATTTTCATTTTTTTTTTTTTATAAGAACGAAGAGCTTCTATCCCAATTTTATTTTAGCATTTCTGTCGCTCGTTTTCGTTTCTCGTTTTCCACAGCAAATGTGACTCATCCGTCGAGCAACCCTAATCGACGGATTATACCTGCCGACCGCTCGCCGAGCGGATTATCACACTATTGTCCCTCGATACCAGGAAATCCTGACCCACCTGACCCCGAAGGGTGTCGAGGGTTTAGGCTTTACGCGCAAATAGCCCCTCGACCGGAAAATCACGAGCAAATATTTTTCCAAAATCCTTCACAATAAGCAATTAACTCTGCGCACCGAACTGCAGGTCTTGAGGTTGCGCGCGCATCGCGGCGACGGATCCGCCGGTGGAGGGCGCCTCGAGCAGCTCAGTGGGGGATTCCCCACTCCTCCTGACGCTCCTAAACCGCATAAAAAGGGGCTGCACTTCCTCCGCAGTCACATTTCCCTGTGAAATTCGTTCGAGCGAACACTTCGCGTGATATCAGCGACGTTATTATCTTTAATCCACTCGTGAACGTTATTATCTCTAATCCATTCGTTTTTACGAACAGTGAGTATTATAATATTGGCCGAATCAACATTCGTTCGCATAAATTAATTTTTAATCCAGCTTTTAAATTCAATTTCCTCTGTTTCAGATATTAAAAAAATAATCGCAATGGCCAACGTTGAGGACTCATTTACACAGCGAATCCTGCGTCGCGCTTCGCTGCGCAGACAACGCGAAAGCAGCTCTTCGTTGAATTCCAGCCGAGAAGCTCGACAGAGAAGAGAAAAAATTCTGCGAGCGATCAACGAGCCATTGTCTCGTCGCAGTTCGTGCATCGGCATCAACGACAGTCAACAATTCGACCGCAGCTGCGACTTCAGCCGCGACAGCTTCAACATGACCGGTTTGTCCTTCAACAACGACAACAACAACGACGAGAATTCGATCAACGCGTACAAAAGCATCGACGACGCGAAGCTCTTCAAATTAAAAAACACAAAAAATCCCGAAGCTAAAAAAAATGACCCTGAAGAGCGAAAAAATAATTCGGTCTCTTCGGCAATTCAAGAAACGCCTAAACCGACTCAGGACAGAGTCGAGTCGCCGTCGCAAATCGTGGCGAAGATAAAGAACCTGCAGTACAAAAATACCAGCGCGATGATCGACTTCATCGAGTCGATGAAGACGCCGATCTTCCCAGTCTACGACGACTCCGAAGACGAAGAGACGGACCATCCGTGTCCACCAATGAAACACACATTCACCACTCAAGCCGTAATCGAGATGTGCAACCGAGTCTACGAAGCGTTGGACCTGAATCGCGATTCTTCGTCTCCTCAGTGTCTTGGGATCCACGAGCCAAGGTCAAACTCTCTGGACAGTCGCTCAAACGACTCAGACCCTGAAGACTTCTCGAAAACCCAAACAGAAGCTGCGACCTTGGAATCCACGAACAGACTTTCACCCAGGAAAATATTATTCCCAGCTGTGGAAGACCCTGAAGAGCACCACGGGTCGACCCTGAAGAGTCCCACCGAAGACCCTGAAGAGGTCGCCACAATTCCGTCGTCAGCCGTGACCTTGGAATCCACGGAAGAAATAACTTCTTCAGGGTCCGACGACCCTGAAGAAGTCCCTGAAGAAGCGCCGAGTCGCGACTCCTGGTTCCGAGAACCTGAAGACGTGCAATCCCAGCTGAACCTGACCTTCCCGTACGACGAGGCGCAGTTCCTGGCCGACGCCCTCGGCGACGAGCTCAACCGGCTCTCCGTGACCTTCGACGACCTCAGCGCCCGCGACCGAACCCAATCCGACTTCACAGCCAGCGATCTGATGTCCGAAGAAAGTTTTCCGCTCCAGAGCCGCGTCATGCGAGCCCTGAATCTACCGACCAGCGAACCGTCGTCACCCAGGAGTTCGAGCACCCTGAACAGGTCGTTGAGGCTCTACCGATCGCTGTCGCAGCGAATCAAGAAAAAATTCCGCCCGGTCCTGAAGACCGGAAGGAAGCAAGGACAAGGACAAGGTCAACCGAAGAAGGAGGCGACGCCGAGCACCAAATCCTCGGCTTCCAAGGAGATCGACATGATCCAGGACCTTCTTCAGGAAGTGAAGACCCAGCAGACCCTGATGAACGAGGCGGCTCGTGCTCTTCGTGGTTCCGACAATCGGAAGACCCACCTCAGCAACGCTGAACGCATTGACTCGGAACGCTCGTTGCTTCTCGCTGGTCTTCGTCGCAAGGCCGCCCTTGAAGAGATCAAGGGCATCACCGCCAACGACGATGACCTCAAGGACACATCAGCCTTCCGCGAACGCGCCGAGGTCACGATAAGCGATATCAGCGTGGATCTCCGTGACCCAAGGTCATTGTGTGGTGACTCTTCAGCAACCGATTGCTACGTCGTCGCCGTCGCTCAGGGTCTGAACGTATGGTTGACACCTGCGGTTCGCTGCGTCGAGGACTCGACGACTCTTCGGTTCGCCGAGGCGATCGCGATCCCGGATCTGACGCCCGGCTTCAGGATCTCCGTCAAGGTCTACGCGATGCGTTCCAAGGTCGAAGAGGTGAGGAGCGAGGACAGGAAAATGGAGAAGCATCAGAGACGAAGCACTTCGTGTCTTCCTTACTCGAGCATTTTGGCATCGCCGACGAAGCTCTTCAGGAAGGTCGACGGGGTCACCGCAGGGTCAGAGCTCCTCAGGGACCACGAGGCCTGGAAGAGTAGGAATTCTGCCTTCGTCCTCTGCGCCTTCGCCGAGCTGCGCATCGAAGACCTTTCCACGTCCTGTTTTCGGACCTTGACCTTGACCCCTGACAATGTCAGGCTTAATGGGTCGTTCGACGTGAACCTGGCGTGTCGACTTCACCTTGAGACGCGTCACGAAGGTTTCCTCAACTTCTACGAGGAGATCGGCGGCTTCGCTGCTTGGAATCGTCGTTGGTGCGTTTTGGAAGGTCACACGATGAGGTTCTGGAATTATCCGAGGGAACAGGACGTCAAGGAGCCGCTCAAGGTCATCGAGCTCGTGGCCTGCGTGTCCAACGAGATCGCCACCGTCGACAGGACCATCTGCCCGAGGCCCAGGACGCTGCTCATCGAGACCGAACGTCTGAGAGTACCTGAAGATCGGGACAGTGTCATTCACGAGGTCACGTTGACCTCTACGTACGTCAGGAACCTTTTGTCCTGCGACACGACGCGGGAATTGACTGAATGGTCGGATAAACTTAATCACGTGCTATTGGCGCTTGAAGAGTGGCGAATCATTGGACAGAGGACTCAACTGCAGGTCTCCGATCTGTGATAAGCGAAATAGTGATACGGATTTTTATTTGTAATTATTGAGAAAAAAAAATTGTTGGAGAATTTGCGTACTATACAGTTCGGTTTAAAACTGTGCGTTGATATTATTAAGCGGAATAAATTGTGAATATGTGAAAAACTTTGACGTTCATCTAAAATGAATAAACGAATCACTGTAAAAAAAAATATATTTCTCGAGTAATTTATTTTCGCAGTTGCAAAGCTATTGCTTTGCAATAAGGCGAGACATTAAAATGCGGACGTGACGGTCGGTAGGGCAATTAAGGGATGACCGCCTGGAAGGGCCAATCAAGGGATGACCCTTATACCTGCTAATCCCTGACGCGCCATTGTCCCATTGACCCCATTGTTTTCGCCACTTCTCCCGCATCTTGCGCTAATAATCATTTTCCAGGCAGTCGACTTTTAAGAATGGGGATTGTTTTGAGGGTGGTAATAAATTCAGAGCAATCGGCTTTGTCCTGTCAGGCGCCTTGACCATTGTCCCTGTCCCGTTAGCTCCAGACGGGTTCACCGCGCAGACGCGGGCGAGCTGCGCGCTGATTGGTGCGGCGGTCGGACCGCCAGACGGAGTGGGGGACCCCCCACTCTGCGCCGGCGCCGCTATAAAACAGCGCTGCGGCTGTTCAAGCGGCACATTTGATTGTTGTACACAACAGTGAACACTTCGTAGTACTATATCTATAGTACTATAGTATCTCGATAAAATTTATCGCAGTCACTTGACTCATTTATATTCGATCGACTCGAATATATTCCGAAGTCCACTCTTCGTCACTCTAAACGTAAGTTTCATCCGCAATTTTTTTTTTTTTTTTCTAAAATAATTTTCCATGCTTTGAAAATTCTTAAAAAATACTAATAAAAAAAAATTCTTTAGTTCATTCAGAAAAAAAAGTTTGAAATATTAACTTCACTTTGTTGAAGACCATTTTTAATAGTGACTAATTATTTATTGAATTTTTGCAGTGAACATTTCTAAATTCGAGCGACCAGCTCAGAATTCATCAGTTGCGACCGAAGGAAAATCGAACGAAAAAAATGGCGCAGGTCCAGGACTCGTTCACCCAGCGTCTTCTGCAGCGAGCTTCTCAGCGTCGCAGCAAAATCGCTCAACAGACGGATGAGCAAATTCTGCAACGTCGAAACAACATCCTGAAGGCCATAAATGTGCCGTCAGTCGCCAAGGAAATTCCTTGCGACGCCAACAACAACGAATCCTCGTGCGACCTTGAGCCAAGGTCACTGGAAACGTTGCCAGTGATGGAATCCACCAGAAAATTGGCTCATTCCAATTCGACGAGGATCCTCCACTCGTCCGAAGTGACCTCATCGATCTCGACGATCGATGCTTCCAACCTGGAAGTGACCTTCGACGACTCAGTCAAGGTCGTTGCGCAGACTGCGACCTACGACGCTACCAATTTTCTCGTCGACGCTTTGGGCGACGAGTTGAACAACACTTCGGTGACTTATGATGAGTCAGCCTGGCAAAAATCGAGGTCCGACTTCGACGCCAGCGACCTAATGTCCCGGAAGGATTTTTCCCAGGACGAGAGCGTTCTGGACGACGTCCCGATGCCCTTGAAGGGACTTCAGCCGAGAAGCTCGAGCACCTTGAACCGATCTATGAAAATCGATCGCTCGGTCTGGGAGGAAATGGTCAGGGCGACTCCTCAACGAGTCTCTCGGCTCAGAGCTTTTTTGAGGCTTCTCCGACGTCTTCTTCAGGGTATGAAGAACGTCCTGTGCCTCAAGGTCACTTCGAAAAGATGAAGTGAACAATTTCATTGGGCGCCGAAAGCGCCGGAAGGAAAAAAATTGCAACGAGCTCTGAGGAATCTGAGTCTCGAAAATCGTCTTTGGGACTTGAAGAAGTCGTTGAAGGCCAATGAAGGCTGATGAAGGGCAAGAAAGGTCAACGGAATCGGTTCATCTGCCAAAAGATGAAAAGAAGAAGAAGACGAAGAAAAAGAAATTAAAAAATTAGGCTTAAATTTAGAAATAAGATATTCGATGGCAAAAAAAGACAATTCGAGACAACTTTTGGGGTAAACCAACCAATGTTTATCGTTTTATTACTGCCACGATAATCAAATATACATATTCAAGTATTTGCATAGATGCGCGATAACGAAAAAAAAAAAAATAGTATTCAATAAAAAAAAATGTACAATAATACAGGTATAAGTGTAGCCGGTTGCCTATATCGATACAGCGCAGAAGCGTTATTTTTTTTATTATTGTCAATCGTAATTACAGAAGTTAAATAAAATTCGGAACGTATCTCACAAAAATTTTGGTAATCTGTCCTCCCTTTTTCCCCGTCGCAATATTGCAGCTTATCAGCCGGTTAGTAAAAATTCAGTATCACTTGTATCCAGTTGCTCTCCTTTTTTTTTCGGCGTCTCAAAGAAGGAATATCTCGTGGGACCAAAACATCCGGATACGAAGAATTTTCCAGCCGCACGTCTCTCGCTTATCCGCATTTTTCCTGGCGACTTTTTTTTTTCTCTTCTCCTTTTTTATCCGTCATTGCTCATCGACCTTCTCGTTGAGGTAGGTCTTAGCAGGCGCAGTTGCAGGCGCAGCGACGAACGCGCTTCTCGCGGGGATGAGCGAATGGTTCGGGCACCGAACGCACCGATCGTGGTTGAACGTCTGCAAAAAAAAAAAAATCCAAAAAATTAATTCCACAAATAAAATAAAAATCCCAAAAAATTAATTCCACAAATAAAAAAAAATCCCAAAAAATTAATTCCACAAATAAGAAAATAATCCCAAAAAATTAATTCCACAAATAAAAAAAATCCCAAAAAATTAATTCCACAAATAAGAAAAAAAATCCCAAAAAATTAATTCCACAAATAAGAAAAAAATCCCAAAAAATTAATTCCACGAATAAAAAAAATTTTTAAATGGCAGGATTTTTCTCTCAACTCACAGTGGGGGCGGTTGGACTCATCCTGCATCTCCTGGTGGTCGACCATCATGTGACCTTGAGCCTGATGCTGCTGCTGCTGCTGCTGCTGCTGCTGCTGCTGCTGAGGCATTTCCTGATCGTCCTCGTGCTGAGTCTGCTCCTCAGTCGCCTGATTATCGGAGACCTGGGCGCGAGCCTCGACGGGAACCTCCAGGGACTCAATGGGTCTGAGTGGCATCGCGAATCGCGGTACCGGGAACGCTCGACCCTCGACGACCTTGAAAAAATCCAACAAACGATTTATCATTCCTGGTATCAGTGACAAAAAAAGAATAGGAAAAAAAAAATAAAATACCTGGTGAAGAATATTCATCACTTCAGCAGGAACCGGAAACTTCCTCTCTCCCTCCTCGGTCTGACTCTCCGACTCCTGGTATTTCGCCTGGTCCCGCTCCTCAGCTTCCTGAGGACGTTGCTGAACGCGACCTTCGATATTTCCGTGTTCGAAGAGGTTTCTCACTTCGATTGGAAGTGCGAAGGGGTCGACCGGAATGGGTCTCATCATCTCGGGGAAGGGTTTGAACTCCTGGACCTGCTGGCGAATTTCAAGGTCATCGTTATAAATCATTGCGATTTTTTTTCAAGGTCTCCACATTTTTTTTCGGGATCTCCAAATTTTTTTAAGGTCTCCCCCAATTTTTTTTTTATTCTATAAAAATTAGTTTAATTCTATAAAAATTCTTAAAAAATGCTTACCTCCCGTCGAGCTCCCTCAGGAACCGAAGACTGACCCGGCCTGATCTCTCCGGTGATGTGCTGAATAATATTCTTGATTTCCATGGGAACCTGTTGGAAAATCCTGCGAATTTCCAGAGGAATTCCGTGGAAAGGCGATGTGGGCCTTTCCGGCGCTTCCTGAGACTCCGAAGGCTGCTGCTGACGCTGCTCGACGCGAGGAGGAATCATCATAGAGGGCACTACTCGTTGCTCATGAACCTGTTGCTGCTGCTGCTGCTGCTGCTGCTGCGTTTCCTGAGGAACCTGATGAGGCGGAGGCGGCGGCATCATTCCCTGGGTCTGCTCCTGGGGGAAGATCCTCTCCTGGTGAACGAACATCATCGGAATGTGCTGCTGCTGTTGCTGTTGTTGCTGCTGCTGCTGCTGCTCCTCCACATTCGGCTTCATCATGGCGCGCATCGGATCGATCGGCATCTGACGAATTTCGATGGGAATCTGGCGCAACTCGATCTGGAAATTCGAAAAGACTTCGTTAAGACTCTTCAGGTCTGGGACCAGGACCAGTAATGCTGTATGCGCCATTTTGAACGGTCAAAATGCATAAAAAAAAAGAAAAAAAAAGAAAATTATTTTTCTTTTTTTTTTTTTTTTTCATGACGATTGGAATGAATCGACTGTCAAGATCAATTGAATTGACTTTCAAGGATCGCGAAAAAAAATTTTTTAAATAAATAAAACACACCGGTTGGGGTCTCATCATGTTGGGCTGCGCCATCCGAGGAGGCGGTCCCATCTCCACGGAAATCTGAGCCGGGTTCATCAGCTCGGGCTGCATGTTCACCGGGAACGGGTTCCTCATTCCCCGCGGATCGACGGGCATCGGGACTCGCTGGGACTCCGGCACCTGGTACTGCCTGTGGACCTGGTAGTGATTGTAGCCGGCGTCCTGCTGCTGACCCTGAAGAGGGATCTGCACGGTGCCCAGAGGGACGATTATCGGCGTCAGCATCTCCTGGTCCTGTTGCCTGTAAACAAAAAAAAAAAAAAATTAGGACGTTGGAAAACAAAAAATTGCTGAAGAGTTGTGACTCTTCAGGGTCTTTGGTCCAGATGCTGAAGAGTTATGACTCTTCAGGGACTTTAGTCCAGATGCTGAAGAGACTCACTCCTGACGCGGATCGCCGGACTCGCAGAGAATGGCGACGCGTTCGCCGCTCAGCCTCTGAACTCGCTGACGCTCGGTGCCGTTGGAGGTGGTGACCGCGTTGTCATTGGCGCCGTCCATGACCTCGTCGGAACGGCGACGCTCGACGACGCAGGAGACGATGCTGCGCGCCTGTTGCAACAGGCTCTGTCGAAAGAATATGAAGAAGAAGGTTGTTGAAGACATTGACCTTGACGAAGATGAAGAGTCGCAACAAAAAAAAATTCGTACCCCGGCGATGTCGTCGAGATCCAACTGCAGCGGAAGTTTGATGTGAACCGGCGGAAATTCGCCGTCGTCGTAGTCGTCCTCCTGATCAGCCTGATCGCCGTTCTCGTTGTCCGTCTTCGAGTCCTCGTCGTCGTCGTTGCCGTCGTCCTGGACCTTCATGTCCTTCGTATCGGCCTTGGCATCGTCGTCCTTATCAGTCGACGACGTCTCCGAGAGGGACTGCAGGTTGTCCTTTATCGCGTCGCGATCCTGAAGAGAAGCAACAAAATATTAATTTTCATAAAAATGTATTGTAAAAAAAATTATTATTATTATTCAATATATACGTATTATGATTATTTTGGAAAATAGACCGCCGATTCGATTCCGCATATTGCGACTCTCCGAATAAAGTCATTGGCTTTCAGACCAGGAAATATATATGTTTCGCTTCGACCGTAATTGGCTCCGCGATTGAAGAGCCGTTTTATGTACAATGCATAAAACAGTCGGTTTGCACCGTAAACTGAAGTCGGAGAGAGAGTTTCTCCCCCTTTCGCAGCTATAGACGTGACTATAGCTGCGACTATATAATATATATGCGCTGTAAATGGAAGAAATGGAAAAGGAAGCAAATTGCGGTGAGGAGGAGGAAAATAAAAAGCTACCACTTTTCTACTATTTTCCGTGCGATTGAACGGCAGCCGCTGATTGGCGGAGACGCTGATGGCGATTAATCATCGGGCCAATCGGCGCGCGCGGACGGACGGGGTCGTCGCGCATGCGCAGTAATCGCACTGCCGCCGAGAGTTCACTTTCACCCGCGAGGGCGGATAACCCAGAGCTGTGTGTGTGCGCAGAGCCGTCTGCGCCGATGTCGTCGCGCATGCGCGGAAGATGATACCAGGAAACCGTGTCAACCGTCCAATAAGGAGGTCGCTCGCTAGAACGACTTTGCCGCCGATACTTTCGGATTCAGCGGCGAAAATAATCGACCTGGGATTTTTTTTTTCTAGAATTTTTGACGATTTTTTCTGTGGGTAAAACAGGGGTCGGTAAAACAGATTGTAGAATGGATATTCGCTGCATTCTTTTTTTTTTTTTCTTTTTTTTTTGCTCGCCTCGCTTTATCGCCACCAGAGGCGATAAAAATAATCGCGCAGGCGTGTTCGATACAATGGATTCTCAAAAGGATCGAAATACTCGAACGTAATTGCGTCAGTTCTTTTCTAGTTGCAACTTTAAAACAGGCTTCAAGTCGCTTTACGGTCGCAGCGACATTAGACTGCAGCGTTAGAGCACCGTTAATGCCGCGACAACTTTCTACTTGCCGCTCGAGTGCCACTCTCGGTGGCTCTCGAACCTCGCCGAGCTCTTTTGCAATTCTCATTTTTTCAATCGCCACAGATTTACAGTTCTTGAAAACCGTCTCTTGCAGTTTCAGTTACCGACCGAGTCGGCGCATCCTTCGGGAGAACATAGCCTAAAAATTCGCGGGTGTCTGCGGAAAAAACTCTCGGCCAATTATATTTTCTCCCGAGTCGCGAGAGCCTTCACGGCTCGTTGAGCGGCCATTACGCGTAATCGCCGCGGGAGGCAAATGGCCGCCGACAATCAGTTCGACGCGAAAAAAAGCGACTCGCAATTGGAAAGCAAGACGCTAAAAAAACTTTCGTGCCTGGCGAACAATTTAACGAACAATTAAACACCTCGGTGCGAGAAGAAATTTCGATATGCATCTTTTGAGGTTATGCGTCTCTCGTCCGGCAAAAGTCACAGATTCCTTCCTTATCTACATTAGAAAAAAAAATGACTCGGTCGATAAGCGATCAACAAGTGGAGCCAAATTCTGCGTCCACAAAACAATTTTTTTCAGTAGAAAAAATTGTTCCAGAATAAAAAAAAATATCGCGCCTGCGCAGAAGATGAGTCTAGTTCGCGAGGGGGAATCCCCCGACCAACAATACAGTTAATCGCCGAGGAGAAAATCCTTTGAGAGAGCGTTCACCTCGGCTCAGGCGGCGCTCGCGGTTGTAACCGAGTCGTGCAACGGGGCAACCCACTTTCAGCTGCGGTCGGTGCGCGCGCACCTCTCGACGCGCGGGCTTTTCACCGCACCAGATGAAAAGAATACCGCTGAGCTTCTGCCTCGTCCGCGAGACGACGCTGAACTCTAGCATTATCCCGCGGACAAAATTAACTGCCCGCCACGAGACTTGTATTTTGCTCTCCCGTTGCACTAGTCTTCTCCGCTACAGTTGGGCAATTTAATTCACTACTTATAAAAAATAAAAAATAAAATAAAAATTATAAGCAAAATATATTGGGATGAGCTGACCCCGGAATAATTTCTTTTTTTACGTTTTTTTACTATAATTTAATTTACTACTTAAGGAAATAAAAAAAAATGATAAGAAAAATATATTGAGATGAGTTGACCCCGGAGCAATTTTTTTTTCGCATGGAAATAGCATTGGAGACCGAGTCGAGTGCGTCAGTGGCAGGGAAACACGTTCGTAGCTCGATTTCCGGTGTCCGTGCGTTACGCGGGTATAGAAAGTAAGACCGAGTCGCGAGGGACGTACGTGAATCGCGTTGCGAGTGCTTAGCTGGAAACGCGACCTGCGTCAGTCGGTACGCAAAGTCCCATCTATTTATTATTATTATTTTTTTTTAATCATACCTGGATTTATTTTTTTTATTATTTTTTATCGTACCTGGATTTATTTTTATTTTTTTTTTATCGTACCTGGACCAGCGCCTCAGGCTGCAAATGCTTGACAAATTCGTTCTGCGACTGCTGAAGCTGCAGCTGCGCCTGCATCGCGGCTATCGACTCCGGGGTGCAGGAGGCTCGAGCCTGGAGCCAGGCCGAGGCGAGGATGAAGCTGCCGATGATGACGGAGATGGCGATCATCGTCGTGGCGATTATCCTCGCGATCTGCACTGCGGTGCTCTTCATCGGTGGCCTCGTGTACGCCTGAAAAATTAATAAACAAAAAATTGATTAAAAAAAAGATCACAAAAAAATTAATAAAAAAAATAAAGAATAAAAAAATGAATATTAATTTTTTTTATTATAAAAATCAATTGAGGCCAAATGAAGGGGGAATCCCCTGAATTCAGATTCGATAGACGAATAATGATTCCAGGAAAAAAAAATAATTCCAGCGGATCGTCATCATCATTATTCCCGCTGGCAGAGACGCGGCGAGTGCGGCAAGAAAGCGTGTGGTGAAAGTCTCTCCGATGATTTTGCACGCGACGCTGTTTTTATTCGCACCTCGCGTCGTCTTATTTGTTTTGCTCCATCGACACGAGGGACGCGCGTTTGCAGGCTGCGCGATGATTCAACGCGTCGTGTATTCGCATTATCGACAAAACGGGCGCGACGACGCGTTGCGCAATCTCATCGCGCGAAACAAACTACGGCAAAACTCGTACAGTTAGATATCTCACGTTTTATATATAGTACGTTTCATGCCAAACATAATTTTTTTTTTTAATTATAGAATTTCTTTTTTTTTATTAATTTTATTTCCGTGGCCCATTTTTATCAACATTTTTTTATTTCTTTAATTGAATTTATATAATTTAAAACCCATTTAATAAAAAATGCATGTGCGCGGTTTTTTTTTACTTTTTTCTTTTTTTTTTCTTATAATTTTGCTGCATTGCAATAAACTGACGACCGCTGTTTAGCAATTTTGTAATTTTCCAGGCGCTTTAATAGTTCGACTCAGACGATTGTGACAGTGTTTTAATGCTCGTTCGCCGGTGATTTCGCGCGTCGCGACGGAAAAATATGTACGAAACGCATTTGCACTTTGCTTGTGCCGAGTCTCCGGCTCTCCGTGTATATAGATATAGATAGACATGTTTATGTGTGCATCACGCTCGCGTCGTTTGCGTCCGTGTCAGCTTCACGCTTGGTACCCAACCGAGTCGAGGCCTTTGTCGTCGTTGTCGTCGTCGACTTCGTGCCGCTTCCTTCCTTCGGTTTCTATATACTCATCAACGACATTCGAAACCCACGTCTATCGATTTCAATTTACCGAGCTAAAGATAGAAGCGCGAAGTCGCAAATGTCGAGCAAATATCAGAGTCGATTTTTTTTTTTTTTTTTTTTTTTTTTTTTTTTTCATTTTCATTTTCATTAATTCAGTGGCAGAAATTTCTTAAACCTCGCCACAAGAATCCAAATCGAAGTCTTTCAAACCGCTTCGGAATAAAAATAAAATAAAATTAATAACAATAATCATAATAATAATAATACTAATATTAATAATACTTATAATACTAATACTAATAATACTTACAATACTAATACTAATACTTATACTAATAATAAAAATTTTAAAAATAAAATAATAATAATAATAATAATGGAGAATAAGAGACTCGACGGTCTCGTGTGGCTGGATCGCTGGATCGCTGGATCGCTGCTGGATCTTCCAGCGCGAGTTCTCGCGCCTTCCCATTCGCTTCGCGCGCGTCCCATTGTGAGTAACCGTTGTCTGACCCTCTTATCTCCGCGTCATCATCGCCGGTCCCAGCGATCGGCCGACCCGCGTGGCGGCTCTGTGTATAATCCCAGTGGAAACTAGATCCCCGATTGTCCTTGCGCGCGACTAGAGAGCGATTCCACTGTATACAAGCGCCTATATATGCGCCGGGTCGACCGGCCGGCCGGTTGCGAGGCGCGAGGGGAGGGGGGAAGGCCGGTGAGATTTATGGTGTTTCCACTGCGGCGATGATGTCATAGACTCTTTTTCATCTCATTTATTTTTTTTCATTTTTTTGCTTCCTTTTAATACCAGATTCCGATCTTTCTGCTTCTCCGAGGTGACCTGCATTTGACCTTGGATGTTCGCCAGTTTGGCGAATATTGGCTCGACGATCATTTTTGCGAAATCGATTTTTTTTAAATCTTTGGCGAATATTGGCTCGACGATAATTTTTGCGAGATTAATTTTTTTTTTTAATTCTTTCTGCGCTTCTTCGAGGTCGTCTCTTGTGACCTCCATTTGACCTTCGATGTTCGCCAGTTTGGCGAATATTAGCTTCAACGTAATTTTTGCGAAATCGTTTGTCGGTGAATTTAAGGACGCGGGAAAATCGTTGCGGTTAATAGTGTCGCCGGCGAATTAATTGCAGCCTCGTTCGTCGTCGAGAAGTCGCTGCGCGCGCACAATAGAATTGCCGGTGGACAATCGCCGAGGACTTATTATGCAGCGCCAGATTACCGATGTTTTTTTTCTTATTTTTTTTTTTTATTTCATCGACAAACCCGTTTTTTACACACATCGCCGGGAAAGTATCATTTTCCATCGCTCCTCACTTTCCTTCGTTCTCGGTATTATTATACGTTTTTTCTATTCGCGTTTCAAGCATGATGGACCATGAAATTGACAGTCCGCTGCGCCGCGCGACTTTCACGTTGGAATTCTTCGAGCCGCTTGCACGGAATTCTTTCCATTCAGCGCGTGACTTACATTGTCTATTCTCGGCCGCGAAGTGCATTTTATTTTCCGCATAATAATTATCCTCGGCTGAGAAATAATTGCAGATGCATTTTTATGTCTCACCCACTTCACGTTTTGTCTTTAATTTCGAAATTTCCACCGCTCGTTCGAGATCGGCAGCCTTATGACCACACAAACGCGAATTATTACGGCGGCCATGTTGTTTCCGCCATTTTGACTTCGTATTCGGACTCAGCGTAGTCTTATGCACCTGTGTACCAAATTTCATGAAAATCCGTTCATTAGAACCGAAGTTACAGCAACTTTAAGCATAACCGTGGACATAACCTCAAAAAATCCGACCCACTTGTGGCCGCCATTTTGTCAAAACCCGTCATTGTACTCAAACGACGCGTCTTCGCCTGGCGAATCGAGGAGCGTAATTAAAAATCGCGAGAATCGTCTCCCAGACCCTTAATGACTAAATTTTCCCGTTTTCCGTGGAAATGAGACGCAGATATATTTATTTTCCGTTTCTCTTCGATCGGAGAACAAAAGTGACGGGAAGCTGCGCGCGATTCGTAATGACCTCGATGCGGATGGACGACGACGACGAAGACGACGACGCAACACACATACGAGTCTTGAAACTCGGGTGAGAGGCCCTCGCTGAGCTCTGCGAAGAGCCTCGAGAGATAGTAGGCCATCCGTCTGCGCGCGCAGAGTCTGTTCCAGCGGCCTCTGATCGTCCCAGCAGACGGAAATAATACACAGACTTGTTGCTAAGCGCAATATAATCGTCTCGAAATGTGATATTTTCGTCGAAATGAATTTTTTTCGGCAACAATGAAACCGGCAGTGGAATAATTGGGGAAACGATTGGGTTTGTTTTGACGCTTGCGCAACGGCGGAACCACCGAAGCGACCGGTTGGCTCAGTTACAGCGACGCCCGAGGCCATATGGGATTTAATAATATTTTAATACGCAACCGGAAGTCAATACTCAAGTCGGAAGACACCAAAGATGCAATTCCGAAGCGTGGAAGCTGAAAATTGGATTACGGGATTTTCGTGCATAGAGCCTCGGAAAAAAAAATTTGCCAAATTCAGGAGCCCCATAAGACAATCTTTTTGCAATCTGGCAATTTTTTCATCTAGGAGATTAACGGATATTATTTTTCTCATTGTTGAAAAAATTTCGTTTCAAAATAAACACGCGAAACCGTCTTCAAGCGACTTGCCCAAGAGCCACTTACTCCTCGTCGCGTGTAACTCGCGAAAACAGCGGAATGGAAATTCTCTGTCGAAATAAACGACGACGATTTCGTGATGCGCGTGCAGATTTCCGTCGTTAAAAAAAATAATAAAAGAAAAAAAAGAAATAAAAGGCGTTATCTCGGCCAGACGGCTTCGATCTTTCAGCCTCGGGCGTCGGAGTCACCGGTGACTTCGATGCTGACACCGGAGACCCGAGAGAGTCAATGCCCGACGATGCCAATGTTTTCATTCGATTTATCTATTATTTTTATTATTATTATTATTATTTCTTACATTAAAAAGAAAAAAAATTGTATAAAATAAAAGAAAGAAAGGAATCCAAACTGTGAACAAAGAGTAAAAAATTTGACAAAAAAATAATAATTATAATTATAATTATTATAGTATAGTAGTTATTAGTATAATTATAATAATTATAATGACCATTTCTCTTTGTCGACAGTTTGGATTCCGTAAAAAAAAAAGTAATTATAATCAAAATTATAATTAGAATTATGACTTTTATTTATTTTTTTATTTCGATTTTCGTGCGTCAACCGATTCGTTCGGTGAGCCAAACGAGTTGTGTTAACGATCTCCAAAAAATGGCCAAAAAATGGCACTCAACGACCGCGAGAATTTTTAAGGCCTAATCGTGACGACGTCGAATTGGCGACGAGTAAAAAAAAAATTAACTCGTCGCGGAACCGGTAGCGCCGAAGTTTCTAGAAAAGCGTTGCGCGCGTGTCCCGCGAGACTCGGCGTTCCAGTCGATCTCGCATTCGGCGCGATAGAAAGTCGCCCGGATGTCAAAGTAACAAAAGCGACGCGGGTTTAAACAAAAAAGGCGACAACGGAAGAGAACGCCGGCGACCGGTGCGCGCGCCCGGTTGGTACCGGTCCGCGCCGCGACAATCGCGGAAATAAAAATTGCTGCCGTCTTGCGGTGACGACGATTCAACAGTGCACGATTATCGCGAAACCCGTATATAGACCCATTGATAATTGTCGCAGCGACTGCTAATTACTCTGCAAAGGAATTATCGTTCACTTTCCCTCTCAAAAATAGCACAATTAATTTTATACCGATTTTTCATTATTCAAACAATACTTATAAAAAATCCTTAAAAAAAATGAATTAATCAGATCGTCATTTTTTTTTTTTTTTTTTTAAATTAAAACCCGCTATCATTATCATCTTCTCAATGTCTCTTATCACAATAAAAATATATATATGCAAGAATATGTGCCACTCAAAAAAACATATAAGAAAAAATAATAATAAAAAAAAATAATAAGACAATAAAATGAATATATAAAAAATACAAGATTCGCATCTGCGACGATTCCGATTAATGGAATAAACCTCGCAAATTAATAAAAAAAAATGTAATAAATAAATAAAAAATAAAAAATTCTCACCGGCGGCGATTCCGAGGCGGAATAAACCTCGCTGGGCGCGTAGTGACTGTGGGGCGGCGGCATTTTTTCCGATCCCACGGCGACGGTCGCCAGCGAGTCCAATTGGTCCTTCTCCATCCTCTTCTTCCCTTCTGACCAGTCAAATGTCTCACTCCCTTTTTTTCCAACAACTCCCAATATTCAATGTAAAAATGTTCACTACCGAATCTCGTGTTTTTGTCCTTCAGTCGCCTTTGAGGAGTCGCGAAGGGGGGTTTCGGCGGAAGGGTCGACTCGGGTGTCGATTGCTCGGCGATCGAACGAGCAGTGAACGTAGAGGCGACCGACTCGCCGGGCTCGGCGCTCGCCAGTCAAAACAAGAGGGGGATTCCCCCCTCCCCTCCCCCACCCGACGTTCGTGAGGCCCATCGAACGGGGCCTTAGCTTTGGTCTGAGTCCCCCCTCTTCCCCTCCGTCTCCCTTCCCCTTCCCCTCCAACCATCCAAAACAAGAGGGGGGGGGGGGGGTTCCCCCCCCGCTCCCCCACCCAATGTTCGTAAGGCCCATCGAACGGGGCCTTAGCTGAGGTATGAGTCCCCCCTCTCCCCTCCGTCACCCTTCCCCTTCCCCTCCAACCATCAATCCCCTTTGTTCCTTCGTTGCCGCCATCGTCGCCGCAATCTCTCAGCGCTAACGCTGCGACTTTCTAAGCCGGCTAAGTGCGCAGCCGCGGCAGCGATACTCGTCTCCGGCATATCTCCTCGTTCTCTTCCTCGTTCTCCGGGTCCGCCGTTGCGGTGGCTCATTGTCGTTGAGGCTGTAAGCATAGACAACGGATAATTTGTACTTCTGTATAAAAAATACGAAAAGTAAGGAGGAATAAAAAATGTAATCCTCGTTGAATGTTGGTTCGCTGTGTGTTATTTATTAGCGTTACTGTTACGGATTGCGGGTTAAGTATTGAGCTCGGATTTCTGGGATTTTCAGGTTGAGTCGGAACTTAATTCCTGTTTTGGCATAATTTTTAGTGCTGGGAATTTTAAGTCCTACACTGAGAAAAAAAAATGGTCAATCCAACAAAACGTTTGCGGGCGGCGAAATAAAAAAAGCTCAATCCAAAAAAACGTTTGCGGGCGGCGAAATAAATATTTTGCAGATTGGACTAAATATTCGGCAATGCTAATCGAGATTTTTTTTTATTCTATCAACAGTTGCTTCGATCTATGAAATATTTTGTCATATAGTAAAAAATCATAATAATAATGAGAATTTTATTTTTTAATCCAAGCTCAATATTGAAGATTCGTCTCAGAATTCCTCCTAACGATTGACCAGTCTTTTCACGAATCGATTCACGACACAGATACTAAACCGGTGATCAATACAACTGTCGGTTATAGCATTAAAAAAATCGCCCGCAGGTCGCCAATCACAATTTGCCTCCGCTCCTCGTTGTTGGAACCAGGCTGCGCGATGTAGGGTAAAAAAAGCTCTCGCCGTACTTACGCTAGATTTTACGGTCCGGGGAAAGCTGAGACTCCTCGAGCGTCGCCACCTGCAAAGTCAAAGCGGACAAAGCCAGGCGCATCGTGAAACCAGATGAGTCGCGGCGCAGAAAAAAAAAAATCTAGCGACGAAGTCAATCAGCGAGCAAATCCATCGCCGACACTTTCACTGCCAATCAGTCCGACGAACGGCAACCTCGACGCTATACTCGCATGCGCAGTGTTTACAAAACATGGAAAATACAATATCGCCGTCGCACACCTGCGTCGATCGTGAAAATTGCTGCACGCGACTGTGGAATTGATACCTCGCGAAAAAAATGTCGCATCTACGGCGCATGCGCCTTCCAAGGAGAAAACTCCGTGGAAGGCGCATGCGCGACGCGAGGGAAAATTATAATAATATATATAAGCGGACGACGGTAATTACTTTCCACGTTGACCTTGAAAAATCTCGGCCGTGTCGCAATCCGCGGAAAAAAAATAAAATCCGTTGTTTCCTGCATCCGAGTGAGACGGAATTCGCTGTAGGTGTTCGCTATAGGTGCATTTGACTCTGTCTCAATTTCGAGTCAAGATGGCGGCTGACGCGAATCGCGACGAACGTTATGGCCCTTTTTCAGCGACTGCGCCGACGCGTGGGAAACGATATTCTTCGGGACGCCTATAGCGAGCAGCATGTCGGTGAAAGCGAGGATGGGCAACGTTTGGACCAACCGAGTCACGTGCCAAACTCGTGCGGAGCTCTACGCGTGAGATCAAAACGATTCGCGACTCTCCGCGCTGAGTTTTGCTGCTGTGTGCTTCGTTGCACTCGCTGCGAGGCTATGGAACTATTGAAACTCGACACACATTTGCTCCCCACCCACTCAAGGAGAAAACGCTCGGTGCATTATCGCTTCTTCCTCCCCTCCTTCCTCCCTTCCTCCTCCTCCCTTCCTCCCTTCCTCCTCCCTCGACAGACGACTCCGTCACTTCCACCGCGGCGGAGAAATTAAGCCTCGACACTCGCGAAACGCGCTCGTTGATTCTCAACGAACCCTCCGTAACCCTCATTGTGCACACTGGGGTCAATTTGACCCCAAATCAGTATAAAGTGGTCGTCAGATGTGTGCACAGTTAGGGTTAAAATAATGCGAATTATACTTAGCAACGAAATTTGAATTATTTCATTGAAATTTGAATTATTGTTATTATTCAAGACGTGAATATTGGATTTTAATGATTGTGTTAATGAAAATAAGATTTATGATTGTTTTAATGGAAATTAAATTTATTAATGGAATAAAATTTATTAGTTTGTAGGAAATGATTCTGTTCGTTCTTTGTGATTCAAATTTTCCCGCCTTATTTATTTCTAATGTGTCTGTAATTTGATTGGCCAGCGTCGCGCGCGTCGGAGACCAATGAGAGGGCGCGGATTCCGCCGTGATTTCCACGACTGTTTTGCCTCGCGGAAAACTGCAGCGCGAGGAAAAATCTAAAGTCGCGTCGCGATTAGTGATTTATCGGGAGCCGAGTGGGTTTTTTTCGCACTCGTCGCGTCGATTTTTCGCGACACGAGTTCGCTTGGTGCGTTCGCGCGTGTCTGCGGAATCGCCGGGCGAATCGACGCGTCCCTAACCTCAAAATTTGATCATGGTAATACGCACGTGTTATTATTGACATTTGGTGTATTTTCGATTTTCAGGATTTTATTTATTTATTCTATCGAAGCAACGACAATTTTCCGAAATTCTGATAAAACAGATTAATTAATTAACTTTCTAAAAAATGTTTGAGTCGATTTTCAAATTTGTCGACAAATTGTTCCGTCGCCAGATATCAGATGCCGAGTCGCTGGCTAACTCCGTCCTCAATAACGGAGCATGAAGGCGCAGACGGAGAAGCAGCTCCGACGACTGGAAAAGAAGCGCAAGAAAATGGCGGCTCTGCTGGAAATAACAAAATTAAACGACAGGGACAGAGAGGCCAAAATGCTTGGAATTAAAGCAGAAGACCCAACTTCTGTGAGCGAAGATCAGGAGGAGATGCCGAGCAGGAAACGATCCTGCGATCAGCCGCTCGGCTCCGACGTCAGCCGCAACAATGACATCGATCCTCCGAATTCCGAGGATGCCGATACTCTCGCCAACAAAAAACCGAGGTTCGGCATCGAATCTAAAATACTAAATCAAAAACTAGACTAGGTTGAAATAAAAAAATTGATTTTAAATCGTCAGACTCAGCGGCGAGGAATACACCAAACTGAAACAGGAGCTGAAGGAGCGGAAGCAAAGGTTGCGGGTCATACCGAGATTCCGATTGAAGGGATTCGGCGAGAGCGCCAGTTTGACGGTGGACGCGACGGCTGAGAGGATTCCTATTTTTCTAAGGGACGTTCAGCATTTGCTGATGTACTCGCTGCTTGGCCACGATTCGCCTTATTTGCCGTCGAGATGGTGCCAGTTGGAAAAGTTTAATAGGGTAGGCGAAAAAATCGCTGCTTAAATATTTAATATTTAAAATAAGCGAAAAGCATCGAAAATATTTAATATTTTCGATGCTTTTCGCTTATTTATTCGCTTATTTCCGCTGTATTTTTTATCTTTAAATATTTTTTTATCAGTATTTATTAATTTAAAAAATTCTTTTAGATACCCCACACGGTTTGCTTCGTCGTCGAAGGATTCTCCATCTACGATTACCTCGCACACGAATCGCTATTCCCTAACATCACCGATAAACTGGATTTTCGCCTCGAAATGGTGACGCCTGCGACTTACGGTGGATCCGTGATCGAGGAACTCGCGGCGGTTCCCCTAACAGGGACTCAGTGCAGCAGATTAATAGAGAGTGAGAAAAACCAGCATTTATTTGTATTCTCAAATAATTTATTTTTATTTTTATTATAATTTCCTTTTTTATAATCGCAGCCTTTGGTTCCCTGGAGGCGGCGATGCAGAGCACCGGCGACCTCGTTCGCCTGCTAAAAAGCGTGTTTCCAATGCGCTCGGCGACGACCGACGATGGCCGTGAAATGACCCGAGAAGAATTGGCGATTCTACCGCCGACCGACAAATTCTCCAGAACGAAATTGCTGCTCTCGCCTTGGCAGCTCGTCGAGGAGAATTATCCGCTTCCTCTGCAAGGAGAGCTCGCGAAAAGGTATCGAGACTACGTCCTGACGAAGGACGAATACGTCGAGGCGAGCGCGAAGTCGCCGATGTTTGGATTGGATTGCGAGATGTGCAGGACGACGAGCGGCGTCCTCGAGCTCACGAGGATATCGATAGTCGACGAAAAAATGGCGGTAAGCCAGTCGAAATGATACGAAAATGTATGCATTTTAAAGAAACACAATTTTTTCAGATTATGTACGACAGTCTGGTGAAGCCTGACAACGCGATCACCGATTATCTGACCAGATACAGTGGAATCACAAAAGAAATGCTCGAAAACGTGACAACGACGCTCGAAGACGTTCAGCAAAAATTGAGGGAATTATTGCCGCCCGATGCGATTCTCGTGGGTCAAAGTTTGAACTCGGATCTTCATTCGTTGAAAATGATGCATCCTTACGTCATCGATACATCGGTTATATTTAATTTGACCGGCGAGAGGTACGTTTTTATCTATTAAAAAAAAATAAACAGAAAAAATCCCCTTGGCTAAATTTATTCAATGGAGTAATGCATTTTTTTTTAGGTATCGCAAAACAAAACTGAAAGTCCTCGCGCGCGAATTTCTGAGTGAGCATATTCAGTCAGCAGGAAAGGACGGTCACTGCTCGACGGAGGATTCCCTGGCGTCGTTGAAGCTGGCGCAGCTGAAGCTGGCGAACAGCGTCGATTTCGGCGACGCTGTGCTAAAGGGTCACAAGAATGTGGATATGGAGATGCGTAAACACGCGAGGAAGACGGAGACCGCGAGCTTCGGCGTCTCGATATTCAAGCACATGACGAGGCATAAGAAAACCGCGGCTATCGTCGCCGACGACGAAGTTATGAACGAGTATTCGAAGTATCTGAAAAGCTCGAAGCTCAATGTGATGGACGACGAGAATTTCGACAAAAACGATCATGTAAGTAATTTTATATTGATGCGACGATACATTTAAATATATTTTTTAATTTTTTATTCTAATGTTTGACTTCGACTATATTTTTTAATGCAATTTTATTTCGGCGGCGATACATTAAAATATATTTTTTCAATTTTTATTTTTATACTTGCTTTCGACTGATGTTTTTTTTCTATAAATCCGCAGGTTCGACTGGTCATGGCGGAAAATAATAAACACGCGGTGCGACGAAGCTGCGAAATCGCGATGGAGCACGCGTTGACCTTCTGCCACGTGAGGATAAGCGACGAGCAGCTGATTGACGAGGAGACGACGTCGCGAACGTGCAAATCGCTGGACAAATGGTTCGCCCGTCTGTGGGATCACACTGCGATCAACGGACTGTCCTGCGTCGTTCTCGGCGGACGGAACTCGTCGAACGGAGCGTGTTTCCTCAATCTCAAGAAGAGCCCAAATCCATTAACGCGAGCATAAATACGACGCGACGTTGGGAACGAATCCAACGAGACGAAAATTCCGAAGCTTCGGAAGACAAAAAAAAATCAATGAAATAAAACAAAATCGCTAATATCGCGTTTGATAGAAATGTACAAAAGTAAAATGTGTTGTTAATAAACATTTTATAATCCGTTTATCGTAAAAAAAATTAACGTGGCTGGAAGTAAAAAAAACGTATCCTCTTATTCTTTTGATTAAAAATTTTTAAGTGGGTTAAAATGGGGTCCGGGGAGGGGTTTTTTTTTGGAAACAACCTTTGGGTTGTTTCCGATGTTTCTCGGTTGTTTCGGAAAGAACCGAGAAATTTTCGAAAAAGTTTCGGAGCTGGTTGACGGTCGGTAATATATCGACGGATCTGATACTCCATTTTATCTCGCCTTCATTGATAAAAAACCGCGGCGCCCGGGTATGTATTCGCCCGGCTAGCTCAGTCGGTAGAGCATGAGACTAGTCTGGCTGGTAGAGCGAGCGAGGCAACACGTATTTTTCGGAGCAGATAAGCTCCGTATCCGTTTGGTGTCCCAAGTCAACAGTGAATTGTGGATACTGAACTAATCAAAAAGTGCATATTTTTCACTTCAAGTGGAGACCATAAATTTAGAAGGGCGACTAAATTTTAAGTGAGAAAAATGTTAAAATCTAAAAGTGCGTAAACCACGCGGACGCGTTACGCGTATTACGGGCAGCATGGCTTCGGCCAAAAGACAAGTTTCTCCGGAATCTTCCGATAATGGCAATTCGCCGTTTCCACCCTTGAACTACAAGAGAGAAACCAAAATTCCGAAGTTGAATGCCGCCAAACTCGACCGCCTCTATAAACAGGCTCTAAAAGATGGTGATATTAAAAAGGTAACGAAAAATGTCACCCCGAACATCGCGGCCGCTCGTAAGAGCAAATCATCGCTCGATTCAAACGAGCCGTTAAACCAACCTTCGACCAGCGGATCGCAGAATCCTGACGATTCAGACGCCGGCTGGATAACGCCCAAGAAATCGACCAAACGCCGCACCAAGCCGAGCGAGAAGACAGCGACGAATACAAATAACGACCTTGGGAACGACAACCGTTATTCCTCGCTCTCTGACGAAAGCGAAATGGAAACAGAAACGGCACAACAACAAGCGACGACTGGCCTCGCAAAAGCACGACAACCGCCACCAATATACACGGCTAAATCAAACATTAACGCGCTTATCTCGCTCATCTCAAACGCAGATATACCGAAAAATAAATTCACTGTCAACGAAATCGACAAGGACAACCACACCATATATACCAGCCAGATGGATCATTATTCAAAAATAAAGGACATGTTAATTAACAACCAAATCCAACACTACACCTACACTCCAAAGGAAAAAAGGCCGAAGTCACTCATCATAAAAGGAATTCGTGGAGACTTCAGCACTGAAGAAATCAAGCAAGAGCTGCTCGATCTTGATCTAAACAACGTGGAAATCCTCAACATTAGTAAATTCCATTTCGACAAAAAAAATCAAGACAGATTCCACTATCTAATCCAAATCTCGCAGCAAAGCAAAACTGCAGATCTTTTCAAGGTCAAAGCTCTTGCTTTCCAAAGGATCAAATGGGAGCACCTAAGGAAGCCAAATCTTTATCAGTGTAAAAAGTGCCAACGACTGGGCCACGCTAGCAAAAATTGCCATCTGGAATATCGATGCGTGAAATGCGCCGGATCCCACAATCCAGGAGAATGCCAAATCGTAGCAACAACTGACAGATCGGCGCTCAAGTGTGCCAACTGCGGTAACGTCGGTCACCCAGCTTCATATCAAGGCTGCCCTTTCTTCAAGTTTGCGCTTAAACTGAAGAAAGCTCAAAAAACCAGCAGTCGAAATGCCACGCAGAAAAAAATCAACAACATCGCTGCAACAATCCAACCACACGTCTCCTACGCCAGAGCGACGAGGACCCAACCACAGCTAGCGGCTCGCAATCAACCAGCTGCTCGAGAAACAGCTGCTCCGGCCAGAGCTACTAACAATCTCAGAGACGACACCGAGAACTTCTACCCTCAGCAGCCACCGGCGTGGGTCGCCGATCTCCGAAGAGAATTAACAACTGTGGTAACAGAGCAATATAAAACGCTAGCAGCACAAATCGCAGCAAACACTCAAAAAATTGACTTTATCTTTGAATCACTCTACCCGAAAAATGGCTAATAATATCCCTCTAAATAATACTAATATTGCCGCAATTAATGTTAACTCCATAGTCACTAATCACCGCAGATATGAACTACTAGAATTTTTAAAAAAACATAATCATGATATCGTATTTTTGTCCGAAACAAAACTCAACAACAAACATAAAATTTATTTTAAAGATTATGATATTATAAGAACCGACAGACCCAACTCAATTCAAGGAGGCGGCACAGCAATTATAATTAAAAAACACATACAATATGAAATCATAAATTATCCTTCCTCTACTCAAAACGAAATAATAGAATTTACAATAATCAAAATTGAAACGAATAAAAAGAAAAATCTATTTTTAATTAGCATATATGCAGTAAATGATAACAGAAACTTATTTATTGAAGAACTTGATAACTTATATAATTTATTAAATTTAGAGAATGAAAATAATTATTACGTAATGGCAGGCGACTTTAACGCACGCCGAAAAGTATGGGGTGATAGAGCCAATAACCAACGAGGAAGATATCTGAACCAATGGGACACAATTAACAATATCAAATATAAAGTAAGAATAATCACACCATTATTCCCAACATTTAAACCTGCCCATACGTATTTAGATATCTGTCTAGCCGACTCGAGATTAATAGCAAATAATTGTATAAACGAAAAAGCTCCAACATTACCCTATGATAGTGATCATGCAGCTATTTCATTAAATTTTGAAATCCCTAACGATAATCTTGCATATCTTAACCTCACTAATAATAAACAACGACTTAACTACAAAGCAACAAAATGGAAAAAATTTACAAAAGAATTAGAGAAAATATATAATACAGTAATCCCAGATAACCGTAATTTAACGATACCTGAAATTGACGACAATTTAATATTAATAAACAATGCAATAAATAAAGCTATAGAAGACATAGTTCCTAAAATAAAACCCTGTGATAGTATCGATAAATACATAAATAATAAAATAATTAAGCTACAAAAAATTAAAAAATACCTGGTATCTATACTACATAAATTACATATTACCGATCCCACGTCAAAACTACAAGTGACCAGAAGTGCAAAAATTAATTTAAAAATAGTAAGAGATTCTCTTCATGCGGAATTTAAATCAGCCTCCGAAAAATTCTGGAAAAACCAAACGAAGCAAATTGATTACCGAAAATCTGAAGCCTTCTTCCCAAAAATTAACCGATTATTTAGACCAAAAAACCTAGTTAAAATTGATGACATCCACATATCTCTTGCTGAACAAACGCTTTTACAAAGAAGTAAATGCGATTTAACGAACAAACAAATTATTAACAACAAAATGATATTTACCGCTTCAGCGGATAAACTCAACATAATTGGATCTTTCCTTGAATCCATTAACTCACCTCGTTATTTAAACGAAAACAAAAGAATAAAAACGATTGTTGATAAAACGGCTGATAATTTAAAAAATAATTTTACCTCTTCAAGGACCTTAAATAAAACAATCACGGAATTCTCCGATACAAATAAATCAACCAACCCTAAGGTCGATGATGGATTAATAAATCCCTTTTGCAATATCGCAACGGTACAAAAAATATTAAAATTTTTACCAAACAAAACGTCGAGTGGTCTGGACAATATACCACCTATTATACTAAAACACTTACCTATTAAAATAATACACAATTATGTCATTTTATTTAACAATGCAATTAATAGGTACTATTTCCCTAAAGATTGGAAAAAAACAAAAGTTCTTCCTATTGGGAAAAAAAATAAAGACCCGCACGACCCGTCTAGTCATAGACCTATAAGTCTTACTCCAAGCATCAGCAAAGTATATGAGGTTGTCATCAATAATAAAATCGTAATTTTTTGCAATAGAAACAATGTTATCCCAGATAACCAATTTGGGTTCAAATACCAACACTCCACAGTTCACGCAATTCATAAACTGCTTTCTGATTTGAATAATGCTGTCGGGAATAGCCAACTGGTAGGAGCTGCACTCCTGGACTTAGAAAAAGCATTTGATTCGGTTTGGCTCAACGGACTACTATACAAGTTAATAAAAAAAAAATTCCCCGAATGGTTAACGTACCTAATATGGGATATGATTAGCAACAAAACATTTGTGACGTGGGACGGTAATTTTTACTCGACTGAAATATTTAAAATAAGTGAGGGATTGCAGCAGGGAACGGTGAATTCCCCTATATTATTTAACATTTTTACAAGCGACATATTAAATTTATTTAATATTAATAGCGGTGGTAACATATCTGCCCTTGCATTTGCCGATGATTTAATTGTCTATGTTAAAAACAATAAAGCTAGTAAAATTAAAACCGAACTAGAAGAAATAGTTGAAAAAATAAACAATTATTATGCAAACTGGAACCTGCGACTGAATCCCGGCAAATGCGAGACGATATTATTCAGAAAACCACTTCATTTTATTACCTCTAAAGCTAAGATTGGCTGTAGATATTTTCAAATAGAAACTACTGTACCGGGAACTAATATTAAGGAACCAATTCCACATAAAAAAGTAGTTAAGTATCTAGGTGTACATATCGACTATTTAATAAGAGGCAATATTCATCCTGATCTACAACTTCAAAAAGCCCATCAAGCGTTTATGGCAAATAGCAGAATATTTTATAGTCCACAGCTCTCGGCTAAAATCAAAGTCATTTTATATATGCTGTTAATCAGACCCATTATAACTTATGCAGCTCCAATATGGTGGAACTGCAATCACACAACAATGGAGAAACTTAGAGTGTTTGAAAGAAAATGTCTGAGAATATGTGTTAAAAAAAGAAGATCTCAACATTCTGAATTTCAACATTTTGTCAAAAATGAAATAATATACAACTCCGCAGATATACCAAGAATAGATAATTTCATACTAAAATTAACTCGAGACTATTTCAGTAAATTGCCAGACATAAATAATCAAACAATACTAGAAATTAAAGAACAAATTGACACAATATCAGCCAGACAATTAAAAACAGGTTACATTACCCCACAAACATTTACATACTGTGATAAAAAAGGACTGATACAAAATGCAGAAAACATCCCAATTCTTTACCACTGGAGAAGGAATAAAGCTAATAAAAGGATAGCGTTAAATCCCCTTGATTTTGCCATCAATAATGATAATTTTAAATTCTCCACGGCTTTGCCAAAAAAAGACTTCCTTGATTTCAAGCGATTAAAACACGACAAATATTGGTGGCTCTCAATTGATAGCACCTTTATGCGAGAACTCCATACACGAAAAGTACGTTACGAGTACCATAAGAATAGTATAAGATAGTACCTGATCAGGAATTAAGTTATAAGTAAATTACTTATTAAAAACAAAAGGTATGATCCTAAATGTATATTTGTAAATATTTCTTACTGTTAAGTTTTCTTTTTAAGTTAGGTTAAGTATATCTTGACAAACTAAAACACGCGCAGGGTTTTTTCTTTATATTTTTTCCCACAGCGTTATGGCGTCCGTCAAACGTCGAGAAAATATTGAGCACACGAAACACTCATTAAAAATATTATTATATAGAATCAGTTTTTAAAATATTATTATTTATAATCAGATTGTTTTTACCTTTAAGATCCGTACAGCGAGCGGGCAAATTGGTACAATTTAAAAAATATGGTTATTTTTCTATGTTTATTAAAACCACAAAACCCCTATAATGTACCAAATATCTCAATAAACATATGTTTAAAAAAAAAAAAAAAAAAAGTAGAGCATGAGACTCTTAATCTCAGGGTCGTGGGTTCGAGCCCCACGTTGGGCGCATTTATTTTTTCATTTTTGGCACGAAATTTTGGAAAAAAAGGTCGCTGTGTGACTGCTGAATTTTTTTTCGAAATTTTGCTCCAAAATTGTGGAGCTGAGATTTGGAGTAAAGCAGCTACAAAGATTTGGAGTTAAATTTGGCTCCAAGATTCGGAGTAAAAATTGGCTCCAAAAAAATTCGGAGTAAAATTTGGCTCCAAAATATTTCGGAGTAAAATTTGGCTCCAAAAAAATTCGGAGTGAAATTTGGCTCCAAAAAATTCGGAGTGAAATTTGGCTAAAAAAATCTGAGTAAAACAGCTCCAAAATATTTCGGAGTAAAATTTGGCTCCAAAAAATTTCGGAGTAAAATTTGGCTCCAAAATATTTCGGAGTGAAATGTGGTTCTAAAAAAATTCGCAGTAAAACAGCTCCAAAGATTTACAGCACATTTTGGCTCCAAAATATTTCGGACCAAAACTTCACGTACAAAAAAACTGAGAGATCCCTCAGAAATGGTTGCACAGCATCTGAGTGAGCAGAGGGAAAGGGGTCCGCGCGTTCGAGGCTCTCGCGCGACATCACGCACGTAGCACTTAGCCTGCTACACATTGCTTTTTTTTTCTGCTCCGTTCCCTCGATCCGACTCGTGTCTTTTTGTCGAATTCCGTGCGACGCTTTTTGTCGGATCCAACGAGAGCGATCGATCGATCGATCGATCGACCTCGCGGGAATCGCCGCTGCTGCTGCGACTTTGAATGGAACATTAGTCCGCGATCAAAACCCTCCCGAAGCAGATCTATAGATCATTCGACTTCTCGATCCTTCAATCATTCTAAATCTACGGAAACTCGTGTAATAAAAAAATAATAATAATAACAATCAACTAATAAATTTAAAAAAATTACATTTCATTAAAATTTATTAAAAAGCAGTGTCGAATAAAAAAATAAAAATAAAAAAAATGGCTCGTGTTTTAACGAAACCTGTGTCAATAATTCGACTGCATTCTCTGACATTTCGAAGAACGCAACTGAGACGAAGAGGTGAGTCTTTTGACAGTCGTGTTTAAAAAAAAAAAAATTATTTCTCAGTACTAGTTACATATATAAATAAATACAAGCAAATGTAAGTGCGGTCGATCGACCGTCCGCTATTTGTCCGACGAATACAGCATCGTCCATTCATCTCAATTAATCCCCCGTTGCGATAATTTCACTTGCCCTTCCTCCGGGCGGCTCATTACCGTCGTCGACTCCTCTCAGACGCTTCGCGCGCGTCGACTCCTCTCAGATCCGTCTGCGGTCTTCAATTAAGACGCTCATCGATCCGACGTCCGCTGCTCTTTAATTACGATCAATTAAATCGTCGGTGGTAATTGAAACCAATTTCAATTATCGTTATTTTATTTATTTCGTTTTTTTATTTTTATTTTATCAGTCAGCTGTGAAAATTGTGTGTTGATTAAATTAGTGAGTATTAATTAATAGGTGTAGCATTTTTTCAATTTTTTAATTTTTTTTTAATTTTTCGCTATGTGAATTTTTTTCCAGGCTCGAAAAAATTCGAGCCGAGGGTGTCGCCCTCGTTGACCTAAATCCCGTCTCCCTCGCAATGCTCCCGGCGAAGTTAGGCCAGGCCCGCGGGATTCTCCGGACGCGAGTTGACCCACTTTTCTCGCCCAGGCCGCGCGACGCACCGGGTTTCAGTTTCTCCCCTCGCGAGCTCTCTGCCCTTCGTTTTCCACACTGCGCGTGGGATCGATATCACCGCCTCTCTCGTCTCTTACCCAATCGACATCGACACCATAAAATGCGTTTAAAAATACCTCTCTATTTTTCAATCCCCCTTTGCCCTAAACAAAAAATCGTCAACATTTTTGGGAGCCTGTATTTTTGCGATTTTTTTTTTTTTTTTTTTTTTTTTTTTTCGTAAAATTTACTGGGTATGTATAGGTAGGTCAGAGCGTTCGCTCGGCGGGTAACACGGGAGCCGTCTCTATGGTTACGCGGGTCTGGGAACAAAAATGTGTGGCTGGTACCACCAGTCACGCGCGGATAGAGCGAGATAGGGATAGTCACCGATGGTTAGGGGAGGTTCTTATCGGAGAGGCTCGAGAGTCCCTTCTGTCAGGTACGTGAGATTCGACCCTACATGAGTTTCATTCCTACACGAGATATGGCCATACACAAATGTCGATTGAACAAGGTTCAATCCTACACTATAATTGAACACTATATAGGATTGAACAAGGGTCAACCCTACACCAGGGTCAATCCTACAGATGTTTCAATTCTACACTAATTCAAATCCTACATAACGCTCCACCAGTGACAACCCTGCACAAATTTCAATCCTACATAGGTAAATGCAACACCGAGCCTGTAGGATTGCGTGTCGCGTGCGCGTAGACAATTTTCCCCGGGAAAATCATGGACAGTGCAGAGTACGATCGTCACAAGGACAAAACGATCCCTTCCCTTCGAATATGCGTGGGTGGCCCGAAAAAAAAATGTGGGTTAACGGTCGGTGGCCTTGAGCTAGATCGAAGGGCCGGCCCCAAGTTCCAAAATACACATTACGGTGTACGCCGAGGTCTCGGGGCGCCGCTTGGTGAGCGACACACGCACCGAGGCCAAAGTCGCTCGAGGGACAAGGGTCGGAAGTTCCCTCCACCCTGCGAGTCACGTAAACCTCGGTTTCCTCGCTCTCGCTATTTCACCCATGATGACTCTCGTCTCGCGGAGCAGCGACCGAGGTCGTCCCGCATCGATCCACGTAAACACAAAAATAAGCAACACGCCCTTCGATCCCAGTCCAAATATACAGATGATTTTTTTTGACTCGAGATCTGCGGTTGCTCAAAAGTAGCTGCGGAGGTAGATGAGTTTTTTGAAATTTAAAGCTATTTTTTTTTAACCGGCGAACCGAGGACATTAATAGTGGTGGGGGAAGCGCATCGACTCGGGATCGCGATAGAAATAACACCGAGGTTAAGGCCCCCGCGAAGACGCTCGCAGCGAGCGAGCTACGTCCTTTCGCGGCGCAACAATTGATTCGCTGATTAATTTATTCGTCAGAACGTTTGTCGCTCTTCTCTCTAGGAATGTATTATCATTATTATTAATTTAGAGGCGCAATTGAATCTTTATATCTTTTGAATAAAGATTCAATTTTTTTTTTTTTTTTTTTTTTTTTTTTTTTTTTTTTTTTTTTTTTTTTTTTTTTTTTGAAAGAATTGCATTTTTTAATCTCTGATATATTTCATTATTTCGTCAAAATCTTTGGTCCTTCAATAAAAAAATATATATTTTTGTCACATTAGCTTCTACACATTTGGCAGCAATTTTGCGAAACGGCGAAATCAATCATTTCGATCGAACGAAATTTCGCATAAAAATAAAAAAAGTGGGAGGGGGGAGAAAGGGCTGCAAAAGCTGCTTCTGCGCGCGTCGCGCGTTGCGCAAGCTTCGCGCGGCGGCGGCGCGAGCTAAACATAGCGACGGTGATAAAGAGCGGCGGGGTTTGGGCGGCGGGAGAAACGGACGTGGGAAGCGCCGGGTTCCTCCGCGTTTCTCGCGAATAATATTCATTGGGACTTCGGTCACCGGTCGCCGAACACGCGCGCTCCCCTTTCAACCCCGCGCGATTTTTTCCGGACCCGCGACACAATTTTTTCCTCCCCAACAATTTATACCCATTTATTCACTCATTAAAAAAAAAAAAAAAAAAAATTCATCCACGCAACAATAAACAAAACGTGAATCGCATTGGTCTGCCTATCGAGATCGAGATCGACGATAAGTGAACCTGTTTTCTCAGCCGATCGGATTATAAAATCGATGGTGTTGATCAGTGAGCAGTGATGATTGTGTTTCGCGACGCGTGAGATTCGCCTAAGTCCGGAAATAAATCAGCAGAGAGAACAAAGGTAAAGTCGACGTCGAGAAACAAATTCCGTCGTTTTAACCTCCTGATAAAAAAATCGAATTTTTTCACCTGTCACTGATCAGGAGGCAAAAATCATTTTAGATTAGATTAATTAAAATCATTAATTTATTCCACGAAAGCGATAGATGAGATCAGGCGAAATGATGATCATGGGACGCAAATAAATTTGGCCGACAAATGATAGATGAGGTCAGGCGAAATGATGATCATGGGACGCAAATAAGTTTGGCCGACAAATTACTCTGAGTCATAATGTCATAAATTTCGCATGAAACGGTAGCCGCCGACAAAAAACCCGTGGCAAACATTTGACGATTATTTCCGTGTGTGTTCTGTTTTGTTTGTCGAAAAACAACGCGGCACTTTGTTTCCATCGCAATTAGACGACCCTAAGATACGCTCCGAGCCGAGCGAACGGCTAATAGCGCGCGGCACCTTCGAGCAGACGATGCGTTAATTGTCGCGCCGCCTTATTTGCCCGACAAACGAGAACACAAAGTGCGCCATCCTTTTCTCCCTGTCTCTCTTTTTATCACTCGCACGACGAACTGAAAATTGCGAACTATAATTTTCAGAGGCATTTAATTTGATATTTTTTATAAACCATTTTTTTCGCACTGACAATTTTTCCGTTTCAAACTGGAATTTGCAGCTTTGAACTATAATTTTCCAGAGGAATTTAATTTACTCCTGATATTTTTTATAAACTATTTTTTTCGCGCTGACAATTTTTTCGAAGGCCAAATTTCACAAACCACTGAGAAGCCTTTAAAAAAAAGAATAATCGTCAGAGTCTCCGGTTTCGCGGTGGAATCGCTGCGGGAAAGTGAAATTGAATTACGAGACAGCGGAGGTTCGCGCGTCTGACCAGCGAGCAGTTGGACTACTGGGCGGATCGATGCTTCGCGCGGTGACGTCGACTCTCTGAAGTCGGAGGAACATTTCCCTCCGCTTTGCCCTCCGCTTCGACCTCGAATCCTAACCTCAGATTGTAACCGAATTAATAATTTTCCGATTAACCCATAAAGACCAATATATATTTTTTTTTCAAAGTTTTTTTCAAAGTCGTTGACGAGTCGACTCGTCAACGACTTTGAAAAAAACAAAAAGAATGAATGATTTTCTGATTCACCCATAAAAATCGATCTTTTTTTTTTTTCAAATTTTTTTTCAAAGTCGTTGACGAGTAGAATTGTCGACTGGTCGGTTTGTCGTATCTTGCAAATTCCTAAGACACGCACAATGGAGTTTTGACTCTGGTCGCATCAGTCGGCGACTCCGGAAAGTCGGAGGAAACCCACGAGGTGGACTCGAGTGAGAAAAGTCGCGAAGGAGAGAGCGAGAGAGATGAACGTCGTCGACAAGTGCGGCAGCCTGGCCGACGCCACCTGAGTTGATCAATACCGCGTTCCGTGCGCGCCGCTACCGGTCTCCGGCCTCTCGGTGCTTCGCCGGCCGGCTCGAGCGACGCACGCGCACCGTCCTTGCATCGGTGCATCAGGAAAGGGTATTATTTACTTGTCAAAAACTGGGTTGAAATGGGATACATAGATATTTGCCATCGATAATTAAAATGGATCAGAATGGGATACCTGGAAAAATGAGTTGCGCGAAAAATGGAGCAAAATTCGCAAAAATTGGATTACCAAAAATGGGCAAAATGGGATTATAAAAAATTGGCAAAATGAGCTAAAATGGGATAACCAAAAATGGGCAAAATGGGTTAAAAATGGTATCATCGAAAATGGGTCACCGATGACATTCCCGATGCTTCTTCGCGCTTAAAAATATTCTAACGGCTATTGTTATGCAAAAAAAAACATGTGCAACCGGCTTGCAAAACAGAAGTCAAACGAGAGCTAATTGTCGAAACGCGTGCGTTATCGCCTGGCAAACGAGGCCGGTTATCGGGAATCGTTAATAAGACGTCGCGGCTGACTCGCGACGATGCGAAACCGATGCGAACCCGTTCCACGGTTTTTCCGCGCGCGACGTTTTCCTAAACGCCGCGCGCGACGATTAGCCGCTATGTTTGTGTCTCATCGTCCGACCCGATTCGTCACCGGCGGCATCCCCTCCCCCTCCCACCGCTCCGGGATCGCAAATTCACCGGAATAAGGAAATAACTAATTTTTTAAGACAACAGATTTCTTTTTAATTCACAGAACGAATTAAAAAGAAATATCTGACAGAAAAAAAAAATGTAATAGATATAAATCTTTATGGATCTTTATTATAATATCTTTAGAAATAAATATCTAACAGATATTTCTTTTTAATTCACAGAACGACTTAAAAAGAAATATCTGTTGTGATCCGCGCTTGACCCAAATTGCGGCTCGAGTCGACGATGGATCAGAGGAGACGATAAGCGAACGACGTGACGTGCGATCGGTGACAGTTCCGTCATCGTGAAATATCCGCACAGTCAGATCGATCGCGGAGAGTCACACACTCCCCCCCCCCCCCTTCCCCTCCACCCTCCTCCTCCTCCACCTTTCCGTCTTCCTTTCCCTCTTCCCCTTTCCATCCTCCTCCCCTTGCCCTTCCCCCCTCCTTCCTTCCCCTCCCTCCTCCTCCTTTGCCTCTATGGGTTTTATTCCGCTTCCCGCGTCGACCGCGTCGAGCGCGACGCTCGCATCGCTTTGACTGGCAAGGATCCACCGCGCATGCGCCGTAGATCCTCGCCAGAGGCGCTGAGCGACGCTTCCTGCGCATCTCGGCTCTCATTCCGCGCGTCTCGCCGCACGGATCAGCCGCAACCGCAG
Organism: Itoplectis maculator; assembly: GCA_964034905.1. Classification (NCBI taxonomy): domain Eukaryota; kingdom Metazoa; phylum Arthropoda; class Insecta; order Hymenoptera; family Ichneumonidae; genus Itoplectis; species Itoplectis maculator. Next base: position 6,756,873 of record OZ035869.1, read on the forward strand.
GACTTTCCACGCGGTCGCAGTTTTATTCCATCTCGCGAATTTCTTCCTCGTGAAGAGCGAGAAACGATGACGCGATAATCATAACAATGCCGCCGCTCCGGTTAATCGCTCGACGCTTGCCGCTCGTTATGTCTTTGTCACCGGATGCGTCGGTCTAACCGGCAACAACCACTTTGTCGATATTCTATGTATGTGTATTATGCGTGTATATAGGTATATAATATATAAGCGAGACTTTAAAACGTCGCTCGATATCGTCGGTCGATTCATTAGCTCGACAGACGCCAATCGAGGCTCTTGGGAAAAATTATCAGCTTTTGACACACTTTTTATTTTTATTTTTTGAAACTGTTAAATTAAACGCAGTGACTTTATCGACAGAGTATTTTTTTTTTTTTTTGTGAAGTTGACAGCGATGGGTTTACCGGTGAATCTAGTCGATTGGATTTATAGGATAGTAAAAAAATGGATCGGTGAGTTTTATAATAAAAAAATAAAAATTAGGGAAAGATTTATATTTTTATTTTTTTTTTGCGTGAATAAAAAAAATCATGAATGATCGTCGACCTCGAAATAAATTGACGGTGTGACAGAGACCTCGGTGACCTCGCCGCGTGTCTCATCTGCCGTCCTCGTCCTTCGGGTTCGCTTCCAATAAGACGCGATTCCATTAGCGACGAATTTTCGCACGTTCCGCGCATTGTTCGCAGCATCCACGTGACTTCGCACGTTTCTCATTGTCGCAGCCGAGTCGTCCTTAATTCTCATTCGAACAGTCGCTTTATTGTATAAAAAAAAAAAAAAAAAAAAAATTAATTTCAATTTACTGATCGGTCGATCGATTGGGTCTGGAACGTCCCATAGATATTTATTTCGCCGGTAAGAATTCACTTTTTGCCGCGCATTGGTAAATATCGCATTCAAGGTTTTCACTCGATTATCCGCAACCATCGATCACACACTATATGTTTTTTTTTTGTTTTTTTTTTTTCACTTTTCTATAATTTTCGCTGGGCAGTCGCCTTTCACCCGCGCTCGGTGATCGAACTCGGAGAACGAAATAAGGCGCTAAAAAAAAAACACAGAATCGAGATTGGTACCTCGACCTTAGGTGCGATTAGTTCCACCTTGAAATATTACGGAATGGCAATTGGTACGCAGTTGCATGTGTACACTAATTGACGCGAGAAGTGCACATTTTTTTATTCCACATCTAAAACCTGAAAAAAAAAATAAAATAAAAAAAAAATTATATTTATAATAGAAAGCCCTTTGTATTAAAAATATTTGATTATTTTTTATCTCTCTCATTGAAAACATTTAAAACCTGGTCTTCAGAAAAGAAAAAAAAAATTATATTTATAACAGAAAGCACTTTGTATTAAAAATATTTTATTATTTTTTATTTCTCTCATTGAAAACATTTAAAACCTGGTCTTTAGAGAAAAAAAAAAAAAAAAAAAATTATAATATAAAAGACTCTGTATTAAAATTATTTTATTATTTTTTATCTCTCTCATTGAAACGACAGAAGTCAACATTTTCGAGTCGAGGTCCCAGACTTGATTTATCAATGAACCGCGATCACTCGAGGCGAGTTGTATGTAGATTTGCCGTCGCGTACGACGCGCCTGGTATAAATCTGCCTGGCGAGGATCGACAGCCGCGTCGGCGAAGCCGCCGAGCTGACCCAGACCCAGTGACATTGACGCCGCTACTATTCCCACAGATGGAGTAAACGCTAATTAAGGTGCAATGCCGCTATGCAAAAACCGCGCATTATTCGACCTTTTGCCTCAAATCCACCTTTGGTAATATTTTACACTTCGGTCACAATTCTCGATCGTTGGTCGCGAAAAAAAGCTCGTACGTGCCGGAAAGTCAGGTCACTGGCCACGAGTCGCGTAATTCGATCCTTCAATCACTCAGTTGCTTTACGTACATTTTCACTACATACATTTCTGAGCACGTTCAGTCGCTGTTGATTTATTTCAAAGTCCAGTGTAGATTTTTCTACTGTACATTTTTAATCGGGTCGATTTTTTTTTTCTTGTGAGGCATTTTTCTCGTGTAGATTTTTTTGGTCGTATCGAGTTTTATTCGTGCGGATTTTTTCTCGGGTAGAGTTTTTTCCCTGTCCAGTGTAGATTTTTTTTGTGTCGAGTTTTATTCGTGTAGATTTTTTCTCCGGTAGAGTTTTTTCCGAGTCGATTTTTCACTCGCGCAGTTTTTTTTTTTATTTTTTTTCGTGTAGAGATTTATTCGTGTAAATTTTAACTCGGATAGAATTTTCACTCGTGTAGAGTTTTCACTCGTGTAGAGTCCTAATCCACGCAACCGAGATTGCGGGGAGAGTCAGACAATCCGACAAAGTCTCAGCGGCGATGTAGCTACGATTTTACTGCCCCGATAACGCGATCCGCTCGTCTGTTGGTTTAGGCGCTCGATGAAGCAGAACGACAGAGAAATATATATAGAAACTGAAGGAGAGAGATAGAAAGCGATGATCGAGAGTTGAATATACAGCTCAAGTATGCGGCGTCGTGTTTAACGATTTGTTTGAGAAGCCTCCGATGCAACAAAGTAACTCGAGCAACGAGCGAATAACAATAATGATAAACAGTCCTCGCGCACTTTTCTCACTCATATCCAATTGCCACTATTTTTTTCCCCTCAGTTTCATGCAATGCAATTCAGTGTCAGAAGGGCTTAACCCGCATTATTGGTCGCTGGTGTCAAAGTGCAAAGATCGCGAAATGCGGGCGAATGTAATTTTTGATTGAATTAAAAGGCTCAATTGTCGACGAGGACGTTAGTTTCTGTTTGGAAATATTTTCGCCGTGCGGGCGAAATTAGCCGCCGCCGCAGTCGGGGGCTGCGCAGTAGATCGGAGGAGAGCTGCGCCAATTTTAGAAGCACTCGACACTGACCGCTGGAATTTCTCGCCGAAATAAACGGCGAGTCTCAGCGCCAAAGCGACTCCGAAACGAATCTCTATTTTCGCGCACATTGGGGTAAAAAAAAAAAAAATTGGAATCCACTTATCCAGCGTCGCGGAAACGTCGCGGATGGCACGAATGGTACGTGGCGAGGTGCCATTCAATTATTCGGCATTAGCACTCGGTTCACTCAACCACAAGTCCCAAAAAAAAAAAAAAAAAAAATGTTTGGCTCTTTTCGGCAATTTTTTTCCCAAAGTGTTTTGCCATCGAATTAACACTCACTTTATTATTTTCCTGGTCGAAAGTTTATTGAAAAAAGGGGGGAGGGGGGGGGGGGGGCAATGCAAAGACGTTGCACCTGCGTTTACAATATTTAAGACCTCGCGCATTATTTTCATTGAGTCGCTTCTGTCGCTTCTGTTGCTTCTGGTCGAGTCGACTGCTGCGTCGATTAATAACAGTTTGAGACATCGGACCTCGACTCGCGCTCGCAAATCGAGTCCCCATGGTCGTGTGGCTGCGTCAAACCGTTGCGGCTCGCGAGGGTAGGAGATTTATTATAATTGAACTGATCTTCGTGATATTCAATTATATCGCCGTCCAGTGGCGATAATTGAATTGAAACGAACGGTACAATTGTCGAGACGGTGCGATTATTGACTTGAAAAAGAGGCAATTCTTGACTTGAAAGAAGCAACGAAAGAGAGGCAATTCCACATTTTCAATTATTCAATTATTTTTCAATTCTTTCATTTTTAATTATAAAATTAGTAGTAGCAGTAAAAATTTTATTGACAATACATTTTTTTTTTTTTTTTGCGGTTCACACTATAATATTTTCCACAATAATGGTATTGACAATACAATTATTATACATGTTATCATTGTTTACATTTTTTTTTTTTTTCTGAACATTGTACATTATATACATACATTGCCAATTGGACATCGACTGAGGTCCTTCAGCCTATTATAAAATTATTTTTCAATTATTTCATTTTTAATAAATATTTTCCAACGCCGAATGTGGAACCTTATTGAAATTTCTCGCTTTTCGGTCGCAGACCCTCCGCAATGTTTTGGTTATCGGCGCCGCACGCTCCGAATAACCATAACAATCATTTAAGTTAGAGTCGTAAACTTCTGGATACAAGGAGCGTAGCTTTTCTTGTCGTCGAGTGGGTATCGGGTGTCAATCCTAACTGGCAGTGTGTCCCAGGCCCTTTCGGCCCGTGGACTTTGTCGCCCGTCGAAGCCGGTCGATCATTATATACACTCGACTTAGATGCGGCTTTTGTTCGTCGCTGCGCGAAGGACGTCACCGACATTACAATCTTTGCTCCGGACTTTCGTCTCGCTGCTCACACAGAGCAGCTCTGTGTTTTCGTTGCGTCTTTGTTTCACTCGGCTTTTCATTCTGGATTAGTTCTTCAAGAGTTTCGAGAATTTCAGTGATTTTTCCATTATCAACGACGCGCAGCTTATCGCGATCGTCTCGTCCGTTGATTTTCTCCCTCGGCCTCTGATTGGTCGTTGGAACAGTTCGTTGGTTAATTTATTATCGAATTTTGGCTGATTTTCAGGAAAAAAAAAATGTTTTTGCTTTTTTCTCAGAGAATTTTTTATTTTTCGGCCAAATAACCGTGATTTTTGGAATCAGCGGAAAATTTCCCATCAGATAGGGTTTTAAAACTTCGTTAAATCGAAAAAAAAAATTTCGACTTTTTTTCGAAAAAAATAGAAGGGGTACCCCTTCAAAAAATTTGCGATTTTTGAGGGTCAACTTTAAAAATCTGCAAAAAATCGAAAAATCGAGGTATCGCTTTCCGCCTGGCGGCATTCTCTTCGTTGAAGAGTCCTCTTTCGAATGCAAAAAGAAAATCCCGATTATATTGATCCAAACAAAAATGACACCGATTTTAGTAAAGGGCCAAAATTCGAAAAAAATGAAAAAACGTTTTCCCGTTTTTCTTCTCGAAATTTTTATTTCTCGGGCAAATATCGGTGATTTTTGGAATCAGCGGAAAATTTCCCATTGGATAGGCTCTTAAAACTTCGTTAAATCGAAATTTTTTTTTTTCGCAAAAAAATCAACACCAGGATTCGCGATCTTCTCTTCGAATCGTGAAAAAAACATTTTCTTCGGTCCAATTCTTCAATCAAAAAGTTTAATTCTCAATCCTTTTAATGAAATCATTATAGTGCAACAAATAAAAAAATTCGCGACAAGGAATCCGGAAGCGAGAAGCTCGGATCGCGACTTCCGCCGAATTCTCGCGGCGAGCCCTTCGCCGACGATAATCTCGGCGATTGTGTCTGTGTGTTTGTGTTGCCGGAGATAAAGTTCGCTGATATCAGTGGAACGCATAATATTCATCGGCGCAGCCGAGTCGAAGAATATTCTCCTCTCTCTCTCTTCGCTCTCGCGTTTCATTTTTTTTTTCCTGGTGTCTCGCGCCCTGAGTCACCATGATGAGGGGGGGAGGGGCGGAAAAGGGGGGAGAGGAATCACACGAGAAACTCTTCGAGCGTCGGAGGACGCTCAGTCAAACGTCAGGAGGGTCGCAGTTCGTCACGAGCACTCGAACCGGTCGGGTGCTCCACGTCTCTGAAGATTTGCCTCAATTTTCCTCACATTTTCACCAATCCCATTTTTTTTTACGTGTGAAAATAATTAATTTTTTTTTAAGTGTGAACAAAAAATTTATATTAAATTTATATTAAGTGTGAATTTTTTAAAAATAATTGTGAGATATTAAAATCATTTTTTTTAAGTGTGAAACAAAAATTTATATTAAATTTGTATTAAGTGTGAATTTTTGTAAAAATAATTGTGAGATATAAAAATCATGGCCATTTTGAAAAATAATCGTGACATTTATTCCTACGGCGCCGAAAATGGTAAATACGCGATTTGATTTTTTTTTTTTATAAGCAATTAATTCTGGCTGATATTTTGATTAATAATTTCGTCACTTTGGGCAAAAGCTTCGCGGAATTTGCGATCGAGTTATCGGACACTTTTTTAATCGATAGTTTCGAGGAACGAATTTTTACTTTTTCGAGGGACGTGATAAAAAAACTTTCTTTGATAGTTCTCTATATCTATCTATATAAAAAAAAAAAAAAAAAAAAATGTACCGGTGTAACCGTTTCGTCTGGTATCTTAAGGCAAACATTGCCAAACCCTTGTATGATTTAGATACTCTACGTGCAGGCACAGATATCTGTATATAGATATATATATAGATATATAGATTAGGCAGCTTCAACAAAATCGATAAAAAAAAAACTAAATGCCCTCTTCGACTTTTTCGTATCGTATTTAATCGCTGCATCTCCGATGATCCAAAAGATCATAAATAATACCTCCCATAAAACCGGCATTTTCGCCTTGACTCACAAAACCCAACGATTTTATCGATAAATTCTTGATCTTGACATTTCAGACGGCAGAATTTTGTTGAGGTAGTCTCGAAATTAAACACGATTTTTTTTTTTTTTTTTCGCAGGCAACCGAAGCTCCTCGGGATGCGCGCTGATCGGCGATAAGATCGAGGCGCGAAGGGCGGATCGTCAGCGTGCAAGGAATCGCGGAAAATCGAGGATCGTTCGGACGTCGAGGGACTCGATTTTCGCGGATCGAAGGGTCGACGAGATGTCGCAGGTTCCGTTAATCGCTGCGGGAGATCCTCGAGACTTAGTCATCTTTGAGGTACGCATAAAAAAAAAAAAAGTATAAAAATAATTTTTATAATTGATGAATTAATTATTAATGACAGGTGGGACCGGAAGGCGACACGTGGCGCTACAGCGTCGAGCGTCGTCGTCTGGCAGAAAAGTCCGAGTGGTTCCGGGCGATGCTCCTCGGCGACCTGGCGCCTCCACCGAGCGACCCTCCGCCGACTCTGCCGCTCGAATACGTCGACAAACGGGCGTTCGATCATCTCCTAAAGTGCGTACAGCAAGAATCCTCATTAAAAAAAAAAAAAAAAAAAAAAATACTTTGTATTTTTTTTTATTGGTTTGTAATTTTTTTTATTAATATGTAATATTTTTTATAGGCACTTACAGGGCGAGTCGCTGAATTTCCAATCGGTGTCGACGGCCAGATCGACCCTGGACATAGCTCATCAGCTGCTGTGTCCGGAGCTCGCTCGACTCGCGGTCGACTACATAATCGCGAATCTCAGCGCTTCCACAGTACTCAGGGTCTATCGGGGCCTTTACCGCTACGTCCCGGACGGAGTTTCGACGTCGCGCGACAGGACACAGAGGACGCCGACGGCGCCGCCGGCACCGGGCGACGACGAGGGTGAAATTGGTGCGTCTTGTCCACTGATTTAATTTTTATTTCGATTAATTTTTCAATTCGAGATTTACTGATTAATTAATTAATCGTATCATTTTTGGCTTCGTAATTGATTAATCTCATAATTTTTGGCTTCTTAATTGATCAATCGAATAATTTTTGGCTGATTGATTAATTAATTGAATATTTTTTGGCCGATTAATGAATTGATCGAATACTTTTTAACTGATTAATTAATAAATTCATTAATTTTTAGCTGTCGCTTGCTCGAAATTGCTGGTGGCCTGCCACAAAGTGATCGACGCCGCTCCCGACGATGTTCTCCGTCAGGAGACCTTCGACGACCTCTGCGCCCGCGAAGTAGCCGAACTCGCGGCGCGCGACGATCTCCGTCTCTATCGCGAGGGAGTTCTGTTCGCGGCGCTCGACAAGTGGTCGGCTTCGGAGTGTCGTCGCCGCGGGCTCGAACCCACAGCGTCCAACAAGAGGGCCGCCCTCGCCGACGACGTCTGGTATAGCGTGAGATATCTGCTCATGACCAGCAGCGAATTCATCGAGGGTCCGATGCACAGCGGAATTTTGTCGGGCGAAGAATTGTCCGTCATCTCGACGCGACTCCTGGGCAACGAAAGTGGACAGACGAACGAACAGGTAAAAAAAAAATGTCGATTTTAAGTCAAATAGAATTTTTTAGTAATTTTTCAAAATGAAATAGAATTTATCAATTTTTAAAACGAAATAGAATCTTCGACCAATTTTTTTAATACAATTAAATTTTTTATCAATTTTAAAAATGAAATAGAATCTTGGACCAATTTCTTTAATACAATCGAATTTTTTATTAATTTTTAAAATGAAATGGAATGTTCGACCAATTCTTTTAAATAAAATCGAATTTTTTATTTTCTCAAATACAATGGAATTGTGTATTAATTTTTTTATTTTACTATTTTCTTTTTTTTTAAATTAAAATAGGTCCAAATAGCGAGCAGACTCTCGTCGACTCCGAGGAATCGATCGAGAAGCGCCGACAGCTCGAGTTCGGGGATGAAACCGGGCAAAAAGGAGCGCGAGGACAACAAACGAAATCGTCGAAAGGAGTGCGCGAGTCAGGGTCAACGCGCGTGCGCCAGAATCGGCGACTGTATAATTCGTGTGCTCGCCTGCGTCTTCGAATGACGCGGCGCCGTCGATATAGTAGATATCGCTTTATTTTTGATAGATAACGATGATAACAATGATTTTTTTACGACTGACAGGCCCCTATTTTTATATTCGGTACAGTCGACTACCCCCAATTTTTTTTTTTTTTTATTTTGACCTGTTTTTAATATTTAATCATTAAATTGTTATAAAAAAAAAATCATATTTTCCATCTCTTTGGAAATTTTGACTGTACTGATAATGAAACGGAGCTCGAGATTTCGATTTTTCTTACCAAATGCCGCCGCTATGATATTTTTACGATGAAAAAAAAAATCCCTACTGTTATCAACTGAGCGACGGATTTTATTTACCTTTTTTCTGGATTTTTATTGTCAATGAGAAAAATGTTTCGTGCCAACCGTTGCACTTTCGATAACCGACCGGGAAAATAGCTATATGTGATCTACCATTTTTGTATATAGCATTTAAAAGAAGTTATTATTACTTATTATCATTATTATTATTGTAGACAAACGTTTTATTATTATAACAAAGTGTTTTTAGTACGAATACGTTGATAGCGAAATATATGTTACAATTTGATGTTGATATTAAAACAATTTGTTTGTTCATATTATATAAATGATAAATATTTGCGTCGGTTCGATTGACCGCATAAAATTTTGCATAATTGTCAGTGGAAATTGTGCGAAGTGTCGTTAGTGCAATTTGCGGATTAAACCGCGAGTGGAAAATTCGATGAGATTTGGGCGATTTGATTTTTAAATGAAAACAAATTTTATTGGATTTATATCGAATTGTTTTATAGATGAAATTACTTCCTAGACAAATGTTGCCCATTTTCGCGTCGAATTTTTTATTGTTAGATGGAATTGATTACGTGTAAATCATTCGCTGTTGGTCGAATGTTGTGTAAATGAAGATTAGAAAAATATTGATATGCGAATTGTACTATATTTTAAAGATAAACTATTGGAATAAAATATTGAAGATGAATTGATTGTATTGTTTTTTTTTTTGCTATGAATACAGTGTTCGTTTCTTTTTAAATTTTCCCGCCTTGAAATTCGATTAGTAAGTGGCGCCACCTATCATAACTTACATTTTTTGTCACTGGTGGCGCTGCTGTCGAAACGTACACAGACAGAAGTCGCAAACGTTTGTTTGGAAAAATAGATAAACGCTAAGTATTGATTAAAAAATTACTTGCGTAATTACTTCGACTCTGAAAACGACCAAAAAAAACATTTGCCACTGGTCCAAAATCCCCAAAACTTTCCTGGCGTCGAATTCAATCGGAATTCCAAAAATCCGGACTCTTCGCGAGTCCAAAATATAAACATAAGACACCAAATTCTTTCGTAAGTAAATTTTCATTACTTTTCCAATAATTAAAGATCCAGAAAAATAACCCTCAATTATTGAGACTGCAAAACTCATCATCAAAACATAACCTAAAAAGTTGTTCAAAGCCCAATGAAATTTTTCTTAGGCAATTGGGTATCCAAATTTTGGTTCGTCAAAGAATCCACAAATTTGTCGAATTCACAAAGCCCAAAGATGCGTCCTCCGTCGTCGTCCTCCGACTTTGTCATCCAAGGCGGCGGAAACACTTTCGCCAGTAAACAGCAGCAACTTTCTGAGCTGCTATCTCAGGCGGCAAAGGATTGCAACAAAAATCCAATAGCGTCGAGTCTCAGCGAAAACGAGAAGGAAATTCTGAGACGTGGAAAGTGCAGCGACGGAGTTCGTAATGCTCCGACTCGTAACCCATCAGCGAAGCAGAATCGGACAGAGACGAGACAATATCGAGGCAAGGAGAGTCTATTCAAGCGTCCGGAGGCACCGGCGCCGTTCTTTGCTCGAAAATCGGTCGCTGATTACCACAGAAATCCCCACAAATGGGTGAAATACAGTCTGGACGATGTGCAAACGGACCAAATGTCCGATCGAAGCAACGCTCAAGCTGCATTTTCATTTCTGAACGAATTGCGAGCGCGAAAGCGTCGAGATCGATGCAAATCGGCAGCGGACGAATCGATGGACACCGACGAACCGGAAACCGACGGTGACGTCACCGTCGACTCAAACTGCAAGTTCACGACGAGAATTCCCTTCAGAAAAATCGGCGAAGATCGAGAAAAGGGGGATGATCGAGCGATCGTTGTGGATCGGGACGATAAACCGGTTTTCCGTAATAGCAAAATCATACTTCCGGAATACGTCGTCGGGGCGAAGAAGGAGAGGAAGACGAGGACCGCGAGACCCGTTGGAAAGATCGATAGATCGAAGCAAATGAAACTTGCGCATTTGGAGGAGATCGACGAATAATTTTTTAAGGGCTTGATTGTTATATTATACTTTCGTTAATTTATGTAATTTAGCTGTTAATTCTTTTTGAATAAATTGTGGATAGTTTCACGACTTCGTTTCATTTGCCTCTTCGATTTTTGGAACCGCAGCGCTGCAGATTTCCTGTTTTACCGATCGAGATAGATTATCGTCAGGGGATAAACTTTTGGTTGGGAATGTTCGCGTCGAGAAGACACTTTTGGCGTCGACTGTACTGTAAACAGCAATGGCGGAAAATGTGTAAACGGGATAAATAGGTTAGGAATCGTCGGTTCAGTAAAATGTGTGGAATATTTTGCTCCATTTGGAGAAACTGTGGAGATCAGGATAAAAAATTGGCGGATGTAAGTTAAGGAAAATATATGTATTTTTTTTTTCAATTTTCTCCTTAATTAAAATTTTTTTTAATTTATTTTAGTATGCGAAGTGCAAATGTTTAATACAAAAACGAGGACCTGACTCGTTTGGCGAAAAGATTCAGGATCTTCGAGGTAACTGGCGAGGATTTTTCGCAGCCAGCGTCTTATGGATGCAGGGACCTAATCCCGTCGCCCAGCCGATTGTCGATTCCCATGGAAATGTTTTGCTGTGGAACGGCGACATTTTTTCAGGCTCACTGGTAAGTTTTTTTAAAGCAATAAAAAAAACGAGGACTCGTAACAATTTTTTTCTCAGGCCAGAGACAAAGTTTCGGACACTCAGACACTTTTGGAGCATCTGAGGGACAGTAAAAATATTCCGGAGACGCTGAGAAGGATTCGGGGGCCGTATAGTGTGATTTATTATCAGGCGACCCGGGGAATTCTCTACTTTGCCAGGGATCCAATCGGACGTCACAGTTTGCTGATGAAAATCAGTTCAGAGTCGCTGACGCTGATGTCGAGTGGAAGCTGCGAAAATGCTGTCGAAGTTCCAGCCATCGGTGTCTTCGCCTTTGACCTGGAGACCTCGAAACTGGGTCTTTATCCCTGGCGAGTCTCGGAAACGCGTTGGGAAAATGCGCTAAAGACATTGGAAACTCGATTGGGAGTCGAGTTGATTCGATTGGATCCACCTTTTTCCCAGAAAAACGGGGAATCCCCGATTTTGGCGCCAACGGCGGAGGAAATTTTCGCCTTCGAATCTCTGATTTCCTCTGAGGACAAAATTACAAAAAATGCTTCCAGGATAATGAAAAAATTATCAGAAAAACCGGAGATTCGCGACAAGATCCATCGAATTTTGGAGCTACTGAAAAAATCGATACAGCTGAGAGTAAAAAAGAAGCCGGATTATTGCAATAATTGCGTCCGATCGATTCTCGCAGGAAAAAAAATCGTCTGCGATCACTCGAAGCTCGGAATCCTATTTTCCGGCGGCCTCGACTCGACCATTCTCGCCGCCCTGGCCGACGAATTTATCCCCCGAAACGAAAGCATCGATCTCATCAACGTAGCTTTCGAGAAACTTCGAAAAATCGACCCAAAAACAGACAAGAAAAATCTGAAAAAACATTCCGAAAATCTTGCCGTAAATTTCGACGTTCCCGACCGAAAAACTGGTCGAGAGGCGCTCGCTGAGCTTCAGAAAATTTGTCCCTGGAGAAGGTGGAACTTTATCGAGGTTTGATATTTTTTTTATTTACTTTAATTAAATTTGATTCATATTTCATATTTATTTACTTTAATTAAATTTAATTCATAATTAAATTGAATTAAATTTAATTCATTTTCTTATAGAACATATCTAATAAATTATATAGTAATAATAATAATAATAATAATAACATTTCAGTGCAATGTGAAGCAGGAAGAATTGCAAAAATATCGCTCATCCAGAATCCGCGATCTCGTTTATCCTCTGACGACGATCCTGGACGACAGTTTGGGCTGCGCTTTGTGGTTCGCCAGTCGCGGTTCCGGCTCGTTGGCCTCTTCGGGGTCACCTTACGAATCCCCTGTACGAGTCCTGCTGCTGGGGATGGGAGCGGACGAGCTTTTCGGCGGCTACACGCGTCACCGAACGACCCTAAAACGCGGCGGTTGGTCAGCTCTGAGCGAAGAGCTCGACGCCGAATTGGCTCGAATCTCCGAGCGCAATTTAGGCCGCGACGATCGCGTCGTCTCGGATCACGGGCGACAATCGCGACTCCCGTATCTCGACGAGGACTTCGTCGACTACGTCAGCAGCCTCAAACCGTGGGAAAGGTGACTATAATTTTTTTTAATTTACTCGAATTTGACCTGTTTAAAATTTTTTTTTTATAGGTGTTACCCGACCGAAATGTTTCCAGCTGGATTGGGAGACAAGCTTCTATTGCGACTCGTCGCCCAGGAAATCGGTCTTCAGCGGACAGCGAATTTTCCCAAACGAGCCTTTCAGTTCGGCTCTCGAATCGCTAACCCCAAGGAAAATGCTAAGGACGAGTCGAAGTGGATTTAAGCTGCAGTAAAATCGGACAGGATGTAAATCTATTTTTTAATAATTATTTTATTTATTGAAAAAGACGCCTAAGCTATTTTAAACAATTTTTTATTCGATGTTTGGAGGAAAATCACAGATGCGATTGAATTTTACGGAAGATCTGCTCCTCGTTGAGATAAGTAGTGATGAATTCGGGGAAGTCCCGTCTCAAAACGAGTTCGAGAAAAATATCGAGAGCCATCGCGAGCTTCCGGCGATTCGCCAGAGTGGCGCCGTAGTCGTTTTGCAATTCGGCGACGATCCTCGCGGCCCGCCGGGTCACCAGAGCCCGGGTGACCCGGCAGCCGTCGTCCTCGAGTCTCGCGCCGAATCTGATCCACTGCCAGACCTGCGAACGCGATATTTCCGCCGTGGCGGAATCCTCGACGAATCCCCGGAAGAAAAAGTGCCCTCTGCCGATCAACCAATGAAACACGAACAGAACACCGACGCCAATATTGTGATCCAGTCCCGCGAGAGTAACGCCGCCTTTCGGCAGACTCAGCAAATCGCTCTCCGCGATTTCGAAATTTGAATTTCCCGCCAAAACCCGCGAAACGGAACTTCCGCCGTGTTCCCTCCACAGATGATTCATCGCGTCGACGAGACGCAAATCGTACACCATAAAACCATCCAGTCCCATTTTTATTTCCGCCAATTTCGCCTCGCAAACTAACCTCAAAGTCGCTCGGCACTCTGGGGAATTTTCTTCGGTCGGGAGAAGGTTGGCAGCCATGCCGCCGGTCGCGTGAGCCGCCCTCTTGCGGCAGGTTTCCACGACGAGTCGCATGTAGCTTTTTAGGAACTTCTTACCGACATTTACGTATTTCCGTCTGTCGGGAAGCAAGAACTCTGCATTGTCGGTACCGAATTTCGCGATAATGGAGGCGGCGTAGTCCCAGATTCCGCAATTGAGTCCGAGGGACCGTTCGCGAAGTTCCCAGAGGATGTCGTCCATCTCGAAGCTCGACAGGATATTTTCCACCAGGACGCAGGCTTTGATGCTTGCGACGGGGAATCCCAGACGCTTCTCCGTCCACGCGAAGATGGCGTTCCAGAGTCTCGCTTCGGAGGCGCCCTCTACTTTTGATAAGTAGAACGTCCCACTCGTGCCGAGTTTTTCCAGCTGCGTGGCGCCGCAGTGAAATATCAGGAGGGCAAAATCGAACACCGGACCGGGAATTCGACGGCCATTTATGGTCACATTTTTCTCGATCATATTCCAAGCGCGCGGACGCAGCATTAATGTGGGCGCTCGAGAGATTTCGGGGATTCCCGGCAGGTGGCCGCGCACCGCGCGACACACGTTGGCCAATCCGAGGATCTGGTTCCGCCAGGTTGGGCAATGGCCGTCGTCGAAGTCCACCTGGACGCCCTGGACGGGCGATCGCAGCGCCGCGACGAAGTGGGAAATGTCACTAGGACTGACGTCGCCGAGATCCAGATGGCGGTTTTGCAGACGTTTGCCTAGGGATTTTTTAATTTATTTATTAAAGCGTTTTTTCTTTATTTATTAAAGCGTTTTGAATTTATTCCTCAAAGCGTTAAATTTTTTTTAAAGCGTTTTTTATTTATTTCTTAGAGCGTAGAATAGTAAACATGAAATAAAGATTAAATAAAAAATGAAAAAATTGCCATATCAGAAGATAAGGAAGAAAATTTTCTTACCGACAGGCGCGACTTTCCAATTGTCATCAGACCTCCTGGATTTCGAAAATTTCGGTACTCCTGAAGAAGCCCGAGTCTCCAATTTCCTGCGAAGTCGCCGATTGTAGAGTTCCTCGATCTCCGTCTCGAATCGAAGCACCAGATCGGCCATGAACTCCACAGCATCGTTAGTAAAAAGTTCCCGATACTCATCGTCCAATCCCAACGGCGGCGCATTAATGAAGATGTTCACTCCGCCAGTAAAATCGGTTCCACCGATTTTCAACCGATTTCCGGAAATCGGCGTCGAACCTTTCAACCGATCGACGATCGGCACCATCTCGGCGTCCATAATTCTGCCGATTCTGCCGATTTCACTTCACGATCGAAATTTACCGATTTTTTTATCGATCGAGAAAAACGAATTCTGTTTCGTGTGTTGCGACACTCGAAGACCGAGGAGAAAACTGTCACTCGCGCGAAGATAAACGCGACTCTTATGCTCACCGTTTTCGAGCACCGATTGACCTTAGTACCTCAGCCGTCTTATCGCGATAACCGATAAAATGTTTCTCTGCTTTCACCCTTCCACCGCGCCATAACTTTCCTTTCCCTTCTCTCGCGGCCGACCGGTCGTCGGAAAATTTGCATCTCGTGCGAAAGATGCAACGCCTGCGAAGCGTGACGAACAACTAATTGGCTTTACCTGTCGACTCTTTTGCCGCTTCTTCTCTCCATAACTGATTCTTCTCCATCGATTATCTCGAAAATTTCCATCGTCATTCCACGAACTTTGTAGCAAACCGCATCCGAGCGACACACCAATTACTATTTTATCTAATCACAGCCTCACAAGTAAACACGACAATCGCAAAAGTGTCCACGTTTCATTGTTTGATTTACGCGCCCGGATACATAAATTAACACAATCGCATTTACATTCATATCCACGGTTTTTCAGGCCATGTGAAACACTGAGCGCCGAAAATCTTCGGATGTGCGGTTTGTCGCCGATTATGAACAGATCGAAGCGAAAATCTAAATACAGACGCCACTAATGTGAATCTCGTGAATGAATTAGTCAGAATATTTATTTTCGAAAAAAAAAATTACAGATCGGTTACCGACATCAATTTTTGAAATAAAAATGAAAATTCTGACTAATTCATTCACGAGATTCACATTACTGTCATCTGTATTTCAATTTTCACTTCGATCCGTTCATAATTCACGAAAAAAAGCGTCGAGCTTTTGAGGTGAGCGTCGGTATTTCAGTTCCCCTTCCCAGCCGGTAACTTATCGACGGCCGCGCGCACAGTACCCAAACCCTCCGCAGGTGGCGCTCATCTCCCCAACACACAGATAAGGTATCACACATCACACACACTTACCCATCATCGCCGTGAATCCCACCGAGCCGCCGAGTTTGCCATTGATTCCTCGCCGAGTGAATCCGTCGCTCAGCACGGAAGAGCGACAGAGACACCGAATCGTCCGCGAAGCAGCGTAGAGGGAAGAATTGGGTAGGAACGTGGTGCGCGCTGCGAACGCTGCCCGCTCTCGGCTCACCCGTCGAAGCCTTCGACCCTCGGCAAAATAGTATCATTGTATCTATTCCATCTATCTCTCTCTCTCTCTCTCTTCTCTCTCTGTCTCTCTCAACTCCCTCCGCGTCGAGGAGCAATAATAAAGTGCAGTGCGTGTCCGCCCGTCCGTCAGTCGCGGTAATCGCCGAGGCACCCATCCGGCTCTCCTCTCTCTCTCTGTCGCCGATAATAAATTCATTTTCGCGCGTCGAGTCCGAGTCGCGCGCGCGTCGAACACACAAAAGGAGGACTCACCGAGAAATGCGGCCCGAAATCGTTATTACGAACGACTAGCGGCTATCGATCGAACCTTCCCCGATTGGTTAACCCAGTATTCCATGCAAGTATGGCTGCCCTGCCGTCACCCACGCAGGTATATCGCAATTTTTACCGCTAATACGCGCACTAATCCCTTCGCCTCGCCCACCCCCTCTCTCCCCCCTCTCGCCGATCCGCCCCTCCCCCCTCCGCGCTCCCCCCCGATTACCGATGATTTTTTGGGCCAGCGAATTATTCGCGAAATTATTGCTTATTGATACTTTGCGTCGCCTGGGGAAAAAAAATTGGGTACCACTTGTTCGGGTTTTTGACAGAAGGCGTTTTTTTTTGGATCAGGGGGCGGAATTAATGTCATTTTTTTGTGGGCGGAGGACGATTTTTTGGACGATTTTTGAGTCCATTTTGGGGACGTTTTGGTATTATTATTATTGTTATTATTTTATTTGAGATTTTACGATTTTTTGGACAATTTTTTAACGATTTTTGGGGACGTTTTGGTATTATTATTATTATTTTTTTATTTGAGATTTTATTGCAAAGATCGAATATAGTTATGATGATGATAATGATGATAATGGATGCGGGAGGAGGGAATTGATGATAGCGAATTTTTTTGTAAATGAGAATTCTATTTGCAGGTGGCTGGAAGCCATGTCGCTATTTACGAAGCTTACTACAATCAGGTACGACGATAGAGACTCGAATCTTGCGTCTTTTGGCCTGAAAATGGATAGAAAAGATTATCGATTTGTTTTGTGGGTGCGCAGGTCGATCCTCACGGATATGGACGCATCGGGGCGATGGAGGCCGCCCGATTCCTGAAGAAGTCGCAGCTGAGCGACGTCATACTCAGCAAAATTTGGGACATGGCGGATCCGCAGTCGCGCGGATCTCTCGACAAGTCCGGAATGTTCGTAGCACTGAAACTGTGCGCCTTTGCGCAGGCTGGACGAGAGCTGAACATAGCGAATCTTAGCCAGGATATCGCGCCGCCTAAAATGGTAAATTTCAGTGGCGAAGCGATTTTTATTAATTTTGTCTCTTACATAGCGGAGAAATTTCTGAAGTCTGCAGCCGATTATACATTCCGCTTCCTGTTGTTTTTAAGGGCGAACTACCGAAGATAACGCAGCGACCGGTAGTCGCGGCGGCGGCGGCGGCCGCGCCCGTTATCACATCCGTGAGCAACGGCGATTGGTCGATAAAGCCGAACGAGCGAGCCAAGTACGATCAGCTGTTCGACAGTCTGCAGCCGGCGAACGGCTATATTCCTGGCAACAAAGTCAAGGGCGTGTTGATGGACAGCAAATTGCCCGTCGATACCCTCGGGAAAATTTGGGATCTCGCTGATATGGACAAGGATGGGATGCTCGATCGACACGAGTTTGTCGTCGTGAGTCTTATCTCTCTTATCTTACACATTTTTTTTTATTCAGTCAATTAGATAACATTTATTTTATTGAATTCAAATTGATTAAAAATTGTATTGAATTCAAATTGAATCAAAATTTTATTGAATACAAATTGAATCAAAATTTCATTGAATTCAAATTGACTCAAAATTTTATTGAATTCAAGTTAATTTTAATTTTTTTCGAATTAAAATTGATTCAAAATGGCATTGAATTAAAATTGACTAAAAATTTGACTGAATTTATTGATGTAAACATGATTTAATAAGATAATATTTGTTCGAAGCGCTTTATTAATAAGAAAAAAATCCAAAAATAGGCAATGCACCTGGTTTACAAAGCCCTGGAAAAATACGCGATACCGAGCGTCCTGCCGCCGGAGCTGATGCCGCCGGGCAAGAGAAAACCGGCGCCGCCGATAGTCGGAAAATCGCCGGCGGCTGTGATTTCGCAGCAGCCGATGACGGCGATATCGCAGCAGCCGATGCCGTCGATGTCGCCGCTGCCGCAGCCGCAGCAGCCGCCGGTGGCGGCGGCGATGATCGCGCCGCCGGTGATACCGCCGATGCCGAACGCGAGCAGCGCGGTCAACAGTCTCGTCGGCCTCGAGCCGGTCAAGGTGAATATCGCAATTAAATAAACGTCTCGAAAATGAAATCACGAAAAAACGAAATCACTCGAAAACGAAGTCACGAAAATTTGACGCAAAATAGTGACGCAAAAGCCACGTTTCTAAATAAAATTAAATGAAAAAGTGATTAGCCCGATTACCGCCGATTTTTACGATCTGTTTCAGGTGGCCCCGGTCGCTCCGCAGTGGGTCGTCACCGCTGAGGATCAGGCGGCGGCTGATAAGCTGTTTCTCCAGGCGGACATGGATATGGACGGTTTCGTGTCCGGCTCGGAGATAAAAGACGTTTTTTTGCAGAGCGGATTGCCGCAAGCGGTTCTCGCCAATATTTGGTAACGAAAAACATCATTAAAAACCATAAATACCCCAAATAACAAAAAAACTTCTGGAACCAAAAAGTTATCGAAATATCTTTTTGTTACTTGGGACATTTAAAAAAAAAAGAAACGAGTTTTTTGAAAATCCGATTCGCTGTTTTAAAAGGGGACTCTGCGACCTCTGCCAGAGCGGAAAGCTGAACAAGGAACAGTTCGCCCTGTCGATGTGGCTCATAAAGCAGAAGCTGCGCGGCATCGATCCGCCGACGAGCCTCACGCCGGAAATGATGCCGCCGTCGCTGAGAAAAATGTCGGACGCCGTTGTGGTGAGTAGCTGCCGGGAGCCAATTGTCGTTTCGATTATCCGTCCCAACGTCGTCGTCGTCGTCGTTGGTTAATGACTCTGAAATAGAGCGATTTCCTGGTCTGACTATTTCGCCTCGGTTTCCTTTTCGTTTCGCTCGAAGCTTTGCTTCGAAGTGGATTTGCTGATGCTTTCGAATTTCAATTCCAAAGGTAATCTTCGGCGACACTTTTTTTTCAGAATTAATTAACTAATTTTTATGGAATCTTCGGATCCAATTAATTAATTTTTAATTTTTATGGAATCTTCGGATTGAATTAATTCATTTTTTATTTTGATTGGATCTTCGGATTCAATTAATTCATTTTTTATTTTTTATCGAATCTTCGGATACATTTCTAAAATTCTAAAAAATAAATTTCAGTGCATCGTGAAGCGTTTTCGTCCTCTGTAGGCGCGCCAGAAAACCGTGAGCATCGTTGCGACGATGGCGATGGCTCCTATCATGAAAACGCGATGATCAACCTTCAGCTGAACCTCGCGGGTCACCTCTAATCTCACTGTACCCGCGAGTTCGCCTCTCTGCCAGCAGCTGTAGATATTCGCGTCGGCGAAGCGCAATTTCTCGAACACGATCCGCTGTCGCGAATCCACAGAAATTCGTCCCTCGGTCGCGATCTTCACTGCCGACGGCGCGAGAATTTTTGCGCCGATCTGCCAGATCACCGGGACGTCGGAATTCAAATTCCTGCAATTTATTTATTTATTTTTAGACCCTCGGGAAGGTCCGGAATATTTTTTTAATTCGATCTGATTTTATTCAATTCAAAATGATCGAAAATTGTATTGACTTCAAATTGATTAAAAATTTGACTGAATTTATTGATTTAAAATTGTATTGAATTCAAATGGACTTTAAATTTTCTCGAATTTATTGACTTAAAATTGATTTAATTAGATAAAATTTGTTCGAAACGATTTACTAAAAAAAAAACCAAAAAAAATTACCCGGGACATCGGAGCTCAGCTTTTTCGTCGTGTCTGCTGTAAACGGTGATCCGTTCGACCGAAGGACGAGGCTCTGGGATTCCCTGAGCCATCGAATAAATTCCGGCGCTGTTATTGGCGCTTTCCAGGACGTTTCCCGATTTATCGCGAATTTCGAAAATCACGTTCTCCCTGCATTTGACCTGCAGTAATTTTTTTTATTTTTTTAACCGAGAAGCTTTAAGATTTTTGTAGTGATTTATGAGCGATCACCTTGCAAAAACCGGTCATAATTTCCGTCGGTCTTTCCCCGATCCTCCGAATTTTCCGCAAGTCCCTCGGCGTGTGCGGCGACCGACAGGGCAGCCGGTTGCGAAAAATCGGCAGCACTTGTCGCGCCAAATTTCGCAGTTCTTCCGGCGATTTTTCGTCCTCCTCGGCTTCGTCCGCCGATCGTTGGGTGTCGATTTCTTCCGCCTCTGTCGTCGTTTCCGTCGTATTTTCTTCTTCTATAACTGAAATAGATTTATCGGTAAAAAAAAATTTTTTAATAATTTTATTTGCCGGTAAAAAAAATCGTGGATATTAATATAATTTTTGTTGTCGGTGAAAAAAATTGTGGATATTAATATAATTTTTTTTGTCAATGAAAAAAAAATCGTGGATATCAGTATAATTTTTTTAACCTTGTCTAGATCGTCGACGCGGATGTACCGATCGTTTCCGAGTCTCGTGACGAGTCAACGTCGCACTTTCGTTCGCGTTGAGCCTGCGAGCGCCGTCGTCGATGAGCTCGATCGTGCAGTAACCGTATCGAACCTTCTGTCCGACTTTGTCGCACGCCGAACACGGCGACCACGCTGTCCAGGTGGAAAAAATTCTCAGCCCGTGTTCCTGGAGTTCCTCGGGCGGCAGAGGATGATTCTCAGCCCTCGGCGCGGTTTCCGGTCTCACCGGGCGCGTTTTTTCCGTCTGCTCGTTCGCCACGTGCAGATAATACGGCGGTGATCTGGTGTCTTCCAATTGGCACCAATAAATTCCGGCCTCGCCCATCTTGAGATCCACATTTTTTATTCAGTGGAAAAAAGAAAAAAAAAAAAAAAAAAAAAAATCCCTTGCACTGCAAAAAATTAATAGTTGTGATTACCAATCGTTGGTCACTAATAATAATAACAGAGCTACTAATATTTTATATTAGTAACTATTATTATTATTATTATTATTATTATTAGCTATTATTATTATTATTATTTTATATTAGTAGCTCTGAGTTATATTTTCAATCAATATTTTGGTAGATCGAACCAATGATTGGTAATGGCAACTACTAATTTTTCTCAGTGTGGCAAATTTGCGATGATTTTAATTAATTAATGAGGGGTTAATTAATTTCCTGGCACCTGAACGTTGTATAAATTTAAGTCCCTTTCATCCGGAGTGACGAGAACGTGCTCTGAATTTTCGATCGGCGAGGCGGCGACGCTCGCATTGCCGCTGCTGTTGAACATCCACTCGATCGACTCGCTCGTGTGAATCTCGGCCGGCGAGACGCACAATTTGCACTTCAATCTTTCGGGAAAACGATCCGGCGAATTAATTCGACCGATCGAGATGAGATCATTTTTCTATTTTACTTTGGGAAAATCGATGGAGGGTCGACTCACGTGACTGAAGTGCCTTCGAGGGCGATAAGAGCGATCGGATAGGTCGTCTTTTCCGGTCCAGCCTCCTCCAATCGTCGTCTCAGACATTGGTAATATTCCTCCCATTGAGCTCGATGCACTCGTCTCAGAGTTCCGTTCGCTCGCGGATATTCCAGGTCATTGACGTCGATAAACAATTCGTTGCCTTCGATTCAATTTCGAGAAGCCATAATTTTTTATTAATTTTATTTTTATATTTAATAATTCGAACCTTGTTTTCCATGCATCACTTTGTTCATCTTCTTCTTCACCGAATCGAATCTGTTGTGGAATTTTCTCGGCAGTCCCAAACTTGTGATTTCGCTCATCGCGAGAGAGATACAAATTATCAGTCTGATAATCATCTCGAAAGCTTTTTGGTTATTTTGAGGCATCTGACTTTCCATTGTTTTTTTTTTTATCAACTAGATACATTTTTTGCAATGAAAAAAATTAGGAACGAATGTTAGGATGCAATAGAAAAAAATTAAAAAATGATTCTAAAAGCTGATAAAGTTGCTGTCGTTCAGTTTGGCTTCGACGAATTTTCGCATATAATCTTCTCGCAATTTTTTGAAGCCGCCAGAGTCTTTCCACTCGGGTCCGTAGAGCTCGGCGAGCCTCAGACGCCTCGATTCCTCTTGAATTTTTTTTACCGAACGATAGCACTCGGCCCTTTGATTCTCGAGGGCGCGAACCCTCGGCAGTCGAGTCACGAGGGCAGCTCGGACCCTTAAACAGCTCGCGAGATCTTCGAGAGCTTCCGAGGATTGTCCTCTGTACATTTTTATTCCTTGCTGCTAACCTTTTCGTCCCACTGCAAAATGTCGTCGAGACAAGTGAAAATAGCTCAGAAAAATAATGCACAATCGAAACTTTTGTATTTAATTTTTTTTTTTTTTTTTTCGTTTTAGGAAAATAACAACATCACCGGCTACTCGAACCCGGAGCTCGACATGATAAGCAAGGACATCGCCGACCTGGCGCGCGAGAGGCGCGCGATGGAGCAGGACATCGCACAGAAGGAGGCGGACATAAAGATCAAGAGCGGCGAGATAAAGAGCCTCCAGAGCGAGCTCGACACCCTCGCGGCGACGCTGAAGCAGCTGGAGAACCAGCGCGGCGAGGCGCAGAAGCGACTCAACGACTTCAAGGCTCAGGTAATTATTTCGAACTTGCAAAATAAATTTTTGACTGACGATTCGTCTGCTAGAATTGCTCGAGACTGCGCACGTAATATTTTTTTACCATGCAAGTTGCTGTGCATCTCCTTAATTTTTTTTACACGTCGATGAAAAAAATGATTTTATTAACTGTATTTAATCAGATTTTTTAAAAAAGTTCTATTACTTTTTTATAATCGTTATGATTATTAGAAACATTTTTTTTTATTACAACATTTTTAGTTACTACAAAGAAAAGATAGGAATAATTTCGACACGTTTTTTATTTTGTCATGATTTTGTTTTTATTTTTTTCTCCGTTCTTCCCTCCCCGTCACGTTTGGCTTGTAGCGAGCTGAAGTAGATAAAGAGTTGAGTGAGATCGAGCGGGAGACGCGCGAGGAACAGGACAAGGTACAAACAACAATCAAGCATTAAGCCATTATTATTTATTATACTCTCTGTCTATTTTTTATTCGTCTCTGTCTCTCCAAAAAAAAAAAAAAAATCCCACTGTCTCTCCTATTAAGAGGTCGATCCGTTGGCTCGTGGGGAACATTCTCATCGACGTAAGGTAAAATAACCAAGCATGAAATCGAACGAAGTGATTAACAGCAATTAATTAATTAACACAAAATGCACCGTGATTCGCACTTTCCCTGGAAAAAAATTTTTCCCCCTCTGCCAATTTTCGCATAACTCGCACGTATTTTTTTTTCGCACCTTCAACCTCTGGTTTATTGATTGGAAAAAGGATTAATTTTATTTGGTGGTATTTCGAAGGTGGAGAAGCTGCGTCAGCAGGCAGAGGAGCAGGAATCGGTGCTGCGGACGCAGGAAGAGGAGCTGAACACGAAGCGCCAGGAGCTCGAGGGTCTCCGTCAGGAGGAGCAGCAGCTCGAGCAGCAGCAGAATAAGAGTCGGGAACAGCTGAACGAGCTAACGAAGAATTTGCAGAATACTCAGCTGCAGATAAGCCAGGCGAAGGCGAAGATAACGCATCTGGAGGAGCAGCAGAGGCAGATGACCGACGCGATTGCCATCTACGATTCGGCGCTCGCCGCCGGAGATCCGAGCCTCGTGCCTGATACTAGTCTACAGTTCAATCCAGATATCGAGGATCTCGAGTGAGGGCGATATATTTTTTATCCTCCATCGAAAATTTTGAGCAGAAAACGCAGGTTTTTTGTGGAAAAAATTATGCGATTTCTGAGGGTCAACTTTGAAATTCTGTGGAAAATTGAAAAATCGAGATATCGCGTTCCGTCTTGCGGCATTCTCTTCGTTGAAGAGTCTTCTTTCGAATGAAAAAAGAAAATCTCGGTTATATTGATTTAAACAAAAATGACACCGATTTTTGTGAAAGGCCAAAATTTGAGGAAAATGAAAAATCGTTTTTCGCATTTTTCTCCTCGAAATTTTTATTTCTCGGGCAAATATCGGTGATTTTTGGAATCAGCGGAAAATTTCCCATCGGATAGGGTTTTAAAACTTCGTTAAATCGAAAAAAAAAATTTCGACTATTTTTCGAAAAAAACGCAAGGGGTACCCCTTCTAAAAAATTGCGATTTTTGAGGGTCAACTTTAAAAATCTGAAAAAAATCGAAAAATCGAGATATCGCGTTCCGTCTTGCGGCATTCTCTTCGTTGAAGAGTCTTCTTTCGAATGCAAAAAGAAAATCCCGATTATCTTGATCCAAACAAAAATGACACCGATTTTAGTGAAGGGCCAAAATTCGGAAAAAATGAAACATCGTTTTTCGCGTTTTTCTCCTCGAAATTTTTATTTCTCGGGCAAAAACCGATCATTTTTGGAATCAGCGGGAAATTTCCCATCGGATAGGGTTTTAAAACTTCGTTAAATCGAAATTTTTTTTTTCGCCAAAAAATGGGTTCAAAAATGCCTGACAAATTTTTTTTTGAGCAGCCAGGACGAGCAGACCGCCTCGAAGATGAACGGAGTCGCGGAGCGCACCAACGACGCGTTTTCGAACGGCGCGACGACGGTTTCGGGCTTCGGCGAAAACGAGGATCCGTTCGCGTCGAGCAAAGCGAAGGACGCTTTCGCTGCCGATCCTGCAGATCCATTCGCGAGCGCATTCGACGCTCAGCCACCGATCGCCGTAAGTAGACTGACCTCTTTCCATAAAAAACGATATCGCAGTTGTCGCTGTAATTTCGTAGTTGCAAAAACGTAGCAAACAGTCGCTCATTGAATCATTTCCATTCGTGAAAAACCATATTCGATGACCGCCCAAAACCGAATATCGATAATCGCCAGCAGTCCGGTGTCGTTGGCGGTGGTTTCGCGAGCGATCCGTTCGCCGCGACGAAACAGGATCCGTTCGATCCGTTCGGCGACGGAAAGAGAAAGGAGGGAAAGAGCGCCGTCGAAGGAACGCCGGTTCGTAGACCCATGCAACATCCCTTAATTTTTTTTTCTTATCGCTTTATCGCTTTTATCTCTTATTTTTCGCTGGTGTGAGCGTTTAAACCTCCGTATTCCCTATATAAAAAAAAAATACCTATCGAGTATCGAGATCTCTATTATTTTATTACTATTTTTATTCGATTTTATCAAATTAATATTTCGAGTCAAACAAAACAATCAGACCTCGGACGTTGAATTTCATTTTCCTTATACTTTTCTCTTTGTAAAAAAAATATATAATTATATTTTTCGCCTCGCTGTTTTATTTTATTTTTACTATCATATTTTACTAAATTAATGTTTCAAATCCCACGAAATAAAAATCAGAATCGGAGGTTTAAACTCGTTTTCCGTCCGCTTGTAGAAATTTGTTATCACCGCTGTTGGGTATTTTTCCGCTTCGATGTTCTCATTAATATCTTCGATCTGATCTTCTCGTATTCTTCGCACAATCGTCGAATTTTCCGCACAGCAAATCGCAGCAAATCACCAAAATACGTGTTCTGTGTCCGAAAAAGGGGAAAAAATGGTTTTGTCTTCCAGATCTTTTATTCCTACTTCTAATTTATTTTTTCTGTCCAAACAGGCGACGAAGGATCCGTTTGGAGAGGATCCGTTTGCGAATTTGCACGCGCCGACGCGTGCGGAGAGTCCGAGTCCGGCGCTGCCGCCGAAGAAGGCGAAACAGCCGCCGCCGCGACCGGCGCCTCCGCGTCCGGCGAGCGCTCCGGGCGGACCTGGGGGACCGCTTCGCGCGGCGCCGGCGCCGCCGACGCCCGATCCCTTCGCCAACGCCAACTCCGATCCGTTCGCCGCTCAGCAGCCGACGATCGACAATGCGAACGGAAATACGTTCATGACGAGCAACACAACCGGCTTCGCCGATTTCGCCAACTTCGACTCCAAGGTACTTTATTTTTCATACCGTTTTTATTTTATTTCAATTTAACTAATTAGTTTATTTTAATTTTGTTT
The DNA here is from genome assembly GCA_964034905.1 of Itoplectis maculator. Taxonomy (NCBI): domain Eukaryota; kingdom Metazoa; phylum Arthropoda; class Insecta; order Hymenoptera; family Ichneumonidae; genus Itoplectis; species Itoplectis maculator. Next base: position 6,783,502 of record OZ035869.1, read on the forward strand.
GCTTTGAATCGTTACTCGAAATTTGCCTGCTCGTTATTTTTATGTCGTTTTTATTTTTCTCGGCTTCGAGAAAATGTTGCTTCCATGTTTCCTATAAATTTCCTGTTCAGTAATGATTCCTGAATAATTTATATAAGTCTCGAAAATTTAAGAGACGAATCCCACATTTTTCTTGAGTGAGAGAAATATTTTACTTCCATGTTTCCTATAAATTCACAGTCCAATAATGATCCACGAATAATTTCTACCAAGTCTCCAAATTTTAAGACTCGAATCCCACATTTTTCTCGAATGAGACAAAATTTTGCTTCCATATTTCCCATAAATTTCCTGTCCAATAATAATCCACAAATAATTCCCCCAAGCCTAAAAATTCCAAGTCTCGAATCCCAAATTTTTCACCAGACCCCAAAAATCATCCCCGACGAAATTTTATTTAATTTCTTTTCACCTCTAGGTTAGCGAGAAGCCGAGAGCCTTATTTTCAGTTACGCACCGAACTTCCCGGGCATGCAGTGGTCGCACCTAAAAAAAAACCGTATTAGCCAAGTACAATATTATTATTTTTCTCCCAGCTGTGTTTTACGTAAAAATTTAATTTCTCAATAGTAGCCTTAGTAGGAATGTCTGGACGAATTTGCACGTGAAGCGGAGTTCCAATGGAAGCAGACCGATAACGCGGCGCCGATCCGCGCGCCTCCTTCTTCTTCAATTTTTCAGTAAATCCGTCGCGCAAAAAAAAAATCCCCCAAAAAAAAATCTCCGAGACGCTATAAATCCGAGTAACGAAACGCAAAGCAGCAAAGAAACTCCTAAAAACCAAATCTACGAAAAAAAAAAACCCAAAAATGCTTCAGCCGGAAGTCTTACCGAGCCGCTCGTCGTCGGTGCCGCCGCGTCCGGTGACCTCGAGGCCGCGGGTCGCCGCCTCGACGACCCCACAGCCGTCGAAGCTGCCGGACTTCACCGAGGATCCGTTCCGGAATTATCGCTACGAAGACGTCTTCGACATCGCCGATCCGTTCGCCGACGACGACGACGCGACGAACGCGAACGTCGCGAGGACACCGAAAAATGGCGCCAAACTCGACCCCTTCGGCCTGGAAACGACGACGACGACGACGACGTCGACGAAACTTGGAAGCGACGACAACGATGCGTTTTCTCGTTGCGCCTTCGAATCCGACTTCTCCAAAACTTTTCCGCTGGCAAAAAAAACGTCAGATCGAAAAAATGACTTCACTCCGCAAAAAAATGACTTCACTCCGCAAAAAAATGATTTCACTCCAGACTTCAAAGCCTTCGGCGACTCCAACAGCAATAACAACAATTCGCGGACGTACGAAGCTGATTATCCCGACACTTTCATGACGACGAAGACGTCGGCGAGGTCGACGAATTTCGACGAGGCTTTCGCGGCGGCGAAGCCGGAGAAGGTCGGGAAAAAGTTGGGACTGGATTTGCCGTCGAGCCTGAAGGAAAAATTGTCGCTGGGCGATCGTAAGAACAAGACGAGCAACGCGTGGAAAAATGGCAACAACGTCGGGAGTCTGACGCTGATTGAGGAGCAGCAGCTCGCGTGGGCGTCGCAGCAGAGCATCAAGGCCGAGAAAGAGCGACGGAGGATCAAGGAGCAGGAGGAACGCGATCTCGCGCTCGCTCTCGAGCTCAGCAAACAGGGGTGAGCATTTTTTTCGTTTTTTTTTTGCGGAGAGAGCGATTTTTTTTCACGAGTTTTCCTGTAAACGGAATTGTAAATCCCCAAAAATTCATATATTATATTGATAATCACTACACATTATTCCAATATTAAAGAGAAAATTAATTTTTTTTCAGCTATTTAAATATTCTTTATGATTCTCACATGTTATTATTTTGAAGTCATTACAAAAAATAATTGTTAACCCTAACGAATGAATTTTTGTGGATTTACAACTCTGCCTGTAAAATTATGTATTCGAGGGGGGAATGAGACAAGAAGAGAGATCTCGATGAGCGTCTTCGACGTCAAACGATCAATTGGCCGCGACTAATCGAGAATTTTGTTTTTTTTTGCTTTTTTTAATTCAGAAGCGTTGATAAAGCGCTTCGAAAATTTTTTTAGTTCAGAAGCGTTGATAAAGCGCTTCGAAAAATAATATTTAATTCCCACAAAACCGTCTTCTAATTTCGCAAATAATTAATCATGAAACGAAAAAAGTGAGTCAGTCTGATTGGTCGGACGATCGTCGATAAAAAAAAATAAATAAAGCGCGAGTGGCACCGGAGTCTTCGTACTTCTGCCTTCACACACACCCAAAACACACACCACAGTATTTCATAATAATAATAAACTATAAGAAAAAAAAGGGAGAAGGAAAAAGCGTCGATAAACAATAATGTAAAACGGGCGAACGAGTTGCAGCAGTCGCACAGCCAGTTTTTTCTCGTTGAAAAATCGTGTCTGAATAATAACGAAAAAATATCTTATCCTCTTAATGCCTTCCTAAAGCTAAAAAAAAAAATAATGAAGAAAAAAACATCAACAACTCAAAACACTGAGACTATATACTCTTTACACGTATAAAATACAACAGTTAACAATTACGCGAGACAAGAACAAAAAAAACAATGAAAATAAAAAATAAAAAAAAATAACACTAATCGCGAGAGCGAAAAATGTTGAATTTTCGTTGAGAGGGGAGAAAATAATTGCATAAACGTTTTGATTTATCCTCTAAGATAAATTATCTATAAATATAATTATTATTAATTATTACTATTATTATTATTGTATCCGTAAAAGTTTTTTCCGGCGAGAATGTTATCAGCGTGTGAGCGTCATTATCACGACGTCTGTGTGTCTGTGTTCGATGATAAACGATTGTCGTAAGATTTTAAAAGCGTTAAATAAGCGAAGATTGCGTCGCGATGAGGAGGACGAATTATTTAAGGAATTAATTAATCGTTTAAGGGCCGTCGATAGAGGCGACGAGGAGAGTTTAAGCGATCAACGCGCTTTTTTTTCTGGGAGGGTTTCAGGTGTGTCCGCACCGAAAAAAAACGACTGACGATAACAACGATAGCGGAGATTAAAACCTGGGCGATTTTTACTCGATCTTTTTTTCGAAAAAAAAGGCAACAAAAAAAATCGCCGACTTTTGTTCGAAATACACATTTTTTTTCGTTTCGTCGGTCGACTTCGTCGAAGGCTCCGAACAAATAGTTGAAATAAAAGATAATATATAGATAAATGATAATATATTGAGATCCGAAATTTCGTCAGTCGTTGAGGTGCACACGAAGTTTTGTTTTCCAAAGAATAATGGTGTTCAGATATATCGCGAACGATCGGCGACGGTTTCGCTCGAATTTCGAGACGACATTTTCCTCATTTTTTTTTTTTTTCTTTTTTCGCAGTCGAGAAATTTCGAGATAATCGTCGCGATCGGCGTATTCGGTGTTTACTCGTTACGTATGTTTAAAAAAAAAACTTGATGTATATATATATCATCATTTTTTTTCTTTCTCCTATGCCATTTCGTATTTTCGCTATCTCGCTGGCTTATCCCTCCGCTCCTCCATTTTTTCCTCTTTGTGCGGATTTTTTTTTAATTTTGGGACGAAAGAAATTCATTTCGATTCGTATTGCAGATTTCTAGTCCCTCGAAATAAGTGTTTATTTTTTTTTTTACAATTATTAACGAACATTGCTTCGATGCCAAAAGTACGATTATTGTGTTTTTTTTTTATTTATTTTTTCGCCTGCTTTTTTTTGTAAAATTTTTATTGGTTCATTTTTTGTCTTGAAAAAATTATATTTTTCATCCTCCCGCTTCGCTAACACTGACCCAGTGAAATTTCGATCCACAGCGAGAAACTAGAGCGAAAAAGTTAAAGAAAAGTAAAATAAAAAAAGCCTGTAAATAGCGTAAGAAATTATTGACATAAGTATTCGTGGGTCTTGAGCATAATTTTTTATTTCTCCGTTGCCTTTAGGGCTCATCGTTGCGATGCAAAAAAAAAAGTTGTTTTACCACTACTTTTACGATGTCGAAAATATTTCGACACTTTTTTTTTAATTACCTGCGATTTTTTTTTACTCATTAAATGTTATCCACGCGGTCGAAGCTTTCACTCTGTATGCGGAAAATTACTGCGATTTTTTTCCGTTACTCCGAGAGAACTATAATAAAACGAATTAAGAAAAAAAAAATAATAATAATGAAAGAGAAAGAGGACGAGAAAAATAACGAACAAACATTCATACATATTGTAGCGATTACCACTATACTAATTACCGCTAATGTCATTATTAATTACCTCTAAAGTTTAAGGAGAGATTTAAGCGAAGATATATTGAAAACAAATAATAATTAACGAGAGGAGAGACAGACCGAATTTCACGGCACACATCACAACCCAACGTTGATAAGTTCACTCGCAGCCAGAATAGGAAACCAAAAAAGCAACAGCAGCAACAAAAACGAAAGAGAAAAAAAACATAGAAGTGAAGACGATGCATTAAAAAAAAGGGACGTACAGTAGGTAAATGTTAGCGAAAAAAAAAAAAATTGTGAGGATGCGAAAATGATAACGAGAGGTGTAATTAGTGCGTAATTAGTGATGTCTTACCCGTGTGTACAGGTAATGTAGGATCGAGGAAAGAAAGCAAAAAAAATTTAATAAAAATTACCGAAGAGGAAAAAAATGTGATTGGTGGAGCGTATCAGCCTTTAGCGGCGAAGCAGAGAAAACGTAGGTCAGTTTTTTCGGGCAAATTTTCGTTGCGGCTTTTCCATTGGCGAAACCAATTCCATTGCTATTAGCGCGAAAAAAATATTAGGGAAAGGAAGCTAAAACGGAGAAATTATTTTTCGCTGAATCGGGATCCGATTATCGAAATTCGAAATGGATCCAAAGTGGCGGACCAAAAATACAAAGAGTGATTTGATTTACAAAATATTTTGGTCACTGAGTGCTGATGGATTTTTTTTGACGGAAATAAAATGACTCGATGCTTAAATTCGGTAATTAAAAAAGTATTCGCAGAAAATTCAAAATTATGGGAAAACGAGAACGATTTTTTTTTAGGTAAAAAAAAAATGTGGATCGATGTTAATTAATCCAAGAGATGGATCGTTAGGATAGGAGAATCGCGCGTTGCCGACTGAAATTTCCATTTAAACATATTGCAGTTATACAGTACTATTAAAAAAAAATAATAATGACAGAGAATAAAAGAGGAAGTGAAAAAAAAACAGAAAAGACGACGACGACGATGAACAATCGGCAATCTTCGTAATTTCATACCGCAAGCCTTCGGGAATGCCTACGAGAGACAAATAAACTAGCTGTACTTGAACTACAATTGTAAAACGCATCACTGAGAAAAAAACAATTCGTATAAATAATATATATTTAAGTAAATGAAGAAAACGAAGATGTATAGCGAAGGGAATCCGCGAGGAAATTATTATCATCATTCAGCTGACCAGACGCTAATAAAAAATAAAAAAGTGAGGTTAAAAAATGTTTTCCCGCGCGAATCTCGTGCGCAGGCGCGGTAGATCGGAGGGCGCGCATGCGCGGACGCAATAAATCGCGCGCATGCGCAGAACAATTGCACGCTATAACAAAAAATGCTTCTCGTCATAAATCACTATAGATTTCGTACACACAATTAATCGATATACAGCTAGGCATCAATGAGAAAAGTGGTTCGAAAAAAAAAAAATACATATATATATTATATATACGAGAAATTTATTTACGCATAAAAGAAGCGTGAGAAGTTGAATCGAGCGTACGGATTGAAACAAAATTGAAGGACCCATCGAAATCCATCAAATCACTAAAAAAAAAAATCTCATTCTCACAAAGAACCGATTCGTGTGCGTTATATCCTAAAAATCTTGTTATTATCGCGTAATAATCTCAGTGTCCCCCGCGGCCATCTTTGAATAAAAAAATCCAATTGCTGAAGTTTAAATAAAAAAATAAAAAAAATTACGAGGGAGGCGATCGAAGCTACTATAAATAATTGCAACGCATCGAGTGTCTAAAAAACAACAAACTTGAAGAAAATTTTTAAAAATAATACAACAAAAAAAAAGGGGTTTTCGAGAGTTCGGCAATAAATGTACGCGCGACGCATTATCATAATCTGTATAGCATTAATACATATATAGGTAACATTATATTATTATGTATAATTGTAGCTGCAGATACGCTATAGTTACTACTAATAGTTGATAGCGATAGCACCGAATGATCGTCGATAACGAGTGATGATACGAAAAAAAAAAACAAACACTATAAACACAACAGTAAAAAATCCAACGATCGTATATACCTTTGTATATATAATAAATATAAATATACGATAGTGGTGTGCAACGTAAGTGATAGGTAGTTGATTTTTTTTCATGGCGGGAAAATCGCATTCGATTTTTCCGTCGTAAAAAACCAACGTGTTCCGCTCTGTCGGTAACGAAAACTGTAATACAATTTTTTTTCGTGGTTCACGTCTCAAATTTTTCTTGTGCCTATCTTGCGTCGTTTTCTTTTGCTCAGTCGGTAATAAAAATATTACAGTCTTATTTACCGACGGAGACCCTATATTCCCATCTCGCGCTCTGTCGGTAATAAAAATGGCTAAAACCGCTTTTCACGCGGTAACATTTTTTCGGGGGAATCTTCCTTACCGACAGAGCCTACAAATCGCGTCCGGCGCCGCAATCAGCGACGGACGACTCCAGAACCAAATCCAACTTTCCAAATACCCAAAACTACCCTTTTCAAAAAAATGTTCGCGCCCTTTTTTGGCTCTCCTCACCAAATCGCATTTCACTTTCAAGCAAATTACCCTTTTTAATAAAAAAAAATAATCCTTCGCTATTATCAATTAAATATTAATTCGTAAATAAATCTGTCAGATAATCGATCAATTTTTCTCAAAGTAAAGAAATAAGATCCTCAGAAAAAAAATGAACAAAAATTAAAAAAAAAACGCTCGTAATTTTCCGTCGTGAATTTCAGGGTGTCTTTTTTTTCTGAGTCTCGTCGCGAAGGACATTTCCTCGCGGCTCGTAAATAAAATCGCGCGTGCGCGTTACACACACGCGCAGCGGGTCCATTCGGATCTGCGCGGGGCAAACCAAACGACGTTAGGTGGACGGCGGTTACACGCACCCGTCTATACCGGCGATATACTGGGTCAAGGGATTTCGAGTTTGCCCCCTCCCCCCGTACGCCCCCTCTCGTCCCCTCCCCCATCGCACACGTCTCGCGCACTCTTAGCCCGAGGCGCTTTTGCGGCGTCGGCTCCAGAACAGCTCCGTACGTATATTATACATACGTTCGGCTCAAAGTCTTTTTCTCCGGTGGTCTTGATCGTTTTCTCGAAGCCTCGCTTCTTTTTTTTTTTTTTTGCCCCCGCAGAATATTTTATCCTCTCGGCTGTTATTCCCCCTGCAAAACGAGGCTCGAGATCCTTCGAAAAGTGTGTTACAAGCTGTGCAAATCGGTTTGAAAATATTTCGCGTGGAAATAAATGGGAGGGTAGATTCATTTTTTTTATTATTCAGTATCAGTATATTCAATTATTCAGTAAAATTGAAGGTTTTCGAATCCTGGTGGTAAAAAAAATATTTTTCTGTCTATGATCATTCCTATACGAATAATTAATAATTATTAAAAAACAGAATATTCTATAACTAGAATTAATATGATAAAAAAATAAATAAAAATTCTCATGCGAAAAATGTTGGACAGGTCGACCGTTCCGATTTTCTATCCATAAGTATTCCTATATTAATTATTAAAAATTATTAAAAATAATTCAAAAGGAATAATCTACAACTACAATTAATATAATAAAAAAAAAAAGTTCTCATGCTTAAAATGCAGGACGGGTCGCCTGAAAAGCCGCGCGGCAGACTCGTCGTCGCGTCGATGCCGCAGCGCAAAGTGTCGAGTTTCACGTGCGCCGCGCGTCGCGGGGGTGAGACGCGAAAGTGACGGGCGTCTCGCGACGACGACGACGACGTCGTCGTCGTCGTCGTCGTCGTCGCCGAATCGTCGTCGCCGAGTCGAGGCGATCGCGTCTCGCGGCAAATTTTGCGGGATCCCCCTATTGGGTCCCTCTCCCCCTCTTACTCCCCCCCCCCCTTCCCCTCCCCTCTCCCGGTCCAACGCGTGTGGGTAAAACCGGGCGACCGGCGAACTTGTTCCGGTTCAAGATCGCCGTCGATTTCGCAAAAGCCGTTTTTTTTTTTTTTTTTTTTTCGCTCTAACATTCACCTTCGGTCGCGCGACCGACGACTCCTTTGGCATTAGCGTCGCTTCTTACACAGTTACACAGTCGGTAAATCCGTACGATAATCGTAGCAGTCGACAACAACAACAACAACAGCAACAATTATTTACCCGCGCCATGTAATCACGTTTTTTCCGCACGTCCGTGAGAAAGGCATCAGTTCTTCGAGTCTACACGACGATAACTATATATGTATAGTATACACGACACGCACGTCTCGTTTGTACGGTTCGTCCGTGTGACGTTACGCGAGATTCATGAATTATTGGATTATTCATTTGTTGTTTGTCGTCGGCTTGTAATCGCGCAAACGATATACGAGAAACCGGAGGCTCGTTCAGCTACGTTCGACAAAACGTTAGACGACGGATTGTCAATTATAACGAGCAAGAAAAAAATGGAAATAAAAAAGGAGGCGTGTTTTTAGTTTTCTACACGTGTCAATTCTACACTGGATTAATTCTAAAAGAAAATACCAATGTATTTTAATTCAATTCTACACTGGATCAATTCTAAAAAAATTACCAATGTATTTTAATTCAATTCTACACAGGATAAATTCTAAAAAAATTAATGCATTTAAATTCAATTCTACACTGGATGAATCCTGCACATTTAATTCTATAAAAAAAACTGTACTTGATCAATGTATTTAAATTCAATTGAATCGAACCACCTCCACTTCGGATGCAACGCGAAAAGCGCAGAGCCGAAAATGCGTCCGGGCGCTCCGATAGCCGGTAATTAGTCCCGTCGAGCGTGATTGCCCGCGCGCGGACACCCATTGGGAGCCTCTGTCCTGTAATATGGTCATGGCCGTCCTGGCGAATCACCCCGGGGGCCTCGCACCGGTCCTTATTGTTAAGCCTCGCTCGTGCCTGACTCAGCGCCCAGTGGTTCTCACGATATCTTCGCGCCGCTCGCAGCCGATCGCTCTTGCTCAATCCTCGACGATTCCTTTACTGTCTCGCAGCTGTTTCCGTATTTTTATCGTTTGCCTCGTTACAGTTATTATTATCATTATTATTTTAATTATTAAAAACTAATTTTTAGATCATTATAATCCACAAAAATTCTCGCAAATCCTGAAACGACTTTTAAAAGGTGCCGAAAATTGTAATAGTCGATGAATCAATTTTTTTAATTATTAAAAAAAACACATCTTACAGATATCGACATTCAATATAAAAAAAATTGAAAATTGATTCTTTGACCATTTTAATTCACAAAAATCGTCGCAAATCTCGGACAATCGTTCGAATCCCGAAACGACTTTTAAAAGGCGCCGAAAATTGATACGTTGCGCGATGAATGAGCGAACGAAAGCGAGAACGACGCGAATCAAAGGAGGCATAACGTGGAATTAACATTAGCGAAGTAATAGTCTCGCGGATCGTCCGGCGGTTGGTGACGAATCGAAAATAAATTTGATCCGCGCATTTGGCGGGCTACCCTGACCCAGTTCGCCGCTGCCGCGGCCTGTATCATTGTCCCCCGTCTTCGTCGCTGCTGCTCGGCGCGTTTGCGAGCGAGCGAGACGGAGTCTCGCTCGCCTATAGCCGACGGCGCGGCGTCGCGATCGCCGCACTCTGCCTCGGGGGGAATCACCTCCGCACCTTCTGCGCCGCGCCGTCTTATTACGCCCGTATAAACCCCGCGGACCGCGTCCACTTAATTAAGCGCTTATCCAACTTCTGCCAAATTGTTTCTCGCGTCGTTTGCTCGGTTTCGCGGTAAACGCGCAGCGCAAACAGATCAATCGTTTTGGCCTCGGCGGTGTTCTCCAAAATGCGCGAACAGAGATGAAAACGAAATTAATGAGATTTCAGCAATTTCAGACTGTTCACAAATTTTATCAAGTTTTATTATTTCATAAAATGTGATACTTGAATAATTGCATCATTATATAAAATTTCATAATTTTATAATATTTCATAAAAAAATGGTATAAAATTAATTATAAAATTATTATTATTATTATTATTTATCTTGATAAATTTTTATAAAATTGTATCATTTCATAATATTTCACAATTTTATAAAATTAATTATGAAGTATTATTATGATTATGATTATTATTATTATTATTATTATTATTATTATTATTATTATTATTTATCTTGATGAATTTTTATAAAATTGTATAATTTCATAATATTTCACAATTTCATAAAATTCGTAATATCATGGAAAAAATGTATGATAAAAAAAATTACAATACCTTAAGGTCGCGGTGTAACGATCTGTCTGGCCGAGCACCTGTCACACAGTCATCAAATGACGTGACGTCCGGAAAAAAAAAATCATCATCACCGATCGTAACCGTCGCGATTGATGCACAATCGCCAACGAGTGCAGCCGTCGACGCGATAAGAATGACGGATAGGTGCAATGATTACACGTATTAAAACGGCTAATACGTCGGTTAATATGCGGTTACGTTGGGCGATCGATCGGATCGATCGATCCTGCGGATCTATCGGGATCTATACGGTGCGGCACGTGAGCCACATCCGTCTGGTTAGACGCGTCGCGATTTACGACGAGCGGCTGTTTACCAATCGTTTATAATCGCGGTTGGATTTTTCATGAAAATTCATCGATGCAACGAAGGAGAGAGAGAGAGAGGGAATAGGGTAGGGCTTGAGAGTAAAGACGGAGCGCGATGCAGGAAGAGAATAACGCAGCGAGCGGCGAATCGAAGGCTACCGGATCGGCCTGACGACGACGACCATAGATCCTGTTATCCGCGATTTCCGTGGGATAGGTCTTGGCATTAAGGCGACAAAAAATAAAACAGACGGAGATTAACGTAACCTATTGATTAACGTAATTTCAACGGAATTCATTTATCTGAAAAGAAGGAATAAATAAATCTTGTTTATTTCTTCATAAATAATTTTTTTTTACGCATAGATAGGATTTTTCTATTTTCATGAAATAAAAAATAATAATAATATTGATTAATGGAATTTCAACTGAATTTATTTCTCTGAAAAAAAATTCTTGGTTATTTCTTCATAAATATTTTTTTTTTTATTACGTGTAGATAGAATTTTTCTATTTTTATGAAATAGAAAATAATAATAATATTGATGAATGAAATTTCAACTGAATTTATTTCTCTGGAAAAAAAATTCTTGTTTATTTCTTCACAAATAATTTCCTTTTTATTACGCATAAATAATATTTGTCTATTTTCATATAATAGAAAATAATAATAAAAAACATATTGATGAATGGAATTTCAACTGAATTTTTTCTCTGGAAAAAAAATTCTTGTTTGTTTCTTCATAAATAATTTTTTTATTACGAATAAATAACATTTTTCTATTTTCCCGCGGAAAACAATTATTTTTTATTTCCCAATAAACAATCGCGTTGACCAGTGACAGTCGATAAGCGACTTGTCCAGCGTCCAATCGTCGACTCGTTCAGCGTCCAATCGTCGACCCGCCTCGGAGCTTCCTCGATTACGGAACACGAGGCTCGCGGAGTGTCCGACGGAAAACGTCGACGACCGCGCGTGGAATTCCGCAACGTCGACGCCGTCGGACGTTCGCCTAGAGTCGCCGCTCTGCGCGAGCCTTCCTCGTCTCGCGTTGCATAATCGCGAAACCCGTACAAGTGTCGGCCACTCTCGCCCGGCGCGTGTACGACGCGCGTTCCGGTGACTCGAATTCTCTTTACGTAAAACTTAAGTCCATTATCGACGGCGACCTTTTTTTCCTCCCCCTATTTCAGAATGCGCGTGTCATCCCATTCGACATCTGAGTCACTTTTTTTTTTCGGGCTCGTTTGGATTAATTCATTGATCCTAATTTTTTTGCACTTTGGACTCATCCATTGTTATATTTTTAAAGATGTATTTTTTTAAGAGCTTTTTGACATGATTCGCTTTTTTAATTTAGAACAAATTTATTTAAAAATTGTAGGTGGGGTGAAATAATTAAAGGGGATTTTTTTTTTTTTTTTTTTTTTTTTAATTAAAAATATTATTCAACCCCTTCGACACTGATGTAAGACTGATTCGATAACGCAGCTCGGTAACGAGGCGCTTAAGCTGATTCCCCAGTTACGGCTGTCCGCTCGTCTCTCTCTCTCTCTCTCTCTCTCTCTCTCTCTCTCTCGAAAGAGCTTTTTCAGTGTCGCAACTCGCCGGCATTTAATCGAATTTGCTAGGTCGACTGATGAGAAAAACGACTGATGGGAAAGCTCTACGAGAAATTGCATAATTCTAGTCGAGTAAATCCTAAATTGTAGTCATTATTAGAAATTTTTTTAATTTATTTAAAAAAAAAATAATCTCGGGCTGAAGGACCTCGGTCGATTGGGTCCAGCACTCAGTGCTACTCCCATATATAATTTATACACTTAAAAAAAAAAAAAAAAAAAAAAATACATGTATCACTGTAGCCAATAAAAATGCGCTTACTACTACTAAATCAATTTTTTTAAATAAAAAAAAATGTAGCGGTTGCGTCGAATTCGCGAAGATCGATTTGCGAAAAGACGGAGCAACCTGTAAGTTGCCTGTAAGTGACCTCCAAGTGAGTTGCCGCGAGTTAGCCGCGCGACCGTCGATGTTTCGTGTCGCATCCGGACGCTGCGAGCATAATAAGATATGGGTCAAGTGCGGCTGGTATCGAGTATAAGGAGCGAGACCCCCCCTCCCCCCCCCCCCCCTTCCTCGCCCTTCCGCGTGCGAGTGAGACGCGATTTCACGGGGGAAAGGAAGGACTTCGGCGCGTATCGAGACGATTCGCTCGAGCGAAAATGTTCGGCGCGTCAGATTTTATGGCCCGCGGGCCTCGCGAATGTGCTACACATGCGACGCCCCGGGGACAGTTTGCCAACTTTTTTTTTTTTTTTCGACAATCGACTGACCTCCGGGAATGGCCGGGAGCACCGGTTCGAATCCCCGATTGGTTTTTTTAATTTTTTAATTTTTTTCCTCCAAAGAAAATGAAAGCAAATTAAATAGAGGGCGATTTTTTTAAATTTTCCTTTGGAACGTGGAATTTAACATTGGGTTTTTTTTTATTAATTCAATTAGAATAAAAAAAGAATTACATAGCCAATTGAATAATCAATAACCGACATCAGGTGCATTAATTAATAATAAAATAAATTGTACGGTAAATATTGCCGAGCGGATGAGTCACTAATCGTAAATTCAAGTCGTCGTCTTTGCGGCGCGCAAAGTGAAGGTAGACGTTAATATATATGTTACTATAAATACTTTTACTACTGCAACTAATGCGCCACGTAAATAGTATAATCGACCTCTTCCGTCTCGCTGAAAAAAGAAAAAAAAAATGCTGTGCCTAGGATTCGAACCGATGCTGCCAGTTCGACTGAGCTATGCGGGGATTGTATAGTAAACGCAGAAAGCAGAACGAGGCTCGTGTACTTGAAGTCTTGTCTTGTCTCCGAAGTCTTGACCGTCGCTCGGCTGTTGTGTCACCTCGTCCGAGGATCCTCGACGGCCGCCGACGACAGTCAATCCGCTGCATTCTAAAAAAAATTTCATTGAGCTACTATTATTATTATCCAACAATTTCCCGAGTGCCGCAAATTAGATCATCTCTGCTCTCAAATCGCAGTTAACCTATTTCCTTAGCCGCTACAAAAAAAAAAAAAAAAAAAAAAAAACGTGCCATTGCCGAGCTTTCTAAACGGCCATTTAATACCAATTTGTCCTCGTTTCCTTTCAATAACCCTAAAAAAAACATCAAGAAAATAAAACAAATAACAATAATAATAAAATAAAATATGAAATAAAAATAATAAAATATATTAATAAATTTCTACCCCCGGAAAATCCGCTTGGAAATTTTCCAATTTCCAATCCATTTTTCAATAACCCTAAAAAAAAACATCAAGAAAATAAAACAAATAACAATAATAAAATAAAATATAAAATAATAATAAAAAATATATATTAATAAATTTCTACCCCCGGAAAATCCGCTTGGAATTTTTCCAAGCGGATTTTGAAACAATTTATTAATCCTCTTCTTTCTCTCCAACATTATTATCAATTATTAATACATAAAAGACTCGATGGCTGCCGATAAATTAATTCGCGGAGCGTGTTGGAAAAAGCAATAACAAGGAACGGATAACAGTTCGCGGAAAGGGGGGAAGTGGAGGGGGGGGGGGGGGGAGGGGGAGCCACGAGGATAATCCAGTCTCGTCTGATTCTTGACCGGCATAGCAGAAGGTCGCGACCTCCGGCGAGGTCCCGGGGCGCTTGAGGGACGCGCTCCGGGCGTTTATAGTGGTGCGCGCGCAGACAGAGACAGACAGCCATCTCCGTCGGTGCGGTCGTCGCTCGCGCGACTGGCGCGCCACAGTCGCGCGAGCGACGCGCGGGAAGCGAAGCGAGAGGCGTCAGCTGCGCTTGCGCGGAATCGTCGTAGCCGGCGAGCGGGCGAAAGTACTTAAAGAAGTCCGGATCTTAGACTCGGAAGGCCACTGTTCGTCGGACTCCCACGGCACGCGCTACCTCTGCCTCCGTACCTTACCTGCCTATATATACCTGCCTGCCTCCACGCCTGCTCGTTTCGCCACACATCTACTCTCACTCCTTCCTCGCCAGCGCTTCCTTAGCCGTCGCTCTCGTCTCGCGTCGACAGTTCACCCGCGACGAGCCTCCCGCGTCGCTCCGACCGCGAAAAACCAGTCACGCGTCGCGCGAAACAGTGGAGAACGAAAAAGAACTGAAGAAATTTGAATTTCCATTGTTGCGACAGCGCGGGAAAAATTCGAAAATTCAAATCTGACCGTTGGACATTCGAAACAGACGTTCGATTCGACGTTCGATCCGACAGTTCGCGCGAAACAGTGGAGAACATAAAATAACGGACAAGATTTGAATTTCCATTGTTGCGCCAGCGCGGGAAAAAATTCAAATCTGACCGTTGGACGTTCGAATCCAGTTCGAGGAGACTTCGCGCGGAAAAGATTTGAAATTTCCATTGTTGGACGTGGAATTAATCGTGGAGATGTTGCCAGACCGTTAAGGGACGTCGTTGACACCTGGGAACAACCTCGTTACGCTCCAGGAGGCCTGGAAAAAAAATAGTGACAGTGCGACGTGACTTTAGATGGCGGGAAGTAACGGACTTTTTTGAATTTGAATTTCGCGCCGTTACGAAGATCATTTTGGGGACAAGATGGACGAGCTCGAGGTGCAAGAGCGCGAGCTCGAGGACGAGGTCGGGAGCTTGAAGTTCTCGCCGCCGCCGATGAAGAAGTCCGACACCCGGGACAGCATCTCCTCTGTTGACAGCGACATCAGTCTGACGTTCGACAGACGAGGTTCGAAGGGCGAAGAGGCCGACGCTGATCTGTCGGACAGCGGAAGCTCCGACCTGGAGACGACGGAAACTGCGCGACTGGCGTCGATAAATCGTATCACTGCGCAGGCGAAACTGCAAACGCGTCACAAGCCTAAAAGCGGCGCCACCGTCGCCGTCACCGTGACAGAGACCTGCCTTACCGACGCGCCGGAGAGCGTCGGTAACGTTGTCGACTCCCGGGAAAACACTCAGCGCACGGACGTCGATAACGAAGACGTCGGTAAAGAAATTTCGGGAGTCGGTAACGTAACAGCTAGCCGGAAAACTACCGATGAGGAGGATGAGGACGAGGCGCCGCAGTGCAGCGATGAAATGGCGGAAAAAATAGCTGCGCAGGTGGAATTTTATTTCAGCGACGAGAATATCGTTAAGGATGCTTTTTTGCTGAAACATGTGAAGCGAAATAAGGAAGGGTAAGTCTCGATGGAATTCAAAAATGCGATCTGATAAATGGGTCAATACATTTTTTATCTATTTTTATACAAAAAAGCTATATTATTACATTTTTTTATGAAAAAAATTATTTAATTTTTTTTAATGATATAGGTACGTCTCGCTGAAGCTGATTTCGAGCTTCAAGCGGGTAAAGCACCTCAGCCGCGATTGGAGGGTCGTCGGCGCGGCCCTCAGGGCCAAATCGACGAGGCTCGAGGTGAACGAGCAGGGCACAAAGCTGCGGCGACGCGACCCCCTCCCCCCTTACGACCAGACGGTACCGTCGAGGACGGTGCTGGCCGCTCGACTGCCCGTCGAGAAGCTCACGATCGAGTCGGTGGCCGAGCTGTTTGGTCATTGCGGCGAAATCGTCCTCATCCGAGTTCTCAGGCCGGGGAATCCCGCGCCTGCTGAGGTAATACGAATTATTTTTTCGCTTCACTAAAATTGATTTTGTCGACGAAAAAAAAAAATTTCGATTTAACGAAGTTTTAAAAGCCTATCCGATGGGAAATTTCCCGCTGATTCCAAAAATGATCGGTTTTTGCCCGAGAAATAAAAATTTCGGGGAGAAAAATGCGAAAAACGATTTTTCATTTTACTCGAATTTTGGCCCTTTACTAAAATCGGTGTCATTTTTGTTTGGATCAATATAATCGGGATTTTCTTTTTGCGTTCGAAAGAAGACTCTACAACGAAGAGAATGCCGCAAGGCGGAACGCGATATCTCGATTTTTCAATTTTTTGCAGATTTTTTAAATTGATCCTAATGAATCGAATTTTTTCCAAGGGGTATCCCTTGCCGGTTTTTTGGGCGAAAAAAAAAATTTTCGATTTAACGAAGTTTTAAAAGCCTATCCGATGGGAAATTTTCCGCTGATTCCAAAAATGATCGGTTTTTGTCCGAGAAATAAAAATTTCGAGGAGAAAAATGCGAAAAACGATTTTTCATTTTTCTCGTATTTTGGCCCTCCACTAAAATCGATGTAATTTTTTTTTGGGTGAATGAAATCCGGATTTTCTTTTTGCATTCGAAAGAAGACTCTTCAACGAAAAGAATGCCGCCAGGCGGAACGCGATACCTCGATTTTTTTTATTTTTTGCAGATTTTTAAAGATGACCCTCAAAAATCGCACATTTATAGAAGGGGTACCCCTTCAATTTTTGCCAAAAAAAAAATTTTCCATTTCGCAAAGTTTAAAAACCCTATCCTATAGCAAATTTTCCGCTGATTCCAAAAATCACAACTATTTGCCCGACAAATAAAAAATTCAATAAAAAAAAACACAAAAATCAATTTTTTTTCTGACACTTCTAAATTTTGCGAAAATTTCAGGTTCGCCAGGCGATAGCGAAACGACCGGAACTGGCAAATAGCGAAGAATGTGCGCTGATAGAATTCACAGATTCGGCGGCGGCGCGAGCAGCGTTGGCGATGCCGCTCGGCGATGCTCGAATTTACGAATTGCAGCAGTCGTCGAACACGGAAAAAAAGCGAAAGCAGCAGAGTCAGCAGAACCAGCCGAGTCACCAGAGTCACCAGAGTCACCCTCATCACCAGCTGCAGCCGCAGCAACAGCAGCAGCAGCACCAACAGCCGATGACGACGACGAAGAAGAGCGTCCAGGCGCGATTGGCTCGCGAAAATGCCTACAATTCGTCGAGCTGCGCGAGCGGGAGCGAAGCGGACGACCCGCGAATTACACGAGGCGGCGGACGTCAGACGCGAGCTCATCCTGTGTGCCATCACGTGGCCTTCGCGCCGACGCCCGGCCACAACTTTCAAGGTGAGCGAGGGTCAATTACGCCTTTTTATCAAATTTAACACTTATGTCTGGCAAAGAGCTTCTTCTTTTTTTTTTGGCGAATTAGTATCTATTTTTTTTATATTTTTATAAAAATAGAGAATTGTTTTTGCTTACACTTATCTTTGGAAAAGTGGTCAAGCTTCCTCCTCTTTTTATTGGCGAATTAGTATTTTTTTTGTAATTATTTTTATTAAAAAAGAAATTATTTTTGCTTACACTTATGTTTGGAGAAGTGACTGAGCTTCCTCCTCTTTTTTTGACGAATTAATATTCATTAAAAAAAATTTTACCAAAATAAATGATTTAAAAAGCAAACAATTGTTTTTTAAACAACTAAATTATTTTTATAAATCGATAAATCTATCACACAATTATTATTTCCAGGCCCACCCTCACCGGAAGCATGGCTGACGCGTCGACTCTCCTCCTGCTCGATAACCGGCGTCGACGGCACCGGAAACGGCATAATCCTCCGACGACTCTCCTCCTGCTCGGGTTCCGGTTCGAGCTCCGATACCGGAAGTTACCCGGGGCGTCGATTCTCCTCCTGCTCTTCGGGATCGGAGACCGGATACGGTGCGCCGCCTGGTGGCATTTACGGTCACCATGGTCCTCATGGTGCGTCGCCGCACCAAACGGTTCCGCAGGTCTGTCCGACGATGGGTTACTACCAATCTGGCCGCCGTTTCTCCTGCTGCTCAGCATCTGGATCGGTTCCGGGATCGCCGACCGCTGGCTATGGCTATGGCTACGAATACGCAAATGGCTTTTACGGTCAGCAGCCTCAGCCTCAGCAAACACGTCGAGGCTCCGCCGATTGTGGACCATTTCTCCGTCGGCTTTCGTCCTGCAGCCGCGACTCCGGATTCTTCGATCCCAGCGCCCGACGAATGTCCTCCTGCTCATCGAGCTCCGATTCCTGCTCCGGTCAATTTCGTCCCCGCAGCAACAGCGGATTCGTACTGATGGCACATCTGCCGGAAAACGTGACCAGAATGCCCGCAGGGCCGGATGGTACCCGCGGTTTTGGACGTCCGAGTCCCAACGGCGTCGGCGATCATCATCATAATGGTACCAATGCACCTGCCATCGAATCGAAGTGTCGATAGACGAGATTCACCATTTTTAGGTTTAAAAAATAGGCACCAGGGGTTTTTATTTTATTTTATTTTATTTTTTCATTGCTCGTCGCAGATCCGACAAAAATCATCGAATCCAAGTGCCGATAGACGAGATTCCCAATTTTTTTTTTCATTGCTCGTCGCAGATCCGAAAAAAATGCCGGAAACTGTAGCATTTCAAAAAATTGTGTCATATGACCGTCCGACATGATAGAAAACCCATTATTACCGCAAGACTGACACGGAGATAAACCCAGATGAATAATCCTCATAATTTATAAGTTGAGTTTCGTTGTTAAAAAATAATGTCAGGGATTGTCATTTTGCATTTTGTACATAAATTACGAATACGCGCTTTAGGAGTTAATAATTTTTATTGACAAGAACGACACTTGTGAAAAATTTGTTCAACCTCGCTGTATATTTCTTATGTGTTACATAGCCGCAATATATGTGAATGCAGGTAATATCTGTCGCAGAATCATCGCGTGCACATTGAACACGAAAGCCTTCCGCGCGATGATTCACTGCGCAATTATTACACACCTATTATATATTTATCACCTATTATTTTTATTATAATTATCATTACGTCCAAGCTCTCTTTCTCTCTCGTTGTTATTTATACTCTAAGTCGATTGTCACAGGATTTCCTGATTGTAAAAAAATAAAGAAGTGCATTTTGATTTATCATCGGCTCTGTGGCTTAAACACTAAAAAATCTAATCGCTCAGTACACTAAAAAATCAAATCCATTATTTATAAAAAAAAAAAAAAAAAAAAAAAAACTAAAAAGTAAAAAAACTTTGGTTCTTTATCACTCAGTTTGCAACGTCAAATTCCAATGAAATTCGCACCAATCAGACCTCAGTACCATCTTCGCCTTCATCTTCGAACAGTGGTCCAGGCGGTGTCCGGTTTTCCGGCTTGGGAGGTGGTCTGGGTGGCAATTTCCGTCCCAGAGTCCGACAATCAACGTTCCCCATAATCCGCTGACTAATTTCGTCCGGCAATCGGGTCGGCCAACCAGGAGCCCCTTCTGGAGCCGACCGATCCAAAGGGCTGCTGGTCAGAATATTAGGATTGCTCCGTTGAACCGCATTATAGCCAAGGTTTCCCTTTGGGGTCCTAGGCAGGGGTCTACCCCTCATTCCAGGCTCTGGACTCTTATTAAGCGACAGAACCGAACTCCCATCAGCGGTGGTTCGCTGCCCAAGATTATCATAAAGTGGCTCTTGACCATCAGAACCATCCTTTTTCCCATTCAGATCCTGGCCAGTCCCGGAGCCGTTGCCCCAGCTCGGCGGCCTCGGCCGTCTCGGTATCGTCACATACCCATGTCGCAACATGACTCCCAAACCACTATTATACTGCGACGTCATTGGTCCAAAACTGCGATTGTGCGGAAGAGTTCTGAATCCAGCCGAAAATCCCGAATCCACGATTTGGCCCCCAAACGGTTCGCTTCGGTTTCCTGGCGATTGGAGCGGCGCTGGATGGTATCCATGGGTTATGGGTGACACTGAACCGTTTCGAAATGCCAGAAGATCCGGTGGCAAGTGCCTACGACTCGGCCCACGTTCCAATGGGGCACCGATGACCCCTTCAACGGGGTCATCGGTACCAAATCCGGATTCCTCGTCGGTTCTGGCTGGAACCCTTGGACCGTCCACTGTTAAAAAAGAAAAAAAAAAGATAAGAATGTCTTTTGGATAATTACTACTATTATTATTATTATTATTATTATTATTATTAATTTATATAATAAATTTATCTTTGACATATGTCAATGATATTCATTATGTGGATCGAAAATACGAGATGAGAATAATTCTTAACTCCTAATAAATATACATAATATATATATTAATGACAATGGTATAAAAATTGTATTAATGGTATAATATATATATATTAATGACATATTAATATATAATGAACAATATAATAAAATATCACTCGTTGACGACAGATAAAACTTACCAAAGACGGATTCACTGCCAGCCAAGGTACCATTCAGGACTGAACCAAGTGATCCATGCGGAGTGGCGAGTTTTCCAGGATTGACTGCAGCGACGGAGGAGTTTCCTCGTTCCCCAAGGCCATGACGCTCCGGTGATCCGTCCGGGCTGCCCTTGTCCTGGTCCACGTTGCGACCTTTCCGACGACACCACACAAGCACCCCAACGACGAGTATCAAGGTCACCAGCGACGTGGTACCAAGTCCCAAGGCCAGAGGGAAGCTCAACGCCATTGCACCGCCTTCAAGGTCACTGGCGAAGGTCAGACCCACGATTTTCTCAACGCTGCCTCCTGAACTCCTCGCCACGCATGCGTAGTCGCCTCCATCGTCGGCCGAGACGTTGGGTATGGTCAGGTTCAGCCATTCAGAGGTCTCAGTGATGACGTAGCTATGACCTTGGCCACGTTTCGTCGAATTCTTCAGGACCATTGATCCCCGGATCCACGCTAAATGAGGTCTGGGCAGTCCAGTGGTGCGACACCAGAGTGTGACGTCGCTTCCTGGTTGGTCCAGGTTGACGCCAGGGCTGACCTTGATCTTGGGACGACAGTCGAAGTCCTCGCTGGCAAGGTCATCCCACATCCTGCCCTTAAGGTTGGAAGGTTGGTCGCACATCGTCGGTCTGGTGTAGAGCCTTCGCTCCAGGGTCCAACCGTGAAACGATTTGAGGTGACAGTCGCAGTTCCAAGGATTTTCCTGGAGGTCAAGGCTGCTGAGCTTCGGCAGATAGTTGAAGGTCCCAAGGTTCAAGGTCGTCAGGTTGTTGCCGTTCAGGGCGAGAGTCTGGAGGCCTGGCAAATTGGAAAATGCCCTTTCGCCGATGCGGACCAATCGGTTGCGAGAGAGGACGACCTTCTGGAGGTAAAGAAGGTCCTTGAAGAGGTCATCCTCCAGGAACTCAAGGTCATTGTCGTCGAGCCGAAGGATTCGCAACCGTTGAGTCGGGACGAAGGTACCCGGGGCGATTTTGGCGATTTTATTGCCGCTGAGGTCGACCTCGATGACGATCCCAAGGCCATCGAAGACCTCAGCGTCGACGGTTTCGATGGCGCAGTCGCGAAGCACGATTTTGTGGAGATTCACGAGATTCGCGTGGCTGAAGGCGCGGTTCGAAAGGTGGGGGATGATATTATCGGTGAGGTCGAGGATCTGTATCTCCGAGGATAGGTCTGACGGAACGTGGGTCAACTTTTGACCTGAGCACTCGGCCATCTTTTTGCCGGAGAACCATTTGCAGTCGCATCGGGAACCGCAGTTGCGGTCCCAGTCGTCCTGAGCAGAGGTCAGGGTCAAGGTCAGCGCTATTAGGATCAGTCGGAGGGACTTCATTTTTTTTTCACTTCACTTGGACACTTTTGGTTTCACTTTTACTTCTTCTTCCGATTTGATTGGAGTCGTTCTTCTTCTTCTTCTCCTTTGGATTGGAGTCGTTCATCCAAAGGGTATTCCAATCTGGGAGCTGCTTTGGTTTCACTGGAGTCGATGTTACTTCGGCGACGGTCGCTGACCGAGTGACTTCACTCAAGAGTGAAAAGGGTCCGAGTGAAGAGCCTATAAAGGCGAAGGGTGGGGGATGAGCCAATGGGAGAAGTGGTGGAGGGGAATCGAGGCAGCCGATTGGTCCCCCCACTCCGGGACCAAGAGTGGGGGAAAGGGAAAGGGTCTGGGAAAGGCCCTCGCGGAGGAAAACGGGACTGACCGCAAGGGACTGTCTCGCCACCGGCGAGACAGGATAATCGGGGGAAGGGTCTTAGGGTTATAAAAGCGACTACAGCGTTTTCGGAGAACAATGGCCGCGCGGTCAATGCGACGTCTAAGGGTCGTCATAAAAGGCTCGGATTGTCTCCTCGCCTTTTGGGTCATTGAGAAGGGCTTAGGAAATATTTTTACACCTCTTTGTAAACGCATTCTTGGAAGTCGCACGTAATGGGAAATTTCATTCGCAAGAAAATAATTACTTCAGTTTAAATAAAAATAATTTTATTTTTTAAAACATGAGAAAGTTCGAATAAAAAATATACATATTTATAAAAATAGGTTTATTTTGAAAAACATGTGAAAATTCGAATAAAATATACAAATTTATAATTCTAAATAATTGCATATAAAAAAAATTGTAAAATTGTTTCATCGTCGATCTCATTAATAATAATCACGATACGAACTGTATTCGTCGTCGTAGACTGAATAGTCGTAGTCAAAGTCTCTTCTTTCGCCTCTTTTCCGGACACGCCTCGTGACCTTGACCTTCATTTGCCCTGGCGCTCTTCGTCTTTGGCGTTTTCTTCGTCGTCCCGCTTCTTGGTCTCTTTCCGGCAATTCGCCCTTCAGCAGAAAGGTTGCCAGCTCGCGATCCATCGTCTCGCCGGAGCGTTTCGATGCTTCTCGTTCCAGAAGAAGCCACAGTCGCTTCCCGAAGATGCGGTTCAGGGCTCGACGCTCTTCGTCGGTCACGCGACCTCGACGAAGCTCCTCCACGACGACGGGAATCAGCTGCAACAACCGATTGCTGTCCTGACTGGACCCTGAAGAGTCGCCATTAGACCCTGAAGAGTCACCATAGGACCCTGAAGAATCACCATTAGACCCTGAAGAGTCGCGATTAGACCCTGAAGAGTCGCCATTAGACCCTGAAGAGTCACCATCAGACCCTGAAGAGTCACCATCAGACCCTGAAGAGTCACCATCAGACCCTGAAGAGTCGCCACTTTTCACGTCACTCGTCTCGCGCTCCTCAAAACCAATAGGATCCCATTTCGCAGCTGAATCCAGCTTTGTAATTCCCTTCGTCCGTTCCGATGCTCCCTCTTCAAGGTCACCGCGATTGGCGTTCATCATGATGACGATCGGTACGTAGACGAAGACATTGGACGTCTTTGCGTCGACGTCACTGGTCGAAAATCGTTGCCTCAGCATTTCGAAGCTGGATGCCAGTGTCTTCAGCAACATCGAAGGGTCGACCTTGTCGCTCGACTCCGTTGCCGATTTTTTCGTTGCCGATCTGTTCTTGACCTTGTCCGTGACCTTGACGATCGGTGATCTGGGTTCGGGGACGTTTTGAATGGGCAAACGAAGTCGAGATCGTAGTTCTGGCTGCTTTTCCAGTTCTTCGAGGAGCCGCTTTCGCATTCGCTCCAAGCGACGATCCCTCTTCCACCAATCGATCCGATATTCGCCGGACTTGAGGAGACGAGCGTCGTCCTTGGTGACGACGCCATGTTTTTTGATGCTCTGGAGGACTCGTTTGCCGAATCTCAGGATCGAGCGATTTTCCTCCTCCGGATTATTGTCTTTGGCCTCAGACGTCTCCGAATCGCTGGCGGACTCTTCACTCTTCAGCAACATCTGCGGCCTTTGGGAATCCGATCGGAATCCGGTCAAGGACAACCGTTTCTTGTTCCTCGTCACTTTTGCGGGAAACGCTTCGACCTCGTTGGTCTCGATCGCAGAATTCGTAACGTTTTCCGGATTCAAATCCGCAGAGACGATGAGGAAGAGGTTGGAGAGTATGAGAAAAATCACTAGAATTTTAGACTCCATTTTGTTGTATAATTTTTTTCACGACAGTACAAAGAAGTCCAGACGCTACGATGCGAAAATTGGAACTGAGTTAAGGTCTCTTCGATGGGAACAATTTATAGCAGCGCTTCGCAGTGAAAGTGGTGAGGAGGAGGCCTCTGATTGGCGCGCCGGTCGGACCGCGTCGTGGGCCACGCCCACTGCTCTCTGATTGGCGCGCCGGTCAGAAATTTAGCGAAGTGAAAAAGTAAAATAAATTTACCAACTAAAATGAAATAAATTTGCCAACTAAATCGAAATAAATTGACCAACTAAATCGAAATAAATTGACCAACTAAAGTGAAATAAATTGACCAACTTATTAATTACACTTATTTTAATTCAATGACCGTATTGAGTATAAGAATTGTATTTTTTTTTCGAAGCTGATACAAAAGCGACGAAAAATCGACGGGATTCACTGCATCGATCGCAAAAGCGTGAAGTAAGACATAGAAGTCTTGACCACCTGAAAAAAAATGTGCAGAATTGCAATTTGGCCCAAATTTATATTAAAAAATTACAAAAATTACCGCAGTAAAATTTTCCAGCGACATAACCATGAATTTTCCGGCTGTGAGTCGACAAGGTGTGTATGTCCTCATCGTCACGAGGTTGAGAAGCTTTTGGGCGCAGACAGACGTTTTGTACCATTCCGCCTGATAGCTAAATCCATCGACCATCTTTTTATTAATTTTTTAAAAATTTGTTTATGTATTCTGAAAACCAAAAAAAATACTCACGTGTAATCGCGAACTCGTTGGCTGTGATCCATCAGTCGCTGGGAAAAAAAGCTCTGAAAGAAGAGATGCGCCATCTGAGCGATGGTGAAGGCAGCGTATCGAACAGCCTCTTCAGGGTTGTCATCCAATCTCATCACCGTCTACCCAACCACGAAATTAGTAATCCCGACTCAAGGAACTCGGACAGAGGCCAAATAATTTCACCTGAAATCCGGTGACGCTCATCATCATCATATTGAGGCCGAGGAAGCTGAAGAAGGACCACGAGTAGGAGCTCTCCAGGAGGTCAGCGAATCTGAGGAATTTTTTCATCGTTTATTTTTTATTTTTATAAATTTTGAATAGAAAATTATTTTTGAGAGATTGAATTAACTCAATGGCTTCGCTGTGCTTTTTGATGCAGGCGGACAATTGTTGGTAGGATCGGTCACCCGATGGTCCGGAATTGAGGTCATTATTTTCCGACACAGACCCACCGAGACGTTCCAACTGGTGACTAAAAATAAAATGACCTTATTTTAAAAAGTGAACTTATTTTCAAAGATGACCTTATTTTCGAAAAAAAAAAAAAAATAAATAAATAAATAAATAAATCGACCTTACTGACCCGACTACAGTGAACATTCCGCACGCGTGTTGAACGTAAACCATAAACATCGTATCCGCGGCCACGATAACAGTGATAATAGCGAAGACGGCAAAATACGAATGCACCAACATGCAATAATAATAAGTCTCAAAATCGAGTCCGTAATAATCCACAGGAAATGGAAATTTTTTTTCCTCGGCCTGGTCGACGATCCCGAGGGCTAGAAAAATGTGCGGCGCGACCGGTTGGGTCATGAAGAGGAACGTGACGGCATAGACTCCGGCTTGAAAAAATTAATTATTTATTCAAAATTAATTTTTATAATTTTTTTTAAAGCCACAACACGAACCAATTAAAATCAATCATTTTATCAATTCACCTGCGTAAGCAATTGTGAATTGTCTGCCGACGATCGAATAGTCACGAAGCACTCGGAGCTCAGGTTGACCGACGAGTGACGACGAATCTGCTTTCATTCGCTCGACGAGTTTGAACATCTGATAAAAAAAATAAGTAATAACAAAGGTTTATTAATAATACAATATACATTACAATTATTTTTTCTTTTTTTTTCCTTCTAATATTATCATATATTAATATTGTATTATTGATAATACCACAAGAAATAATTTTTCTTATCAGCTCATAAAGAAATAATTCAGCCCATAAAGAAATTATTTTCATAAAAATTATTAATGATCGATAAATCACAGAAAAAAAATTACCTTGTCGGAATTAAGTACAACGTTCGCCAGTTTCGTTCCGCAGGCAAAGTCGATGACGAACGGTGAGATACTCTCTAATACGACTTCCGGATCCTCCCAATCTTCCATCACCGCCAGAATCTTCAGTCCAAAAAAAAGAAAAAAATTGTACAATGACTCAGGTCGTCCTCGTCGACCTCAACGCACCTGGGGAATAATCTGCGAGGCCGCGAGGATGAGAAAGAGCAGCAGAAGCGCTCGTCTTCTGCCTCGATTCTGATACGGCCATTGGCCGATGAGGCTCAACAAAAATTTATTGATTTTGCAGTAACGACGCTGAAGGTCTTCCGACATTATCGACAATGTTAACAGATCACTATCACCGACGTAACTTATCGTTCGTCGGTTTGATATATATTTTTTTTTATTTTTCCCCTTTTTTTACTGCTCCTTTTCTCTTTTTTTCCATTCGATATAATTGAGGTAGGTCGACGTTGGTTTCGTTATTGACGTTGACTGATGGGTCGGACGGACGTTTTGATTGCTCGTCAGAAAGACGAGCGACTCGGGGTTCGATGCACCAATTGATGACCCCCCTCCAACTATGCAAAGCCTCAGTGGAATCGAGGAAACATTTTTTTCTTCGCACTTGTCGATGACTCACGAGACTTTGATATCATTGTAAGAGCTATAAAATGTTGAGACTCGTTTGCACCAGTTTTCCAGTTGCAGTTGTGATACCTGTGAATCACTTTACAGCGGTTCTACTGTAGCAACAATTTTTTTAAATATCTTAGTTACGGTGGTAAAAAAAAATCGCACATATTTGAAGATTCGAATTATTTATAAATATTTAAATTCGACAATTTACATCGAGTACAATAAACAGGTGTCGGGACTTAAAAAGTGAATTTCGTTGGGAGTTGATAAATCCTGCTGGGATTTTACTGCATGGAGCGAAGAAGCGTGAAATACGACATTGACGTCTTGATTATCTGAGGACAAAAAAAAATGTTCCAAAGTGTTAAATTTTGCTTTAAATTTAATTTAAATTTATTTTATTAAAAAAAATAGTGGAGACAGCTGTGATTCTCACCGCAGTGAAATTTTCCAGCGACATGACCATGAATTTTCCGGCCGTCAATCGACAAGTCACGTAAGTTCGCATCGTCACCACATTCAGAAGCTTTTGGGCGAACACAGACGTCCTATACCATTTTGCTTGGTACCTGCGAAAATAATTCAATAATTTTTCAATAATTATTGAAAAAAATTGGTTCGAAAAATTATTGATTGGTCAATAATTTTTTTTTTACAGATTTAATCGCAAAAAAATGAGGTCAGATTGGTGTAAAAAAAAATTACATATAATCGCTGACTTGTTCGCTGTGATCCATCAGTCGTTGGGAGAAGAAGCTCTGAAAGAAAAGGTGGGCCATCTGGGCGACGGTGAAGGCGCCGTAGCGAACCGCCTCCTCGGGACTCTCGTCCAGCCTCACAACGGTCTGTATACATTTTTTCATTTTTTTTACGAATAAAAACTCATTTTTTAAATTAATTTTTTAACATAAAATTGAAAAATTGGGAAGAAAATCACCTGAAATCCGGTGACACTCATCACCAGCATATTGAACCCAACGAGGCTGAAAAACGACCAAGTGTAGGAAGTCTCCAACAGGTCTGCAAACCTAAAAAAAAAATCCTCAATCAGAACCCACAATAAAAATGGTAAAACTTTTTTTTTCGCAGTGAAAATTCACTCAATGGCTTCGGAGTGTTTCCTGATGCAGATTGCCAACTGTCTGTAAACAGGGTCACCCGGCGGTGACGGGTGACAGTCGCAATTCGAAGGTGTAGCGTCACCCAAACGTTCCAGCTGACGGCTGAGCCAAAAAAAAAATAAATGAAAATAAATTGGAAACATATCAAAGTATTTTTTTTTAATTCTGCGATTAAAAATCATTTTTTTTATAGAAAAAATTGGCCAACCCAACAGCAGTGAACATTCCGCAGGCGTGCTGAACGTGAACGATGAACATGGTGTCCGCGGCGACGATGACGGTGATGATAGCGGTGACGCAGACGTAGGAATGCAAAACCATGTAATAATAGTAAGTGTCAAAATCCAGGCCATAATAATCCACGGGAAACATGAATATTTTTGCTTCGGGTTCATCGGTGATCTTCAGGAGTCCCAGGATTTGCGGGACCACTGGTTGCGTCATGAAGAGAACCGTCACGGCATAGACTCCAACTTAAAAAAATAATTTCAATGATAAATTCACTTAAAAGAAAATTCAATGATAAATACACTTTAAAAAAATGTATTAACTATTTACCTGCGTAAGCGATTGTGAATTGCCTCCCCACTTCCGCATACCCTCGAAGCACGTGAACTTCCGGTTGATTGGCCAGTGACCTCCAGTCGACCTTCATGCGCTCCGCGAGTTCGAACATCTATATCCCAAAAAGTCGCAAAAAATTAAACACGAATTCAAAGATCGATACCACATTTTTTTGCCATCGCCATTCGATTTGTTCACTTTTTTGGGATAGACCTCCAAAGTTTCATTCAATTCGGTTGCGAATTCTTCGAGATACAGCAATTCGAATTTGCGAGGTGGGACAAAGGAAATGCGATCCAACCTCAAAAATCTCACGAACGCCAATTCCATAACTATAATAATGCAAATAAATAGGAAAATGGACTCGAAAAAATGTATCCTCGCACAGACCTTTTCGGAATTAATTACAATATTCGCCAGTTTCGTGCCGCAGGCGACGTCGATGACGAACGGCGGTATACTCTCGATGACGACTTCCGGATCGTCCCAAAATTCCACCACAGCCAAAATCTGCGCCCCAAAAATTACCACAAAATAAACCAACAACATCATTCGCAACCCCTTCGATCCAACTAAGGTAGATGCACCGATTGTGGCCATTTTCACTATAATTTATTCCAAATGATTGTGCTCCTGCATTTTAATATTAAAATTTTCAAAGTATCCATACAAAGTAAAATCATTAACCATACAATTTGTTTTAACAAAACAAAAAATTCTGTTCTTTCGAATTCAATGGCCACAAATGGACCAAAGGTGGCCAAAACCGGTACTTTAACCTCTTCATCTACCTGCGGAATAATTTGCGACGCGGCGAGAATCGTGAAAACCGCGAGTATCGCTCGTCTCCTGACTCGACTCTGATAAGGCCATTGGCCGATGAGGCTCAGCAAAAATCTATTGATTTTGTAGTAACGCAACTTGAACAGTTGCGTCATATCGCAAATCAGAGGAACGATTCAGTCGTTGCGTCTCGTCGAGTGACGTATTTTTTTTTCACCCTCGACTTAGGTATCATTTTTTTTCTATTTTTTTTTTGCTGCTTTTTTCCTTATCATCGCCTCGGGATAAGAAGTACGATTGTCGGTCGGGGGTCGGCCGTCGATATTTTGTAATTGCCGATAGTCGGCCGATGTTGATAGGCGGACGGACGTTTTGATTGCTCGTCATGGAAAAACGGCGCGCGAACTCGACTCGATGCACCAATTGAAGTGTCCCTCCTCCTCCTCCTCCTCCTTCCACTCACAACCCTTCCATTTGAGCCACTGAGCGTTGCACCGACTCGCGGTGCATAACAAATATACCCTCGCCTCGCGTTGACGTCTTCGCGTTGACGTCTATCGTCATATTGTAGAGAACATTTTACAACAGTGTTTCAGAAAAATTGTGGTCGTTGGGCTAACGACGAGACGGAACGAATCCAGTAAAGTGAAGTCGGGACCAACTGTATTTTTTTTAATACAATTTTTGTTCAAATTTAATCGACACACGATTTTTTAAATTTTTTACACAGCTAAGTTGAACTCCTATTTTTACACTATCGAATTTATCTTATTTTATAATTCTAGAATTATATTAAAATTCTTTATCGACACAAAAAATATTTTTTATGCTGCTACATTCAACTACGTTTTTTTATACAGTGTCGCTACTTTACCGCCGACGCCTTCACTGCACCGATAACAAAATCGTGAAGTACGACATCGACGTCTGGATCACCTGGAAAGAGATCGAGCGGGCTCAATAGGTAAAACAGTTGTGAATCCCATTTGAATGAAATTTCCTCTCACCGCGCTGAAATTCTCCATCGACATTGCGACGACCGTTCCGGCTTTGAGTTCGCACGGCTTGACGCTTCTCATTATCATAAAGTTCAACAACTGTCGCGACCTTATCGACGTCTTGTACCATCTCACCTGGTTTCTGCCAATAATACAAATTTTAACAAAAAACAAATCGTCCAAGTTTTAGAGATTCGGGAGTTCGACTCACAGAGCTTCGAAAATCCGCAAACTGTGATCCGTGAGTCTCTGGGAGAAGAAGCACTCGAAAAAAAGATGGAGAATTTCCGCGGCCGTCAGCAGCGCCTGCCGAATCGCCTCGTCGATTTCCGTCATGTTCCACACCAGCTGAGGATGCCAAAAAAAAAAAGAAAAAAAATAGAGTCACACATTTTTGGCCCTGAAGTTCCGGATCTGAATTTCCGGTTCTTCTGAATCTGATTATTCGATACCTGAACAGCGGTGAAGGTGAGGCTCACGCCGTTGAGGCCCATTTGAACGAAAAACGACCAGGAATAAACGGTCTCGATGAGCTCTGCGTATCTTTTAAATAAACACAATTAAAAAAAAAAAAAATGTAACAGAAAATCACAGATACAGAAAATGTAACAGAAAATCTGAGAGGCACTTACTTAATGGCCTCATTGTGCTTTCTAATGCAATCGCAGATGATCCAAAATTCCTTATCATCCGCTCGATCAGGATAAAGATCGATCTCCAAATCTTCGCCCTCCGACAGATGTTCCAATCGGTGACTATCAAGTAAAAAAAATAATAAATAAAAAAAAATAATAAATAAAAAAATAAAAATTCACTCCGTGAATCTAGACACTCCAAAACCACCGAATTTTCACTGAGAAAAATTAATAGTTGAGATTACCAATCGTTGATCAGAGTTACCAATATTTTATTGACTGCAACCAATTTTTTGGTAGGTCGAACCAATGATTGGTAATAGCAACTACAGATTTTTTTTTCAGGGTTCTCACCCAATCGCGGCTAATGTACCGCAGCCGTGATAAACGACCATCACGAACATTCCGTCCGCCGCGACGATAACAGTAATCAGCAGCATCACCGAGATGCAAATGTGAATCTGCAGATAAACGTAATTCTCGTCGCTGTCGATGTAATAATCGACGGGAAAGGGAAATTGCGCCTCCGCCGTTATATTCATAAGTCCGGTGGCGACGATGATTTTCGGTATAAACGGCAGCGACAGAAAAAGCACAGCCGACCCAAACAGCCAAACTGAAAATTATAATTCAATTAAATTAAATTAAAAGTAAAAAAAAAAAATAAATATTGAAACAATAATTTTACACCTGCGTAGAAAAGGATGATCATGCGTCCGTCGTCTCCGTATCGCTCAAGAATCTCGCTTTCGATGCCGCTTGCGGCTCTTCTGTCAGCCTCAATGCGCTCCAACAGCTGATGAATCTGAAACACCGAATCGGTTGCCATAAAAAAATAATAAAAAATAATGAAAAAAATAATGAAAAAAAATGCGCACCTCGTTGGAATTGACGACGCAATTGATTAAATACGTGGCGACGGAGAAGTCGACGAGAAATGGCGGAATGGCCTCCAGGATGATCGACAAGGTGCAACCCTCGACGATGACCTTCCGCACCTGGAGCGGACGTTACTCGACGATTAAAAAAATCAGGGTAGACATTTTTTTGAAGGGGTACCCCTTGCCGTTTTTTGGCGAAAATTTTTTTTTTCGATTTAACGAATTTTTAAAAGCCTATCCGATGGGAAATTTTCCGCTGATTCCAAAAATGATCGGTTTTTGCCCGAGAAATAAAAATTTCGAGGAGAAAAACGCGAAAAACGATTTTTCATTTTTTTCGAATTTTGGCCCTTTACTAAAACCGGTGTCATTTTTGTTTGGATCAATATAATCAGGATTTTCTTTTTTCATTCGAAAGAAAACTCTCCAACGAAGAGAATGCCACCAGGCGGAACGCGATATCTCGATTTTTCAATTTTTTTCAGATTTTTAAAGTTGACCCTCAAAAATCGCAAATTTTTAGAAGGGGTACCCCTTTCCATTTTTCGCAAATTTTGTCGAAAAAAAAATTTTCGATTTCGCAAAGTTTAAAAACACTATCCGATGGCAAATTTCCCGCTGATTCCAAAAACGACCGGTGTTTGCCCGAAAAATCGAAAATTCGAGGAGAAAAACGCGAAAAACGATTTTATTTCTGCCAAACTGCCAAATTTCGCGATATTAAACATCAGACGGCTGTCGGTTTCCCAACGACCGATCAGATGCTGAATAAATCGACAACAGTGGTTGCTCACGAACTTTTTAATAGAGGATTACAAAAAATATATACCTGGGCACTAATCATGACGGAGCACGAGCCGAGGAGGAGACAGAAAAAAAATCGACTCTCCATTTTGCTCTGATAAGGCCACAGACCAACGAGGCTCTGGACAATCCTGATAAGCCTATAACGCTCGTGCTCAAATTTTTTTAATTTACTACCCCACATTATAATTTAATTTCTAATTTCCTTTTTTTCTCAGAAGCTTTAGTTAATTTTTCCCAAGATACCCAACCCTTGAACGAGTCGAGTTCCACCGAAGTCTGAAAGTCTTATGTGTCCCGCGAATTCGACAACTCGCGAAGTCTGGCTAAAGGTTTTTTTTTTTTTTTTTTCTTCCGTGTTGCGTCGGAAGTGTGAATGTCGGCAGTTTGCGGAATACATTAAACGTAAAGCCTTTTATTTTTCCCTCGAGAACCGCTTTGGGTTGACTTGGTGGACGTGTAAATTGCACGTCAACGGCGCGTCGAAGACGTTGACGTGCCCTCGCGATGAAATAACTCGCCGCATGTTGCGCGTTGCAGTTTTTCCGATCACTTTGCCTGTGCGTCGAGACGTATCAATTTTTTTCCGTTTTCCAGTATTACTTTCGGTGAAGATTTTCCTGGCGTCTTCCACGGAACGACAGCCGACGAGACGACGACTTTGTTGCACTTACTCGTAATATATCAGAGGCCTCTGACGTGATTGAGCAACCAGAATTTGTAGAATTGAATTGAGTTGAATTGAATTGAAGTGCACAAGTGGAATGTGTAAAATTGACAAACGTGTAGGAATTGTATAAAATTGTAGAAATTTTCGGTGTAGAATTGAAGTGTAGAAATATATAAAATCAGATCTTCTGCCAACACTGTTTATTTTTGTTCACGTCGGTTTTTTTTTACATTTACATTTTCAGAACTAAACGTGGATCTCTGCCTCTGTAATTCTCCAGGTTTGATCTTAGAGTTGCAAATATACTAAAAAAAATTGCAATCCTACACTCGGAGGATATAACAACGTTGCTTAAAGCATTAATTAACACGTGCGAACTGCTTCTCTGTCTCTTCGAGTCCTCCTTCTCGTGTTTATCGAAACGAGCACAACACAGTGAAATACGACACCGACGTGCGAATCGCCTGGGAGACAAAAAAATGGGAGACGACGATTGAACGTCGAATTTTTTTGGCACTAGAGGAGAAAAGGTAAAAATGTCGTTCGTACATTACCGAAATTTTCGATCGACATCGTGTAGATTTTTCCGGCTTTCAGGGTGCACGGTATGACACTCCGCAGGAGCATAATATTCAAGAGCTGTCGCGTCCGGATCGATGTGCTGTACCACTTCGTCCTGTTCCTGCAACAGACGTCCAACATCAGTGAAGACATTAAACTATAAAACAAAATAAAAAAAGTGTCGCAAAATCCGCAAAATAACGCAACAGAAAGATGAAGCCAAGAAATATTGACAGAGAGTCAAGAGTGACGAGAGAGCGGCGAGAGAAAAAAGAAACCGACAGAGCCTCGTAGACCCGGAGACTGTGGTCGATGAGCCTCTGCGACAGATAGTTGTCGAAGAAGAGGTGGAACACCTCGGCGACCGCGAAGACGACCAGCTGAGTCATCTGGTCCATGTCGCCCAGTCCCATGATCAGCTGCAACGAGACTGCGCATGACAAGACGTTAGTTCGCGCGGCTCGCCGCTAGATGGCCAGCGACACGAGCGTTTCTCGCAAGCGAGACGCGACTTCAGTTGCAGAAAAAAGAACACACAAAATAATACGGCTACCTGAAAACCCGTGAAGGTGAGAAGGGCCATGTTGAAGCCGACGACGGCCAGGAACGACCAGCAGTGGGCGGCATCGAGAAGCTCCGCCATTCTTGTAAATTGCATCCATACAAAAAAATTACAAAGGTATTCATTTATTTTTTAATGAAATCATTTTCGAAATAAATAATCGCGAAAATACTTGATAGCGGAATTTTGCTTCCGCACGCAACCGGCGACGACGAAGAACTTCTCGTCGGTCTCGCGTCTCGGGTAAAGCTCAATGTCCAACTCGTCGCCCTTGACGAGATGTTCGATCGTGTAACTGTTGCGCGAGAGAATATTATAACATTTTTATTAATAATAATAATAATAATAACACAATTGCTTCTGACCTGACAGCGGTGAACAAGCCGCAAACGTGCTGCGCGAGCATAATGAACATGACGTCGGAAGCGACGATAATCGTGCACATGAGCGTGACGCCGACGAAGATGTGAATCTGTAGGTAGAAGAAATTTGCCTCGCCATCGATGTAGTAGTCGATGGGAAATTGGAACTTCAGCGGCGCCGATATGTTGGCCAATCCGAGGGCGACGACGACATTCGGGGCGAACGGCAGGCAAAGAAAGAGGCTCATCGCGGTGTACATACCCACTGAAAATAATGAAAATTAGTCACTCCGGGAATTACAACACTCCGGGACTCTAGACACCGTTACCTATGTATATCTTGTTGAACAGGTAGCCCTTGTCGGAATATTCATTCAAAATTCGTCTCTCCTCTCCCTCGGTGATTTTCCAATCCGTCTCGACGGTCTTCAGCATCACCAACATCTGAAGAATTTGCAACTTGTCACTTTGAGATTCGCCGACAATTCGAGAACGAACGCGATACGCACTTTATCGTAGTTGAAATAGTTGTTGAGCAATTTCGCCAACCAAATGAAGTCGAATATTAGCGTCGGCGCGGCGTCGATCAGCACCTCCAAATTGTGACGCTCGATCACGGCCTTTCGTATCTGAATTTAAATAGTACTTTTCGTCGACGAAATGCGTTAAAAAGACATTTCTACTCGCACGCACGTTAAGAGTTAAGAGACCGACTAATTTTGATTTTTTTTTGTTTATACAATTAAATGAAAGAATTATTAATAAAATAAAATATAAAAAATAAATAAAATCAATTCTCTTCACTCGAGTAAATACCTGAGCAGCGGGGATGGTAATGAGAAAAAAAAATAAGACAGCGAGATAAATTCGCCTGTCTTGCCATTCCTGATACGGCCACTGGCCGATCATAGATAGCAAGATGACCACGATTCGGTAGCGCGTCTGCCGAAAGACATCGCCCAACCTTCCGCCCGAACTCTCTCCTACGAATTGTCAATGGAAAGTTGGAAATTATTCGTCAATTATTTGCAATCATTTTTCGTGATCATTTATTTTTCTCTAATAAATTTCGAACAGATGGATAATATATCACAAAATAAATAAATGTTCAAAATGAAGAAAAAAAAATCTAGACAAACATGGAAAATAATGGAAAAAAATGTAATTGCATCGAAAAAAAAAAAATGTTTTCCCAAAAAAAAATCGGCAAAATTCGATAAATCGAATATTTAGTCTCAGTCGATTTTCGCGAATGGCTCGGCTCTGAACGTGACGCTAATTGACGCCCGAGTGTCTGTGTTTTTTTTTGTCGTACCCGAATGCGCGGAATCTTTTTCACCCATGAGGATCTCTCCGGGGTCTGTTGGCGGGGTTCGAGCGAGGGCGGTGAAATCGCGAGTGGCGAAACGTCCCGAACTCGGCGTGCGCGGTTTTTTTTTTTTTCCTTTCGGTTCCGGCGGATCGATTTCCCGGCCGCCCCCGGAGCGTCCGCGACACCTCGGTAATTATCTCTGCGGCCCACCGCGAAGCGTCCGTCAGCCGCGCTGACGCGTCTTACCAACGACGACGACTTAAAGAGGGCAATTATCCGCTCGTTGATTGCTCGTCGGCGAATGAGAGAGAAAAAAATGCCTTAGGTTTATACAAACACACACAATTCGTCGCGATTGCGGGAAAGGGGAGGGGGAGGGGGGTGGGGGGAAGTGTTAAGCATGTCAGCGAGTCGGAAGCGAAATAGTACATTACGCTACAAGGGAGGGAAGTGCAACTTCTCAGCGAGTGTGAAGTTTGAAGTCCGAACGAAGCGAGGGTAGAACTTCACTTGGACAGAACTTCACTTTTGTTTAGCGTCGCTATTGTCAGGTAAGATTATTTTCTTTTTCGTTTATTTTTTGTTTAATCTTTACGATTTTGTACTTTCTTTCATTGTGACTTCTCTTTTCTGCCATTTGTTTGCTGTTTCAAAGAGCAAAAAAAAATAAATAAAATAATAAAGGGAATAAAATAAATAAATAAATAAATAAGTTGCGATCGAACATCTCAGAACTGACAGAAGAATTGACATTAGTGTTGAGGTCGTAGATGAAGAAATTTTCGGTGTGGAATTGAAATGTAGAATTCGCAATATATAGAATCAGACGTTCTGCCAACACTGTTTTTTTTTATACGTCAACTTTTTCACATTTACATTGTAGAACTACACGTGGATCTCTGTCGTCCTTCTCGTGTTTATCGAAACGAGCACAACACAGTGAAATACGACGCCGACGTGCGAATCGCCTGGGAGACAAAAAAAATGGGAGACGACGATTGAACGTCGAATTTTTGTTGGCACTGGAGCGAGAAAAAATAAAAATGTCGTTCGTACATTACCGAAAGTTTCCATCGACATCGGGTAGATTTTTCCGGCCTTAAGGGTGCACGGTATGACGCTCCGCAGGAGCATAATATTCAAGAGCCGTCGCGTCCGGATCGACGTGCCGTACCACTTCGTCCTGTTCCTGCAACAGACGTCCAACATCAGTGAACACATTAAACTATAAAACAAAATAAAAAAATGTCGCTAAATCCGCAAAACAACAACAAAACAACGCAACAGAAAGATGAAGCCAAGAAAGATTGACAGAGAGTCAAGAGTGACGAGAGAGGCGAGAGAAAAAAGAAACCAACAGAGCCCCGTAGACCCGGAGACTGTGGTCGATGAGCCTCTGCGACAGGTAGTTGTCGAAGAAGAGGTGGAACACCTCGGCGATCGCGAAGACGGTCAGCTGACCTATCTGGTCCATGTTGCCCAGTCCCATGATCAGCTGCAACGAGACATGCGCGTGACGAGACCTTAGTTCGCGCGGCTCGCCGCTAGATGGCCAGCGACACGAGCGTTTCTCGCAAGCGAGACGCGACTTCGGTTGCAGAAAAAAGAACACACAAAATAATACGGCTACCTGAAAACCCGTGAAGGTGAGAAGGGCCATGTTGAAGCCGATGACGGCCAGGAACGACCAGCAGTGGGCGACATCGAGAAGCTCCGCCATTCTTGTAAATTGCATCCATACAAAAAAATGACAAAGGTATTCATTTATTTTTTAATGAAATCATTTTCGAAATAAATAATCGCAAAAATACTTGATAGCGGCATTTTGTTTCCGCACGCAACCGGCGACAACGAAGAACTTCTCGTCGGTCTCGCGTCTCGGGTAAAGCTCAATGTCCAACTCGTCACCCTCGACGAGATGTTCGATCGTGTAACTGTTGCGCGAGAGAATATTATAACATTTTAATTATTAATAATAATAATAATAACAACATTGGTTCTGACCTGACAGCGGTGAACAAGCCGCAAACGTGCTGCGCGAGCATAATGAACATCACGTCGGAAGCGACGATAATCGTGACGGTGAAAATGACGGCCAAGGTGATGTGAATCTGCAGGTAGATGAAATACTCCTGGGTGTCGACGTAGTAGTCGAGGGGAATTGGAAGCTTCAGCGGCGCCGATATGTTGGCCCATCCGAGGGCGACTGCGAGATTCGGGGTGAGCGGCATGCAAAGAAAGAGGGTCATCGACGTGTACATACCCACTGAAAAATAATTTTAATTATTCACTCCGGGGATTATATTTCGAACACTCCGGGACTTTAGCTACGCCGGGACTCTAGACACCGTTACCTATGTAAATCTTGTTGATCACGTAGCCCCTGTCGGAATATTCGTTCAAAATTCGTCTCTCGTCTCCCTCGGTGATTTTCCAATCCGTCTCGATGGTCTTCAGCATCATCAACATCTGAAAAATTTTCAACTTGTCACTTTGAGATTCGCCGACAATTCGTGAACGAACGCGATACTCACTTTATCGTAGTTGAAATAGTTGTTGAGCAGTTTCGCCAACCAAATGAAGTCGAATATTACCGTCGGCGCGGCGTCGATCAGCTCGTTTATATTGTCGCGGTTGATCACGACCCTTCGTATCTGAATTTAAATAGTACGTTTCGTCGAACGAAATGCGTTAAAAAGACATTTCTAATCGCACCGCACGTTAAGAGTTAAGAGACCGACTAATTTTTATTTTTTTTTCGTTTATGTAATTAAATGAAAGAATTATTAATAAAATAAAATACAAAAAATAAATAAAATCAATTCTCTTCACTCGAGTAAATACCTGAGCAGCGGGCATGGTAATGAGAAAAAAAATCAAGACGGCGAGACAAATTCGCCTCTCTTGCCATTCCTGATACGGCCACTGGCCGATCATAGATAGCAAGATGACCACGATTCGGTAACGCTTCTGCCGAAAGAGATCGCCCACTCTTCCGTCCGAACTCTCTCCTACGAATTGTCAATGAAAAGTTGGAAATTATTCGTCAATTATTTGCACTCATTTTTCGTGATCATTCATTTTTCTCTAATAAATTTTCAACAGATGGATAATTTATCACAAAATAAATAAATGTTCAAAATGAAGAAAAAAAAAATCTCGACAAACATGGAAAATAATGGAAAAAAAATTTAATTGCATCGAAAAAAAAAAAATGTTTTCACTAAAAAAAAAATCGGCAAAATTCGATAAATCGAATACTTAGTCTCAGTCGATTTTCGCGAATGGCTCGGCTCTGAACGTGACGCTAATTGACGCCCGAGTGTCTGTTTTTTTTTGTCGTACCCGAATGAGCGAAATCTTTTTCACCCATGAGGATCACTCCGGGTCTGTTGGCGGGGTTCGACCGAGGGCGGTGAAATCGCGAGTGGCGAAACGGCCCTTAACTCGGCGTGCGCGATTTTTTTTCCTTTCGGTTCCGGCGGATCGATTTCCCGGCGGCCCCCGGAGCGCCGCGACACCTCGGTAATTATCTCTGCGGCCACCGCAAAACGTCCGTCAGCCGCGCTGACGAGTTTTACCAACTACGACGCCTTAAAGAGGGCAATTATTCGCTCGTTGATTGTTCGTCGGCGAATGTGAGAGAAAAAAATGCCTTTGGTTTATACAAACACACACAATTCGTCACGATTACGTGAAGGGGGGGGGGGGGCGGGGGGGGGGGAGTGTTAAGCATGTCAGCGAGGCGGAAACGAAAAATCGCTTCCCTCCTACGAAGCGAAACCGCAGTCAGTCGTCGCGACTTCTTAGGAGCTTTTTTTTAAATCACACTCAATGTTATATTTTTTGTCTGAGACCTGAAAATTGGGTGAATATCATTTTTTTTGTAATTAAAAAAAATTTTATTTATAAAATATATTTATATGGAAAAGTAAATGGGATTTATTTTTAATATTGCGGTAAAAATAAGAAGATACTATTATAAAGGTATTATAGAGGTATTATTATAAAGGTACATTTTAATTCTTTTCGATATGCATTTTTCTTATATCTTTGGAATCAACTCAGCGCAGCTTCGACTCTTGTCTCGTCGACTCTGCGAGCTGCAAAACCTGCTGATACCCGCCGCGAACTACCAGTCCGATAACTCTCCCACTTTTCGCGTCTCGGCGCATTTCATTTTCATATAAAACCGCCGGACTCGCGTTACTCGCTTCGCACTGCTCGGTCTCGACGAGCAGAAGTCGCGGCCGAGACTCGGCGGAATAATATTAACCGGTTGCAGTTGGAGCGTTAAGAAAGTGGAACTTTGTATCGCGTTTGTGTTTTGCACCTTTATTGTTCGGTAAGTTGCGATCGAATTCCTCAGAACTGACTGCAAAAATTGCATTTGCGTCCTGCATAATTTTTAATTGAATTAATTTTGCTTATTTACTATTTTTTATCAGTCTTATTAATAAAAAAATCTTTCACTCAATTTATATATATATATATATCTTCATTTTTATGTTTTATTAACCTAGTCAATAAAAAGTGCAGTTGCATTCTGCATAATTCTCATTTTTATTAATTTTGCTCATTTACTATTTTTTTACCAGCCTTATTAAAAAAAATGATCTTTTACTTCATTTGTATATATATATTTTTATTTTTTATTAACCTGGTCAATAAAAAATTCTGGACACGTGTCAAGTGCAGAAAATATTGTATTTTTTTCATAGTTAATAAAATTCGCCACTAAACGTGCTCTATCTGAAATGTGATTATCGCTCACAATTGCCGCACGAGCTCAATGCGATACGTATAGAATGTCACCTATTTTTACTGCCAACAGACAAATGAAACAGACGCCTCTTTGGCAAACACGAATTACGTCTCAATCGAGTCTGTCCTCGTCCTCATTTTTTATCAGAGAAAAAAAAAGAAATACTGATCGCCAAAAAAATTTCAATTTTTTTATCAGTATTATTTACATATTTTATCATCTCGTCTGTTCGTCCGAATCTTTGTATTTTTTTTTTAAATTACTGCACTCAAAAATATTTCAGCATTTAAATTTTTTTAATCTATTTTTCGTCGACGTGGCAAATGTTTGTCGAACTGATAAGATTCCAAAAACCGTCGTAACTTAAAATCCGCGTGTCATAAATATTTTAACTGTCAGGTGCAAAGATATCAACGCGACGTTGGACGTCATTTCGGCACGCGCTGCGCATGCGCGCGTGTCAAATGCTTCGGTACCTGCCTCCAACTATGTTCGAATAGGTGTTTTTTTACAGCTCCTTAACGATTCCACGCGAAACCGACATTACTCACGAGTGACTCGCGTACGTTGAATCGCGACTATCGTCGTTACATAGTTGCTCAGCGATTGGCACATTTGTAGCGCAATTGTTACTTTCTACTCGCTGGTATTCGAAGTGCGAGGCGCGGTTGGGCAATTTTCGTCGCTTTATTTACCGCGACTCGACGTATATCCAACCAAGGTTCCTACCTTACCGACTCCTCATTTAATATTAATTAGCAAGGCTAATTTTTTTTTTTTTTTTTTTTTTTTTTTTTTTTTTTTTTTTTTTTTTTTTTTTTTTCTTTTAATTCGCAGTAGGAGACGGAAAAAAATGGCCGAGCCGCTGCTGCGACTCGCGGTCGTCGTCCTCCTGCTTCGACTGTCGTCGGCGACTACGGTGACGTCCGGGACGACCTCGGACACCGCTTCGACGCCGAGCGAATCCGCGACGAAATTCGGTCATCTCTTTGGGCAACAAAGACCGGCCAAGCGGCCGCACATCGTCGTCATCCTCGCCGACGACTTGGTACCAATTTTTTATTAAACTATTTTTTATAATTTTATTA
Organism: Itoplectis maculator; assembly: GCA_964034905.1. Lineage (NCBI taxonomy): Eukaryota > Metazoa > Arthropoda > Insecta > Hymenoptera > Ichneumonidae > Itoplectis > Itoplectis maculator. The sequence continues at coordinate 6,825,916 of OZ035869.1, forward strand.
AATAATTTCATTAAATTATTATTAATCAATCAATCAATCAATCAATTTTATTATAGAATTTCATTGAATTATTATTAATCAATCAATCAATTAATTTTATTAAAGAATTATATATATTTTATTAAAGAATTTTATTGAATTATTTTTATTAATGCTACTTTTTGAAAAATCATTGAACAAAATGATTAAATTAATTGTGAATATATTTCCACAATTTTTATTACACAAAAAATGCCGAATTTTTTTCAGGGATGGAACGATGTGAGTTTCCACGGTTCGAATCAGATACCCACGCCCAACATTGACGCTCTCGCTTATAACGGAGTGATACTCAACAGCCACTATGTGTCGCCGATGTGCACGCCGAGCCGGGCGACTCTGATGACCGGCAAGTACCCGATTCACACGGGGATGCAGCACTCGGTGCTCATCGAGACCGAGCCCCGCGGCTTGCCGCTCGATCTCAAACTTATGCCCCAGGTATGATTATTTTTATTTTTATTTTTATTGTTATACAAACGGCGAAGGTATTGTTATTATTATTATGGTAATACTGCGAAGTGCAGAAATCGCCAACCGCGAGCCGAGGGGTCGACGAACGATAACGAGACCTGATTAATTGTGGCTACTATCAACACAGATGTTGATTATGGACATAAAAATTCATGGGAAAGGGTCCACGTCTCTCAGGTTTCTTATATCTATATTTGCCCACTCGTAACCTGGTTTTTATTTACCTGCTATAATTAGCATACTCGTCACATAATTACAGACCAAATTCTAATTTTTTTCAGGAAGCTTTTGTTACCATTATTTAAAAAAATAATAAAATAGAAGCTCAGGATTCGTCTCATTTTTTTTACCTGCTATAATTAAAATACGCTTCACATAATTGCAGACCAAATTCTAATTTTTTTCAGGAAGCTTTTGTTACCATTATTTAAAAAAATAAAAATAAAAATAAAAATAAAAGCTCGGGATTCGTCTCATTTTTATTTTATTTTATTTTATTTTTTTTCAGTTTCTGCGAGAAGCCGGTTACAAGACGCACATGGTCGGCAAATGGCACTTGGGCTTTTTCCGTCACGAGTACACTCCGACCTATCGGGGCTTCGACTCGCACTATGGCTACTGGCACGGATACCAGGATTACTGGAGTCACGACGTCGTCTCTTCTGTAAGTGATCATTGATTCCAATTTCTTATCAATCATCGGCTTTTTAATTTAATTTTAATGTCGATTTTTTTTTGTCCCACAGAGAGAGGAATATCGCGGCTATGATATGAGAAGTAACATGTCAGTGGCCTGGGACGCACGTGGAAAATACTCTACTGACCTCTTCACCGAGGAAGCGGTGCGACTGATCGACTGTCACGACGCGAAAGCACCGATGTTCCTTTATCTGCCGCATCTTGCTCCACACGCCGGAAACACTGAGGATCCTTATCAGGCGCCGGCTGAGGAAATTGCCAAGTTCGCTCACATCGACGATCCTGAAAGACGAACATACGCAGGTAATAAAATATCCAAAAATCGCTACAAAAAATATCCAAAAATCGCCATAAAAACAAATAACCAAAAAAAAATTTTTTTTTTGTCAGCGATGGTCTCGAAGCTTGATTCGAGCGTCGGAGAAGTCGTCGCGGCTCTTCGTCGTCGCGGAATGCTGGACAATTCTGTGATACTTTTTATGGCGGACAACGGAGCTCCGACTATGGGAATTCATAATAATCGGGGCAGCAATTATCCGTTGCGTGGAGTGAGCATCAATTTTTTTTTTTTTTTTTTTTTTTTTTTTTTAATTGGACGATTAATCCTAATTAATTTTCCTCGCCAGATCAAGGACAGCGCCTGGGAGGGGGCGGTGAGGGGTGTCGCAGCGATTTGGAGTCCGCTGATAAAGAAACCGCGACGAGTGTCGAATCAACTTTTCTCCATAGCCGATTGGTTGCCGACCTTTTGGTCGCTCGCAGGTTTGTCTTTTTCAATTTTTTTTTTTTTTTTTAGTAGTAGTAAAAGATTTTTATTGGCAAGTTGACCCTCGTGAATCGAAATTTTTGCAAGCCTTACCGTTTTTTTGGCGAAAATTTTTTTTTTCGATTTAACGAAGTTTTAAAACCCTATCCGATGGGAAATTTTCCGCTGATTCCAAATATAACCGAGTTTTGCCCGAAAAATAAAAATTTCGAGGAGAAAAAACGCGAAAAATGTTCTTCACTTTTGTCGAATTTTAACGCTTCACTAGAATCGATGTAATTTCGATTTGGATGGATGGAATCTAGATTTTCTTTTTCCACTCGAAAGATAACTCTTCAACGAAGAGAATAACGTTTGGCAGAACGCGATATCACGATTCCTTAATTTTTTACAAATTTTTCAAGTTGACCCTCATGAATCGAAATTTTTGCAAGGGTTAGCCTTGCCGGTTTTTTGGGCAAAAAATAAAATTTTCGATTCAACGAAGTTTTAAAACCCTATCCGATGGGAAATTTTCCGCTGATTCCAAATATGATCGGTATTTGCCCGAAAAATAAAAATTTCGAGGAGAAAAAACGCGAAAAATGTTCTTCACTTTTGTCGAATTTTAACGCTTCACTAGAATCGATGTCATTTTGATTTGGATGGATGGAATCTATATTTTCTTTCTCCACTCGAAAGATAACTCTTTAAGGAAGAGAATAACGTTTGGCAGAACGCGATATCACGATTCCTTAATTTTTTACAAATTTTTCAAGTTGACCCTCATGAATCGAAATTTTTGCAAGGGTTAGCCTTGCCGGTTTTTTGGGCGAAAAATAAAATTTTCGATTCAACGAAGTTTTAAAACCCTATCCGATGGGAAATTTTCCGCTGATTCCAAATATGATCGGTATTTGCCCGAAAAATAAAAATTTCGAGGAGAAAAAACGCGAAAAATGTTCTTCACTTTTGTCGAATTTTAACGCTTCACTAGAATCGATGTCATTTTGATTTGGATGGATGGAATCTATATTTTCTTTCTCCACTCGAATGATAACTCTTTAAGGAAGAGAATGATGCCTGGCAGAACGCGATATCACGATTCCTTAATTTTTTGCAAATTTTTTAAGTTGACCCTCATGAATCGAATTATTACCTTTTTTATTCCATTTTTGTTAAGGCAAGAATATCGCTGATCTCGGTCCGATCGACGGCGTGAACATCTGGGAAGCGCTGACGGAGGACAAACCAAGTCCGCGCACCGAAGTGCTGATAAACATCGACGCGATCGACAATTACGCGGCGATCCGTCGCGGCGATTACAAATACGTCGTGGGTCACACATCGAGCGGCGACGATTGGTACGGCGATCCGGGAAGACTGGGCCACAAGGACGCGGACGCCGCGGCCTCCGAAGCTTATCCCCGACTCATTCTCGCCAGCCGAGTCAGCGCCGAGATTGCTATGCAAAACTCGGCCACAAAACGCGGAAATTACAGCCGAGCCGCGAAAATCCTGTCGGCCGATGAGATTCAACGGCTTCGACGAGAAGCGATAGTTCGCTGCAACGTAAAGAAAGAGCAACAGGTATTAAAAAAACGTTCTTACTTATTGGTATTAAAAACAGGTATTAAAAAAGACGTTCTTATATATTCCAAACTGGTTTGGATTCGCCAGCGAAGACGCCGAAACTATTTTCAGTCACCTCTGAAGTCCTTTTTTGGTCACCTCTGAAGTCCTTTTTTTGGTCATCTCTAAACACCTTTTTTTCCAGGTCGTCTGCAATCCAATCGCAGCTCCGTGTCTCTTCAACATCAGAGAAGATCCCTGCGAAAAAGTGAATCTCGCCGCCGCTCGACCAGCAATGGTCGCCACTCTTGAAGCGGAAGTCCGCAGATACAGACGGACAGCAATACCGGAGCCAAACATCTCAGCCGGCGATCCGCTGAGCAATCCTGCACTGTGGGACGGTATCTGGGTAAACTGGCGGGATCCCGATCCGACGATATTCAGCAGATCCTCGCCCTTCCCTTCGACGGACGGACCGCGAAGCTCCGTTTCCGCTGCGACTGCTTGACGCGCGTCTTCCTTGCATACGAAAAATGTGCACAGTCGGTAATGTCGAGACCTGTGTTACCGATAATTACAATTGACACTGTATTAAAACATAAAATTCATCACGAAAACCAAAAGTACTATTTCCTGACACTAAATCCACGAAAATGGAAAGTACTATTTCCAATAATTCGACTCCGTCGGTAAGCTTCCTTTCACGCGTCGGTAACAGAGATATCTCCTTCTGTGCTCTGCCTTACCATGCGAGAGACACACTTTTCGCCTTTTCGCCGCTGCAGCAGCGGCAGTGGCACGAAAACAAACAGCTGAAAGAGCAGCAGAAAAACTGCTGCTGCTGATTTTTCTCAGCGCGAAGAGAAAAACGCGAGACTGCGGATAGAAAACACTGCGGAGAGTGAAATGGACTCGGATTGTCGGCCGTAGCCATCGTCGTCCGCGGGGCGATCGGGACCGCGAAACCGCGGTGAACGCGGTGGTTGGCCTCGACGTTGGCCCCACACCGGAACGACTGACCCTGCTAACCCGAGATACTGACCCGACAAGGTGGGACAACAATGCGAACATAACCTCAAAACACGATTCCCCATATTTTTAATTTCGCTCCGCTGAGAAAAGGAGACAAGGATTTGTCTTTCGATTCGGTTATTTTTTCGTCTTCAGAGATAAAAGGATTTGTTTTTCACTTTGGTAATTTTTTGAAATTTTTTTTTTACGATAGGATTGTAGTGGGGAATGCGACTGTCAATCGACGGGTCAATTGGGCCAATTAACCCGTTTCGCTGATGTTTGCATTTGGATGACTATAGCTATGCTATTGTAGTCGATTGGATATTTAATAAAGCAGTTTCTGACAGACCCTGGAAATCGTCTCTGACGATACTACGATTCTGTCTTTGTAATGAATTGGCCTAATTTTGACTACACCTTAAAGCGTCTGGATTGCAATTAATTCTTAATGCTTGAAGCAACTGGATTACGATTCTACTTTCAAGCGTCTTTTCCGGATTACAACTATCGATCGCAATTTGACGCCTTTTTTTGTGTCCTTTTTGTAAAACAGCAGCAGCGATGAGGGTCTACAAGAAGCGTACGAATCGCGAAGCGATACCCGAGGACGTGATAAAATCGGCCATAAGTCTCGTCCTGAAAAATCGCGACAAGAAAGGGTTCTCCGTTCGCAGCGTAGCAAAAAAGCACAAAATGAGCTACACGACTCTGGCGCGTTACGTGCGAAAGTTTCAGCAGGCGACCAGCGCCAGCGACGAGATCGACTCGGACGACAGCATCGAAGACTTCAGCTTCGACTGGAAGCGAATACCCGGCCAGGTGATTAATCGCGAGCACGAAACCGCCCTCATCGACTACATCAATCGTTGCAGTCAGATCAACTGCGCGCTCAGGCCGAAGCACACCCGCGAGATGGCTTATCAGTACGCGATTAAGTACGAGATAAGCCACCCGACGAGCTGGGATAAAAACAAAAAGGCCGGCGAGGATTGGCTCACCAGTTTTCTCCGTCGCAACAAAGATCGTCTGCCCTTCTCGTCCGAGGCGATGAGATCTCGAGCCGCGACGATCAATAAAAACGACGTGACGAAATTCTATGAAAATCTTCGCGAGCTTTGCGAGAGACACGAGTGGACGGAGAACAGTATCTACAGTTTGGCGGACACGGGAGTCACGACGGTCGTCGTGCCCGGAAAAGTCAGTGGACCGAAAATCGTCAAAACGGTAAAAAAGCAAAGCTCGATTTATAATTTATTTATTTATTGACGGGGAAAACCCTTTTACATTGGCATAACATTCATGCGAATTATCCTCTCTTAAAGAGGAAAATTTTCGATGGGACCCTCGAAATTTAGTACTTACTTTTTTATATTTTTAACTTATTAAAATTATTTTATATTTAGTACTTAGAAGTGATACAGTAATAATTTTTTTTATTCTTTCTAATCGACACTAATTTTTTTTTTTTTTTTTTTTTTCTTTTAACAGGAACCCTCGGCAGCGTCGCCCGAGAAACCTGGCGAGACTCTCACCGTGATGACCGCGGCGAACGCCGCAGGAAAAGTAATACCTCCGCTGCTGATATTTCCGCGCAAGAAGTACAATCTCAATTTCCTGAAAGACGCGCCTTCCGATTGCATCGGCGCGGCGAACGGCACGGGACTCGTGACGAACGAGACTTTCCTGTCGTTCGTAAAGCATTTCGCGCGTCACGCGAAGCCCAGCGAGAAGAAGCCGGTGCTGCTGATCCTCGACAACAGCAACGCCGTTCACATCAGCATCGCGCTTTTGGATTTGTGCGCCAAGGAGGGAGTGAAACTTCTCGCGCTGCCACCGCACTGCACGAGAAAGTTGCATCCGCTCGACGCGACGATGGCCGGACCGTTTCAGAGCTTCTGCAAATTCGCCATCGACGAGTGGATGAGAAAAAATTCCGGGAAGAAGATGACGATACACGATCTTCCGGGAATCGTTAGGGAACCCTTCGCCCGAGCGTTTTCGGCGACGAGCATCGCTCTCGAATTCGCCAGAACCGGAATTTATCCTCACAAACCGGAGAATTTTGATATTGAGGAAGTGGCGCCGCACTTCCTGGCTGGACCGGAAATCGAACACGCCCAACCGACGGGTTTGCAGTTGCACAATTTGCAGCCGAACGTGCAGCAGCAGCATCATCCGCATCATCATCAACAGCCGACGCAGCAGACGCAGCAACAGCAGCAACAGCAGCAGCAGCCGATTCACGATCCGCTGCAGATTCATCCGCATCCGCAGCAACCGCAGCCGCCGCAGCATCCGACGATGCCGATTGATTATCCGGACTTTGGGTATTTTATGTGAGAAGGAGGAGGACTATGACCGTCTTATCAGTCGCGTCGAAAGATGTTCTCGGTTTCTCGGACTTCCGGTTGAGCGGAGGAATACGTTCGAGGATGCATCGCGCGCTCACTTCCGGTTCGCTTTCGGGGATGATGAATTTTTTTGGAAAAAAAATTCGGACGAACGCGGATCGGAGGGAATTGATTTTAATGATGGCGACGAATTTTTTTTTAGACGATGGACGAATTTTATTTTTAACGATGACTTTGCTTCAGTAATTTCTGCGCATGTTTTTATTTAATTGAAAACGGTTCGCAGCCGCAATTCGACTTTTTTAGAAATTGCCAAGCGAGTAGAATTTTCGTGGCGGGCAATTTGCGCGCGATGCAACCTCAGCTCGACGATCCGAATCCGAAGTTCCGGCGACGGAATCGCAGTATTCCTTCAATGTGGTTCGTCGTCCAAGCCGCTTGAGCCGCGGAATAAAACTGCTACACGAAAACGCAGCGGCTGTGCATTTTTTTATTGCGACGATTCCTAAGTGTCCCAACTTTTGTCGCACAAATGAAAAAATGAAGGAGCGAGGGAAAAATTGTATAAAATCGAGATGCTTGGTTCAAATTGCGTTATTATTCGCAGAGACTCTGCAGAGCCAAGTGATAAGCGTATTTGATGTCGTACTGCATGTCGTACCAATAATTAATCGCTATGCAGCCGTGGGACTGTCGCACGTGGTGAAACCACAGCGAAGGCAGATACAAAACGTCGCCGGCCTCGACTTTCACTCTCAGTGCATTTGCGTTTTTGAATTGTGGATATCTGCAATCGAATAAAAGTAAAATATTTATCTTCCTGCAATGAGACAATTTGTTTTTCATCCGCTTGGATATTTTTAATTAAAATATTTTGAGAAATCGGGGCAAACCTTTCGTAATTCGGATTCAGCGGATCGACACTGACCCACGGAATCAATTCTGGATCTTTTTTCTCGTCATTGATATTCTGGGTCACAGGATCAATGATCCACTTATCGGTCTCAGCGATTTTTTTGTACACAGCCGTCGGATATTTTTTGTAGGGTATCCACGGCAAATCCGTCGGCGGATACAGGATAAATTCCTTCTCGCCGGAAACGACGCAATAAATATTCTCGTATGGATCCTTGTGCACTGAAATTAGAAAATTGATTTTTTTCTTGTTAGAATTTGTGGAAGAATTATAAAAAAAAATTCTCCTTGTGCACTGAAATAAAAAAATTCATTTTTTTTTTCTGTTAGAATTTGTCAGAGAATTATAAAAAATCTATCGGAAGTTTAAATGGTTGGAAATTTGGATTTTTTTTATTACTGGAAGTAACAGCGCGCTTATCGCCCATCCAGAAATTGATAGCGTCGGGACCATCACCGAAGGCTTCGGTGGCCCAAGAAAACTGCTGATCCACGTCTCGCCAGAGTTCCGAATATTCCATCTCGAAATTCGAGTTCTGCTGTTGAACGTAAAATATCTCATCGTCCCGGGGCTCGTCGAGTCTGTCCAGAAACTCGCTAAACCTCATCTTCCGCTCCTCCGGTTGAACGAAAAATTCGCGGCCCTCCTTATCACTCGCTATCGCGTCCGCGTAGCCGTTCGGCGTCACCGCCACCGAAATCTCCTTATCCGGGATTATTTCGCGAAAATACTCGGCGCTCCATTTCCTCGTCGCGTTCCAATGGCTCGCGCCATTTTTTATCAGCAGTGGGACATTTTTCGCTACGTAGTCGCGATAAAATTTCAGGGGCGTTATTCGCCCCTGAAACCCCTCGGCGACTCGGTCGGTCAAGTAGAGCTCTGCAATTGTAAAAAATTATTATTAACATTATAAATAATTTTTAATTATAGAAAAATTATATTACATATTAATAAAAAAATCATGTACATTGAATAGCGATTCGTTTCATCGTCATTCGCCTGAATTTTGAACGTGAATAATAACAATTGAACGAATAATAACAATAAATTGTGAATAAATGAATAAATTATTTTTAATTATTTTATTATCATTTGTTAATACTGTAATCAATTGTAATGGAGTAAATGACACAGATAAGAGAATAGAATGCTCTGTGTGTCATTTACACCAATTTGCATTAACGGAAAAATGTAAAAATCGTCGCTAAAAATTATTGTTAGCTAATTAGCGATATTGTTGCGTGTTCTTTGTACTAATAGCAAAATAAAAAATAATTCTCTCCGGCGGGGAATCGAACCCCGGTCTCCCGCGTGACAGGCGGGGATACTGACCACTATACTACCGAAGACGATGTGAACATTCGTTAATACAAGGTACATGCCTTGGAACCAATGGGAACGACGATTGGATTTTTTTTAAAATTTTTTCGATTTTTTTTGCGATTTTATTGCATAATTATTGTGTTCTGTTACTACTTTTTATATTTTTACGTTATAAAGTAATTATTAGTGTGCTGCACAAATTTTCGAAGCTGACGTACGAAAAAAAAAAAAAAAAAAAAATCAGGGTTTTGAAGGTTATGGTCGACACAGTGTGAACTGACCTTTACATTCGCGAGAAAGCAGCAGACAGGCCTTCCGAATTTTTTCCCGATCGTCCGTCATTGTTGTTTCACTTTTGGCCGACAATATCTTTAATCGATGAATCGGATTTATCGAAATAAATTATTTCGTCGTCATAACCTAACGGCGACAACGTAAACACGAGCGAATCAATGGCAACGCTTTTTTCAGGCGCCAACACTGCCGAGGCGCCATTTTCAAATCATGATGGACCAAAACAACGTGGAAGCAACGTGCGAAATATAATTCCTTATTTTTTTTCAAGAGAGACAATGGCTTGAATTATTATTTTTTAATGAATTGATTAGAAAAACATGTTGCTTCAAAAATTGCCAAAAATCATTTTTTTAATCTTTTACGCTTAGAATTTTTTTTTTTTTGTGAGTTCAAAGATATGTGATGCGTTGCAAAAAATTCGGGAATTATATTTAATGCATGAAGAATATGTTTTGAAACGTGCATCGTTGCTATGGAGCCTTTTGCGTTCGTTTGCCTCTCACTCGGTGAAAGCGTCTCGCTTCAGCGATCAAGTGGCGCCGGATTTCGTTCGATCTTCGCTCACTGACCGTTGTCTTTCATCTCCTCCATCGGCCGTGATCGTCTAGTGGTTAGGACCCTACGTTGTGGCCGTAGTAACCCAGGTTCGAATCCTGGTCACGGCAATGTTTAATTAATAACATTGAGGAGAAACAATTTTTTTTCAACTTCGTTTTTTGGGAAAAAAAATTTTCATGATTTTTTGGTCGACCGTCGTCGAAAAATCGGAGCTGCGATCTGGACTGCCGATTAGGCGTGATAAGATTCGGCGACATTTCCTCTCAACGCTACTAAAAAGAATAAAAATTTTATTTACTTAACATAAAAAGAAAAATGTTAGGTGAAGACGAAGTTTTGATCCGATCCGATAGAGAGATGATCGTTTTCGGGGAGATTAGATAATAGCTGATAAAGGAACATTGACAATCGCTGGATTGAAGCTCGAATCAAAGACGCGACGCGAGGCTATCGCAATCGGCAATGTTTAATTAATAACATTGAGGAGAAACAATTTTTTTTCAACTTCGTTTTTTAGGAAAAAAAAAATTTCATGATTTTTCGATCGACCGTCGTCGAAAAATCGGAGCTGCGATCTGGACTGCCGATTAGGCGCGATAAGATTCGGCGACATTTCCTCTCAACGCTACTAAAAAGAATAAAAATTTTATTTACTTAACATAAAAAGAAAAATGTTAGGTGAAGACGAAGTTTTGATCCGATCCGATAGAGAGATGATCGTTTTCGGAGAGATTAGATAACAGTTGATAAAGGAACATTGACAATCGCTGGATTGAAGCTCGAATCAAAGACGCGACGCAAGGCTATCACAATCGGAGAGATAAACCGAAGTCGAAAAATCTTTTGAGATATTTTCGAAAAATGTGACCAAGGCGAATAAACATGCCACGTTGGCTCTGCTGAGGGAATTCGAAGGCTGCTCGATCGGTAACAAAAACTGTAAACAGGTTTTCCGAGGCGACCGAAGAATCCTGAAGCCAAAGAAAAAAAAAGAAATAAAAAAAATGTGTGGAATAAATCTCGAGCGTTAAGAGTATTTTCGTGAATTTATTTACTTTAATACAAATTTTACATTCACACATTTTTGCAAGAGATTGTTTTATTTTATTTACCTTTTTTTTCGTTACTTTTATTATTCGCCGGTTACTGGTTATTATTCTCTTTTCTTTCGTTCCTCTTCACAGCTTTCGTCGTCTTTTGACCGAATTGCTAGTTACTTTTGTTCGCTCGTCTCACGAAATTCGCTCGACGATCAATTTTGCTTCAGTATTTTTTCTTTTTTTTTTTCCTTTTTTTATCATTCTTTTTTTTCCATACGCTCCTAACGTACAAGACAGTATCCTACTTAATATTTAATTTTTATTTAAATCCTTTTTATTTCACTCATTTCGCCTCGCGGCAAATTTTCGGATGCGGAAAATTCGTCGCGAAGGACGAAGGAAAAGTTGTCGCCTCGACAATCGACAGCGCCAAAGTCGTTCGCGAAAATACAAAATCGTCGGGCCCGAATTTTATCGTTTGCAATCGACTGACCAATACTGTCGTGGCTATCGTTTTGCAACAGTCCGCAAAGATTTCGCTTTCGAGCCGAAATTATTCGTGGACCGAAGAAAAGTGAAGGAAGGCAAAAGCAGTCGTCGGGCGAAAAAAAAAATCATTTCGTCACAAATTCGATTTATTTCACTATGTTCACGAAGAGTCACGAGAGAAAAATTTACAAAATCGTCATTCGGTTCATTTCCTTCTTTTTTTTTTATTAAATATAATTCGTGACGTTCGAAATGAAGGAAAAGAAAGAAAAAAAAAACACGTTAGCGCTAAATTAATTTCTTTTTCCGGAATCGTGCGAAGAGGGAAATCACAAATCCCTCGGAAATTCCCTCGGAATTATTTAGAGTAAAAATGATTTTTCCTTCATTTTCGGAAATTTTTCTCGAAAAAAATTAAAAACGCTGTTTTTATTCCGTGAAAAAACGAGATAAGGTTTTTTGTTATTTCTTTTTTTTTGCCATTTCCGTTTCGTCGCGATTCTCGCTAATTTCTCGCGGACGAGACAAATAACGCGTCTTTTATCAGGCGTAGAGTTGGTTTTTTTTGTTGTTGGTTTTATTTATATAAAATTAAAAGTAAAGTTATATGATATAAGAGGGAGTTGAAAAGGGGCGAAAGGCAGCTGGCCGCTGTCGTATTTTCTTGTTCTGCTGATGTTGCTGTTGTTGTTGGTTCATTTTGTTGTTGTTGTCATCGTCGGTGGTGCCGTCTTTCCAATTATCATTATATTTTATCAATTTTATCGGCTCACGCTCAATTCTCCTCCTCCTCCTCCTCGTCGTCCTGCTCGTCCTCGTCCTCGCCGGCGCTCTCCGGCTTCTCCTCCACCTTCTTCGGCCTTCCGCGACCGCGGCCGGGGACTGGCGCCGCCGCAGGTTTTTGTGCAGCCTTTGGACAATTATTTTCACGATTAATTATCAGCATTTTCAATTCTCGATTTTTTTGCGAGTTAAAATGTAACAATTTTTATATCAAAGAAAATTTAAGATTAATTGGATTTCTGAGGATTAAATTTGCGAGAAATTGGAAGATGAATATTGGAAAGTATTGGAAAATGTAATAATTTTTATATCAAAGAAAATTTAACATTAATTGGGTTTTTGAGGATTAAATTTGCGAGAAATTGGAAGATGAATATTGGAAAGTATTGGAAAATGTAATCATTTTTATATCAAAGAGAATTTAAGATTTTTTTCTGAGGATTCAATTTGCGAGAAATTGGAAGATAAATATTGGAAAGTATTGGAAAATGGAATCATTTTTATATCAAAGAAAATTTATTTCAGGATTAATTGGCTCTTTTTTTTTTTTTTTTTTTTTTTTTTTTTTTTTTTTTTTTTTTTTCCCTTTTTTTTGGAGGAATAAATTTGCAAGAAATTGGAAGATGGAATGGAATGAAATAATTTATACCTTCTTCTTGTGTGAACCCTTGGGCCTTCCTCGGCCTCGTTTAACGGGCGCTGGTGGTTCGTCCTCGTCGGACTTTGGGGTACGTGAGGCGCTGTTGTTTTTCTCTACAGGTTGTCTCCCTCGTTTCTTCGGCTCCTTCACCACCGCCGCCTCCTTCTCCTTCGCCGCCTTGTCCAGACTTTTGTCGGCGTTCTTCGCCGGGCGTCCGCGCTTCTTCTTCTGTTCCTCAACGACCGGTGAACCTTCGTCCGACATGTTTATTGCTTCTTTGTTGTTTTTAAATACTTTTCTCGATTCACTAAAAGAGAAACAAAAAAAAATCGCATTTATTACTCAGAACACTTCAACAAAACCAATCAAAAGTGGCGCCAAAATCAAATCACAATATTCTTTAAAAAAAAATGCCTTAAAAAAATTACGAATCCGAGACCAATAAAAACGCAGTATTTATATATAAAATGAGACCCAAATTGATCAAGAAAAAAAAATGGCGCCCAATTCTCGAAAATTCCGTGCGAAATATCGCCTAAAAAAATCAATAGGAAAAAAATGAAAAAAAAAAATTGATGAATTTTTTCGGGCGTTAAATTCTGTGCGAAAAAAATTCGGCATCGCCGGGCGTGAAAAAAGCCACGAAAAATAATGGCGCCACGGTCGTTTGTCGCTGCCTGCCATGTTCCGTTCCCACAATTTCGAGCGTCGGGACGCCGAACGTCGTCGCCTCGGCCCTCGACTTTGCGATTCCCATTTCCCCGTCCCTTTCCGCTTCGCCCCGCGCCGTCGAACCGCCGCTTGCTCGCTCGGCCGCCCTTCCCGCGCGCCAACGGACCGCGCGCTGCCTCCGCCGACCAATCAATTTATTCCGTTACGCCGGCCGACGAGTGAGGAGCAGGTGGAAGCGAGCGGGGAGAGGGGGAAGCAGAGAGAGGGAGAGAGAAAGAAGCATCGGGAGCGAGACAGAGAAACGGCTTTCCCTCGAAGCTCGGTCTTCCCGCCATTATGAGTGAGACAACGATACAACTCAACAAAAATAAATCCACGATCCCGCTTTAACCCTGCGACCCACGAAAAAACACCAAAAATTCCATCGATTTTTTTCCCACGAAAACTCATTATTTCCCATCGCTCCGACCGAAATCTAAAAATTAGAAAATTAAATTACGCCCAGTAACCATCGAAAAATTCGCGTTTCATTTTCACGGTGTCTTCCCGCCATTATGAGCAATAAACCTAGCAACAAAAATAAATACGCGAAAATTACATCGATTTTTTTCTCGCGAAAACTCATTTTTTCCCATCGCTCCGACCGAAATCTAAAAATTAGAAAATAAAATTACGCCCAGCAACCATCGAAAAATTCTCATTTCATTTTCATGGTGCCTTCCCGCCATTATGAGCAATAAACCTAGCAACAAAAATAAATTCGCAAAAATTCCATCGATTTTTTCCCCATGAAAACTCATTTTTTCCCATCGCTCTGACCGAAAACGAAAAATTAGAAAATGAAATAAGTAACCATCGAAAAATGCGTGTTTCAATTTTCCCGCGCAAATAAATAGGAATAAAATCGCGGAAAAAAAATCGGATAAAATTTCGCGATAATTTTGCGATTTTTTGGGTGGGTTTGTTGGACGAAATCGAGGCGGTTTGTTATTATTATCAAGCGCCGACGAAGCATTTCGACCGCCATTGCTAAAAAAAAAAAGGAGAGAGAGAGGACATTTTTTTTTAGTCGGCCAACGAAATATGGCTGAGAGAAATGATTGTCGAGGCGAGGCCCTCCGGGCAACAAAAATACGACGATCGCCGCGAAAACCCCGCCATTTTCAAAGTCAACTGACACGTTTGTGAGGCCGGCAGAGAGACTCGCGAAGCCGGTGACATTGGCGTCGCCGCCGCCAACGACAAATAAAACTACGACTTGTATCTCCGATCGGCGACGCGCAAAAAACCGAAATCCAATGCCTCAACAATCTCCCATCAAAATATCGTCGTCACGACGTAAAACAATCGAAAAATTCGTAACGCGTGGCGACCGAGAAAAAAAAACACAGTCGCCGCGTGCGACCGACGCCATCGACGCTGCAACGGAAAAACCGCCCAAAAAACCCAAACCCAATCTCCTGGACCCACAAAAAAAACACCTAATTAAAAAATAAATAGATCCTCACCAAAAAATTTAATTGGACCGAAAAAAAAAAAATTCTTAAAAAAATCCCAGGCTCGAAAAAAACCCCAAAAAATTCGTTTCTCCCGACGAATTAAATCGCATAACAAAATATTTCGATCCGAGCGTCACGGCGACGAATATTTTCGACGGCGACACCGCGGAGAGAGCGTCCCGACGCCATCGCGGCTCCGACGACGGAGCCGAGCGACGCACACACAACACACCGACGCCGCTTCCCGCACTCCTAACTCCCAAAAAAAAACCCCCCAAAAAAATCGAGACAATCCCTATCGGCTTATAATTTTTTTTCCACGATTTTTCGTCCTTTTCTCGCGAAAATCCGTCGATTTTCAGGGACAATTCCGGCGTTTCGTACTCACCGACGCGGCGGGGGGGTTGAGGGGGGAGGTCGGAATAGGGGGGGAGGGGCACTCGACGTGGTTGAGAAGCGGGCGGCTCGGCCCGCGCGATCTCGCCAGCGGCGTCGGACCGGTGACGCGTGCGCCGAGACGCGAGCCGAGAAAATACGAAGCGAAACAGAGACAGACTATACGAAGACAGAGACACAAAACCCCAACGACCAATCAGAGCGCACGGAGCGAGAGAGACGCACACACGGAGCCAGAGTCCCCCCCTCCCCCTCCTCCACCACAGAACCACGAATTTCGTATCTCTGCAAGTACCCCAACAACATTTCCACGAGGCGGATAGACCCTTAGCAAAAAATCCCACCAGCCAATCGAAAAAATAAAACAAATTCCATCAGCCCAGAATTGCCGCGCAGATATATCGGCGCGCGTTCCGAAAGCCTCTCATTTTTTTCCTCGGGCGGCTTCGCGATGCGCGGCACACGTCGCTCGTGTCGCTCGTCGTGCTTTATCGGCGGCACTCGCAGCAGAATTAATCTCCACTTTTTTTTTTCGGAGCCCCCCTCCTCCCCCCCCCCCCTCCTGCGCGCGCGCGCGCAGCGGCGGCGCGATGCCCGAATATATTCACCCGTTGGGATATTAACGATTTTGCGGAGTCGAGGTTTGCGGGAAAACGATGTTTGTGGCTGGTCACTCGCGACGCGTATTTATGAGCGGGAAAATGGGTGCATATATGTATATGTATATATTTGTGTATGTGTGTATCGTCTCTGTATGATGTGTATATATATGCGTGTGTACGGGGGTCGCGTTGTGGGAAGCGAGACTGTACTCACCTACGGTGCCTGTAACGCCAACGCCGCGGTCCTCACTCGGGGATCTCCTTCACTGATCTGTCCTGCGCCGCTGATGTGTGCGATGCGTCGCGGCGTGCGCGCGCTGTGTCCGGACAAAGGCGGCAGCCGCCGCTGCCGCCGGTTTAGCATCGCGCGCATGCGCGAGCCGCCGCCGCCGCTCTCGCAACCAATCGCGAGCGCCGACGCGGCCGCGGCGGCGCGAAGGGAGGCAGAGTGGGGGGCGGCGGTGGATTAGTTCGCCGAGTGGCCGCTGCGCGCGCGCGCAGCGCCACCGGTCTTCGTCGTTTGGGACTGTTACGATTTATTTTCGGTGCAGACAAAATGGGCCCCGCGGCTTTTGATGATGCGATAAAATGGGATTTTTTTTTTCGCGTTTTTGGCGCGGTTCGATGAAGCTGGTTTTAGTCAGGAGAGCGGCGCTACGGACGCTGCGGAGATAGGGCCGCCTGGGGGATCGCGAGAGACGCGACGCGAGGGAGCGACGGGATTGGTCGGGGCGTCAGCCAATGGGAGTGGCGATGAGGAGGATGGCGGGAAATTTGAAATATTTATTTTTGCTGAGGTGTTATTTTAGAGGCGATGTCGAAAGAGGAGTTGAAAAATTTGGGAAAAAATTGTATTCATCTGGGATGATAGTTTTATAGCTGATGAACACGGTGCGAAAATATTTTAATTGTCTGTTGGCTTTTTTGTCTTGCTTCCGACATTTATTTCTCCGGTTTCATTCGCTGATAAGCATCATCGCTTCTTCTTCTGAGCTCGTGAAGGGGACCAGTGGCTCTGTTGGAGATTCTGGGCCTTCTTGCGTTACTCTTTTCTGCTAAGTCGACGATTGTAGCCTTTCTTATCGCCTGTTTATCCAAGAATCCCCCCTCCTTCTCCTCTTCCGGACATCGTTTTATTTATCGCCGTTGCCTGATGCGTCAATTCGAGAATGGCCACTCCTACATCGTCGTGTCCTAGTTGCCGCGATTTTTGGCGGGAGAATAAAATACGGGAATGGTAGGTAACGGCCCTGGTGGATCCTTTGGCACCCGCAAATTTCGTCCCTGAAGGGCCAAACGTTGATTCCGGAATATCGACGATTTCGTGCGAATATCAATGGAAAATGATGCGATTTTATTAGTCGATTTAATTCTCGTCGATTTTAGACTATTTTGGGAAATAATACAAATGGTTTTCGTGTGGTTTATGGAAGAATTTAGGTAAGTGTTTAATGGGTACTCGCAATTACTTCCGGTCAAAATGTCTTCCTTCCCCCACTCCGCCGGTTCATTGGCGCGCCGAGTTCCCGCCGAAAAATCGGCCGCACGATCGATCCGGCGGTACGCAGCGGTGCAAGACTGCAAGGAAATGTGCTACAACGGCCGGATTGCCAAAAGGGCCACATGCGTAGGTCAACGACGGTTTCGCTGTACTTAATTACGAGCGAAACGTACGTTGATCTCACAGATTTCTGTGCAATTAAATCCTCCATCCATGAATTTTTATCATTTTTCCCTTGCCGTTTTTTTGGCGAAAAAAAAATTTTCGATTTAACGAAGTTTTAAAAGCCTATCCGATGGGAAATTTTCCGCTGATTCCAAAAATGATCGGTTTTTGCCCGAGAAATAAAAATTTCGAGGAGAAAAACGCGAAAAACGATTTTTCACTTTTTTCGAATTTTGGCACTTTACTAAAATCGGTGTCATTTTTGTTCGGATCAAGATAATCGGGATTTTCTTTTTGCATTCGAAAGAAAACTCTTCAACGAAGAGAATGCTGGAAGGCGGAATGCGATATCTGCGATATCTCGATTTTTTGCAGATTTTTAAAGTTGACCCTCAAAAATCGCAAATTTTTAGAAGGGGTACCCCTTGCGTTTTTGGCGAAAAAAAGACGAAATTTTTTTTTTCGATTTAACGAAGTTTTAAAACCCTATTCGATGGGAAATTTTCCGCTGATTCCGAAAATCCCGGGTATTTGCCCGAAAAATAAAAAATTTTAGGAGAAAAATGCGAAAAACGTTTTTTTTTAATTTTATTTTTTTATTGTATCGTCGATTGCGCGTGCGCCGGATCGACGATGGCGACGGCAGCGTTGGAAACGCGCCCTGAGACGTCTCAAAACACACATAACCTCAACAAATATTGACGCTAACCCGGCGTTGCCTGTCCACAACTCGATAATAATTCAGTTCCAGCAAACGAAAGTCGCGTCGACGAATTCGATCGCTTATAAGGTAAGTAAAAAACCCCGAAAAGAACGTCCCAAAAATGTCTCCTCGATCGATTTACGTAGATAAAAATCGTCGAAAAGAAAAACGTATCTCGAACGCTTTGAAACATTCTGAGCCCTTCGCCCGTTTTTCCTTGCCCCTTAAGGGTCTTTGAGGTTTCATTTTTCGCACATTTTATCTCGAATCATTTATTTATCGATTTATTGTCACTGAGCCACGAAAATTAATCACCAGCTGCCATTAATTACGTCCGAAAAGCAGCGATATCGAAAAAACGAGAATCCTAACCTCAAAATCTATTTGTTTTCTCGATCCGCAAGACACGATGGATATTCGACCGAACAACACGATTTACATAAACAATCTCAATGAGAAGATCAAGAAGGAGGAGCTGAAGAAATCGCTGTACGCGATATTCTCGCAGTTTGGTCAGATTCTGGATATCGTGGCGCTGAAAACCCTGAAAATGCGGGGCCAGGCGTTCGTCATATTCAAGGAAATCGCCAGCGGCACCAACGCTCTGAGATCGATGCAGGGATTTCCGTTTTACGACAAACCAATGGTAAGATTTAAAAAAAAAAAAAAAAAAAAAATCAATAAACATATCAATTTAAAATTTGGAAATTTGAATAAAAAACGTCGCAAATGGCTGAATCGTAATATTTGCAGAGGATACAATATTCGAAAACAGACAGCGACGTCATCGCCAAGATGAAGGGAACTTTTGCTGAGAGACCCAAGAAACCGAAGCGAGTGCCGGCGCCGCAGGAGGAGGAGGCGAAACGTGCGAAGAAACGTGCCAAGGAACAGGCGAAGCACTCGCAGACAGTTGGTTATCATCCGACTGGAGCTGCGCCGCATCCAGGAATAATAAATACCGCAGTGCCGGAGCAGCCGCCCAACCAGATTTTGTTCCTCACGAATCTGCCGGACGAGACGAGCGAGATGATGCTTTCCATGTTGTTCAACCAGTTCCCAGGTTTTAAGGAGGTTCGACTTGTCCCCAATCGTCACGACATCGCTTTCGTCGAATTCGAGAACGAGGTTCAGTCCGGCGCCGCAAAGGACGCCCTCCAAGGCTTCAAAATCACTCCGTCGCACGCGATGAAAATTTCCTTCGCCAAAAAGTAGTTTATTTTTATTCGCGAACGGAAAAGAGACTTCTGCGATTTTCTTCGAATTTTACTTTAATCCTTTTCACTAAAATTGAGTCGAAACGAAGGACGTTTTTTTCTTGTAAATAAGCGAAACGCGCGACGAGAATCTTCTCAGGAATTCGTTAAAGTACTTCGAAATGTACTTTCCCACATTTCTCGTTTTCGAACTTTCGAACTTTCGCTCCGAAACTGATTGTCGTGACTGAATGAGTGATCTTGTAAATCGTTTGTAATAAACTTATTTGCAAAGGACCATTGCACTGCTATCGATTCGCCGATAATTATCGACTGGTTCTTCGATAATTATTAGACGTAAGATAAAGACATTTTTTTATATACAAGTCTGGTGATTTTATTATTACAAAATAATCATCGTGCTATCTTTCTTCAATCAGAGTCCTGGATTTTTGGCCTATTTCGTTTCTCATCACAACATATCGAAATCGTCTCTCTGAAATTAAAAAAAATTGGTTACAATTTTTTTATTTATTTTTTTCAATCTTGGGTATTTCTATCCCAAATTAAATTACCGTGTCATTGTACTCCAAAACGTGTTTCTTGATTGCAGAGGTGTCCGTCCACGTTACAAAGTCCTCCAAATTGCTGGCAAAAAAAAAAAGCGTTAGATGGATTTTTTAACATATTTTTATTTTATGATTCTTGAGGCTCACCGAGTGACGAGGAAAGCCGGATCCTTCACAACTTCCGTGCCGACCCTGACGTGTCCCTGCTCGATGAGCTGCGTCGCCATTTTAATGCCCTGGCTCATTTTGTTTCGCACCATCACAACCGGCAGTCGTCTTCTGCAGAACGAACTGGCGGTGACCTTCTGGCAGTTAGCGAGATCCCATTTCGTCGGTATCAGTCCCATCATATATAACTTTTCCAGGAGCATAGCGCTCCGCTCAATTCTGAACGGATGTTCTGCGTCCAGTTCTTTGATTTTCAAGCCAAGGTCGCGAATTTCGCGCGATAATCTATTATACCTACGGAGTCCAAAAAAAAAATGGATTCATCTATGAAGTCATTTTTTTCCAAATTTTTTCTTATTATCGAAAAATATATATTATCGACTCACATCGTGTAATCCTCGCGTCTGCGTATTCGATACTTTTTCATAATCTTCACTTCATGCAAATTATTGTCTGCCTGCCACGAAATAAAATCCACCTTCTTCAGCAGTTTCTGCTCATGATACTTCAACTTTCGCACCATTTTTGTGTCTTTCTTTTGTTTTCAATCTAAATCAAAATATATATATCGGCGAAATTCAGCCTCGTCGATGTTTTGTTGACGGGAAACCGTTTGTATGTGTGTTTACGAGGTTATGTCCCCCAGGGCCGAGCGTGCAGAAACATAACCTCAATCTTCCTCCACCAATCACGACGCAGAAGTCGTCACGTGATCCGACCGATCACGTGATTGGCCGACGTCGTTGCCCCGCAACCAATAAAAAACGCTGCGCGGAGGCCACGTGACCGGGAATCCCCGCCGCCCAATGGAAGCCCAGCGATCCGGTCACGTGACCCGGCGGTGTCACTTGAATGCAAATTATTACAATTGACGAATTCCGGTGAGCGGCGGGAATGTCGCCGTCGTCTACTACGTAGTAAAAACGGCAGCGCCGCCGCTCGTTGAATCAAATCAATCGAGTCAATCGGAGCGAGTCGCGCGCGCATGTTCTAAATATAAACCTCGGATAAAACTCCCGAGGTATTTCGTAACGCTCGCCCGTCCCGTGATTCGGCGTGGCTCATTTTTTTCTCCTCGCCGCCGCCGTCGGATATAACAAAAGTCTCGCACGGCGCCCGCTTCGCTTTATTTCCACGCGCGCATCGAGCGCGTGTAACATTCTCGGAGGCTGCGTCGATGACTCGTCACGAAAAGTATGAAAAAAGGCCGGAAATGAGAGGAATGAAAGTCTTTAGAGAGGCGAAACAGCTGAGAGCCGTTCTCACAGTGGAAAAAAAAAAAATTGGTAAACGGCTCAATAATTATTTATAAATGTACTTAGCGCCGACGAATTATTATATTTTTAATTGTAAGCAAACCGCAAGAGGATAAATAAAAAAAAATAAATACAGAAAAAAAAACATTGCCGAGGAAGAGAAACATTAGGAAAAACGAGAAGACACACAAGAGTAGATGAGTAACGCGATCTATCGCGCGCGGGGGGTCGGAAGGTAATCGGATATCGCGATTTCTCGAGAGCTCGTCGACAACGAGAGCGAGGAAAACGAGGAGAGAGACACGACGACGGTGGATACAACGTATATAGCAATCGAATACTTTTTTTTTTCTTTTTCGTCTATATTCCAGCCTTGTCTTCGTCGTCGTCTTTTACTCGTCTCTCTTTCTCTCTCTCTCGCACTCCGCAAAAACGTCTTGGGCTCTTTCCGGCTATGCAGGATGTTCGCGCAGCCCGCGAGAGCGTATTTTGCGGGCGGCTCGCCGGGGCCCCCGGATCTTTAAAAAGATCTCAATATTTTCATCACAAATTATTCCAACATTCCAACAAATTAAATAATTTAATTCTACTCAATAAAAAAAAATCACATCTTTTGGCTGAAAAAGATGGCCAATGGAAAAGAAATTAAATCTGATGACCAACCTCTACATCCACATGACACATATATGTATAATTCGTATATACAAATTATTCCAACAAATTAAATTATTTAATTCTATAAAAAAAAAAATCACAAAAAAAATCATTTCCAAAATCTTTTTCTTTATGGAAAAGAAATTAAATCTGACGATCAACCTCTACATACACACAACACATATACATATCTAATTCGAATACACAAATTATTCCAACAAATGAAATTGTTTAATAATGTGGTAAGAAATTTCAGGTCAGACGAAAGTGGCTGAGTTGACGATATATGTCTCGTGTGTAGATATACATATGTATGTGGCAGCTGTCACATGTATATGGTATGATTGTACATGTATACATATGTACGATTATGTACGTCATGTACACTGTACATACGGATTTATGTTTACGCCTCTGCTTGGCTCAGCTTCGTTGCCGCCGCTGCTGCTATGCTGCCTATGTATGTCTCTCTCTCTCTCTCTCTCTCTCTCTCTCTCTCTCTCTCTCGCTCACTCTCCCCTCTCCCTCTCTCGCTCTTTCTTCGCTGTGTCCTGTGCGTAGTGGGTATAAAAGCGTATATGGCGCCATGGCAACAAGAGCCGAGTTGAGGCTCGTTGCCTTGCCAGTTGCAAGGGCAGGTTCCGAAGGTGCAGACTCGACGAACGAATGCTAGTCACTCCCTCTCTCTCCTCTCCCTCCCTCTCTCTCACTCTGTATATATTTACGAGTCATATATATACATGTCATATATATGTTTAGTCGTCAGCTGATTTTAATTTCTCTTCCATTGCTAAAAATATTACCTCTTTTAAATAAAATAATTATTATTGTTATACATAAAAAAAAGTCATATATTTTTGTACATTGTGACGCGAAATTCCGTAGACGAGATTTATACTATGTACATTGTATATAGGCTGTCGTCAGCTGATTTTTATGTCTCTTCCATTGCTAAAAATATTACCTCCTTTAAATTAAATAAAATAATTATTGTTATACATAAAAAAAAGTCATATATTTTTGTACATTGTGACGCGAAATTCCGTAGACGAGATTTATACTATGTATATTGTATATAGGCTGCGTGAGTCAACCGACAGCAATTCGCCGATAAGTATATATATATGTGTATAGGTATATACATATATATTTATACTAAGTACAGGGCGCGAGTACTGTTTTCGGTGAAGGTGACCGAGTCAGCGTACTCGTTGGGTATTCCTGGCGCAGGATCCCCGACAGCGATTGTAGTAAACCGGTCATCCGTCACCGAAAACCCGGCCCCGCGTTTCTCGTGCGTTTATATACCTATAGATAGCGGTGCGCCACACGCGCACAAACGGACAGACACTGTAGTACCTGCGCGCAGTAAGGCGAAGTCTGGGTGGCGGCGGTGACCGGAGTAGGGATGAGGTGACAAAGGGGCCGAGGGGGAGGAGGGGGGGGGGGGGGGGGGGGGAAGCGGCGGGTGCAGCACGAAGTACAGGCGGCGAACTTCAGCGCCGGCGAAGCGCGAAGGAGTTGGAGGGGAGGGGAGGAGGGGGGCAGCCGCACCCCTCACGCCCATCGCGACGTCACCTCGGGATGACCGACAGGACGATGCCGGCTTTTCGCGTCACCTTTGCGAGAAATGCAGACTCAGTCGGTAATGAAACCTGTAATACAATCTTTTGAAGGGATCGGAGGGGGAGGGGGGGGGGTCGTATCCCTTCTTGCGATTGGCTCACGATCAAGAAAACGCTCGGTCGGTAAGAAAAACTGTAATACAATCTTTCGAAGGGCTGGGAGGGGGGGGGGGGGGGGGGTTCATATCCCTCCTTGCGATTGGTTCACGATCAGGAACAAACTCGGTCGGTAAGAAAAACTGTAATACAATATTTTCAAGGGTTTGGGAGGGGGAGGGGCGGGGGTCGTCTCCCTGTCATTACCGACCGAGTGTCATTACCGACCGAGCAAACGTCACCCATTTTATCGAATTCAAAGCATCAAAAGACCCTTCGCAATTACTCTCTAATATCCCACTCTCGAGCCTTTTCGTTAACCGCGTTCACCCAACCCATCAATTCGCATCCAAATTCCCTTCGCCCGAAAAATCGCAAAAAAAAAACATCTTTGAAAAACCCGCTAAGTATCCGGAATAAAAAAAGCTTCCCCCACTCCTCCACCGGCGCCTCGCGTGCGCCGCTCTTCCCCCACTCCTCGCCGCCGCAGCCACTGGCGGTGCGACCCGAGTGCGCCCGAGTGTCGCCGAAGGAAGCCGACGGTGGCCGAGGCTCGGCGCTGCAGACGAATTCGCCAGCCAGTAGGCAGTCCGGTGCAAGAGCCGCCGCCGCCGCCGCCGCCGCCGCAGTGGCCAATCGCGTTGCGCATATCGTCCGCCAGGTAGCGCCCCAGTCTCTTCGTTTCTCGGCAGCGAAAACCTCTGCTGTCTCCTCTCTCTCTTTCTCTCTCTCTCTCTCACTCACTCACTAACACTCTCACAGCTCTCACGCACACAGAAGACACACCGTCCGTGCGTGTCCGGCGCAGCAGCGGAGCAGCGCCGAGAGTGGGGCCCCCCGAAAGCCCAAAGCCCAGAGAGGCCAACAGCAGAGGCACCGAGCAGTCGGAGTTTAGTTGTATAAACGCGCGGACGGACGGTATAAAACAACAACACGAAAAAATCCGCCGAGAGAAACGGGCGCCGCGCGAGACGAACACACAAAAACGGAGTCAACGACGCAAACTAAGAGAGAGAGAGAAGGACACAAGATAGGATAATAATAATAAAAAAAAAATCCCTGAGAAAAAAACCAAAATGGTGATTCGCGTGTAGTGTGCGTCCGTTCGTCGTGTGAGTGACTCTGTGTCTGTGTCCTCTGTGCCTCGGTGTCTCCCCTCTCTCTCTCTCCACTCTTTCTCTCTCTCTCTCTCTTTCTCTCTCTGTGTGTGTGAGTGCCGAGTGTGTCTGTGTGATGATGTGTGTGATGTGAGCCGCGACTCGTATATATCGCGACGACCACGAAGACGACGACTTAATAATTATTGGGCCGAGGAAATAAATGTGTGATATATATAGTTAGAGAGGAAGAGAGAAGAGGCAGAAGAGGAGGAAAAAAAAAAGAAGAAGAACGAGGCTGCTGCCGCCGAGGAACGAGTCGCACGATGTGAGTAGAGAGAGAGAGAGAGAGACAGGAGAGGAGACCTTAAGCGAGTCGCAGCAACGACCGACGACTCTTAAGGATTTTTGTGACTTTGTAAGTTTCTTTTTTTCCTTCACTGCTGCTGCTGCTGCTGCTGCTTCTTCTTCTTCGTCTTCTTTCAATCACTTCATTCCTTCCTTCTCACCTCTCGTCTCTGTCTTCCCCCTCCACTCGCCCCCCGATACTCCCACCCGATTCGCCTCCCACTCCGCAGGCTCCTCCCCCACCACTCGCCGTCCGACTTCCCCCACTCCTTTTCCCCGCTGTGTGAGTTCTGCGCAGCTGTGTTGGTGAGCTTCTGCGCATGTGTCTGTGTTTCGCGGACGTCGCAGAAATTATCGTCGAATTCCCTGGTGTCTCTCTCTCGTTTTCTGTATTTCTCTCTCATGCGAGAACCGTTTTGTCTGCAGGTCGGTCGAATCTCCCGGCTCATTTTTGAATCCTTTTTTTGGACTGATATTTCCGTAATCTGTCGGTGGGTCTCGATAAAAGCCGAACTGGCGCGAGAGACGAGACGAGACGAGACGAGACGAGACGAGACGAGAGACAGAAGTCGACTGACAAGCGATTTACACGAATATATAGGACATTATTAAGTTTTGGACACTGCAAATGTAATATATATGACACGATTACGATTTGGTCACTGCGAATGTAATATATATGACACGATTACGATTTGGATACTGCGAATGTAATATATATGACACGATTACGATTTGGACACTGCGAATGTAATATATATGCCACGATTACAATTTGGACACTGCCTATGTAAAAAAATATATAGGACGTGATTATAAAGACTGCGAATTTGAAAGACGCGAATATCGAAAACACGAATGTTAGACACGAATATATAGGACATATAGACGCTGCGAATGTAAAAGTACATCACGAATGTAGAGTCGGTTACACGAATGCAGAAGACTCGATTACACGGATACTGATGAAGAGGGACAACACAGACAAACGGAGCATGTGGCAGTTCGCTCGTCGGTGATTCGCGGCGAGGCCGAGATACACTCGATAAGCGAGAGCGAGAGAGACGGCATTAAGGGGTGGGGGGAAGAGGGGAAGGGAGGGGAGTAGGTGAGACGTCTGTGTGGGTTTCTGCGCGGCTGAAGCAATGTTAACGTTAATGTTAAGTACGCCGCTCTGCGGTTCGACGCACAGACCGATCGACGATGCGGCTGTCCGTCCAAACGCACCGACGACTCTCTCGATCTCGTTTTTTTCGCTCATCGACGATTTAAAGTGGATTTTTTAACGTAGAGCGATTTTCACGGTGATTGTGGAGAAACGATTTTTTAACGTGAGTGGATTTTTTTCGCCGTGGATTTATTTTTTTTATTTGGTGGAGTTTTGTGGAAACGTATTTGTGAAGTGAATTTGTGAGGATTGAGAATTTTAGGTAGGAACATCGTTTTATGTGAGTTTGATTGGGTGGAGCGATGTTTGAGCGGATTTTGTTGGTTAGTTTGTGGAATTTTTAGGTTATGTGCGTTGCAGTGACAGTTTTCACTCGCGTTTCGCGATCAGTGAGACTAGTTTCGCTTCGAATCATTCGGTTTAGTTTCCGAAATGTGATTTATTGGGTTGTCGATCTTCGATTCGTCGCATTTGTCGTGGATTGTTATCATTATTCGGATTTTCGGGTCGGAGTCTCCGAACTGTCAGACTGACTTCAGAGTTCGTTCAATTCGTAATTAGTGAATTTTATTTTCAGTTCTTAATTTAATTTCGTTGCGAGGCACAAATTAATTTAATTCAATAAAAAAAAAAAAAAAAAAAAATGGAAAAATTGAAACACTGACGGGACGGAATTTTCTGACGCGACACGCGACAAGAAAAAAATCCGAGTCAGTCGTCGGTGCTTCGACGAGTGTTTGAGTGTCTCGTGTCTCGTGTCTCATGTCTCGTGTGTCGAAGACGCCGCGTATCGCGGTCGCGAGAGACGCGAGACCGCATACGACGAGCCCAGTGATATACACGTTGCGTCGTCGTCTCTCGTCGCCGACTACCGTCCGCCTCGTGTCGCGTTCGCCGACGTATCGAGAGACACACGCATTTTCCCCGAGTCCCCGAGTCTCGTTTACCCGCCTACGCTTATATTTCATATTCGATTGCGTCCTGGATATCGAGATTCATGACCTTCCCGAATTTTTTTGTCGTCTGCCTGAATTAAAGATTTTTTCCGGAAATTCGATTTATTGAATTTATAAGTTTTCTTGAAATTTCAATGCATTTTTATTACAATTTTCGGAAATTCTGTTTATTGAATTTATAATTTTTCTTGAATTTTCAATGCATTTTAATTGCATTTTTGTTACAATTTTCGGAAATTCTATTTATTATTTCGGAAATTCAATTTTCGGAAATTCTATTTATTGAATTTATAATTTTTCTTGTATTTTGATTTTTATTGAAATTATAATTTTTCTTGAACTTTCAATGCATTTTAATTGCATTTTTATTACAATTTTCGGAAAATCTATTGAATTTATGATTTTTCTTGAATTTTTAATTTATTGAAATTATAATTTTTCTTGAACTTTGAATGCATTTTAATTGCATTTTTATTACATTTTTTTTTTCGCTTTTCAACTATTTCATTCATTGTTTTTTTTTCTGAGCTGTTTCGACGCAGATTGGAGTCGCGTGCACGTTGCTCATTTACCGTTTGCTCATTTGCGTATCGCGTACAACTATTCGTTATTGAAGAGCGAGACCGGCAATCGCCGCGTTCCATAAATAGAATTTCCGTAATAACGTCCTTCATTATCTGGCGCTATTTTCCTCCCCGCTGGAAAAAAAAAATCCACCTCTCTCTCTGTGTCTCTCTTTATCTCTTTCATTCTCGCTCCGTTCGTGCGTGCGGCTGCACTCAGCCTGCGAGTTCGCTCGAGGGCGAAGGAGGCGCCGATTCCGCGCGTGAAAGTGACGACTCGTCCGGACTCGCCCGGACACGTCCGAACTTCGTCGGACTTGTCTGGACAATTCGGTGCTTTGTCCTTTCCACAGAAAAAAATTCCAAACCCAAAACCAGCAAATAAAAAAATTCTCCGAATTCGCAGAAGCATCCGATTTTTTTTTCGCGAATTGGTCCTTTCAGCAGAAAAAAAATTCTAATCCCAAACCCAGCAAATAAAAAAATTCTCCGAATTCGCAGAATCATCCGATTTTTTTTCGCGGATTTGTCAAAATAAAAAAAAAAAAATATATCTGAGAACAGAAACATCCAAATATATTTTTTCACATTACCCGTTATCATTATCATTATCAATAATTAGGATTACGACGAAAATGGACTTTGTCCTTTCCGCGGAAAATAATTTTAGTCCCAAATCCGTCAAATAAAAAAATTGTCTGAGAACAGTAACATCCGAATATATTTTTTTATATTATCCGTTATCATTATCATTATCAATAATTAGGATGACGACGAAGATGGACTTTGTCTTTTCCGCGGAAAATCATTTTAATCCTAAATCCAGCAAATAACGAAAATCTCTGAGAACAGTAACATCCGAATATATTTTTTATATTATCCGTTATCATTATCATTATCAATAATTAGGATGACGACGAAGATGGACGAAAATTGTCGCTCGACGCGAGAGAATCTTGAGTGGGCGGTCGAAACCAGCTTCGACCTCGTCGCACGCGACATCTTGACCCCCGAGGGGGGGTTAAGGGGATAAGGGGGTAAGGGGGGCGACGTATCTCGGGATGTGGGCTAATCGCGGGTAATCGGGGGCGCAGATCGGGCGGGAAACTCGGCTTCTGCGTCTCGGAAAGAGACGTATCTTGACTACGATATTCACGCGCGGAAATTCCGTCGTTCGTCGTCAATGTTATTCGTCGTCGGGGGAAAAACGAGAAAAGTACCGCACGTGTCGGACGATATCGCGAGGAGAGGGGGGAGGAAAACACACAACCGGCTGAACATTATGTAAACATTGCGAGACATTGAATTGACACTGAAAAAAAAATAGAATTATTTTTAGTCCCAATTAAAATATTTTTTTTCTCAATTAAAATAATCTAATAAAATTATCATTCAAAACGTAACGAAAATAAAAAATAGAAAATGATTGTATGTCACCTCTGCTTTTGTGATCCACTTGTGAATATTGTGATCCGTTGAATAGACACTGGAAAATAAAATAAAAAATACTATTTTCAGTCCCAATTAAAATAAATGTTTTTTCTCAATAAAAATAATCAATCTAATAAAATCATTCAAAACGTAAAAAAAAAAAATAAAAAATGATTGTAGGTCACCTCTGCTTTTGTGATCCACTTGCGAATATTGCGAGCCGTTGAATTGACTCTGAAAAATAAAATAAAAAATAAAATTATTTTCAGTCCCAATGAAAATAAATTTTTTTCTCAATAAAAAATATTAATTCAATCAAATTATCATTCAAAACGTAAAAAAAATGATTGTGGGTCACCTCTGCTTTTGTGATCCACTTAATTTCGCTCGTCCGCGTTTAAGAGCGCAATCGGTGCGCGAACAATAGATAAGGGAACCGGAGGAGAGGGGAGGGGAGGGGGCGAAGAGCGAAATAATCGAGTTTGATTCTAAGGACGTGGGCGACACGCGTGTATCGGAAATTCAGCGGGTTTATCGTACGTGTCCAGTTGGCCGGTAATCGGTTGGTTACCGCGCGTTAACAGAGGAATATAGCTGTCCGTCGGTCCGTCCGTCACGGATTACGCGTGGGTGGGGAGGGGGAAAGGGGGTCGGGCGGGGGGAGGTCGGAGTGGGGGGCACACGCAGTACGTGCGTCGTACTCGACAGTGCCGCCGCGTAATGTCGCGACAGGGGCGCGAATATGTCGCGTCTGGTCGCCGTCGCCGCCGCTGCGCACTCGACGCGCCTCGACCGACGACGTCGAGACGCCTGGAGTCGCGTCACGAGTGTCGCTCTCCTCCAACGTGACTCCTTTTTTTTTATCTTCAATTTAATTTACCTTAATTGCGTTTGCGTAAAATTACCGGTCACGAATATCCAGTTTCCGTACCTCTTTCCGTAACTTACCGGTAACTTTACCCGTCATTTTACCAAATTTTTTTTTTAGGTGTTTGATTTGCAGCTCTATAAAGTTAGCCATACAACTTTAAGGAAAAAAAAAAAAAGAAAAAAAAATACTAATCGATTGGTGGACGTTTGGTGATGATTGGTAGCTTTGATTTGATTGGAGCTTTGATTTGCGCTTAAACAGCTTCGTGGTCATATTACCACTGCGTAATATTACCGGTTACGAAGTCTCATTTCCGTCGCCGGTCATTTTACCGAAATGGATTATTTTTGTGAATGGACTTTTATTTCCGGTAGACAATGTTCAATTGCGCTTAAATGCATTTGCGGTCATATGACCGATTGGTTAAAAATGACCGCCGGGATGACGTGCGTCATGTGTCGGCCCTTCAGACAGCTTCGTGCGTGGGCCGCGTATCCGATACTCGGGTATCTCACTGCTCCCGCCGCACTTTCCGTGACTAACCTGACCCAACCTGACCCGACCCAACCTAACGGTAACCATCGTCGCCGTCTGGCGAACTATAAAACTCCGTCGCTCTCGATTTCTCTCTCGTTCGCTCGGCTCTACTCGACCCTCCCCCCTCTCTCCTTTCCCTTTTCTCGCGACGCGCGGATCCGGCCGACCCGGCGCGACACCTACGCCGATTACTCATCCGCCCGGACTGCGCCCGGACTGCTACTTCGCCTCGTCGCGTTTCCTCGAAGGAGCCTCGAGTCGCTCCTCGGTTCTCTCGAATAGCCGATAAAAATCCCTTTCCCGCGACTCTCCCCGCATCTGTCATGCCGATCGGATGTATCGGATAAATTCCGGCGCGGCAATGATTAACCCGGAGTTAGTCACCACTTCGTCGGTTAATATCGGAGTTATACTGAGAATATTGGTCATTCGATTATTAAAAAAAATATTTTATCTCTGAGGCGACTCATTGCATTTTTTTTCGAATGCTGTAGATTATCGAATTATTCGGGGATGCAATTAATTCGAATTTTTAATTTTTCAATTTATTATTATTATTGTTATTATTATTATTATTTACGGATTTCTCCTTCACATATTTAATTACACTTCGAAAACACGAGAATAATTCTTAACCATTAATAAAAACATATACATACAACTTTTTTCTTTCAAAATCAATCATCAATTTATTAATAATAATGCGAATCAATAATGAAAACAATTAACCCCCTCCCCTTAAAAAAAATAATGTTCAAAATTTGCGACCAACGATCCCAAACCCAATTGTCTCCTCCCCTCTCTTCAGGAATTTTCGCACAGCCCTGATTTCCAGTCCCCAGGGAGCCGGTGGAGGGGAGAGGGGTCGAGGGGGGGAGGTCGGCACAAAGGGTCAGGCGCATAATTTTCGCAGGAAAATTCGCATTTGCGAAAAGTACATTTCCCTGGGGCTCATTGTATGCGACGAGCTCCTCGCTTGGAGAGGGGTTCAATAAAAGTGTCGTGAAAGGCCAGCTTCGTCTCTTCCCCCTTCCCCCCCTCGTTTTTATTCTCCTTTCAGGCCGACCGCTCTCTGCCCTCCGCCGGTCACCTTTCTCGGCTTCCGCGTATTTCACGGACACTTGACGACGCTGCTCTGCAGTCGCCTGTGTCATAAAATTTTCGAGCACGCACGAACGTTGCGAGGAGATCGACAACCCTCGACCGAGACGAGGACGAAGCGCGTCAAAGGCGAAGGGGATTCCCCCCCTGGTCCCCTCTATGCCCCTCTTTGCTCCTTAATATATATAGTGCAGGCCGTGTCTTGACCTTACCGAACTGACTCGAGCCGAACACCGAACACCTGTCGTCTACCTTCGATACCTTCGATACCTTCGATACCTTCGATTATGATCGCCGCTTCGCTCGGCCCTCAATTTTTCCTACAGACTTCGCGTCGGCGACACTTTTCGGCTACTTTTCGGGGCCCGCCCGACGTTCCCTCGAGGCGGCGACGTTTACACAGTGCCTACGTGATCGGCACCACGTGCCACCGATGCTCGGAGAGAGAGAGAGAGAGAGAGAGAAAATATGAGGCTAGATGAGAGACGGCATTTTTTTTTGCATTTTTTTGTAGAGGTGATGAATGGATTAAATAGCTTGAAAAATATTCGCAGATTTTTTTGTTGCCAATTTACACTGTCGATTTTTATTTTAGGAAGGATTTTTGTTGGTTAGACGAGAGCTGGAAATAAAAAAAAAATTGTTAGAATTTGAAAACGATTGAATCGCTATATTTGTGGATTTTTTAATTTGCGAGTTAATATTGTAAATTTTTTTTTATGGGAAATATAAGGAAATTTAGATTGGTTAGACGAGAGCTGACATTTTTATGGATTATTTAATTTTTTTAATTTTTTTAAAGAATTTGGAAACGATTGAATGGCTTGAAAATTATTCGCAGATTTTTTAATTGCCAATTAAAATTGTTGGTAGAAAATGGAAGGAAATTATTTTGCAGAGAATGAGAGGAATGTTGAGGCAGCGGAGTCGAGGAATCCCGTCAATCTGGCGCTCTAAGTCTTCTGTTTAATCCCTTTAAGTCTCCCACTTGAATTTGTTAATCCCGACTGTTGTTGTGTATCCCTCTGCGATCATCCACTTTTTTTTCGATGAGAGGGCGACGAGTGAACGATCCGAGCAGTACGAATGATTCATATTATTTTTTCGTGCGGTTAATGAGACTTATTATTTTTTTGCAGACTGTTCGAGTGAGCGACGATGAACGGCGCCAGCGAATCCCAACGTCACGAGTCACGGAAGGGGGAGAACTGTAATCTGGCCACGTCGCATTATTTCTAACGGACTCGTCGGGTCTCCGACCGACCGAAACCACTTCCTTCGGGTCGAAGAAGAAGAGGAAGTAAGAATTGGGAAAAGGGAAAAAAAAAACGCTGGGAATTTTTGGGGGAAAAGGAAGAGGTGAGAGGCTGATAATTTTTTTGCTTTTTTCCGAACCTAAATATCGTCACAATAAGTTGTAGAATTAATATTAAAATTTTGAAGATTTAGAATGATCTGAAAATAATTATAAAAATTCGCCTAATTCGATTGATTTTTTGTGCATTTTTCCGGAACTAAATATCGTCACATTTTTTTTTACATATTTTTAATATTAAAATGTGGACGATTAACGACCTGAAAATAATTATTGATGGAAATAATTCGCCTAATTCGACTGATTTTATTTGCAGAAATTCGTGGGCGAATCCAGAGGACCAAATTGGAGAAAGTACCAAGACAAAAGGACACATGAAGCAAAAATGTTGAGCTGAGAGCGAAAAGAAATCCCCGAAGAAGGACTCAAGACGCAGGAGCCGAGAAATTGTAAAATAAAAAAAAATAGCCGAATGTCGGGCGCGCGATTCTCATGGATTTTGGGTACAGAGAGGAAAGCACCTGGGCAGCCCCGTATCGCGGAAGAGACAATAAATTTCGCCGTGTCTGCTGGGCCCCACGACGAGGACGCGTTTTGTCCTGAATTAATGAATTTCATGTCGCGTGGCTGAACGACATTTTTTTTTTTTTTTTCGTCCTAAAGAGAGAAAAGACAAAATATAAGTTCCTGGCTAAGTCCTAAAATTGATTCTGGTGGAAGAAAATAAGGCGCGAATTTTCTCAATTTTGTCGAGCAAAATTGACGAAAGTTTTCGGGTGTAAAAAATTGGTTTTTGACGGGAAAATAGAGGAGAGGGAAGGGAAATAAATAAAAAAAAGTGGGCAGAAAGAGAGACGAGAGCAGCGAGAAAACAAAAATCTCGCGTCGGCAGCCGGGGACGCGTGTGAAATGCCGAGATGCTGCAATGACAATAACAAAGCAGTGAGTCCGAGCGGCGTGAGAACGAAGCACGACAACGACGACGTTATCACGCTGAGCCCGAGCAATCGTCCGTTGACTATCGGCGGCAGCGGCAATCACAACGACTTCGACGACGACAATCATCAGCGCCAGAATCACAATCATCAGCTGCATCAGCTGCAGAATCGGGAGACGGTTGTGGTCGAGAAGTCGCACCGGAGGCTTCGCTGCGATCTCAGCCCCGTGCCGATCAGCCAGAACAGCGGGTTGAGCATTAAATTTCTCAGTTTAAAGGTGATTAGCTGCTCTGCCTCATTTTTTACGGTTCCAGGATTTTTTGGATAATTTTTTAGAACTTGTAGAATCATTTGTCGAATAACTTTTTCGAACTTATAGCATTTTTCGAATTTATAGTATTTCTTGAACAATTTTTTAGATCTTATAAAATTATTCGAATACATTTTCGAACTTATAGAATTTCTTGAATAATTTTCAGAACTTATAGAATCATTTGTAGAATTTCTAAAATAAGTCCTAGAATTTTTTTAATCATTTTTAGGGCTTCTGAAATCATTTCTAAAAATCGTTTCCGGAGTAGTTAGAACCCTCCGCGAATAATTCCTAACATTTTCAGATCTTCTGCCAATAATTTCGGGAACTTTTGACCAGGTTTCCGGAACTCGATAGGAAAGAAAACAGAAGCACATGTATCTTGATGTTTATTTCGCAGGCGGACAAGAGCTTACGCCACGATCACCAGGTGAGCACAAGCGGCGGGCACAGGGGACGCGAGAAGGAGGCGAAAAAGAGAGCAGCTATAGGCAACGCAGTGCGCGGGCTCTTCCCATCTGGCCACAGCAGACAGGACAGGTATAATGATGTCTGTATCAGAAAAATCATGCTTTTTACATTGTCATTCGTTTCACACTGCATCGCTAATTTATTGCCTGCACCCTCCCCCTTCTTTAATTTTACTAATTTTTTTCTTTTCAACCCTAAAAGTAATTCGTAGTTGATTTTATTGGCTTTTTAACGAACTCTTCGGATTTGGTTGTTTCAGAAAATAATTATTTTATTTTTTTCTTTTCGAGAAAATAAAATAATTCGCGGACCAGAGTCATTGTGATAAAGTAATTATTTTATTTTTTTTGTTTCGAGAAAATAAAATAATTCGCGGACCAGAGTCATTGTAATAAAGTAATTATTTTATTTTATTCTTTTCGAGAAAATAAAATAATTCGCGGACCAGAGTCATTGTAATAAAATAATTATTTTATTTTTTTCGTTTCGAGAAAATAAAATAATTCGCAGACCAGAGTCATTGGCACTCGTCGCGAAAGTCGTCGGTGAGGCTTTCGTCATTTTTCGTCGCGTCGTCGCCCCCGCGACGATCTGGCTCGTTAAGCGCCCCGTGTACACGCGTTCCCCGCGATTTCCGGGCGTCAGTCATCGGCGCCTCTCGCCTCCGCCACGTTCCCACGGATTTCGCGGGACACGCGCGCGCAGCTGCCAATTTTTGTCGTTGTCTCGCGGATCTGTGTTTGCGCTCGCGAGTCGAGTTTCTCGGCGACGTCGGTCGACACGTCCTCCGCCGTCTGCGCGCGATACGCGGACGCGATTCGCTGGCGCCGACGACTTTCGTTTGTTCTTCTTCTTCTTTTTTTTTTTTCGTCGCAGTCGAACGGCTTCGCAAACATTTACGTTTCGATAGTCTGACGACGAATAATTTTTGTCTTAGTTGAAAACATTTTCAGAAGTTTTCGAATAAATTTCGAACATTTCTAGAAACATTTTCAGAACTTCTAGAATTTGTAGAACGATTTTTAGAAATTATGGATTAGTCAAGAAGAATTCTTAGAGGCTTAGGAATATTTTTTAGAATTTGGAGTACCGTGAAAAATCCTTGAATATTTTTTTTAGGAATTTCGGAATTTTGATGTTGCGTTTTTTTTTCACGCCTCTCATCGCTCACCGCTTATCGATGGATTTTTCTTTCGCTCATTGGCAGTTTCGTTCGTAGCGGCGCTCGTCGATCGTCCACGAGAGACATCACTGAAGATTGGCGGCCGTGGATGGCGATTGTCCCACTTCGAATGCGATAAAATAAAAATCGTACGCCTACTTTTGGGCCGAAATCGCTCTTTTAAAAAAATTTGCACAAGGCTCTTTCGCATTGTAAATTAATTATAAATTAATAGCATGTCATTCTATATTTCTTAAAAAAATAAATTAATTGCCAATAGAGTCAGACACAATTTTTTCAGTCGTTAAGTTTTTTTTTAAATAATAATTGTAGCAAATTGCATGCTTTCCCTGCGAATTAATGACTCAATTAACAACTCGGTATTCGATTTTTCTTTTTTTTTCTGCAACTTTCTTCCGTCTTATCTCGGCTTCGAGGCCTCGTATCGTGTGAACGCTTCGTTAAACCACAGCGATTAACTCGCTCGGCCGTTTTGATTGCCACCGAAAAATAAATGAGATACGGGCAGACGGAAAGGCAAACAAAAAAAAATGAGAATAAAGAATTTGAGCAAACGTCCTCTGAATTCTGTCGCGAAGCGATTTCTGGCAGATAGTGAGAAAAAAATTATTACAATTTTTAGAATTTTGTTTTAGTATTTTTCTCGATACTCGGTCGGTAACTGCGAGTCCGGATAACCTTGCAAAGTGGTTGCGTGATCGGTGTGGGCTATATATCCCAACTAATAGCACCAATCGATCGAAATAATAACGCAGCGACCGCAGAATGAGTCGGCTCGGAGCCGAGTTTTCGAAAAATTCTGGTTGGCATTCTGGTGCAATAATTAAATTGCGTCGCAAGGAAGAAAATTGCAGAAATTTCCGATTTGTGGATGCGAAATCCTCCTCCAATTTCCAACACTTAAAAAAATCTCTCAGTAACCCACATTTTTTATTCTAGAATTTCTCTTCACAATTTTTAAGCCAAGTTCAAATCCAGAAACTTGCACACAAAAAATACAAAAAAAAAGTAGGCCAATCCGCTTGCAACCTGTAGATCAGCCTTTGATTAAAATTATAAAAATATCAATTTTTTTTATTCAATTCAATATTCAATCCAATAAAAAAAGCTTGCAAATTGTAGTTCTTTGATTAAGTGTACAAATATTAATTTTTCAAATCAAATTGCTCGAATTTAAAATTAATAGAATTGAATTCAATTAATCATTGATTCAACGATTAATTTAATTGAATTCAATTTAATTAATTTAACGATTAATTTAATTGAATTCGGTTAATTTAATGATTCATTTAATTGAATTGCTCTAATCGCGAAATTCCATTTAGCGAATCTAAAAAAAATTGTAAGGTGATAAAAAAAAATTTTTTAAATGACGGTGGATGTGTTTTGCGTTTCAGGTATGAGACAAGCAGGCAACGTGGTTCGGGGGGGACCGGTGGTGTTGGCCTGTCCGGCCTTTGTCCTAAGCTGGTGGCCGGTGGAGGTGGCGGCGGCAGCCAAGGCGGCGGCATCGGCCTGGGAGTGGGACACTTAGCCTCCCAGGAAGCCGGAGGACCCTGCGCCGGCCTCGTCACCACCACCACCGCCACCGCCACTGTCGCCGCCGCCGCCGCCGCCGCAGCACAGAGAACGCAGCAGCAGCAGCAGCAGCACAACAATCACACCCACGGGCATCGACGTCAGCGGAAGCTCTCGATCATTTCCCAGCCGACTGCCGGCGGCGCTCACGCCGATCGAAAGGTTCGCTCCGATTGTCCTTCCTCAGCTCCTTCGTCGGCTGCTACTTTTGTCAAACGCCTCCGACGCTTCCTTCAATGGCTTTGTGCTTGAAAAAAAGATTCCAATAGCCTCTGATAGCTTTTTTCAGATTATAATTTTCAGATGATTTTTTTAGAATTAAAAAAATATATATATGAGACGTTTCAAAATTTTTATTAAAAAATCTGGAGCTTGCAAATCCTTTCCAAAGGCTTTTACCGCATTTTTTTTAGTCCAATAGAAATTATTTGTAGAACACTGATTTTTTAATGATTGCTTAGGTCTGAAATCATCAAAGGTTCAAATGGCTTTTAGCGCATTTATTTAGTCCCATAGAAATTATTTGAAGAACACAACTGATTTTTTTTAATGATTGTTTAGGTCTGAAAATATTTGTGTAAAAATTACTGGAACGGTAGAAATACGGATCTCTTTTTACTTACGTTTATAAAAATCGTAAATCAGTAATCAATTGACGTTCGTAAATTAATTGTTGTGTTTTTTTTTTAATTGACAGATCCCAGGCACGCATCGCTCGTCGGCTGCGTTCAGCAAGAAGCAGCAGCAACAATTGTCGCGCGTGTCGAGCGCCGGTCTCGATCACAGCGTGGATTCCGCGTCGATAACGAGCAACGGAGTGGCGACCGGGTCGCCGTCTCCGAAGAAGCGACACTCGGCCGTCCACGCGGACGCCTCGTCGACGAGCTCGAGCCTTCATCTCGCGTCCTCGTGTCTGGATCCGGGCTCGAGCAGCGATCCCACGTGTAGCGATGCCGAAGAAGCGATCGCCGTCGTCGAAACCATGTCCAGGATACCAGGTATACATATTTTTTTTAATCTACATAAATCTCCTATAATTCTGGAATTTTTTCCAAGCAATTAACATTTTTTTTTGATACGCTAGTCTAAATTTAAAAAAAATCCCCCGCCTATAAATGATTCGAGAAAAATTCCTGAGATTCTAAATAAATCTGGAAAAATTCCTGGATTTCTAAAATCGCCACAATTATTTTCCATAAACCCACAAAAAAAATGTCACCAATCAGAACCACGAAATTTCTTTTTTTCTTTAAATCTAGAAAAATACCTGACCTTCTAAATAAATCTGATAAAATTCCTGGACTTCCAAAATTGCCACAATTATTTTCCATAAATCTACAATAAATCAAGAAAAATTCCTGAGATTTTGAATAAATCTAAAAAAAATGTCCAGGCTTTGAAAATCACTAAAATTAATTTGGCCGAACCCACAAAAAAATGCCACTAACCAGAACCACGAAATTTGTCCTTTTTTTCACTCAGGTATCAGCTCGACACCTTCCACGCCGACCGGCAAAGCGAAACCTAGAAAAGTAAGCAATGAGGACAAGACTGTAGATCGCGGCAACGATCACCAAAATGCTGCCGCGTCGTCGTCGTCGTCGGCGGCGGCAGCGGACGTCGACCGCGACGCGCCGACGGGCAGCACCAACACAGGAACGACACCTTCGTCGTCTTCGCACGCGGATCGAAATTCGAACGCCGACGCCACGAAATCCTCGACGACGCCGATACGAAAAATTTCCCTGCGCAACGTCGACGGCGAGAGCAGCAGCAGTTCGTCGAGCAAACGGCGATCCGGCGGTCATTCGCGATCGATGGACAGCGCGGATCGTCAGCTAAATTCCGCGGAGACGTCGTCGCGCTGCCGGAAAACGTCCAAAGACTCGGCGGATTCGCGAGAAACGCGAAAACCGTCAGGCGAACGATCGTCGACGACTTCGCAGATCCCAAAGCGACGAATATCCAACGACGCCGTCGGCGAGAGTTCGACGACCTCAAAAATCACCGAAGACCAACAATCCACTGTCGACGATTCCGCGGAAACGAAAAAATCGAATTTACCGGAGTCGAGAGCGAAAAATTCGCGATTCGTGACGTCGAGAGTGTCGGAGGAGAGCGGAGCGGACGGAGAGACGAAAGCGGCGATCGAGGCGGCCGCCGAGGAGGCCAAAGCCATGGAGACGACCGAACGATCGACGATCTACGACGTCGACGACAGCGGTACCAGCATAAGCGACATCGTCGCCGCGCAGGCGCTTCAGGAGTCGCTCAGCAAAATGGCCAAAGTCGGTGGCGATGCCGACGCGAAAAGTGAGACGAAAGGGACGGAAGAGGAGACGGAAACGGCGACGAAAGCAGCAGCGACGAGCGAAGCGGCTGCGGGAACGAGTGACAAAGATGCGGCGACGACGCACGAAGAGACCGTCGAGGGTTTTATCGGACCGCTGCTCGATGAGAATTTCAAAGCGGACGAGAAGCTGGCGCAGAAGACGATGGCGATGGAGGACGTCAGGACGCTGCTGATGAAAGTGAAGGTGCAGACGGTTGAGGACGATGACGACGAGGAAAAGGCCATTGGGATTTCGACCGACGGACGGTTTCTCAAATTTGAGGAGGAAATCGGACGCGGCAGCTTTAAAACCGTTTACAGAGGACTCGATACTCAGACTGGAGTCGCCGTCGCCTGGTGCGAGTTGCAGGTGACGATTTTTTTTTCGCATTAATTTTTTGTATTTTTTTTTTGTACGAATAGATAGATTTTTGGGAATATGGGAATATTTTTGTGAATTAAATTGGGACTAACGGTTGAGAATTTCGACTAACGGTGAACGCAATTCGACTCAGTATTAATATTGATTCCCGAAACGTCACTCGAACGGTTCATTCTTGAATCGCGAGACGCCGGGCGATTTAAAAAAGGAGCGATGTGAGATCATTAGGCCGCTCACGTCGCGACAAGTGGATTAAAAAATGTCTGGGGCTGACTCACCCGAACACTTTGCTTCTATATCCGGCGGCAGATCGAAATTCCTGCGCGTACGACGCTTGAAAAAAATCAGTCGGCTCGTCGAAAAGATATACTAATTTTTTTGTATGCTCCGAATTTTCAGGAGAAAAAATTAAACAAAACCGAGAGACTGAGGTTCCGCGAGGAGGCCGAGATGCTGAAGGGTCTTCAGCATCCGAACATCGTGAGATTCTACGATTATTGGGAGGTCACACTGACCCGGAGAAAGTACATCGTCCTCGTCACCGAACTTATGACCTCCGGAACCCTGAAAACGTAAGAAAAAAAATTATTCATGAGTTTAAAAGCATA
This sequence comes from Itoplectis maculator, assembly GCA_964034905.1. NCBI lineage: Eukaryota > Metazoa > Arthropoda > Insecta > Hymenoptera > Ichneumonidae > Itoplectis > Itoplectis maculator. The sequence continues at coordinate 6,867,150 of OZ035869.1, forward strand.
AACAAAATTCGGACTTTTTTATTCAGGTATCTGAAAGCCTGAAAAAAATTGAGAAAAATTTCCTGACTTTTTTATTCAGGTATCTGAAAGGCTGAAGAAAAAATTGAAAAATGATATCCTGAATTTTTTATTCGGGTATCTGAAAGCCTAAAAAAAAATGAAAATAATTTCTTTTTTATTCAGGTATCTGCGACGCTTCAAGAAGATAAATCCCAAGGTCGTAAAATCCTGGTGCCGTCAGATTCTTAAGGGTCTGTCGTTTCTGCACTCGCGCTCGCCGCCGATAATCCATCGCGATCTGAAGTGCGACAACATCTTCATAACCGGCACGACCGGCAGCGTCAAGATCGGCGATCTCGGCCTCGCGACCCTCAAGAATCGGAGCTTCGCGAAGAGCGTTATCGGCACGCCGGAATTCATGGCCCCGGAAATGTACGAGGAGCACTACGACGAATCCGTGGACGTCTACGCGTTCGGCATGTGTATGCTGGAAATGGCTACCAGCGAGTATCCCTATTCCGAGTGCACCGGACCGGCGCAAATTTACAAACGCGTCGTATCGGTAAATTAGAAATTAATTGAACACTATTTTTATTCATTTTTACTAGAAACAATAGTGCAGACGGAGGTTGCCCCTTGCCGTTTTTTGGTCCAAAAAAAATTTTTTGATTTAACGAAGTTTTAAAACCCTATCCGATGGGAAATTTCCCGCTGATTCCAAAAATAATCGGTTTTTGCCCGAGAAATAAAAATTTCGAGGAGAAAAATGCGAAAAATGAATTTTCACTTTTTTCGAATTTTGGCCCTTCACGAAAATCGATGTAATTTTTTTTTGGGTGGATGAAATCTGGATTTTCTTTTTGCGTTCGAAAGAAGACACTTCAAGGAAGAGAATGCCACAAGGCAGAACGCGATATCTCGATTCTTCGATTTTTCGCAGAATTTTAAAGTTGACCTTCAAAAATCGCGAATTTTTAGAAGGGGTACCCCTTGCGTTTTTTGCGAAAAAAAGGCGAAAAAAAAAATTTCGATTTCGCAAACTTTAAAAACCCTATCTGACGTGAAATTTCCCGCTGATTCCAAAAATCACCGACATTTGCCCGAAAAATAAAAAATTCGCGTCAAAAAACGCAAAAATCATTTTTTTTCAGCCCAGCTGCCAAATCTCGCAATACTAATCCATTCAAAAATCATTTTCCCGCAGGGCGTGAAACCCCAGAGTTACGACAAGGTCGAGAACCCGGAAGTCCGCGACATAATCGAGATGTGCATCCGCCTGCGCAAAGACGAGCGCCCATTGGTCAAAGACCTCCTGAACCACGAATTCTTCGCCGACGACATTGGCCTCAAACTCGAAATGGTTTCCCGCGACACTGCTCTCGCCGATCCTGACCTATCCCGCGTGGAATTTCGCCTCCGAGTGCTGGACCCGAAAAAACGTACCAACAAGCACAAAGAAAACGAGGCCATCCAATTCGACTTCGACATCCGCGGCGACAACGCCGAGGAAGTCGCTTCGGAAATGGCAAAGTCATCCTTAATCCTCGAAGAGGACGCAAAAGCCGTAGCGAAGATGCTGAAGATGCAGATCGCGGGATTGGTTCGCGAGCGCGAGGAGCGAAAAGCGCGCGAAGAAAAGGAGCGATTGGACCGCGAGGCGGCGGAATCGCAACAACAGCAACAAAACACCGCAGCTGCAGCTGCAGCTGCAGCAGCCGCAGCAGCAGCGGCGGACAATTTGCTGCAGCAACAGCAACAACAGCAGCAGCAACAGCTGCTTCTGCAGCAGGTTCAGCTGCAGCAGCAGCAGCAAATCGCATCCGGAATGTCGATGCAATTGCAGGGTCAACTGGGTCAACCGATGCAGCAGCAGCAACAACCGCAGCAGCAGCAGCAGCAACAGCCGCAGCAACAGCAGCAGCAGCCGCAGCAACCGATGCAAATGCAGCAGCAGCAGCAGCCGATGCAACAGCAGCTGCAGCAGCAGCAGCAGCAGCCAACGCAGCAGCAGCTGCAGGCGCAGCAGGTGCAGCTGGTGCAGCAACAACAGCCGTTGCTGCAGCAACCGACGAGCGTCGTCCAGCCGCAGCAGGCGCAGCAACAGGCGCAGCAGCAGGCGCAGCAGCAACAGGCAGCGGCGAGCGCTCAACAAGCTCAGTATCAGCAGCAACAGTATCAGCAGCAGCTGCAGCAACAGCAACAGTATCAGCAACAGCAGCAGCAACCGCCGCCGCAGCAACAGCAGCAACAGTATCAGCCGCTTCAGCAGCAAAGCTCGTCGCAATGTTCAACTCCGCAGACGATTCAGGGCGCGCCGCAGTTTCCGCAGATGCAGCAGCAACAGCAGCCGCAACAACAGCAGCAACAACAGCCGCAGATGCAGCAACAGCCGCAGCAGCAAATTCAGCAACAGCCGCAGCAGCAAATACAGCAGCCGCAAATGCAGCAGCAGCAACAACCGCAGATGCAGCAACAGCCTCAGATGCAGCAGCAACAACCGCAGATGCAGCAACAACAACCGCAGATGCAGCAGCAGCAGCCTCAGCAGCAGATACAACAACAACAGCAGCCTCAGCAATATATTCAACTGAATCAGATTCCGCAGCAGCAACAGCAGCAGCAACAACAGCAGCCGCAGCAACAGCAGCAACACATTATCGCGGCGCAGGGACAGCATCTTCAGTACACGCAGCAGAATCAGCAGCTGCAGCAGCATATTCAGCAGATGCATCAGACGCCGATCAGTTGTCCGCCCGCCATTGCCGGGCAGCAACAGCAGCAACAGTATTATCAGCAGGCGCAGCCGCAGCAACAGCAGCAAGCTGCGACTTACACGACTTCGGCGATTTATCAGCAGACGAGCATTCAGGCGAACATTCAGCAGCAAATATATCAGCAATACGCGACGGCGACGAGCAGCGCAAGCGTCGGACACGCCGGGCTCGTCGATGTCTCGACGGGAAATCAGCAACAGCAGCAACAACAGACGCAGCAGCAGCAGATTTATGCGACGAACGCGACCAGTCAGACTTTTGTCCAGCAGCAACAGCCGCAGCAACAACAGCAGCCGCAGCAACAGCAGCAGCAACAGCCGCAGCAAGTCGTTCAGGGAAGCGTTCAGAATATTCAGACCGTTCAGAATATTCAGGCGAGCGCGGTGACGAATATTCAGAACGCCGCGGCGATTATTCCGAACGCCGGGCAACAACAGCAGCAGCAACAGACGCAGCAACAACAGAATTTGCTCGTGCAGATGCAATATAATGCCACTGTTTTGGCGGCAAATGTGGCGATTGGACAAAATGCTCAGCAGCAGCAGAATTTGCAGCAGTCGCAGCAGAATCTGCAACAGACGCAGCAGAATATTCAGCAGACGCAGCAGAATTTGCAGCAGACGCAGCAGAATTTGCAGCAACAGCAGCAGCAGCAGCAGCAACAGCAGCAGCAAGCGGTGAATCTTCAGCAGCAGCAATCGGTGAATCTGCAGCAGCAGCAGCCGATTGGGTTGCAGCAACAGACGGTGATTCAGCAGCAACAACAGCCGCAGCAACAGTTTGTCGGTGGTAATGAGGCTTTCAGCATTGTCGAGCGCAGTGGGATCGTTAAGCAGGACACGATGGACTCGGTTCAGTCGATTGCCAATGATTCGGCGACGACGCTGGACGCGACTGGCGGAAGTGGCCAACCAGCGAGCTCCAATGATGGGTAACATTTTTTTCTTCAGATCTTTTTTCTTTTTTTTTTAGGAAGGAATGAGAGTAAAAAGAATTTTTGGAATATTGCAGCGTCCAGTCGGAAAATTCGGAAAGCGTCGCGGTGCCGGAAAGAAGTCGGGTGAAGAGGTCAGGAACGAAGAGGCGAAAGCCGGGAATAAAGCTGACGGTGCTGTCGGTGAGCAATAATGAGGGACAATCTATGACCGTGGAGTGTCAGCTCGACACGAGCAAGCAGAAGACGGTGACCTTCAAGTTCGATCGGGACGACATGGTGCCGACTGACATAGCCAACAATTTGGTAGGCTTTGCTTTTTAAATTAATAATTTGTTCGATATTTAATTAAATTAAAAGAAAAATTGTGAATTTAAATTACAGTTATTTTTCATTTAAATTGATTAAAATAATTGAAATAATTATTAAAATATTACTATTAATTACTACTATTACTATACTATACTACTACTACTATCACTACTGTATATTACTATTACTATTAAAATATAACTATCAATTATAATTCAAATAATTGAAAGCGGGTTTAGAAATAAATTAATTTTTGTTACAATTTTTTTTTTTCGTCTCTGTCAGGTGGCCGAAAATTTGCTGCCGCAGTCACAGTGCGAGACGTTCGTCGAGCTTATTGAGGACATCGTGAAGCAGCTTCGGCTCGACCCGACGCGAAGCCTTCCGCTCGTCGCTCACGGGCCGCCCGATCAGTCGGCCGGCGGAAGTCCCGTCAACAGTCGCCGTCCCAGGGACCGCGACCACAGTCTCGACGCATCCAAGGTGTGTTTTTCGTCGTCGCCGAAAGCCACTGGTTTATCAGGAGGAAATTTTTTATTGAAAAAATTGCAAACTGCACGACAGAAAAAAAAACAGGAGGGACGAGGGGAGGAGGAGGAGGAGGCGATTGAACTGAGAGTAAAACGCGGGTCATTCGTGTCAACTCCGATAGTCGTTATTTTTTTTTGTCCTCGCGATATGGAATTTTTACAACGATTTTCGCAACTCGGTCGATTCTCGCGCGCAACTAAATTTCAGTATCGCTCCGCGCGAAGCGTCGGAGAGGCTTTGTTTTTTTCGTCGAGCTGCAATTTCGTAGGTTTACAAAATTTGCGGCAGCGAAAAACAGTTCTTGACACTTGGTATTACTATGTCTGTGTGTGTGTCTGTGGTTTTGGGACGCAGCAGGTGAGACACGGCTCGCTGACTCGTCAGAGCAGCCACCGATCTTCGTACAAAGTTCATCGTAGGCACCGCTCGGTGAGTTCGCCTCCCTTCGGCATTCATCCTCGCCGACGTTTTTCCCCAAATGTAAAATCCCCAGAAAATTCTTCGAGCTAATTAATTCTTTTTTTTTAGCTGTTGGTTCATTTTTTCCCAAATGTAAAATCCTCGGAAAATTCTCCGCAAATTAATTTTTTTGCTTCCTCACCGAGGAAGCTTTGTTTTCGTGAAAACATTTTTTTTAGCTGTTGGTTCATTTTTCCCAAATATAAAATCCTCAGAAAAATCTCCAGAAGCAAATTATTATTTCTTCAGCTGTTGGTCCATTTTCCCCCGCCGAAAGTGTCGTGGCAACACGAATTTCCATCCCGTATGCGTGTGCGTGTGTGTTGCTTATTTTCGTGTGCGTTTATACAATCATCATCGTTATTATTATTATTATTTTTAGGTACTTTAGTTCCTTTTCTCACAGAAAAAAAATCAAACAAATTGGTAGACACATTTAATTTTTTCGTAGAAAATTTTATTAATTTCCCTCCCTTATTTTTATTTCGTAAACATCGAAAAATCGTATCTCGTTCCAGAAATTGTTTAATAATCCAAATTAATTTTTCCAGCGAGACGAAACGTCGAACACGTCGACGCCGACGAAGCTGCTGCCGATCGACCAGATAATCTCCCACATAGCGTCGGTGCCGCTGGATTCCCGCACCCAGCAGAGCATCCAGACGCCTCCGGACGCGTCCGGACCTTCCGCAACCTCCACCGGCGGCGGCGGCGGCGGCGGCGGCGGCGGCGAGAGTGGCGCCTCCGCCGAAGTCTCCCGTCGCTCGTCCACTTCAACCCAAAACACGGACACTCTGACGCCGGTAAATCTGCCGAGCGACTCTCTCGATCACCAGGAAGCCGGTGTCTTCCTCTCGAGCAGCGACAGTACCGTCCTATTCCACGACGGAGTCGCCGCGGTCGACGATTTCCCCTTAGACAACCCTGAACCAAATTCCCAACCCGTCGACGCCGTAAACCAGGACTCGAGGCTCCCAGGATCATCCTCTCTTCGTCGCGACGACCTCACCACGAGCGTCGACCTCTCCGCGTCGAATCAATCTCAGGATCCAATCACAGATTCGCAGGACACGAGTCGCGAGTCCGCCGGAAGCTTCGATGGCGTCGCGACGACGTCCACCGCTGCGTTGACCGTCGAAACGACCTCTAAACCCGCGACGACGTCGGCGCCGCCGACGAGAAAAATTTCTCGGTTCCTCGTGAGTCCGGTCGTCGAGAAAAAGGCGATTTCCGGGGAGTCCGAGTGTCACGCGCCGCCCGAGACTTCGGAAGCACCTCCAACGACGTCATCGTCATCGTCTCAGATCGTTGACGCGAAGGTCGAGGAACCTCCTCCTCAGGGACTGCAAAACGTGTCACAGGCGCAGATCGGTGTGGCGCATCTTCAGCAGCTGCTCGGACAGATCCAGACGAAGCCGGAAAACGTAGCAATGCTTCAGGCGCAGCAGCAGGTCGTCCAAAACTCGGCGCAGGCGCAATATGCGATGCAACAGCCGCAGCAGCAACAGCTTCAGCAGCAGCTGCCGATGCAGCAGAATATTCTGCAGCAGCAGCAGCAGCAGCAGCAACCGCAGCAACATCAGTTGCCTCAGCAGCAGCAACAGCAAATGCCTCAGCAGCAGATGACTCAGCAACAACCACAGATGACTCAGCTGCCGCAGCAACAGCAAAATCTGCAGCAACAACCGCAGAATCAACAATTCGTCCAGCAGCAGCAGTTGCAGCAGCAAATTCCGCAGCAACAACAGCAGTACGTAATTTTATCCGGTCACATGCAGCCAATGCCTCCGCAACAACAGCAACAGCAGCAGCAACAGCTGCAAGACGATCGCAATCGTCGCGTCTCGAATATCTCAGCGGTCTCGACTCTCTCCACGGATTCGCAGCTTTCAGACGGAGCGACGGTCGGTCCGGCTTCTTCGACGAATCTCCAACAACCGCAGCAACAACAACAACAACCTCAGCAGCAGCAGCAACCTCAGCTGCTCGTCGGACAGGAAATTGTCGGGCAAAACGCGGCAGTTCAGCCGCTTCTCCTCAACGTCGTCGATCCAGCGCAGCAACAACAGCAGCAACAACACCAAACAACACCGGTTGTTCATCACGCGACAGCGATTTCCGCTGGAGTACAGCCGCAACAGATTGCGAGTGCGATTCAGACGCAGGAATCGACAGCAGCTGCGGCACCGAAAGTCGTCGTCAAGGCGAAGGAAGTGTCTTCGACGCTTCCTGATCTTGCTCAGAATCTGGCCAATATCCTATCGAATCCGAAGACAAAGTCAGCGACTCCTCACGCAGTCGCCGAGGCGAAGCAACACGAAGCGAATTTGCAGCATCAGCAGCAGCAACAGCAACAATTGCAGCAGCTGCAGCAGCAGCAGCAGCAACATATGCAGCAACAGCTGCAGCAACATCCGCTGCATTCGGAGCAATACTTCCAACCGATACAGCCGGAAATTTCGCAGATTTCCGGCGGTCATGCGATCGTTCATCAACACAGCTTCTCGCAGCAGCAACAACAACAACCGCAGAATGTCGTTCACGTCGTTCAGCAGTTACAACCGAATTTTTTGAATCAGCAGCAACAGCCGCTGATGAATCTGCAGAATTTGCAGCAGGGAATGATGCAGCAACATTTGACGGCGCAGCAGCAGCAGTTGGAGATGCAGCAGCAACAACAGCAGCAGCAGCAGCAGCAATTGATTGGGCAGAGTATTCAGCAGAGCCATGGAATTGGGGTTATCGCAGGTCAGGGACAGTGGGCGATTCCGCAGCAGATTTATGGGAACGCTGGAGCGGTTTCCGGTCAACAGGCGAGCGGGACGAGTATTGTTTCCGCGACGGCGATGCCGCCGATTTCGACTGTGATTACGCAGCAGCCGCAACAGCAGCAGCAACAGGTGCCGGTTCAATATGTCGCGCCGATTCAGACGACGCAGATTTTGCAGCACGTCACGCAGATCTCGCATCTACAGCAGATTCAACAGTCGAGCGTCGATCAACCGCAGCAACAACAGCAGCAGCAGCCACAGCAGCAGCAGCAACAGCAACAACAGGTGGATGGGGTTGGCAACGAGCAGCACAATTTGCAGCTGCGACTGCCCGACCAGCACGCCAAGTCCGTGGATTACGCGGACGTCGATGGCAGCGTCAGCAGGTAAAACCGGAAGTTGAATAAATATACTGATTAATTAAAAATGTTTTTTTTCTTATCTGTTGGATTTTTTAATTTTGTTACGACGATTTAGGAGTAAAAAAAATTATTTTGACCACTGAATTAATCGTGAAAAAAAATTGGTTAAGCTGATAGAAATTTCTTATTACTGATTGTAACTGAAAAAAAAAATGTTGACCACTGAGTTAATCGTGAAAAAAAAATTGGTTAAGCTGATAGAAATTTCTTATTCTGCCTGTAACTAAAAAAAATTATTTTGACCACTGAGTCAATCTTGAAAAAAATTAGTGAAGCTGATAGAACTTTCTTATTCTGCCTGTAACTAAAAAAAATTATTCCGGCCAATGAACTAATCGTGAAAAAAATGGTTTCAGGCGAACGAGCTCGGATTGTCAGCTGCTGTCGTCGGAGAACGAGAGCTCGAGTCACGACGTGACGCCCGAGCACACTCTCGTCGAGTCCGTCGATCCGCAGCTCTACGCTCAGCATCAGCTCGCCCAGCAGCAGGTGCACCAGCAGATCCAGCAGCAGCAGCAACAGCAGCAGCAGCTGCATCGCAAGCTCAGCCAGCAAAATTCGCTGGAGAAGAGCGCAGGCGACGGGCAAATCGGTGCGACGACCGCGACGACCGCTGCGGGACCCCAGACGATCGCCGATCTTCAGCAGAAACTCGTGCAGCTCACGAGCCAACCGTCCGAGTCGCTGAACGTCGGTACTCCGCCGATCAGCCATCCGGCGACGCCGCACGGACATCCAACCGGCGCCGCCGGTTACGACACTTATATGCACTCGCTGCAGCAGAAACTCGTCAATATCGGCATGCCGCTCGCTTCTGCTCAGTCTCTGGTAAATTACCATCGCTTTTCAATTTAAATAATTCAATTGATTCGATTAATTCATTTTTATTTATGATTTTACGAATTTTTTAAATCCCAATTTGGAGGCGAATTTTTTTTTTCGATTTAACGAAGTTTTAAAACCCTATCCGATGGAAAATTTTCCGCTGATTCCAAAAATTATCGGTTTTTGCCCGAGAAATAAAAAATTCGAGGAGAAAATCGCGAAAAACGATTTTTCATTTTTTTCGAATTTTGGCCCTTCACTAAAATCGGTGTCATTTTTGTTTGGATCAAGATAATCGGGATTTTCTTTTTGCATTCGAAAGAAAACTCTTCAATGAAGAGAATGTTGCAAGGCGGAACGCGATATCTCGATTTTTCGATTTTTCGCAGATTTTTAAAGTTGACCCTCAAAAATCGCAAATTTTTAGAAGGGGTACCCCTTCTAAAAAAATGCGATTGTTGCGAAAAAAAAAATGTTCGATTTAACGAAGTTTTAAAACCCTATCCGATGGGAAATTTTCCGCTGATTCCAAAAATCACTATTATTTGCCCGAAAATCTGAAAATTCGCTAAGAAAAACGCGAAAAACGATTTAAAAAAACTTTTTTTCACAGGGTCCGCTGTCTCCTTTGGCGAGTGGTTCGCAGCATCCGCTCGCGGGCGCCGCGATGGACCCTAACCTGGCCAACGTTCTCGAGAGCACGGTCGTCGAACCCTCTTCACAGTCGCTACTGGCGCAGACGGTAACAACCTAATTATTAAAAAAAAAAAAAATACCAACGTCTCAACACTCGTTTCCAGAATCGACACTAAAAATTTGCTTTCGCAGAGCGTCGACTGCGCCCTGGACAGTCCGACTCCGGGCGGCGGTTCCGCCGGTCCGGAGACGATGAGCCCGAGCAAGGAGAGCGTCAAGTCGCGGGCCCAGCGTCCAGGATCCCGGCTCCAGGAGCTCGAGCAGGAGCTCGCGAAAATTCATCATCGCGGTCCCGCGTATCCGACATCGTCGCCGCAGCCGCTGACGCCGCCGATGCCGGCGGCGACTCACGTCGTTCCCGTTCAGCAGATTCATCAGCAGCAGCAGCAGCTTCCTCAGGCGACTCTTCTCGCGCCTCTGGTCGCTCCGGTCGCCGCACTTCCGGTCGCCACCGTCACGCCCAACGTTTATGCCTCCAATTCCGGGACCAACACGCCCGTTCATCTCGAGCTTCAGGACGGTCCGGAGGTAATTATTATTTTTATTTTTCCGATCGTTCAGTTCAATCGATAGAAATGGAATTTATTTAGATCGTTCAGTTCAATCGATAAAAATGGAATTTATTTAGATCGTTCGAATTTTCAACAGTACTAAAAATAGTAAAAAAAAACATACGAAAATCGAATTAATTTTTTTCCAGCGACTTCAGCCGCAACCTCAGCAGCCGGTGCGCAAAATTTCGAGATTCATGGTGTCGAAAGTCGCCGGTCCGCCGGTCGACGAGTCGTCGCTGCAGAATCAGCAACAAAATCAGCAACAGCAGCAGCAACAGCAGCAGCAGCAGCAAATACAGCTCCAGGGACAGCAGCAATATCATCAGTACGAAGACGGGAGATCGAGCGTCGCTTCCGGTCACCACGTAGACGAGATTCAAGGTAAAATAATAAAATTCCTCTTTGCTACCTCATAAAATTATTCACAGAAATAATTAAATGAAGATTTAATTAAAAAATGTAATAATAATAATTCATTAAAAAATTAATCTGGTTGTAGGAGGCGCGGTTCAAGTTGTCCACAGCCGCGAGAGTTCGGTGCCTCCGGGCCAATCGTCGACCTCGCTCAGCGCTCTCACCGTCGAGGTAAAATCCCAATATCCAATTTTTCGTCCCACAAACCTGAATTCAAGTGAACTAAAAAAACCTCTTCATTACAGTCCGAAAAGGAGGAACGTCTGGCGCCGACATTAACGCCGAGCGAGGAGTATCAGCTGCTGATAAAAAGGTTCGCCTCTATCTCTATAATGAGCTATCGATCTGCGTATTCGATTCTCGTGTCGCTATTTTACTTATCTCTTCGCTATTCTCCCTAAAGACAAACGATGGAGCTGGAGAGTCTGCAGAGAAGACACAGGGACGAGCTCGAGCGGTTTCAGCAGCATCAGCTGCAGCTGCTGATTCAGCAGCAGCAACAGGCGAGCGCGCTGCATCAGCATCAGCATCATCCGCTGCTTTATCACACAGTCGCCACGACTGTGACTGGTGGGTCTTTTTATTCAATTTTTTTTATTTTTTCATTGAATCTGTTCTATTCATTCCATTTTTTTTAAATTAAATCTGTTCTATTCATTCAATTTTTTTTTTATCTGTTCTATTCATTCAATTTTTGTATAACTTTCAATTTTTTATTCAAAAAAATAAAAAAAATGCTCCAATGAAATAACTGACCTGTACAATTAAAAAAGCAGGTCAAAACCGACCAATGGCGGTGGAGGATTACCTGATGTTCAGCACAGCCTCCCAAACGACGTCTTTCCGCCGGATGCCGTCGTATTCCCCAGACACGGACGAAACTCTGCGCCTAGCCACCCAAAAGCTGAACCAGGCGCCTCATCAGCAACTCCTCCAACAGCAACAACCTCAACAATACGCGCCGCAGCCCCAACAGCAGCAGCAGCAGCAGCAGCAGCCGCCGCTGCAGCAGCAGTCGGGGATTCCCCACGCCTACGTAATCCCGATCCCGATGGTGCCCTCCGAAATCCAACAGCAACAACCGCAACAACAACAACAACTACCAATCCACCAGAATTATTCCTCCGAGCTGCCAGACATCGTCGGCTCGACGAACGGTCCAACGATCGGCGGCTGCACGACGACCTCGTCGTCCTCCTCGTCGATGATCCCGGAAATGGCGAACGCCCCTTCTCAGCAACAACAACAGCAACAACAACACTACCAGTTCGCCCCGGTGATGCCAGAGGGCGCCGCGCAGGCGCAGTCGCAGCTCTATCAGTACGCGCCGCCGATTCCAGAGGGCGCCGCGCAGTCGCAGTCGCAGCTCTATCAATTCGCGCCGCCAATTGCAGATTCCGCGCAGGCGCAGCACTATCAATACGCGTCGGTGATGGCTGACGGCGCTGCGCAGGCGCAGGCGCACTACCAGTTCGCGCCGATTCTCCCGGACGCCGCTGGAGGCGCTGCCGCGCCTGCGCAGAGCGCGGCGCTCGTCGCGCCGACGCCGATCGCCACCGGAAGTGGCGCTGCCGGAGGTTCGTACGTTCATTATCAGGAAACCGCGCCGGGGATTCCGAATTTCCAGGCTTTTAGCTACTCGCCGCATGCGGGATTTTTTCTCCCCGCTGGCTATCGACTCGTCTACGCGCCGCCGACCGGGACGCCGCAGTCGCAGCCGGCGACACCGGCGACGCCGCATCTTGGGAATTCGCACGATGGAACGCCGCCCGGGGAACCTCAGCAGTGTTCGGAGAGCGGCGGGAATTCGGCGACGACGACGACGACGCAATCGGCTGCAGCTGCTGGAGCAGGTTCGTCGGTTCAGGCGGAATGAAGGGACGTTGGGGAAAATTCGTGCGAACGATTTACGAGATCCGAGCGGATCTCTGTTCCTGATCTGTCGCCAGAGCCAATTGGAGTCGCGGCGAGAGCCGAGGTTCCTGGTGGGGAGGAGGAAAAATCCTACGAGGACGACGACGGAGTTCCTGGATGGATCTGAAGGGTCTGAAAGGCGGGAACTTCGAGCCGAGGATCAGGCGTGGAGGAAAAAAAACGTCCCAGGAGGGAGACGAGGATCAGGTGGAGAGGAAAGAGAATTCCATGAGGATGGCGACGGAGCTCCTGGATGGATCTGCCAGGTCTGAAAGGCGGGAACTCGGAGCCGAGGAGAGGAGGTCGGAGCTTCCCTGATCAATCTCGATGGATTTCGCTGACGAAAAAATGCTGCAACGTTGAACCGATGGATCGGTTCAACGGATCGACGCTTCGTGGGAAATGTATTCCTGATCGATCATTCCTGACAAATCCAGCGAAGCGCCGCCTCCTGATCAGCTGCGAAGCCGACGCTTCGCGCGGTTCGAACGAGACGATTGCCGACCAATGAGACGACCGAGTGCTGCTTATTCGAAGCTGAGACAATTTTGGCTTACGCGGCAAAAGTCGCCTGATAGAAATTTCCCAACGCGACGGACGAGCGGAATTGAAGCTTCCCCACGGGAAGAAAAAACAAATATAAAAATATATATATATATACCTCACGAGACGAACTTTTCCTTCTGGATTACGGAGCGTTCGGATAACGCTCGGAAATGGCTGTGTTTGCTGCGTGCGTCCCTGCAAATTAAGAGAAGACAGAGAGAGAGAGAGAGAAAAAAGAGAATTCAACGTGCACAGAATTTTCGGCTTTTCGGAAACGAAGGAAAAAAAATAATAACAAGGCTCCGGTTTCATCGAACTTTCTTCGTAAACTATTCGATAAAACTTTGTTAACCAAAAATCGATCCTACGAGCGAAAATCTCGCCACACCAAAATTTTGCTTCTCTTCGCGGCGATTTTTTTCCCTGAGATTATATAAAAAAAAAAGTAATGGAAATCCGTCGTACTCGGAACTGTCGCTAATTTTACCTGCTTTTTGTCCGCTGAGAAAAAAAAATGTGACCCGAGAAAATAGCATAAATTTTTGTCTGAACGACCGAAAATATTTTAAAGCGTAAATAACGAGTCCAAAAAAAAATCAGAATCGTCTCTACACGTTTAGCGCATATTTGTAATTGTAATATTATCAAAAAAAAAGTGAAATTTGGTAACGCGTGTCGGCAAAGCGGAGAGAAAAGCGTGACGAAAAAATTCTCAGAGGGACGGAAAAAAAAATCTAGGAGCTTGATTAAAGAAAAAATATGCGAAGACGAAGAAAAAAACTGGCTTTCCACGGTAGATAAAAAAAAGAAGAAAAAAAAGAGAAAACGCTTCGTGGGCGTGTATAATGAATCGCTGCTCCGGATATATTATATATATAAACGCGTATATATAGTATATTAATAGTATATTATGATAAAAAAAAAATGAAGATACACGTCGATGGGCACGGTCCGAATTTTTGTGCAGGCCTCAGCTAGTCTTTACGATCGAAATGGCAACGCGGCCATTCTGCTCGACATTATGTAATGTGTAACTGTTAATTGATGCCCCCCTCCCCCCCTTTCCCCCTATCCAAAAATTCTCGTCCTTCCGCGTCAGCCCCCCGAATGCTTGTGATCATATTAAAATAGTTTGAGCCGAGAGAAAAAAAAAGAAAAGAAATATCCACGATGAAAAAAAAAACGCGGGCGAATGTGAGTTATTGCGAATGATTAACGAGTGCGATGAGCGAGAAAACGGAAGTGTGAAATATATAATTGAAGAGAGTGAAGAGAGAGAGAAAAAAAAAATGAGAAGTGAGAAAAAAAACGCTGAGAATGAGAATGATGTGAATTAATATAATAGTCACTGTTATGCTTTAATGTATTTCTAGCAATTTTAACTACTTCAATTAAAGAGAAAAAACAAATGAACGAATTACGTGAAACGATTGGCGTTGGTCTCAGCAACGAAGGGTCGAAGGGAGCGGAACGGGGAAGAAAACGAAAAGAAACCACGAAAAATTTTCAGCCTTTTTTAACGCTTCGCTTCCGGCGGATCTTTCTTTTCTTCTTCGTCTTCCACGCTCTTCTTTTTTTTGCTCTTTTTTTTGCTCTTTTTTTATTTGTTATCAATCCCCGGCAATTCTACCACTGAACCACCGATGAATTTTTCCGGATATCCCGGAGACTCCGAAAATGTTTTTTTTTTGTGATATAGAATTATGGGAAATACTGGTTACGTTGAATAAATCGCATTGAAGAAGAAAATGAGTTTTTCAACCTGGAAAAAAAAGATACAAAGATAAGTTTTCGAATTTCCTTTATTGTGTATCACTGATAGCATTATAGATATATATATAAAAATATACTATATTATATTCCTTATGATTTCTAGTATTTGGATATCGACGATGAGCGTCGATCCGCCGTCTTTTCTTTCCTTTTTCAAGCTTTTTCTTCAACGCCTCATCGTTCCAGCGTTTAAGGATATTGCCTGAAAATCAGTGCCAAAAAAATTAAAAAATAAAATGTGCAAGTCAGTCTCAAAAAGGTAGATTTAAAAAATGACAATAATCAGAATAATCATAATAATAATAGTCTCACCTCGAAGAGAGAAGATCGTAGGCAAAATAATAAAGCTCAGCGAGACAAAATCGGCGATGACATTTAAATGGAATCAAATCGACCTCGTCGCCTGGCGTAGGCGCCCATGCAGGCGAAAAATCCGACGACGCCGATGACGAGGCCGAGGATGAGGGCCATCGTGTCGCCGAAATCGAAGCCGTGGGTGGCGCTCACGCCTTCGAAGGTCGCGGCCACGAATACCAGAAAGATCCAAAGATTCCAAAGCATTGTCGGTCCCTTCGCGAAAAACACAATTCTGACAGTTGACAAAATCCTCTTTTAGGTTATGTTTTTCTTGCGAAGAGACGCAAAAAAACCAGCCTAGGGAGTTTTGCGAACGCAGCCGATTTCCTAGGGAATTTTCGATCTCGCGGTGACGACCAATCAGATGGCTCCTGGGACGTCAGGTGCTCGCTGATTGGCCGAGGCTAGGGAATTCGTTTTGAGGTTATGTCGACCTCGCAAAAAAGTGGCGGGAAATTTAAATAAATCGCCATGTGGATTCAAAGACGCGTTTCGTTTCAAAAGGTTCGATAATTGAATTTATTGTTGGAAATTGCGGCGACTATACATTGCGTAAATCTAGAGAACAGTTTTTTTTTCTTGTCGTTAGATTTAATTACGGAAAAGGCAATTGTTTGTGAAACATCGATGGAATGGACTTTACGCTAATGACAAATACGTGGAACCTTAGTTGTAACATCACATTGAAGAAATATTATTTATGAAGAAAAGAAAAAACAGCTTAGATTACGAAATGAATTTTTTGTTTTTTTTTTGTTATTGTTAATTAATCGATTAATTTATTTATACATGATTGTACGGTGTGTGTGATTCGCGTGGAACGATATACAATACGTGGTAGATAATTTGTCTAGTGTCGCTTTAATTTATTTTCTCTTGCTTATTTTTTTTATAATTAAATATAATATTCGCTCGCGCTTTTCTAGGCATTCTTTTTGGTTGGCGCGAGCGGTGACATTCAAATCTGCTTAATCAACGAGACACGATAATATAATCATCTCTCTTTATTTAATTATCTAACCATTTAATACTGGCATGAAAATAGCGATTGTTGAATGCTCGTGATTGAAATTCTAGATTTTTTTTTTTTGGTTTTCTTTTTCTTTTCTTCTCGTGGCGCGAGATACGCTGAACAATTAGCGTAAGAAAATAATCGGCTTTGTGGGTTTTTTTTTTTTCGTGGGACGAAAAAATAAGTGAGAATAGTAAGGATTATTTTTTTCATTCGCGCGTATTTTCGTTATTAATTCGCATTTTCACTTCAGAAGGCGGGATGACCGATTACGAAAAATTAAGGCAGACGCGAAAAAGATATAAACAAATGAAATCTCCATCACAGACGCGTTCGTATCGTGTCAGCTTTGATTATTAATCAATTATTAATTACCATTCGCTGGCCTCGGTTTTAGGCATCCGCCAGGTTTGCTTTTTTTTTTTTTAACTTATACTTTAATAATAAATATTGCAATTGACACCACAGATTGTCAGGTTCTGCAGTTCTTTGGTGGCAGTTCGGTGAGGAGCTTTTCTCTCTCTCTCTCTCTCGTTTTTTTTTACATCATTTACACATCAGCAGAACAATTTTGCATCGAAAGATATTGTCATAAAAAATTATGGAGATGTGGGTCATTTTTTTGGATATAGAAATGGAAATTCAATTTTTTTTTTATTTTTTTGTATTGAATCAACATTATTTTCTGAGGGAATTAAAATTGCTTGTCGAAATAAGTGAAGCAGATTGAGTATTCTTTCGATGCAAAATCGTTGTGTGAACCGATTGGAGCTCACCGACTGCCCAGTCTTAGTCGTGTAGAGTTACAACGGCGTCGTTTACGTATTTTTTGTTCTTTAAATCTCTTTACTTCCCTTCGACTATCTGTAATTAACCGAACGTTATTATTATAGAACTAGACTGAGAGAGAAATTGGAAGAAAGTGTTTTTTTTGTCAATTCTCCTTGAAACGGAATTTCCTAATGGTAGTGATTTTTAGGTCAGGTGGACGTCGAAGTATTTTTTGTTTTTTTTTTTTAAAGAAATTTGTTAACGCGACAATTCTAAAGTCTCGTGCTACATTTTTGTTCTATCACTTATTTACAGTATCGGAAAATTAAACACCTAGAGTAATTATTTATTTATGCATCTCTCTAAGCGTAACTGGGCGACATTACGATACCAAATTTACGTGCTCGATTTTTCTTTTTCTAATACTATTTACAGGTTTCTCTTTCGGTCGTTGTTTTTTTTTTGGTTCATATATATTCTAGGGTCTCGAATTTATAGAGAAAAAAAATCTTAGTAATTCAGAGCCCGTTCGCGTGACGCATTTGCGTCTTCGTTACGTACCGAATTACGTAGACGCGTCGTCGCAGCTAACGGGATGATGACTAGTTAATTCAAAACCGAATCTTATCGATTGCGCAACGAGCCGGCTTCGCGCTCGACGTTGCTCCGATTTTCGCACCCGCTTCTCGTCATTATCGCAAAATGTTATCAATGTCAATAAACGCGGTCGCCGAACCGACTTTTCCCACCTCTCGAATCACAATTTCTCGAGAAAATTTCTCACCTCTCGAATCCTCAAATTTCCGGAGGGTAAAAAAAGTAAGACGAGCTTTTTTTCGGAGTTTAATCGGAAAACGCGTCGCGCTTCGATTCGCCGGACTCGTTTGGCCGAGATCGTTACAGATTAATCGCGAAATAGAGTCGCGTGTTAGTAAATGAGAAACGATTGGGTGATGAATGAAAAAATAATCGAAACGTTTCGATTTTTCGTTTCCCGTTTGTTGAGGATTCGCTTCGCGTACCTTCGATTTCCGTGTCGGTGGTTTCAACTTCGTTCTGACCGAAATCGGCGACGAGAATCGTCGGTCAAGTGGAAGAAAAAAATGTGAGGTGAGGATTTTTTTCTTCTTCTTCAGATTAAATCGTCAGTCCCGGACGCTGCGGCCGCGGCGGCGGCGGAATTCGTCGCGGCCGCCGGATAAGCAGCGTCCCCGGCCTCGGGTCAGTGGGGCCCGAACAATTCGGCGTTCTCCTCGCTGTCCATCGACTGGTAACCCTGCTGCAATGGCAAATTCAGTTCTAAACGTTACTCGCGACGTAGCCAAAAGTTCCTGGCGAAACGGAAGCTCTGATGTTTTTACCCGTCGCTGCCGGCTGCCGAAACCCTCGTCGAGCAGCTCCGTCTCCCAGTCGTCCTCGCCCTCCTCGCCCGGATCGAAATTGTAGAGAGGCATCAGCCGGTGCCTAAGACGCTCGAGTTTGCGGCGCCTGGAGACGATCAGCACCTGTGGCATTTTTTATATTTTTTATTTTCACATTTTGACGTCTCTGAAATTTTAATTCGTTATAATCTGGTTTCTCGAATAATTAGAAATTGGAGAAAAAACCTTGCCTTCTTTTTTATTTCTTATACATATACTTTTTAATACTTAGATGCCTCTGAAATTTTAATTCATTATAATTTAAATCTGGTTCCTCGAATAATTCGGAGTTGGAGGAAAAACTTCGTTGAGTCTTCTTTAGATATTAAAAAAAAATCTATCCTTCTGTTCCGAGGCTGAAAATAATTCCACAGGCTTTCGACGCATCTGATATATTTTTTTTAATATTCAGGGAGCCAGAATAAATAGAATAATTTCGAGATTTTACTTAGAAGTAATAATAAAAAGTTAAATGAAAAAAATGATTAAAAGTGTTGTCTTACCACTGCCGAGAGAACGATGACGAAAATCATGACTCCCAGTGGCACAAAGATGTACTCGACGCCCTCGGGCGGTCCGAATTCGTCGAACGGATCGACCGTCGTCGTCGTGCTGCACGTTTTGTTCGTCGTGCTCGCGGCGCTCGCCGTCGTCGTCGACCTCGTCGCGTTCCACGTCGGCTGAGTCGTCGCTCGCATCGTCGTCGTCTGCTGCTGCGTCGTCGTCGTTCTCGCCGTCGTCGTCGCCGCCGTCGTCGCCGCTGACGCGAACTCCACGTGCGACTCCGTCGTCGCGTTCACGACGATCCTCGTCATTTCCGTCGTCACCCGGGCGATCTCGCGGAGCAGGAGACTCGTCACCGGAATGGTGCTCGTCGCATTTACATCAGCCATTACTTTGTTCGGAATTCTGCAAAAATTAAACAATTCTTTAGCACAATAAATACAATAATTAATACAAATCGCAACAAAATAAAAAATAAAATACATTTTTTATTGCTGACATCGAGAAAAAAAAATCAAAGCTCATTTCTCGCCTAACCCAATCATAATAACAATATCAACAATGAAAAAAGCTTCATCGATTTTGTTTATTTCTCCACTGGCGACGTATAATTATCATAATTAATACAATAATTAATACAAATCGCAACAAAATAAAAAATAAAATACATTTTTTATAGTTGACGTTGAGTAAATTAAAAAAAAAATCGAAGCTCATTTCTTGCCTATCCCAATCATAATAACAATATCAACAATAAAAAAAGCTCCATCGATTTTGTTTATTTCCGCTTTAGAATCCCCCAAAAAAGTGTCACGAAAAAATCGCGTCGACATCCCATTTTTTTTGTCGCCCTCATCGACCTCAGCCGAATTTTCGCCCTATGATCCTATTTACCCCTCATCACCCGGAAAACTCGGTAATTAGTCGGAACGCCCATTGCGCACGCGATTTTGAGGTTAGTGTGTCGATCAGGCCGTACGACCTTCAACCCTTACCCCTAAAAATAAAAAATATACCGAATAAAAAAACAACTCACGTGGAATTCAGAGGATCGCTCGACATTGTCGTCCGAGTGAGACGCCAACGCTCGACGAGTGAGAGAGACAGAGACGGATTCACGTTAGTCCGATGCTCGTGAAGCTCGTGAAAATTTTTCGATGGGGGTGCATCACTCGTGGCGCACAAAACGGCTCTCAGGCGACTTGCGCGATTTTTCGGAGGGTGGAAACGGCCTCTCGCTATTATTATTATTATTATCGTTATTATTGTTATCGCAGGGTCGCAGTGGCAGTCACAGTCAGCAGCAGCGAGGGTGACAGGTAGTACGCAGCGGTTGTTGCTGCGTGTACACACGCTCGACACCCACTGACCCCCTCGACGCTCATTGGTCGTTATCGTGAATTTCGGCGGACGGGCGATATGATAACAATCAATGGACGATAACGGAGCTTGCTGCAGAGGCGGCAGTCTTCGGTGGCGCCACCTGTCGCTGCTGCTGCTGCTGCAGCTTCGGCTGGTTTTCCAGGGTACAGTTCGACCAATCACGCGAGCCGCTGCCTTCTCATCGTCCAATCAGGTCTCCGCATTTTCTCCACGCGCGAAATTCATCAGGAAACCCCAAAATCTCCGTCAAAAGGTCCTCAAAAAAATCGTAAAAAATGCTCGCAAGTCTTAAATTAATTTCTAATTATTCATACGTATCTTTATAATTAAGTCTCGAAATTCATCAGGAATTCCGAAATCTCCTCCAAAAGGTCCCCAACAAAAATCAGAAAAAAAATACTCGCAATAATCTTAATCATCTTTATAATTATTTATACGTATCATCAGTAATTATACATAAAAGGATAATCTGAAAAAAAAAACGCACGCACACGTAATGTTAATTCACAATATCTTGGTCTTCCATCCTTCCGCATCCTTCTCCTTATTTTTTTTTGTTTTATAGTTTCACGCCTTAAATTGTAATATCGACGATATTCGATAAAATAGTTTTTTGTGTGTTTTATTTAATTTCTCTTCTTTCTTCCCAGGTTGGAATTTTAAATGCTCTGCGCGGAATTTTCAGGAGCGATGAGAACGCCGCTCGAGTTTGTTCCTCGTCGTTTCCGAAGCGAATGAGAGACGATCGTCGTCGCTGCGCCGAAATCTTCGCCGCGATCGGGGATAATAATTTGGAGCCATGTCTCAGGCCGTGTCTTCGTCGTTGTCGGCGCTGGATCTGTAGCCGACGCTTCCGCCGCCTCGTTTTCCGCTTCGAACGAAGTCCGAACCCGTGTGCTGCGTTTCGTACATCTTTCGGTTCTCCAGATAGCGACGATAATTGTTCTCGCGCTTCTTCCGCTGCTCCTCCGCCTGCTGCCGCAGCTTCTCCGGATTCATGTGCGACGTCACCATGTGACGCGTCAGCGAGCTCATGAATTTGTACGTAATTCCGCACACGTCGCACGCGAGGATCTCCTGATTCTGGCCTTGTTTCTGCTCATGTAACAAATTAATAACAATTTATTTTCACTGATATTTAGCCACTATTTTAGTTACAGGAATTTTTCAGGGGAAAAAGATGAGGAATTTTCCGGACAAAAAGCTTAGAAAATGTTTCCAATTTTAGGGGTGTTAGTGAAATTTTTCCACGTTCCCATTAATTCGAGACTCGCTGATATAGATTTTTGAAAAAGCGAATCGTCGAATTAATGCTAACGTAGATTCAAGTACGATCGAGATATATTTGCGTTATTGTCGTGAATTGTGCGTGCGAACATGATTTAAATTAATAGCGTTCGTCTTCCGGTGCCAATCAAAGCGAAAACCATTAATTTTCTCTTCGTTATTAAATAAACGAAGTTTCGTGAGACTTGAAATAAAAATGAACTCTAAAAAAATTCACAGATAAAAATGAACTCGAAAAAAAATACCTGACTTTAATTGATTTTTCTATGGACGAGGATTCTCAAAAATGAATCTCAATCGATTCGTTTCTCCGACAAAACCAAAAAAAAGTGAACTGAACAAAGAAAACAGTACCGAATCCTCGAATTGAACTTTTTTGTGTCTTTTCTTTTTCTTTTTTTTATTATTCAATGGTATTTTTCGACGTACTTGCTTATGCACCATCATGTGACGCTGCAAATTGTTCAACCGATTAAATTCCCGACCACACACCTCGCAGTCGAACTTCTTGTCCGGGTCGTGGTTCTTCTTGTGGAGCGTCAAGTCGGCCGCCTGTAGGAACGACTTGTGACAAATGTCGCACGTGTGGGTGCGCTGATCGCCCGCCAGATGCGACTGCTCGTGCTTCGTGAGCGCCGATTTCTCGAGGAAACGCCGGCCGCAGTAGATGCACGGCAGCGGACGCGACTGCGGATTGTGCTGAGTGAGATGACGTCGGAGGGCCGTCGACGTTGGGAAACTTTTGCCGCACTCGAGACAACCGAACGGACGATCGCCTATGTGAGTTTTTCGGTGACGAGCCAGAGTATTTTGGTCCGAATATCTGTTCAAAATAAAAAAAAGCAATTAGATTCGATTTAGTAACTATTTTTGCAATTTGATAAAAAAATTCAGGAGAAATTCCAATGGCGAATGACGAAGTTTGCATCGTTGGAATGTAACGAAAAATGTATACCTATATTTTTATCCTAACGATTTTTTATTATTATAACGATCAATCGTTACAATAATAAAAAATAAAAAAAAATAATAATAAAAAAATAATAATAATATAAAAAATTATTATAACGATCAATCGTTATAATAATTTTGAACCCAACGAATCGTAATTTTTATACGATTCTTTGGGTTCGTGGCATTATTTTTTTTTTTTTTTTTTTTTTTTTCGTTGCTTTCCAACTATGGGAACAAAAATTCAAGAGAAGCGAAGAAAAAATACCTTTTGGGACCCAAATCAACGATGCAAACTTCGACATAATCGATGACAATCAGAGAACCGAATAAAAAATTCTAGAAAATCGAATAAAAAATACCTTTTGGGACACAAATCGCACGGGAAATTCCGCGTCGTGATATCCTCCTCCCGCGCGTGTTTGAGTCTGTTGTGCCGAAGCAATTGGAATGGCGTCTTGAAAGTCTTGGCGCAGAGTTCGCATTTAAGATTGTCAGTCGTCGGGATAATGACTTGCGTTCGCTTCTGTCCATTCTCGTCCTCGGATATTATCAGCGATATCGTCACGGTGTTATTGTCCTCGGCGTCGGCGTCATTAGCATTCGAGCCGGACGCGACGCCCTCGAGTTCGGGAACAATAAAGTTGTCCTCCTCGAAATTTTTACCAGCGCCCTGAGCGCCAGTCGACGACGTCGGCGACGCATTCTGCTGCTGCCGATTGTTCGCCGTTTCGTGGGACTCCTGTTCGTCGCCGCTATTTTCCGCTATCGCGTAATTTCCGTCGGCCGTCAGGTAAACCGGCTGCAGCTGATCGTTGTCGTCCTTGAAATACAATTGTCCGTTCTCGTCCTCGTGAAGGAATATTTGGTCCTGCTGCAATATTTTATTTCGATTTATTTGAAGATTCAAAAAATAGGGGATTGATTTATTATTTTTATTTTATTTTTGTCGTGTTTTTTTATTTTTGTTTTATTTTTTTTTATTTTACCTGTACACCTTCTTCGTCTTCGTGCTCCTCGCCGGTTCCCTCGTTCGCCGTT
Organism: Itoplectis maculator; assembly: GCA_964034905.1. Taxonomy (NCBI): domain Eukaryota; kingdom Metazoa; phylum Arthropoda; class Insecta; order Hymenoptera; family Ichneumonidae; genus Itoplectis; species Itoplectis maculator. The sequence goes on from OZ035869.1 coordinate 6,890,802, forward strand.
TCCCAGTCCTGATCCTCCTGCTCGGCCGTCTGTCCCTCGTACTGATATTCCTCGGCGCCGTCGTTAACCGACTGCGCCAAGTAAACAGTCTCCATGTTATCACCCTCGTAATAAATTGTTCCCTCCACGGGAATCGTGTCTTCGTCGAGACGCTCCATCTGTTCCGACAGTCGTTTGCATGTTGGGTCAAAGTTCGCAATGTCCACGAATTTTCACAACGAAAAAAAGACCACCAAAGAAATCGAAACAAGACTTTCCCCAATTTTGCCACAGAACCAAAAAATCGAGCCGAAAATTCTACCAATTCCCACAATTGCATTGGAAATGAAATTTTAGAGGAACGGAAAGTAACGAAAGAAGAGATGAAACGCCTCAACGAAGCTCCACTACCGCATTCGTATAAAAAAAAAGAAAAAAGAAAAAGAATGCAACGAAAATTCTTACCATGCAAAACTTACAGAAATGTTTGTCCTAACATTCACATTCTACACATAAAAAAAAAAGCAAAAAAAAATTCTTACTTTCATATAACTAGCATTTTCCTGGTTCTGACTATTCGCCGATTCTCGCTTGGATTTCCCGCTGGAATTCGCAGCCTTCTTCGATCCCAGAACCGTGTAAACCAGATTGTTCTCCGCGCTCTTGACGATCTCGTGCTGATTTTCCTCGTCCTCTTCGTCCTCGAGCTCCTCCATATCATTCGCGTTGCTCGTATTGCGCGCATCCGCATAATCGGAATTTCGCGTCTTTGCGACTTTATAAGCCGGCTCAGCGTTCGATCGGTTCGAGGAGGACGAATATTCGTCGCCACGAGCGCTCGCCGATCTTTTTCCGTTCAGCGGATGATTTTTCTTCTGCTCGACCAAAATACAAAAAATCGGGTTAGCAACATTATCAAAAATTATCTCGTTTGATAATTTACATAATTCTCATAAACATCTAAATAAATAAATAAATAATAATAACAATAATTCTTCGTTATGAATGAAGGCTAATATAATAATGTGATATTCGGTTAATTAATTTTAAGCAGTAGGCTCCCAATTAATAAAGTTATGTTCATTGATATATAATTATGTAATTATACCAATAATTATGTAATTTTGTACTTGGTTTATAATCTGGAATTTTGATGCCGTGGCTCAATATCAAAATGATTGTAAAATCAAAGACGAAATACGTTAATAAATGTAATTAAATTAAATAATATAAATTATCTAAATAAAAAATGTGAATTACTCTGTGCAAAGACGAATCGTCGCGTCTCGCATTTCGCGCGGCCCTCGACTCCGCGATTTGGTGATGCATCTGCTGCTCGTTCTCCTCGTCCTCCCAATCCTCATCAGCGTCGTAAGTCACAAGCTTCTTGTTGCGCTCATAACTGCGACGAGCGGCACTTTTCTCGGCGCGATAGCGATCGTTTCCGCGGAATCGCTGCGCAACGACGCCCGGATCGTCCTCTCGCGCAGAGTCGTTCTGACTTTCGTCCTCGTCGCGGCTCTCCGGATAATTCTCGTGCCCGGAATCGGCGTCGACGCGACGAGCAGCGTGATTCGTCGCCTCGTCGAGAATCTCCTGCTCCTCCTCCTCGTCCACGACCTCCTCTTCCTCCTCGACGATTTCCTCGATTTCCTCGATCTCCTCTATCTCCTCGATTATCTCGACGACCTCTTCGACCTCTTCGACCTCCTCCTCCAGTTCCTCCACCTCCTCATGCTCCTCATGCTCCTCCTCCTGCTCGATCACCTCCGTGGAATATATTATCTCCTCCGCTACTTCGTCCTTGCGCCTCGAGGACCTCACCGCTCCTTCCGCAGCGTTGCTCATCTTTGGTTTAATATATTCTGTGAAAATAAAAAGGGTTACCGTTACTTTTTATGTTTATTTATATTTTTATTATTATGATTATGATTATGATTATTATTATTATTATTTACAGACAATAAGGTTCCACTTTTTATATCTGATTCTACATAATGCTTTCCACGTAAAAATATATAATCCACTTCATTTTTAAATATGTTCGTCTCGGCTTCGATTGCATCCATCGGATTTAATACCAAGAAACCCAGAATTCCAGCTTCCGCAAAAACACCCTCCCAGCATCAATGCTCGACCAACTCGACGCTTGGAACCCTCCGAACCCTCAACTTCAGAACCCTTTCGCCCTTAAAACCCAAATCGTCCAGGCGCGAACTGACCTCAAAAAAGATTCGAAAAAATTCGAAAAAAAATTCGAAAGTCGTTCCCCCGGGAAGCGACGCTTTCCCGCTGCCTTCGCCGTTCTCGCAGGTTAAATCCGTGTCGCGTCTCGTACTCTCCCCGCAGCCGCTCGGCAGAGTCGCCTAGCCTCCTCGCCCCGTCGACGCCTCACCAGGAAATCGGCGCTCAACGGCTCAAACCCGCTCGAATCATCGTCGCATGAGAAAAAAAAAAAAACACGCGAAAATCGCGGGCGCGAATTATATTTCTCGTCCGCCGCCGCGACAATTGAAACGTCGGCGTTCCCGAACGCGGTCGACTCGCCAGTCGGTACGTTAATGTCGTGCATTTATCAACGGACAGCAAAATGGCTACGTCGGTCGGGCGCTGCGCGGGCCCGACGCGATTCTCACTGGTGGCCGCGGATACCTGCGATCTCGCGCGTTCCTCCTGAAGACGCTCCTCGTCGCCGTCGTCGTCGACCCGGAGCCAGGTCGACGTCGAATCTCCGCCAATACCGTTTTACTCACCCTCGAGGAGCCGGTGAGATCGTCGTCGGCGAAGTTGCGGCGGCCGGAAAAACCGCGGACACTCACGATTAAGAATTTTTGCTCGGTCGATACGCGCGGCCAACGAGCGGCGCACATTCCCCCACGTCGCGAGACGGTCAAGTGACGCCACCCTGAGACCTTTTTTTCCCCACGCGAAACGCGCGCCTAGGGACTTTTTTTCGTAATCACCGGTCATATGACCGTGTTTTTATTACGTCAGCCGCGGCGCTGATGACGTCACTGGAGTATCCTGCTCTCCCATTGGTTCTTTCTATCTGTGGAGTCTCCGGTTATATGACCGTGTTATTATTACCTGGCAGCTGCGGCGCTGATGACGTCACTGGCGTATCCTGCTCTCCCATTGGTTCGTTCTATCTGTGGAGTCTCCGGTCATATGACTGTGTTTTTATTACGTCAGCTGCGGCGCTGATGACGTCACAGGCGTATCCTGCTGTCCCATTGGTTCGTTCTATCTGTGGAGTCTCCGGTCATATGACCGTGTTTTTATTACGTCAGCTGCGGCGCTGATGACGTCACAGTTGTATCCTGCTCTCCTATTGGTTCGCTCTATCCACGTCGACCAATCGCAGAGCTCGACGGAGACGCCCCTGTCACGTGACTGGTCTCTTTACCACCGACGCATTGCGAATCCGCCCTAACCTAGATTTCAAATTTTAACAGCCGCGCGGCGCCACCGTCGCGGCGTATCCCCCAATCGCGATAAACAATCCGCGCGCTTGTGTTAAGTGGGGGAAGGTGAGCGCGATAATCATTGTTTTTCGCGCCGAAACACTGGTGAAATAGGCGGGATTTCGCGGTTTGGCGGGCAGAAGTGATACGCAGCCGAGAACCACGAGAGAGAGACACGCGTGGCGAGATATCGGAATTTCGAGAGAATCGTCAGCAGCGTTTCTCCGGGTGCGTCGCCCGATACGCTAGCGAAATATCGGCCGTTGCCGTTTACATTTTTTTTTCTCTCTCTCGCGACCCGACGACCGTTACGAAGCTGCGACGCCCCAAACAAGGTACGCGCGTTACCTTAAACATTTGGATACACTCGAGAGAAAAAAAAAAAAAAAATCATGTCGCAACCGTCAGTCACGTCGTTCTTCAATTCGCGCAAGCGTCAGGCGACTGAGGAGATTCGTAACAAAGCGAAGGTTCGCGTTTTGGAGCAAACTCGCACTAATCAGAATTCTGGGCTGAAAGCTGCTGGCGAGAAAATCGTCAACGAGAGCGAAGAGCTGCGACCTCTGACTCCGCTGACCGAGGACGAGTCGAGCGCCAGGTCGGCGAGTCCTAAGCTTGTTTTTGCTGCGTCCACCGAGGCGAAGGCTTCTTCCGTCGTTAGGAGCATTAATTTCGAGGCAAAGTCCGCGGCTAAAATGACTCCGAAGGGGGCGTCCAGGGCGAGAGTCACGAGAAGCCGCAAGTTGTCGCACCAGGAGGGACAGACGGACATCAGGGAGACCTTCGCCAAGATGTGCGGAGGCGGAGAAGCGCCGGCGAAGGAAGCGAAGGTCGTGACCTTTGAGAAAATGGGGCTGCTGAGTCCTAGAAAGAAGTGCGTCGAGAAGACGGAAGAGGAGGCGAAATCGGAGGCTCCGGCTGCGGGTTCGGTGACGCCTAAGAAAGGGTCCTTCATGGATCGACTCGCGAGGCAGGATCTCAGCCTCAGCGAGATCAAAGGACGCATCAACAAGTCGTCCAGACTGGCGGAGCTCAAGGCTTCGATCGCCAGGATCAAGAATTGTCAGGACAAGCTGGACAAACTGGAAAAAGAGGGAGAAAGCGCCAAGAAGCCTCAGATTAAAAAATTCGAGCACATTCAACTCGAGGTTCCCATTAGGTGAGAATTTTTTTTTAACATAAATTTTGTTTTGGAGTAAGGATTTTTATTTCAATCATTTTCACCTTCGAATTCTGCATTTCCTATTTTTGTTAAAAAAAACTGTTACGAAATTCCGCTGAAAAAATTTGCAACAAAAATTTCCACTGCATAATTATTTGCCAATCAGATTGCGTTCGGAGTGATTGTTATGTACACATAATTTCCCAAGCGTCGAGAATCTCGCGTCAGCAAATGCGTCGTCGCCGCCGATTAAACATTGGAAATTCAAGTTGGTTTTCTCGTCGCGTCGATGCGATTTAATCAGTCGCGTTCCATTAGTCGGTTCGATATTGAATTTAAAGTCCTTTCTCCGAAGCTTTCGAAATCACGGAGCGTTAAAGGGACCGTCTAGACCTAATTGCCCTCCTCCCCCCTATTACTCACTTAATGGTCGTTATTACAATGAACCCGATTTTATTTTGTCCTGCGAAACAGCCCATCGAAGGCGGCGCGTTCGCCGAGCAAGCTGCTGCTGAGTCCGACGAGGAACATCAAGCTACCGGAGAGCGCGAGCCCCCAGCGTCGACTTCTCTTCGCTCCGAAGGAAACGCCCGCCAGTCCGGTGAAGAGCGCCGAGGTCCCGGCTTATCAGAGATATCAGACTCTCGCGGATAGCGGTGTTGCGGCATTGCCTTTGCCCTACAACTACAGATTCCTCGCCGAGGCTTTCCGATGCGTTGATACGGTATTTTTTTGTTATTTTTCTGATAAATCACTATAAACCATTTCTTAATAATACATTCTTTTAAATTATATTTTTTAATTATATATTTGGGTAGGGTTCAAAATAGTGAAAGACCAAAAAGCGAATGGCTAAAATAGCGATTTCCATAATAATGATCATTCTAGATTTAGACGTTCATTAGTGTTTAATTTGCTGTTTTAGCCATTCGCTATTTATGATCATTCACTATTTTGACTCACAACCCTCGACCTTCTTTTTTTTTTAATGAAAAATGTATTTTTCTTTTTTTTAATTTATTTTGTTTAACGATGATAATCGTTTTGTATTTTTCGACAGGTCGCAGGAATGTTGTTCAATCGCCGAGAGGTGATAACGTTCAGGAAGCTGAAGCCCGCGGTCCAAGAGCTGCTGCGTCGCAACTTTACTCTCCAGCATCTCGCGCAGATAAAGACGATCTATCCCGAGGCGTTTGCGTTCAGCCAGGAGAAGATGCGAAACTTCGGCTCGACCTCCAAGCAGGACAGATACGAGCTCGTTCTCGCGCCTCTCGTGGAAGCCAAGAATGGCCGTAATACTCCGGATCCCGACAACGTTATCAAATCCGCCGGGGAATCGAGCATGGGACCGGGAGTTCTGCTCGAGCGTCGCAGGAAATTCTACAGCGTTCTTCTGGGTTCGTAGATATTCCTATGTCGAAAAATTAATTTAAAAAATGCTAAAATTAATTTTTCTGCGTTCTTCTGGTAGATTTTCCTACGTTGAAAAATTCATTAAAAAAAATGCTAAAATTAATTTTTTCGGGTTTTGATTTGCAGAGAGGGTGAAAATCGAGCACGAAAAGTTCCTGCTGAGTCTGGAGGTCCCGATGAGAATCCCGAGGGAGAAGATTACTCGTTGGCACGCGGAATTCGACGTCGAGTCGTGCAAGGATATCGAATTCGCGGAATTGCCGCAAGCGCCGATCGTGGAAAAAGCGCATTCGGCTTCGCAGGTGCTCGGTAAGTCCACAATCCCCATTTTTTTTATACCTTTCGACCATCGAAAAGGGATTTCATTTCATTTCTCATTGTTTCATTATTTCATCGTCTCTCTTTGGGTGACCCAAATAGCACCGAAAAAATGCGAGAATCGTTGCCAACATTTTTTTCGCAATGCAAGCGTAATTACATTTCTTCGTCGCCGCTCTTTTTGGGTGACCCGAATTGCATCGAAAAAAATGCGAGAATCGTTGGCAACATTTTTTTCGCAATCCAAGCGTCGCGATTGACCTCGATTGGCTCTTCCTGAATTTTCTCTCTGTGTCAATTCTTGTTCCTCAAAAGAAAAAAAAAAAAAAAATCGCCAACGTTTGCGGAATTGCATATGACCCAGTTTAGAAAAAAGTATGATTACCGATCAGCAAATAAGGAATCGAAAAAAAAAAAAATTGTCTATGCAATCGTCGCGCGCGTCGATGGATATAAAAACGTTGCGAAGACAGCTGCGATGCGCCAGACGCGATTTAAAAGCCCGATTTAAAAGACGCGACTGCGATGTTGTCGATCGAGAACGGTTTCAAGTTGCGTTTAAATAATCGTCAGGCCGTCGCCAGAATCAGTGAGTCGATCGTCGCTTCTCTTTTCAATTCACATTTCTGCATTGCGTTGGAAAAAAAAACCCTCAAAAATTAATGCACGAAATGCAGACAAAATGCAAAATGAAATTGATAACATAATTGACATTGAATGACGATGAAGCTGCGTAAACAAACGTTTCGTTGAACCGTTTCTGTAATATTTTTCTCTTTTTTTCAGAAAAAGCTAAGACGCTATTTAGCTGCGACACACGAATGGGAAAAGCGCTGCAGCGTCTGGCCGATGCGAAGATGACGTCGAAGAGCGGAGCCGAGGAAACGGCGTCGACGGAGACGAGGGACGAGGATAAGTCAACGGGTCCGAGGAAAGTGGAGATCACCGTCGTTGATACGCCGCCCGCGACTCCGACGACTCACAACACTTATGTGAATTCGGCGCTGAAGGGAATTCCAAAGGCGCTTCTCGAGCGGGTAAATTTATATTTATTTTTATTTAATTTGATTCAATTTAATTTATTCACGAATTTCTCCTTTCATTTTACAATAATTGTTTTAATATGGATGAATATTCCTCACAAATTCAATTTTGTCCCCACAAAAAAATTTATTTACAACGGAAAAGAATTATTTAATTCAATTTGATTTAATTTTATTTATTTTATTAACGGACTTCTTTCATTTTACAATAATTATTTTGAAATGGAGCCACAGCATAAATATTCCTCACAAATCAATTTTTTTCCCCACAAAAAATATATTTACAGCGGAAAAGAATTTTTATTCAATTTAATTTAATTCAATTCATTACTGGATTTCTCCTTTCATTTTACAATAATTATTTTGAAACGGAGCCACAGCATAAATATTCCTCGCAAATCCATTTCTTCCCCACAAAAAAAAATATTTACAAAGAAAGGCAGAAAACGGAAAATCATTCCACATTAAAATATTTGCATATCCCCCCTCCGCCCGAAATTCGCGATTTTTTCAGCTGCATCTGTGTTTTACGCGACTCGCCGATGCGGATTAACGATCAAGACAAACAATGGGAATTCTTGTTGTTTCAGGTACGCGCGAAGCAGGCGGCGAAGGCTTTGGAGGCGATGACGCGAACGCCGACGGCTGACAAAGAGGCAGCGCTTTATTCGCGACTCCCGGAAATGGCGAAGATCCTGCGAAACATGTTCGTCGCCGAGAAGAAGGGAGTCCTGCCGCTCGAGACGGTGATAACGAAGCTCGACAATTCCTATCGCACGAAACTGACGCCCAACGAGCTCGAGGAACACGTTCGACTGATGTGCAAACTGATGCCGACTTTCACGTGTCTGCAGCAAGTGCGCCACGTGGATTACCTGAAACTCGCGAAAACCGCGGATATCGTTAAGATCGTCAAGCGACTCGAGTTGCTCGCCAACGACAAGGTCAGGGCTTGACCCTAGATTCGTGCCTTCTCCTTTTTTCCACCTCAGACTGACTCTCAACAAGCGGAAGAAAAATTAACTATTCATAAAAAAACGATTTCTTGGTTTCGAGAATATTTTTTTTTGAGCCGTTTGTGCGCATTTAATCAATTTTTTTATTCGTGTATCTCATTTTTTTTTTCATACGCGCATCTTCGTGGAGACAGAGTCCAAGATTTAATATATGAATAATAATTACGATTAAGACTAAAAATAGTAATAGGAATAATTTGATAGTAAAATAGTCGATCTTGGATTCGGTAATTTCGTGTTTATGAAATTCCGGGGCGTCGAATATCCCACCGATAAAAGTTTTTCGACTTTCGCACCTTATTTTTTTTTCATCGATGGTTTATTGCCACTTTCTTTTCATTTATTCATACGATCACTTGTCGCGTTTGAAACTTTTTGTTCACGCCATTTCTTTGTATGCCGATAAGTTTGAACTGTACTTATTTTTTAAGGCGCAATAAACGATAATCCACGTTTTTTTTCTCCCGGATATCAAAAGTTCTGTTTTCACGATCGAAGGACCTTCGCGGAGGCGGAGTGCGAATACCAAAAGTGCAGAGGATATTTTTGATGGATTTATCGACGGTTCATCGCCGTGCAATTGTATTTTTTTAATTACGTCTTTTACGCGTAGTTTACACTTCGGCGAGCTAGAAATTGTACAAGTACACAAGACTGGGGACTATGTAATGTATTTATGTACTAAACTAGACTAAGAGTGCAAATAACTATTTTTGTAGTGCAATAAAAGTGCATTTTTCATTCCGTACCCTTCAAACTCGATTCGTGGAAATTTCCGAAATTTGAATTTCCCGCCAATCGAGAAATTTTGGCGCCGTCTATAGTTTGACATTATCACCACGCGGAATCGAACCGCAAACAGCTGATTGGTCGAAGATTCATAACCTCAAAGTAGCTGCAAAAAATTCGACGCTTTTTGCGACTTTTCAAACGTTTCGAACGACGGAAAATTCGTGAAAATGGTGTTTTTAACAGCTGTGCAGTTCGCTAAGAAGGCCAAAAGCAAGTAAGAAATTTTTATAACGAGCTCAATTGCCTCTAAAATGATTACTCTCATTATTGAGGTTAGAGGAGTTGATTTTATGATACTGCGCACAAAATTGCATGACTACTATTTAATCCAAATTTTAATTGCAATGGCGAAACAATGCATTCAAATCCATTCATTGCCACTTCGAATGGGTCCTGAAATCAATTTTTATAATTCCTGAGTTTATTGTGGTTCCTCATTTTTTGCGAGAAAATATACAGAACTCGGTCGGTAAAACAGTATAAATTTCTACCTTATCAGCAGTGCGTATTTTACTTTACGCGATAAATGGGCATAAATTCCTACCTTATCGACTCCAGTGAACAATTTTACAATTTTGCGGTAATTTCGCGCGTTTAATCTTCAAATAATTACAGATTAATTCTGGTGCTGGTGGAAAGCACAGTCAGCGGCCACAAAGTGAATCTGATACGCGAGAGACTCGCCGATAAGATGGAATTCATGCGATTCGATCCTTACGGTAAGATTTTCATCTTATCAGATTAATAAAATAGACCAAAATTTAAATATTCAAAAAATCAAATAAAAAATGTGGTTTTATGTTTTTCCAGTCCAATCGACGGTGCTGTACAGGGAAAGGAAGCGAATTCGAAGTATCTGAGAAATATTGCATTTAAGAATCTTGTAATAATTAATTAAACCATTTTTCGCTATTAATCGTATTAATCTTCTCTGAACTTTTCTGCCTTCCAACTATTTTTTTTTTTTTTTTTCATGTGGGAAGAGATTTTAACCTGTTTTTATCTAAGTTTTCATCGGTCCAGCCTCTCACTTTGCGCCTCGGGCGCCGAGCGCGCCTTTCACGCTTCACCGGCCAAATGGCTTTCGATCTGGATTGATTTTCTTTCTCCAACTGTTGTCTTTCATCTCCTCCAATGGCCGTGATCGTCTAGTGGTCAGGACCCTACGTTGTGGCCGTAGTAACCCAGGTTCGAATCCTGGTCACGGCAATGTTTAATAAAACATTGAGGAGAAACAATTTTTTTTTCGATTCGTTATTAGGCGAAAAAAAATTGAAAAATTTTTTTCGGCCCCGACGGCCGAAAAATCGGACCAAAAATGCGAGTTACCGTTCAAACGTTAAAATAAGTATTTTTAACGAGTCAACGGTGGTCCCTGCATTTTGGATTTGATTCCCCTGCATAAATGTGTCGAATTATCACTTCGAAGTCGTATCACACATTGCGAAATCGAGGTTGCGCAATCGGAGCGACGAATGTTTTTTTATACGAAACGAAATCGCGACGAGTCAGCGAATCTTCATCAAACGCATTCGAGAATCCAGTGTCAAAAATCCAGCAACTTATTTCGAGTTCTTTAGGAGTCGGAAGTCCTGAAGAATAGAAACAGAAATTGAGCATCAAAAATATTTGAATATCACAGTCGATAAGTTACGAAATCGTCATCGACTCGGTCAGTAATTTATCGACTCCCGAAGACGGTGGATTAAATACAATCGGTAAATCGGAAATGAAAAATAAAGATGCTTTCAACAATTTTTTTTTTAATTTTATTATATATATTTTTTTATTTTATTTTATTCTTATTATATTTACCATACTCGTTTAATTAATTTCACGTTACAATTTGCTCTGAGTCGATCAAAGCGCCGAATAATTGCAGCTAAACTGTTTCACACTCTTCAAGTGCCCTCAAAAAAAAAAAAAAAAAAATCCCCCAAGCGTTTAAATAAAGCATATGTACAATTGACGAATTCGTCTCGTCGATTAAACGATTTTACATACGACTCGTCAGTCACGGGGATTCATTTGTCCCTCCCCCTTTTTCCTGGTGCGCTAAACGAGGGGTTACATGTCGCCCTCCCCACCAACCCTTATCTTTTTTACATGCCAGGGTTCTCGAGGTCGCCCTCAATGGTCGCGCACCATTGCCCATGAAAACAGCGACGTCTCCCTTTCGGAGCTACAGTGACGTCAAAAGCTGCCGAAGGGAGAAGGAAGTTTTGTACCCCCGGTGAAATAAGTTGCGGGTTGCATTATGGTGACCCTGCTCTGGGAAACAACCCGGCGATGCGTTAAATTTCGAGATCTCGTTGCCTCGATGCCCGGGAAGATAACGCAAACGACGAAGTAACGGGCGAAAGAGGTTTGGGGTCGGCTTCCTTGTGATCTTTCTTCGAGGGTGAGTCGGGGGTGGAATTGTCGTGCGCAAGTCCTGCAAACCTGTGCGACTCTGAGACGAGTTTCGGGTCTCTCGGTTTGGGATTGTTCCGTTTTCTGCGGCGGCGCCACCGTCGCGAGGAGAATTGAGTGATGAGAATTATTTCACGTGTCTGTAATTTTGTAACATTTTTATTTTTATTGAGAGAGGATTTATTATTTTACTTTGAATTTTTATTTTTATTTTTTATTTTTATTTAAAATGAAAAGCCTCGTTGGGAGAGAAAAGTGTAAAAGCTCGTCAAGTTTACCTTCAGAGCTTGCTTTCCGGTTCCTTGCAATCGGGCATCGAACTGCAGCCCATGCAGTCAGGTTGGAAGACGTAGCACACTTGGCCCGGTGGACAGTAATGGTCGAGGCAAGGATCGTCGAGAATCATACAGGATTCGTACACTGGAAATGTGACAGTGAAATCTTTAGTTTTGAACAACCATTGGAATCGATGTATTTTTTCTTTTGGGTACGCTTTGGTTATTAAAGGGCAGCTTTGAAAAATGAGGGAAAAAATAATTACTATGCTTACTATCAATGCAGGCGTTGCCTCTGCAACATCCACCGCAACAGGCTTTGTCGTCGTTGCACTGCAAAAAATAATTACAAACGTAACATATTTCCCAATAAAAAATGTAATTAATTCTTTTTATGTTATTAAAAAAACGATGGGAAACAGATTAAAAAAAAAATAAAAAAGCTAAATTGTGACATACCCATTGACCTGACTCGGCGCAGCTCTGACAATTCACTTCAAACACAGCGAACAGAAAAATACAGGAGAACAAAACTCGACGCGACGTCCACATCTTCGATTTTCAAATTCTTTTGTATTTTCTTTTTTTTTTTTTCGGTACGCGGAAATGAAACTCTTCTTATTTTTTTTACATATCGCGCTTCCCGCTGTCCCCGACACCTGTCTCGGCGCGAATGCAAAGTGCGACGGCTCGGTGATAGATAGGACGAGTGCTCGAGACTGATTATCCCCCTACCACTCGCATCGCTCTCCTTCACTTGCTCTATCTTTTTTCATTCTCTAGCCCTCCGCCTCCCCCTTCGCTCTGATTCAACGGTGAATTCGGAGCGTTGTATATTATCGCACCTCGCACTAATATATATAGCTGAATATTACACCGGATTTAGTGCATTAAACTTGCGATTAAAAAAAGTTGAGGTGGGTCAGTGTTCAGATTTTTTTAAGCCACATTATTTTTTTTTTCACCGATTTATTAATTCGGCAATGATTTTTTTTTGCTCGAATTCGAGAGGATAAAATGATACGTTTTCGTCGTCAGCGGTGATCGGCACACAAGGCCTCACCTTGCATCTCATTAGCGGGCAATGAGTAATTCAGCAGAGGCCACACGAATAGTGCGAAGCGTGTTGCACGCATTGAGCTCCAGGATGTCGCAAAAAGTGTCGTAAATTGTCTGAAACAAGGAAATGAATTTTTTTAATTAGGCACTGAATTTTACTAAAAACTATTTTTAAAAAATAAGAATATCTAAATATCTGAATTTCATATCTGCCAATAAAAAAATAAAATAAAAAAATAAAAATAAAAAAATCAGCTACGTCATCGAATTGGTTGAATGAACCGCAGAAGGCGTGACAATAATTGATATCAAATACATTGACGCACGTTTTGAGGTAAGGAAAAATATTTTCCGCCCGAGTTCACCTTATTTTTTTCGTCTTGTCGATGTAGCAACTTTGAAACTCTTTGTACACGTTTCTAGACAGTTTGTCAACATATAGACGCCGCATGCGTGCGGCGCTTTGTTGACATGAAAAATGTGCGCGGGCGTCGCTCGCGAGGAACCCGCCGATACATTAATGATAATACAATGTGGTCGCTGGCCTTGCGGTAATACCGACCGCGCGGCAATTCCGTGTTACGTGTTGTACCGATCATTTCTACAGGTTTTTCCGTGTCACAAATATTTTTTTCCATTTTTTAACAATTTTTCTATATTTTAATTTGTAATTTCTACAGATTTTTCCGTGTCACAAATATTGTTTTCCATTTTTTAACAATTTTTCTATATTTTAATTCGTAATTTCTATAGATTTTTCCGTGTCACAAATATCGTTTGGAACAATTATGATTTGTGCTGTCAAAACAATCGACTGTAAGCCGCAATTTCACGTCATTAAAAAAAAATGTGTCGTCGAATTTGTCAGGAAAAATAAATCTGAGGCTTTTCAATTTTTCTTTGAATTAAAAATAAATAAATAAAATTATCAGGATGTTCAAGTATTTCAATTATTTCGGTGGATTAAATTTGCTGTCGCTGGTGGGCAGCGTTTTCGCCGGCGACGAGGAAAACGTCGGCAACGACGACGACAGAGGATTCGGGAAAGTGTACAAATGGAGATATGTGGGTCAGGGATTCGTCGAAGCCGAGAAAAAGGCGAAACCGATATTTCTCATAATTCATCGCGACACTTGTCCGGCTTGTCAAAAACTTAAGGACAAATTTTCCAAGTCGATGCAGCTCATCGAGCTCAGCAATCAGTGAGTCTCACGTCTGCCTTTTTTTCCCTGTCGATCCAGTTGACGTGAATGTCATTATTATTTTTTGCAGTTTCGTGATGATAAACGTGCCGAGCAACTCGGAGGTTCTGTCGGTGGACCAAAAATTTCATCCCGACGGAAATTACGTACCGCGAATCCTGTTCTTCTCGCCGAAAGGCGAAATCATCAGCGAGGCCTACAATCGTCAATCGTCGAATCCGAATTATCGTTACTTCTACAGCAATCCAAGCGAAATCATTGACGTGATGAGAGTCGTCATCGATCACTACAAGTCGACGAAAAAAATTTGAGACGTCTCCTTTCACCTGTAAAAAATAAATAAAATTATTTACAGAAAAAAAAAAATTTTACTAATTATCCATTTTATTTCTTTTAATCTAAAAAATAAGTTCACATTATTATAATTGTGATTTGGGGCTGATTAACTCTCGAAAAAAATGTTTAACAAAATTTGAGTTCCTGTTTTATTTTCTATTTTTACGAAAATGGTTCTAATTATGATTATAATTATTTAACAAAAGGGCAGTTTTTCCTCCTAAAGATTTTGATCCGAGGACGATTTTGCAGGTTGAAGATAATTCGAATGTGACCCGAGGGAGTTGCCAGGAGGACAAAAGACAAATGGAAGTCGCGGGCGAAGAAACAGAAGCTGGAGAACCGACGGAGTGGGGGTTCGGGGCGACCTCGTCGAGATCCCCCGGGTACATTTCGCTGCTATATAGCTGCCGCCGTTCCCTTTGATCCCGTCGCAAGGAACACAAAGTTGTATTATTTCCAACCGCTCGGGCTCTCGAAGCGCTTCGGTGGACTCGCGGAGGCGTGAAACGCGCCAGTTCTCATTTTCCCTCCCGCGGAGACGACTCTGGTTTTTTCGAGTGGCAGCATTTTTCAGAGAAAGGCTTTTACTCTTTCGATTCTCCGAGTTTGTTTATTCTCGGAGTCCTTAACTTTTTTTTTTATTTACCCTTTGCTCGAAAAATTGTTCATAGTCATCTTTACCATTTTTCGTTCGCCTTGTTTTGCCTCTGAGTTACCCTTCATTTTTTTTTTATTTACCCTTTTTGCTCGAAAATGTCTTCATAGTCATCTTTACCATTTTTCGTTCGCCTTGTTTTGCCTTTGAGTCACGTATGAATTGATGTATATATCCGTTTGGTGACGACTCGGATCGAAAAAACACCTCCCATGTTTCGACAACTGGCTGCCCAAATGTCTTCAGTTTGTTGCCCAAGAATGTGGCGAACGGATCGAAACATATCAGTGTACATATTTATTGTAGTTCCACTTCTGCAACATTTAATAAAAAATATATAATTAAATTTTTTGCAATACATAAATCTTTGTAAATGATGGCAAAAAATTAATGGAAGCAATGAGTGATTTTTTTTGTCACCGAATATTTAATCATCGATAAACAAGTGATTCGTCTGAATCGAAGCCGATTGAGCACGTAATTAATAATCAATTAAGCGACTTCTCGCGCTCCGAGTTTGCATAATAAAATTCACAAACGGGTTCATTACAAGTCACAAAGCGAGCTCCGTGACTATAAAAAGTGCATACATAGAAATAATGTACATTATGTACAGTGCAGTGTGAAAAAAAAACGTGTAAGTTACTGCAGCAGAAACATTTTTTACGTCGAGCGATTCGCGCGGATTTATGACTCGTGAAAAGAAGAAAAGGTTTTGTTGCGGGGAAACAAAAACCGGGGCGAGACAATGAAATGCTCGGAATAACCAGAAAATGGTTATTCCGAGTGGAGCGACAATTAGGACTCCGTCTGACCTTCCCGACGGCTGCATTTTTTTTTAACACTTTTGCGTCACTGTACGAAACACGTGAAAAAAAATTCCTTAAGGTAGTTCAAATCGACTTAATTTTTAATACATTACTCATTTATCTATTTGCGTTTATTTGAGTCACAAAAAAATTGTCAGGAATTTTTTATATATTTTTTTAATCTTCGTCAGCCATTTTGGAGTCTTTTGATGTTGGGCGGCCATTTTGTGATGCGCTCCAACACAACAAAATGGCCGCCAACACAAGCAAAAGGCTGCCAGTACAATAAAATAGCTGCCAATACATCAAAATAGCTGCCAGCACAAAAAAATTGCTGCCAACACAACAAAATGGCTGCCAGCACGACAAAATGGCCGCCAGTACATCAAAATGGCCGCCAGCGCACCAAAATGGCCGCCGTCAGACGCCAGGAGCGTCCTTAACGCTTGAAGCTCATAAAAGTCGAGAGACCGAGCGAGCGAGTTAGTGAAACGAAGTTGGAAAAAAAAGAAGGAAGGGAACGTGAAAATGTATGGCCTCCTCGACTGCTCAGTGCACACTGTATGCATGTTCGCCGGGAGGCAGTTTTAAAACCGCGCGTTTCACAGTTTCCTCGCGTTCAAGAGGCGCCAGTGGCGGGGCTTTTGCCCCGGGAGTTGTTCTTCTTTGCTTATTACAGTGTGCACACTGTGTGCTTGCTGTTAATGGCCGGCTCGTGGAGTCGGCGAGCGAGGAGGGCAAAAGTACCTAACCTCCAAAGTGCCTCGCTGCTAATTAACTACGTTATTTTTTTACAACTCGCTTTTCAAGCCCCCCTCTTCCCCCTCTCCCGTTTCTCGTGGCTCTTTTGCCCAGGGAAACCCCGAAAAAATTCCCTTTGGCGTTTCGCCGTCGCGAGTTTAATTCGCCTCGTGCCTTTCAGCCGATAATTCCGTCCGTGTCTCTCGTGAATTATTCCTATAAGCCTCAGAATTTCCGGTCACGTTTGACACCAATTTTTGGGCATAATTTCGTTTGCGGCAAAACATCAGAATTTTGCCTTACGAATTATTGTTGAGTTGGTACACATAAATCGTTGAAACGGACGTTTACTGAAACTGATAAAATGTTTATTGGGCAAATTAATCAAAGATACTATTATATTACTATTATATAAAAGATATTATATAAGATATTATTATTGTATAAATTAATCAAAGATAAATTATTATTGGATAAATTAATTAAAGATAAAATAAAAATAAAATAAATTAATCAAAGATAAAATAAAGAGACAACGATAATAACTTACAAAAAACTGTTTTGGTTGAATCAATCGCCTCGCGAATTTCTCCAACCAGGAAAAAATCGTAAATGCTCGCCGCGCCGAAGTCGCGTATAGTATCGGTGCAACGGTGGTGCATATTCCCTTCCTCCTGCCGCGACCCCGCCAGGTATCGATCTTGACTGTCGAGCGGCGAGAGTGGAAACCCTGGGAAAGTCAGAGCCCCTCTCCGGGTGAAGCTGCGGGACGAGAAAGCGTTGTTGTATTCCGCGTATCGTCCGGGGTGGGTGTTAAAACCTCCACGTAACCTCTCCCTCCTCCCTCCTCCCTCCTACCTCCTCCTCCCTCCTCCCCTCCCCTTCTTCTCCCTTACAACCAAAGCGCGCTGCAACGGTTGGATATTTGAATTGAAATAACTTTGGAACTTCGATATCAGCTTGGCACGACCTCCTCCCCTCCTCCCCTCCTCCTCCTCTTCCTCTTCACCTTCTCCTCCCCACCGACCGCACCATTTCCTATTCTAATCCTCATTCCCTCACCGCACCCTTCTTCTTTTTTTCTCCCCCATTCCTTTTTTCACCTCCCAGCTTCGCCACCTTCGCCACCGCGCGGCGGTCGCCGCACTGCCACATACCAGCGCGGGTAGCGACGCGCGGGTTGGAAGCAAAAGCCTCAAAAGCTCTTGAGATAAATTGAAAATGGCTGGCGGCATCGGGTCGCGCTCCACGACGAACTCTCCCCATCCCTCTCTCTCCAGCAACCCCCGCGTCATCCCCTCCCCGTTTATGTCCGCGTCGCATTTGTGACGCCTTCCTCGAGCCGACCTCCCCCAGATATCGGCAACCTATTTGCCTTATCGATATCAGAGGGTCCACTTGGATTATTCGCGATACCCTTGCGAATCGCACAATCATTAACATATTTTTTGGCAATTTTTCGACGATGGGAAGTACGATAAAAAAATAGCGATATGAGACACTTGGATTATTTGCGATTGCGAATTGTCGATTGGAAACATTTTTTTTTTTTGGGCAAATTTTTATAGGATACTATGATAAGAATTAATGATACGAGATATGAAATTAATTATACGAGAATTGATACGAATGATACGAGTGAATTAATGATTGTGAAAGGTGCGGGAAAAGCGACCCCTGTCGGCCGGTGGCCGCAATGCAAAGCGATTGGTACAACACTGTACAAGCGGCGGAGGCGGTTGTATATTGAATCGCGACGAGTATCATGCGACTGACAGCCCGAGCTAATTGAATCTTGAACTCTATCTATCTGCGTCGAGTCGAACCGAGACGCGAACTCCCGGCGCGGATGCTTCTCTAACCTCCGACCCGCCCTCCATCTCCGCCGTGTTCCCCTCCCTTCGTCGCGCCGACCCCAGCAGAGCCGGGACCAACCCGTTTGAAGCGATTCTGGTTGGTGTCGAGCTATCTCCCTCCAATCGGAATTCCAAGGGTAACTCCTATTGTCCTGTTATTTTTTTTTTCAATTTCCATAAGTTACTTTTTTAATTAATATCCATTGAATTAATTTTATAGTGAAATTTATTATTTTTGGTTTATGAAAAAAAAAATTGATATTTAATATTGAGTTCAGAATTTATTTAAATCTCAAATTGGTTTAACTCATTCGTCACAATTTATTAAATTTACTACTTTTCGTCCAAATAAAAATTCTATACCATTTTAATATTGAGTTCAGAATTTATTTAAATGTCAAGTTGGTTTAACCCATTCGCCACAACTTATTAAATTTCCTACTTTTCCTCCAAATAAAAATTCTATACCATTTTAATATTGCCTTCAAAATGTATTAAAATCTCAAATTGATTCTGCAACGAATTCGCCTTGAAAAAAATTCGAACATGTTAAAAAAATGCAACCGTTGCTCTTTGAGGAGCCAAAAAGGACAAAAAGGAATTGCGAGATGAGCCAAGTTTGCGAAATAGCGACGAGAATGGAGCAAAGAGGAAGGAGAAGAAAAACGAGGAAACATCTGATAGGTTGGAAGAGGAAAGAGCGTTTCGAGCGCGAGAGGGGCGACTGAGGCTGAGGGACGAAGAGGGAGAGGAGGAGGAGGAGGAGGAGGGAGGATCCAGGATGAGAGAGAGAATCCAATATAACTGCACACACGTTCATAGGGTCGGTGGGAATATATTGGAGTCGGATATTGAAATACTTGTTGGTAGTTTGGGTCGAAGGAGGCGAAGGAGGATGCCATTCCCGATGCCATCTTGATTGCGCAATCGACATCTCTGAGGCCCACCGACTCAGCGTCGTCTCCGCAGAGGCTTGGTCACTGAATTCTACGATAATGAATCGATCTATATATTCTCATTACAACTGTACAAAGACTTTATGGAAAAAAGCATCCTTAAATTCATTAAACTGAGGATTCTTTTTTTTTATGGAATTTCTTTTGCTCAATGTTCAATCTGTTGACCCAATAAATGTGACTGAGAACCCACTTCGCATGCATAGAAATCGTGCAAAGATTTTCGTTACATAATTATTCTCGCCGTGTCCGCGACCTTGGGTACCAAAAAAATATTCCGACGATAAAACGCACTTTTTTTTTTTTCGGCTGTCGAATATTGGCATAACAGATTTTTTGGGGGAGCCGAGTGCAAATAGAATTTGCATTATCTCGACTTACTTGTCGCGGTTTATTTTACTTTGTCACACAATCATATTTTTTTTCTTGATATAAAAAAAAAATTCGCGTATCGACACATTAAAATTTTATATGAAAATTATAATAGAAACTGTTCAAAAAATAAAAAACTCATTGGCGACCAGTGAGAAATAATTCAAAAAAATCTTTTGTCACAGTCATATTTTTTCTCGATATTTTCGAAAAATTTCCTTGTGTATCAAAACATATTCAAATAAAAAAAAAAAAAAAACGTTTAAAAAAATAAAAAATTCATCGACGATCAGTGGGAAATAATTCAAAAAATATTTTCCAACGAACGGATGGGTGGAAACACGTGCGCCTTCGTGTAAGTCACAAGTCCAATCGTCGGGCACTCGGCGCATAACCCATTTGTTCGAACGAGGGAATCGACCGGCGGCGCATCGACACGTTCCTGCTTGAACGGCAATTTTCTTTTCACGCCCGCTCGGCGGTCTTTCTTTTCTCTCGCCTCCGCTGCCACCGCCGTCGCGTTCCTCCTCTTCTTCCTCCGGGAGAGGCGCCATTCTTCTCCCGGCGAGGCTTTTCCACTGGAACGAGCCAAGACTGTGTGTTCCGCAACCCCGTAAGTGCCTCAAGAAAAGAACCGACGAGTCGTAGGCGACCTGTGAAAATAAAACCAGTCATGTTAAAAAAATTCATTCGTAAAAGTAAATTCATTTTATTTTATTTTTTAATAAAATAAATAAAATTGATTTTGAGATGTCAACGAAAAAAATGTTGAGATCGTACATTTCCACTGCTGTCTTTTTTTTTTGGCAAAATCTGTCGTCACTGCAGTTGAACAATTATAAGTGGCAGCGCAAAATAAATACCACGCCCCGACAGTTGAGCAAACAATTTGTTTTATTTTAATAATGGAGAGAACCGCATCTGCATTTTTGCAGAGTTCCTCGGGTTTGTTTATTCAACTCACGAACACGCATGTGATTAAGCATGTGCTTAATGAGAAGAAGATAACGTTTGGGATTCGTGCCGACGATTACATTCCAGACGTCATAGCTATAGGCGACTCCGCGCATCTCAATAAAACAATCGCTCAGTCGTCGTCCAACCGACAGTTCGAAGAGATCCGATTGAGAAACCCGCAGTTTTTTTTTTTAATATTTCGAGGATCTCGGGATCCGAATAATTGATAAGTGATCGACTGCAAGGTAAGAATTTTTTTATTTCCATTATTCGAATAATTAGTCAGTTGGGCTTTTCAGAATTAATCATATTTTCTTGGCCGAAAAAATTATAAAATTAATGGAGAAGTATTTTTTTTTAATAATAATAACAGTGATGACAAATCGTTAGAGTTACGTTTTCTATGCTGGGAAATCATTAATGAGTCAAGATCCGATCAAGAATGCCGACCTTCGACAGTCCACATTCAATCGTAAAAATACAGTTTTGAACTGCACCTGACAAGAAGCTGATATTCCGGTTTCGCCTCTGGGTTTTCCACAGCGTAGCCATTGGCAGTCACCGAGTTTACGATCGAGTTGAGTAGGAAATCAAAATCACGGATAACGTTCCTGTGTCACTTCAGGTGTGAGTCAGAACGGCGGATATCTGCAACAAAAAAAAAGCAAATTTGTATCCGGAAAAAATTACAAAGAACTTACAATATTTTCTAATTTTTCTAATTATAATAGCTCTATTTTTTCTACATATTTTTTTATCAGTAGTAATGATAAAAAAAAATGAATAGAAATATATTTCGAATAGCTCTATTTTTCCACATTTTTTAAAATCAGTATTAATGATAAAGAAATTAATAAAAATATATAAAAGGCGCCTCACATCGACGGTGCGAGTTCGCTCTTTGTCAGGAATCGGCTGAGCCTGAGCGCGTCCTTGAAAGGTCGTTGATTGGCGCAGAGGCGGCCAGTCGGCCAGTCGAGCCAACGAAACACGTTGTAACTCCTTCGCGTTCGCCTCGCAGTCGTCGACCGACAGTGGAGAACGCGAGAGTGAAACGTATCAGTGATTCGAGCCTTTGAGGGTGACTAACGTTTACTTTGTTCGTTATAAACTGCACCAAAATTAAATAAAAAACAAAAAGTGAACTGATCCAGGTGAGAATTTTTCCCCCAAAATTCAGCGCCTTAATCATTTTTCCTCCATAGTGCCATTAAAATCTCCTAATTTTTAATCTGATATTTTTATCATAATATTACTGTGTAATATTATCATTAATTTCATATTAAAAATCTCAGACAAAACCGACTAAAAATCTTCATCCAGATTTTTGTTATCCAAGCGCCAAATCACTCTGATGAGTGAAAAGTGAATTTGAACTCGATTGCTTGGGTCCGAAAAAAAAATTGCAATTATTTCAGCAAGTGCAGCCGCTCAATCGGCGACCATGAAGACCGTCATCCTTTTGGCACTGCTGTTGCCACTGGCTTCGGCCTTCTTCTCCGGCGATTCGTTTCTGACGCTGCTGCGGAGCTACGGAGTCTTCAGGAGCTACGATATCCCGACTCTGTCGAAGCCGAAGCTCGGCACTTATGACTTCATCGTCGTCGGCGCCGGATCTGGTGGTTCCGTCGTGGCGAATCGTCTGTCCGAGAAAAAGAAGTGGAATGTCTTGCTCCTGGAGGCCGGAAAACCGGAGGGAATCCTGAACCAGATCCCGATGATCACTTCGGCGTTCGCCAGTACTGATTACAATTGGGGCTACAAGGTCGAACCGCAGAAGAACGCTTGTTGGGCAATGGACAACAGTCGTTGCACTTGGCCGCGAGGAAAATCGTTGGGTGGTACCAGTACCCTTAATTATATGATCGCCACTCGTGGCAACAAACTCGACTACGACATGTGGGCCAAAATGGGCAACGATGGTTGGTCCTACGAAGACGTTTTGCCTTACTTCAAGAAGAGCGAAAAATTCGGCGTGAAAGGTACTTCAAGAAAACGCTTTGCATCATCGCTGCTGGATGCTGCTTATTTCGTGATTCGTTGATATTCAGACCTCCAATCGGCGTCATCAATGCTTAACCCTTCAAGGTCACACGTCGAAGAATTTGACCCGAATTGACCCGAAATTTATTCGGATCTACTGTATAAATGTCTGATTGCTGAGCTTTGCCCAAGGTCAAGATTTTTATTTTTTATTTTTTCAAGCTTCATCCGCACTTCCATCGCTTCGTGCAATTAATCTCTTCATCGTCATCTCTTCATCGACATCTCTTCATCGTCTTAACCCTTCAAGGTCACCCATCCATCCATCAAGTTCGGATCCACTGTACAAATTTTCGGAAGCTGTGACCCCAAAGATATTTTTTTCCAAGCTTCCATTGCTTCGTAAAGACCACCACTTCACTTCCATATCATCATCCGCTCATCATCATCGCCACGTAAAAAAATCTCCGTCGTTGCAACCGAATCCTGAAGACTAAACCCATCTTCCACCGCTAAACACGATCTTCTCCTCTCAGGCGTGCAAAACATGAGTTACCACGGTACCGACGGTTACCTCAACATCGAGAGCGTCCCCCACCGCACTCCCCTCGCCACGGAGTTCCTGAAATCAGCGGTGCAGCTCGGTTACAACTACAACGAGGATTACAACGGCGCCGAGCAAGAAGGCTTCTCCTACCTCCAAGTAAACATGGACCAGGGCAGCAGATGCAGCGCTTCTCGAGCCTACCTCAGCATCAAGCGTCCCAATTTGGAGATCGTCCCTCGCGCCTTCGTCACGAAGGTCCTCATAGACGACAAGAAGCGCGCCTACGGCGTCCAATACGAAATCAACGGCGTCTATCGCGAAGCCTACGCCACGAAGGAAGTCATTTTATCCGCCGGTACCATCGACTCTGCAAAGCTTTTGATGCTCTCAGGAATTGGTCCCAAGGATCACCTCGATGACCTTGGCATCCCCGTCATCAAGGACGCGAAGGTCGGCTACAACCTCTACGAGCATATTGGCCTCCTTGGACCCACTTTTATGGTGAACCAAAGTGTGACGGTGCTTTCGAGTCGCTTGGTTCGACCTTCGGCTCTTTTGGCTTATGGAGCCAATAGGAACGGTCCCCTTTCGTTGCCAGGTGGCGCTGAGACTCTGTCCTTTATCAGGACGAAACACGCCAGAGACGCTCGTCCTGACCTTGAGATTCTCTTCGCCTGCGTTTCGCTGCACTCGGACAATGGCCTCGGCGAAAAAAGGTCTCATGGCGTGTCTGACAGTTTTTATAATACTGTCTTCAAGCCGATCGAAGGAAAGGACGCTTTCATGGTTTGGTCGGTGACCCAGGATCCCAGGAGCGTCGGGCGGCTGACCTTGAAGTCGAAGGACCCTCACGCGTCGCCGATTTTGCAGCCGAATTTTTTTAGTGACCCTGTGGACATTGAGGTCATTTTGGAGGGCGTGAAAATCGCGATTGAAATTGCTAAGACGAAGGGATTCCAGGCCTATGGTACCAGGCTTCATGATATTAAATTCCCGCAGTGCCGGAAGTTCGAATTTAATACCGATGACTATTGGAGATGCGCCATCAAAGCGTTTCCGGCGATGATGAATCACGAAGTCGGTACTGCGAGAATGGGTCCTGAGGACGATCCCAACGCTGTCGTCGATCCTCAGCTACGTGTTTATGGGGTTGAGGGTCTTCGGGTCGTCGATGCTTCCGTCATGCCAAGACTTCCGGTTGGTCACACCAATATTCCGGTCTTCATGATCGGCGAGAAGGCGGCTGATATGATTAAGCAAAGCTGGAAAAAATATAAACTCGACGTCAGATCTTCGGTCGAATAGAGACGATTTTTTTTGGGAAACGAAACCGGTAATACCATTGATGTGCTGTGATCGATCGACTGAATCGCAAATTTTCTTGCCATGAAAATAGTTCCTGTGATGAACCTGTGAAAATAAAAATTGTGATTAATTGTGACGATTTTTTAAGATGTTAAAAATTGTCGAAAGTTTGGCTGAAATAAAATATTTTTTGAACATTTTACTGTGGTTTGGTGGTTCGTTATTTTTATTTATAGTGATGAGAAATTTTCCATGAGTCCACTATAAGTTTTTGGGACACTGGAAACTGGTGATAAATTAATTCCAATGGAAATAAAAATCGCATAGAATATTTAAACAAATTTGTGACACCAGGAAAGTGATAGGAGGTGAAAAAAATTTCGCAGGACTTGTAGAAATGACGTCACAACTGTTTCAGGGTCAACATGAAGGTCATCATCGTCGTGACTCTTCTGTTGCCACTGGCGAACGCTTTTCTGGGTCGTGACTCGTTCCTCCAGTTGCTGAAGAGCTACAATCTCTTCGGGACTCACGAAATTCCGACCTTGTCGCGTCCTTCGCGCGGCACCTACGACTTCATCATCGTCGGCGCCGGTTCCGGCGGTTCAGTGTTGGCCAATCGTCTGTCGGAAAATCCGAAGTGGACGGTTCTGCTGCTCGAGGCTGGAAAACCTGAGGGTCTTCTCAATCAGATTCCGATGCTGACGAGTGCGTTCGCCACGACCGACTATAACTGGGGTTACAAGGTCGAGCCTCAAAAACGCGCCTGTCTCGGCATGACGAATAATCAGTGCACGTGGCCGAGGGGAAAATCGTTGGGTGGGACCAGCACCCTTAATTACATGATCCACACTCGAGGGAACCGACTGGATTACGACAATTGGGCGGCGATGGGCAACGTCGGTTGGTCTTACGAAGAAGTGTTGCCTTACTTCAGAAAGAGCGAGAAATTTAAGGTTGAAGGTAAGAATCGAACGTCAAAACTCCTGGGGCAAATGGTCCAAGGTCAGCTACATATTTTAAGACCATTTTTACAATTTTTCAAACGTCGGAATGGTCCCAATTTTATTTTAAAGTTGAAATTTAAAAAATCTGTATCCTCCCTAAAACGAAATCTACTTGACCCCTACACAAAGTTCAAAGTATGAACTTTGACGGGGTCAAAGCTACTTGGGCAAATGGTCCAAGGTCAGCTACACATTTCAGGACCATTTTTACAAATTTCCAACAGTAGGAACCGTCCCAAGTTAAAGTCCAAGTCGTAACTCATAATCTGTATCCCCACCAAAATGACTTTCA
Source organism: Itoplectis maculator (assembly GCA_964034905.1). Lineage (NCBI taxonomy): Eukaryota > Metazoa > Arthropoda > Insecta > Hymenoptera > Ichneumonidae > Itoplectis > Itoplectis maculator. Next base: position 6,916,756 of record OZ035869.1, read on the forward strand.
ATTGACCTCTAATCCTCCTCAGGTATCCATAACATGAGTTACCACGGCACAAATGGTAACTTGTGCGTCGAGAGCGCCCCTCACCGAACACCCCTGGCCACTCAGTTCCTAAAAGCCGGCGTCGAATTGGGAATCCGCTACCAGGAAGACTACAACGGCGCCGATCAGCTCGGAGTCTCCTATCTCCAGGTCAACATGGACCGTGGAACCCGCTGCAGCGCTTCGAAGGCCTATCTAAGAATCCGCAGACCCAACCTGGACATCGTGACCCGCGCCAGGGTGACTCGAATCCTCATCGACAGGAACAACCGAGCCTACGGCGTAGAATACGTGACAAACGGGGTCAACCAGGTCAATCAAGTTCACGCGATGCGCGAGGTCATTTTATCAGCCGGTACCATCGACTCGGCGAAGCTGTTGATGCTCTCAGGCATCGGACCCAAGGATCACCTCGATGACCTTGGCATCCCTGTCATCAAGGACGCCAAGGTCGGCTATAACCTCTACGAGCACATCGGCTTCCTGGGACCGACTTTCATGGTCAACCGGAGCGTGACCTTGCTGCCCAGGAGCCTCTACACGACGACCGCTGTCCTTGACTACGTCGCCCATCGTCGAGGTGTCCTTTCGCTCGCCGGTGGCGCCGAATCGTTGGCTTTTATCAGGACGAAATACGCTGAGGACTCCAGACCTGACCTTGAGATCCTTTTTGCCTCGGGGTCGTTGCACTCGGACAATGGTTTGGGGGAAAAACGTTCTCATGGGGTTTCTGATGAGGTTTACGATGCAGTGTTTCGACCGATCGAGAATCAGGACGCTTTTATGGTGTGGCCGATCACCCAGACCCCCAGGAGTCAGGGGAGGATCAAGCTCCGGTCCAGGAACCCTTTTGACGATCCGATTCTCGATACGAATTTTTTTGCTGATCCCAGAGACGTTGAGACGATTTTGGAAGGGGTTAAGATTGCTATTGAGATGTCGAAGACGAGACACTTCAGGGCTTTTGGCGCCAGGCTTCATGATATTAAGCTTCCGGGATGCAGGAGGTTTGACTTTGGTACCGATGATTATTGGAGATGTGCTATAAGGCAGCTGCCGGCGATGATGAATCATGAGATCGGTACTGCGAGAATGGGACCTGATGGTGATCCTGAAGCTGTTGTGGATCCGGAGCTGAGGGTCAGAGGGTGCAGTGGACTTAGGGTCGTCGATGCCTCAGTCATGCCGACCTTGACGGTTGGTCATACGAATGCAGTAGTTTATATGATCGGCGAGAAGGCTGCCGATATGATAAAACGTACTTGGGGCTTCTGAGGATCCTTTCCCTGTCGTCAAAAAATTCGAGGAGCTAGAAACAAAAAAAATGGACTGTTAATAACACTAGAGAATTTTTTATACCAATTTGTTATCGATATTTTTAATGAATTATTAATAATAATTTTACTGTTAAGTTGTATAGCAGAAAATTTGAATTCGAAAAGCTTGAAAAAAAAAAAAAAATTGAGTGTTTATAACGCCAGAGAATTTTTTATACCAATTTTTTATTGATTTTTTTAGTGAAGTATTGATTATAATTTTGTAATTTTGATGTTAAGTTGGATAGCAGAAAATTTGAATTCGAAGAGCTTGAAACAAAAAAAATGGAGTGTTTAAACGCTGGCGAATTTTTGATACTAATTTTTTATCAATATTTTTAGTGAATTATTAATAGCAATTTTGTAATTTTGCTTGTATAGCAGAATTTGAAACATGACGAATTTTTTTTTATACGTGATTTTTTGTAATGAATATTTCATCTTTAAATGTAAACTTTTTTTAATTAAATATTTTATTATAGAAGGAAACATGTTTAGAATTTATTTTAGTGTTGTATAAAAAAAAAATCGTGGCGGTTCGTTTGATCTGAGCGTCGCTGCCGTCGAGCTGAACATGCGGCGTTTGAGTCGGGGCAACTGGGCGCAGAAAAAGAGCAGGATAAATATCTGATGGTTAATTAAATGGCCGTTAAAAGGGGCGCGCGCTCGCGGTGTGTTTAATCGTGCTTAAAATCAAGATCGAGAATCCAGTTGCCGCGCGCAAACGATATCCACGCTCCTGCCTCTAATATACAGTCGAGTGGCGGACCGAATATATATATATATGTGTTTATGTATTTTCACATAATATAATCTATACCGTCCTATGCGGATCAAGCCACCCGAAAGGACGAGATATGATGAGCTATATTTGGTAGAGCGTGAATTTTATTCGAACCACCTGGGCACACATCGTCCGTCCGACCAAACGTGTATTCATAACGCAGTTGAACCACATTCAGTCCCGATCGAAGATCCGTTTTATCTCGCTACTTCGTTGTTTGAAATCATTCTCCTTTCGCTTAATTTTTTTTTTCCGTTTTAAAAAAATGTTCCTAGAATTGCTCGATACGAGAAGGAAAAAAATCATTTTTCGCGATTTTCTCATAGAATTTTTTGTTTTTGAGGGGAATATGGGTCATTTTTGGAATCAGCGGGAAATTTCCCATCGGATAGGGTTTTTAAACTTGGCGAAATCGAAAATTTTTTTTTTTCGATTTTTCGCCAAAAACGCAAGGGGTACCCCTTCTAAAAATTTGCGATTTTTGGGGGTCAACTTTAAAAATCTGCAAAAAATCGAAAAATTGAGATATAGCGTTCCGCCTTGCGGCATTCTCTTCGTTGAAGAGTCTTCTTTCGAATGCAAAAAGAAAATCCAGATTTCATCCATCCAAAAAAAAATTACATCGATTCTCGTGGAGGGCCAAAATTCGAGAAAAGTGAAAAATCATTTTTCGCATTTTTCTCCTCGATTTTTTTATTTTTCGGGCAAATAACTGTTATTTTTGGAATCAGCGGAAAATTTCCCATCGGATAGGGCTTTAAAACTTCGTTAAATCGAAAAAAAAATTTTCGTCATTTTTTCGCCAAAAACGCAAGGGGTACCCCTTCTAAAAATTTGCGATTTTTGAGGGTCAACTTTAAAAATCTGCAAAAAATTGAAAAGTCGAGATATCGCGTTCCGCCTTGCGGCATTCTCTTCGTTGAAGGGTTATCTTTCGAACGCAAAAAGAAAATCCAGATTTCATCGATCCAAACAAAAATGACACCGATTTTAGTTTAGTGTCAAAATTCGGAAAAAGTAAAAAATCGTTTTTCGCATTTTTCTCCTCGAAATTTTTATTTCTCGGGCAAATATCGGTGATTTTTGGAATCAGCGGGAAATTTCCCATCGGATAGGGTTTTAAAACTTCGTTAAATCGAAAAAAAAATTTTTCGCCAAAATCGCAGAATCTAATTTAGCGAAAATGTCTATCGAACGAGCGGATAAATTGTGAGGAGGGCTAAGCGTGTCAGTATCCCCGAGTCTTCGATTCAAATTGACCCAACCCAAGTAATAGTACGTATTATCTATACGTCCCTAATGCAATAGGCATTTACCTGACCTCAGACCCATTGAAATAGATATATAATAATAAATATAGGTGCGCGCGTGTGTATAAATGCATTTACATTCGTGTGGGTCGTATTGTGCATTTGCATCTGTATGCGCGGTTAATACAGAAACCATACAGTCGGGGAGTGTCTGCTGTGTCCGACCCTCTCACCCTTTGTCCTTACGGCGAGTATTCGAAATCATATCATTGTCCCGTTCGTCGCATTGTCCGAGCAGCCACCGTATCCTATTCCACAGGGCGACCCAAAACTCGTGGAGCGAGCCTCTATTTTTTCCCCACACGTCAATTAAAAAAAAATCACAGAAATTATAATTTCATTAACAATCCCTTTCATCTCAAAATAATATAAAATCAATAATTATTATCTTTACTTCAGAAAATAATAACAAAAAATTCCAAACCAAGAATTCAATACCTTTCAAAATTTCCCAAAAAATATACTACTTTGTTCTCAGAAAATATAATTTCATTAAAAATTCCTTTCAGCCCAAAATAATCTACAATGAATAATAATTATCTCCAGATCAGAGAATAATAAAAAAAAAATTCTAAACCGACAATTCAATATCTCTCAAAATTCCCCAAAAAAATGGACCACTCTTATTTTTAGGAAACCGATTAAAAAAAAACCAACGGGACGTCAGGAATTTTTTTAATCAATTTCTACTGAGCATTTCGAGAGCCTCGAGCCTTTGAGATGCTTTTTTTTAAATAGCATTTAAAGAAATCAGAAAAATCGAGGGTTTGTTCCATTTTTGGTACACCCTGTAGAATGGGACTCGAGTGGGCGACCCTCGCGCCATCTACGCGTGTCCCTCTCGGTCGCTCCTTTCATCGCCTCGTCCGCTCGTCTCGCTCGCGCGGAGAGACTTGCGGTGCCCTCGAGTGCACGCGAAGAGGGTTAACTGTCGTACTTGAGTTTCAATCCTGCCCTCGAGCCCCCCGGAGTTATTCTACAATTACCGGGGGCCCCTCCCCCCCTCCGACAATGCCGGATCGAATTTTCGGTTTCAATTGTTGCCGCGCGCTCGCTCGCGGCCCTGGGTTACGCGCCGAGCTGAGTAGTCGATCGTCGCGGGTGTATTAGGGGATTATTAGTGGCCCCCGGTTCCTGGCTCTGTATCCAGGGATAACGGACGGTATCATGAACCTCGAAATTTCACCTCACATTGTTGCCCTGAAAGAAGAAAAAAAAAGATTGTAAACCGCTGCGAAATAAAAGACTCAAATGGAGCGATGAGAATCAAATGTTCAATTTATTGGAATGTAATTGGTATTTTTTTTTTAGTAATAAAAAATATGTTCTGACTATTCTCAATTAGAATTTTTATTTATTTTTCTCAAAGTTAGACAATATTATATTTGTCCTTTTGCGACGTTTAATCATTTTGTAATTCAAGACGTATTTTTTTCTCCACGAGAAAAGACCCAAAAAATAAAATAAAAAATTATGGGTGGTCGCCCATAATTAGCGACGATCAATCCTTCTCATCGGGGATATTTTTTTCCTGCACCTGGAACGAATCCGGAACAATAATCGTCGGGGCCTTCGAGTTTTACAAGGAGAAGGAATCGAGGACAGGCCTACGTTCGTCGTATCTTCTTACACCCAAATCGACCAACAATGAGCTTCGATTCAACGGTCAACGAGAGAACCAAATATACACGTGTCTCTCCTGTTGTAACCCACGAAATGAACCCATGAATGGCAATGTACACAAATACCGCAAAGTACACAAGAAAAAAAGAAGGTCCTTTGCTGCAGTAATTTTGTGGGCGTGGCGCTCGATCCTCGTTTCTCCTGGGACAAAACGATACGATTGAGACGTAACACGAGACACGAGAATTAATTTGTCTCACAGTGAAAGATCCACTTTGGAGGTTTTCCTTTTTTTTCAAACCGCGAAGGTCGACTTTGATTTCTTCGCCCACTTTTTTTCTACTCTCATTCAGAGGAGATGAATTATTTTATCCCTTCTGAATGAGACTGGAATTTTATCTCTTCTGCGATGAGACCAGAATTTCATCCCTTAAAAATGAGTATAAATTATGTAATTTTCGTTACATCAGAATTACGAAAAATAATTCTTTTAAATATTTTTTGTAATTTTTTAAATTCATTTTTGGATAAATTTGTTAGCCGATGTGGAAAGGGAGGCGAAAAATATGAGGGATGCAGGGGGAAGTCGCCTCTTATCAGGCATCGTGCGCGTTCTCGTGTTTCTTCTGCAGCCGAGAGATTTTCTGTGTGCGCAAGAGGTCCTCGATCATCCGCGTCGCGCCTCTCCACGACAATCAATAATCCACGTATCCTGAATAGTGAATAGTACCGCGGCGTCACTTCGGACGAGACGAGCGGGATCGGTATAAATAGATAGACATATAGATATGTATAATATCCACACATATATATTTTATATACTCGCGGATCGGGATAATGGGAAAAAGAGGAGAAAGAGAGGAAGGCATTTTTTCGAAAGAGGAGAAAGAAAGACATTTTTTATTCCTCCAAAATTTTTTTTCGCGAACGTTTCAGTTTGTACTGATTTGTCTTCATTATAGAAAAAATAATAAAAATAAAAATCCGTCGGGTAAAAAAAAAATGGTGAAAATGCGAAATCCAAGAACGCGAAGTTCGCCTTAAAAAAAACCATCTTACGAAACGCGTACATTAATTGTCGTATTTTAATAGCCACACCCTTCGAACAATGGAAAGCTTGTTTAAATTGAATGCTCGCGTGACGCCGGTCGTCGCTTTTACCTCAGCGACGAAGGTGCAAGAAGAAAAAAAAAAAAAAACAAAGAGAACCGAGAGACTTGAACGCGACCGAGAAAAAGAAGAAAAAAAAAAGAAAAGAAGTTGTGGACAAAAGGCGATAAGAAAGTGGAGGCCACAATTAGAGATTCGAAAATTGCCAGCTTTCTTCGCGCACAGTCACGTGTGTCTGCAGTAACGTGAAAAACGCCTTCGACTTCGAATGGAGGAGTTTTATATTATTTTACTTTAAAGAATAATTATAAAAAAAAATAAAAATAAAATAGCGCGGAGACAACGAAGTAGAAAATGGAGGAGAGTGAGGAAAGAAAAGTTGGAGGGTATTTCGAGGCCAGAGAGGCGCTGGGAGGGAGTGAGAAGGGAGGGAATGCGGAGGGAAGGGGGAAAAAGGGGAGGGAGAGGGTGAGTGAGGGGGATGTTGATACGTGAGGCGTTTATCCGGCGACTTGGCTGCAGTTTTGAGTGGCGAGGGTGCAGTCGGGTATTATATTATACCCAAGAGGGACAAAGCGAACAAAACACTGTCAGGGCGTCGCTGGTGTCGCGCGCCGGTGGCCTCCTCCCTCTCCCTGACCCTCCCCCCCTCCGTTTCTTCCGCCCCCTCTGCTCCTCTCTATCGCAAACAGATCCCACGGAACTAAAACTTGGAACAAAAGTCCTCACTTTTGTTCGCCTCGAAAGTTTTTCGAATTATGGGCCGGGAGGAGGGCTGAGCGGCGGAGGAGAGGACTCGGAGGCGACCCGAGACGTGCGACACGGAGATGAAGAAAACGAGCGAGAAGTGGGAACGAAGAAAGGGGTGGGACTCGGAGATGGGGATAAATAGAATGATATAAGGTGGAAGCGAAGTAAGAAGCCTGCACAAAGGGTGTCCATGAATTTTGGCTTCGAAAATTTTTTTCTTCGTTTTTTCGGACCTCGGATCATTTACTAAAAATTTCAGATCTGTAAAAAAAAATGTAGTCGTAATTTTGTCAACACTACATTTTTTATTCTTCATTTCTTTTGGACCTCAGATGATTTTAATTGAAATTTGATTTCAAATCTGTAAAAAAAAAAAAAAATTTACTACTTGGAGACTATTTTGAGTCGTCTTCGAAATAATTTTCCAAATTGTCTTTCTGGAGAAAATAAATTATGAACATTGCTTTTGTATTCTTCATTTTTTTTGGACCACAGATCATTATAATAAAAATTTGGTTTCGAATCTGTAATAAAAAAATAAAATTTACTCGCAATTTTGTCGACACTTCAACACTATTTTGAGTCGGCTTCGGAATAATTTTCTAAATGATCTTTTTGGAGTATAAATTATGAACATAGTTTTTAACTTATTTTTGCGATGGTAGGTGATATAGGTTTGGTATTTTTGGGGCATTTTTAGGACACCCGGTAGAGGAAAAGTCCGTCCGGCGATTTATGCTGTTAGCACTCGGCAAGCTTTCGGAATTAAATCTCGGGCGGCGAGAGTTTGCCTGACTGGGGGAGGCGCGGTATAATAATCGTCGAAACCGTTGAAACTTTCTTTTAGTCGCCTCTCGTCGCGAGAGAGGGAAGATCCGGTTCCTCCTCCTCCTACGTAAACCTCCCCCACCATTCGGGAGGATCGAGGACGCCTCGCGGGTCTATAATGGTATAATTAACCTGGCGTTTTAATGAAGATTTATCGGTCAATTAGGAGGCTCGTGAAATTTCGCGAAAATCATGAGCCATTTTTTAATTTTTTATTTTAATAAAAAAAAAATAAATTGATGATCTATTGAAGTTGGAAAGTGACTCAAAGTTTGCTCCGTCCAATTGTAATTTTCCAGGTCGATCTGTAATTAAACATTTTTTAATTTTTTTTTTTTCAAATAAAAAAAAAATTATAAAATGGATGATCCATTGAAGTTTGAAAGTGACTCAAAGTTTGCTCCATCGAATTGCAATTTTCCAGGTCGATCTGTAAATGACATCGAGGCTTAAGTGTGTCACAGGATTACGATCTGCGCGCGAGCCAAGCACCGAATTTATCTCGACGTCGGTAGGAGGAATAAAAAAAAAAGCGTCGTGCCCCTTTCGTTGACACGCGTGTAACGCAGAAAAAGCAGCCGAGTGGGCAGAGGGTGAAACTCGGTCCATGCGCGGGTCACGTGTCGCTGACTCTGGGATCTCGGGGACCATTTTCAAACCCCTTTTCCGGCATCTGATTAGCTTCAGACCAGTTTGACAAATCAGTCGACAATTCTGCAAAATAAAAAAATATGACAGAAATCTTACGAAAAAATGTAAGCGATTAAAAAAAAATTCCATCAATTTTTCAATCTGTAAATTCCACCAATTATTTAAATCTCTAAATTCCACAAATTTTTTAATCTATAAAAATAAAAATTCTGTTAGTTTTGATGAATTAGAGCAATAAAAAAATGTAATTGAATTGACCTAAAAATTGAAAAATTAGTGATTTAAATATCATAAAAATTCCACCGATTTTTTGAGTCTGTAAATTCCACACATTTTTTTTAACTATAACATCCATCAATTTTCGAATCCACGAAATAAAAATGCTGGTGGGGATTGAGATGAATTAGAACAATAAAAAAAATTGGACAGTTTAAAACGGCGGTTACGGCACTCGAGCGATCGTCGACGGGAAAACAATGGGAGCCAAAGTGTTTTCAGAAACTTGTTTGATATACGGCAATACACATTGTTCCACACTAAACTGCGCTGCATTATAATACAGAGAATACTCTGTGGCTGTGGTATTTCGCCATTGTGCGGCTTTGCGGTGGGAGGTCCGCGCGCGTATTCGTTCCCCGGTGACCGTGTGGCTATTGTGTCGGCCTCGGCGCTCGCCGCGGGACTCGAGGAGCGCGCTGGAGATCCTCGAGAGGGTAAAGATACGACGGAGGGTTGAAGCCAAGGGCGAAAAAAACACGCAGGACGTAAAAAAAAGGGCGCCGCGGGGAGCAGACAGCGACAAAGCGGAAAAAAAGCCCCGAAGAACCGTAGAGTCACCTTATTGGACAAACGAAAAAGCCAGAACTAAACGTTAAAAATAATGAATTAAAAATAAAAAATAAAAAATAATAATAAGGGCATTTAACATAATTTTTTCAAAGTTGCTCAGATGTGAAAAAAATATTCTGGAAGCAAAAAATAACTTAACTACGAATTGGAGTGTGAAGAAAAATCCAAGAAAAATCATTCGAAGAGTAAAGTTCCAGAAATAAATTTTTTAATATGAAATATATTACAAATCATTTTCGTCCAATGTCGATTTTTATAAAAATAAATACAATCACGATTCGATTTCGCGTAAATTCACATCCAAATAAATAAAAAAAAAAAACAATTTCAGCAATAAAAAATTGCGTCAATGGCATCCGCATCCCCTGACGACCATGTCCTTGAATTTCTTCAGCACGACATTGTTCTCATCCAGAAAATACAGCACCGAAATGGCGGACAATTGCGTCGGCGTGCAACAAGGTTTCGGCACCTCATCAGGCTGCATAAGATGCACCAGAGTCTGAAGAATCGCGTGATTGGTCGCATTCATCCGATTATTCAACGGAAATTTGCACTCCCCACTACAGAAAAACGCATCATACCCTTCAGGCGCAATAATCCAGTCCTGCCACTGAAGATCCTTAAAACTGACATACAAAGTCCTCAATTTACACATCTGCCCCAAATTCTCCTGAACCTTCCCTCCCAATCGTCCCTTCAAAAAATCAGCCGCCTCTTCAGCTTCGTTCGACCTTGACCCCCGACCCCTCTCCTCAAGGTCAAGATCCTCGACCTTCAGACTCCGGGGTTGACCTTGAAAACTGACACTCCCCTGATTGAGATGTTGTCCACTGCTGATAAAAAATCCGGCCATGAAGGGTTGTCTCTCAAGGTCACCTTTGAAGCCCACAATCCCAATGTCCTCTGGTCTCGTTTCTCGATCGGATCTGTCGATCGGATTTACCGACAAGTAGAGTCCTTTGTTATCGGCCGAGTCGGTCATCCAATGGTTCAAGGACTCGGTCACGTTCAAGGTCAACCATCCGCGTTGACCTGCAGTAGTGTTCACAGAGTCCACGAAGATCATTTCCCGTTCGCCCTTCGATGACCTTGAGACTCGATAAACGGTGATTGTGAAGGCGCCGCGATTTTTATGGTTCTTCGCTTCGTCGCTGCGATAGAGTCGAAGCTCCGCAGAGGTCATACGTTCGTCCTTGGGAACGGCGCTGACGTCGAACCAGACGCGTTTGACCCGATCTGGTTTGCCACCTGCGCCCTGATGACTTTGTTGAGCGGTGAACGTGATGATGACGTCACTGGAGTCAATGGTCGTCAGTTCGCGCTTCGTCAGTTCGAATTCCGTCCACCGGGAGGCGCTGGAGTCGACGTCGGGAATCGTCTCCGGGTTCAGAGCGTTTTCGTAGATGTTGAGCAGATATTTCGGCGCCGAACGCTTCATCAGCGGAGCTTTGCCGCTTGTAGGTTTTTTTGGACGCTCCGGGAATCCCAGAAGCTTCAGGATTTCGTGTTCCAAGGCCAGTTTCTCCTTTTTTGTGGTTAGACGGTGGATGAGGGTCTGGTCGTGGCCGTTGTCGACGTAGAGACCGCTCGGTCGGTGCGACGAAGTTGTCAGGCTCGCTGTGTTCTCCAGTGTTGATAGTAATAATAACAATAGAAGTGGTCCCCACATTTTGTGTCCGTTGGCGTCCAGATTCGAAACGTTCGAAAATGCTGCTGGAATTTCGTTCACGTTGCTCGGTGATTTTTTTTTTTTTTTTTTTTTTTTTTTTCTCTATTACTTTGACGAGTTTTCAGAGAGGCTGGTGAACTTTGACTGGTGTCCGGAGTCGACGTGCTTTGGGCTTTATAGGCGACGAGCTTGTGACTTAAACCGCCAGGAGGCGCTGATTAAAATGATGGCCCAGTGATTACAATCGATTGCTGAAAAAAAAAAATGTTACGTTATTATTGCTCAATGCAAAAGGCACTCAGAATAAAATCGAGTGCCTTTGTATTATGAATTGGGTTACCTTAAAATTGCAGAGTGATTTAGACGTTGAAATTGCGTTGCTTAATTGCCAATTCGTCTTCTTTAATTGTTTCCACTCGGAGGTCAAAGCTGGGGGCGTTTAACGACCTCGGAAAAAAAAGCACAGGCGACGATGGAAACAGAAAAAAAAATATAGGTGTGAAAAAAAAAAGAGGCGGACCAGAAGCTGTGGAAGAGCCGCGGTGACGATCGCGGGGGTTGACGGGACAGTCACAGAAGGGCGTTTCTGCCACTATAATTTGCATGGAAATTTTTATCGGCGCGAACCCGCCGAGCAATATCCGGCAGATGCGTTCGAGAATATCGCGCGCCGCTGGATAATAATAGCCACGGGAATAGGAAACGCTCGGAGCTCGGTGACAAAATGGAAAATGGGGGAGGGGGGTCGAAGGGAGGGGAAGAGGAAGGGGAGGGGGCTGCATACTGTGGGTAGATTGCGGTAAATAGGCATTCGTTGCGATACCTATTTACGCGAAAAAAGGGACACTATTTCCATTTTTTTTAAATTATAAAAATATATTATTGTGAATGTTATAATGATTAGTGCATTTTTTTAAAAACAAAATTCTAAAGAAACTGAATATTTTAAAGAAAGGTGCAACTGAAGAGAGAAGAGATTTTAACGTTGCAGAAAAAAGAACTTTTTTTTACTATCAGTCTGCGAGGCTCGAACGAATTATAAAAATATATTATTGTGAACGTTATAGCACTTTTTTATTGAACAAAATTAGAGAGAAGAACCAAAATATTTTTCAGGAAGCTGCAACTGAAGAGAGAAGTGATTTTAACGTTGCAGAAAAAAAAAGTAAAGGACTTTTCTTACTGTCAGTCTGCGAGGCTCGAACGCCCAACGCTGCCGGTGTCTTTTATCGTCGGTCTATGATAATTTTATTATTTCTTTCCGCGCTATATTACCGACAGAAGAATCGTCGGGATAACTGCCGCTGATATGTTCCTTGCTTCAGGGGCGTAAAAGATGGTAAAAAAAAAATCATCGCGCGGTTAGCTAAGCGAGAGAATATTCAATTGCTCGATTATCGTTCGAAAATCTGGGAAATTATTTTTTAAAGTTCACTGTATCGATTTAAAAAAATTAATTATAAATTTCAACGACGAGCGGCGATCGACCGGCGTGCCAATCAGAAGCCACCGCTCGGGCGCACCGACCGGCGCGCCAATCACGAGCCACCTTTCCGCTGTCCCACCGCCGCACCAATCAGAGCCCCGAACACAACATCGAGACACTGTTAAATCCTAATAATACCCTCGTATAACGATCACAGTGAACGTCGAGCGACGTCAGTAGTGACATTAACCCCTACCAGTCAACTTCTATCGACAGTCCTGACTAATAGTGAATTCGACAACAGGATCATCGCGTTCCACGAATTTTCGTCGCAAGTGTCAACACCAAAACAAATCCGTTTGTCGCCGGTTCTATAATTGCGTTGGAAAAATGTGCTGAATCCGCTCAATTACTTCATAACATTAAACTAATTTAATATAATAATATAATTTGAATAATAATTCATAAAATTAATTTTTTATTTAAGTAATTTTTAATTATTCAGTGATAAATCATTTTTTATTTAATTTTCAATAATTCAGTGAAAAATAATTCAGTGAATCGACTAACAATAAATAACTCTAAAAATAATAGTGGGCACATCTATAAAAAGCCAAGTGACAAAAAATGAATGACGAAAGATCGTCAAAGTCCAGCGCAATGTCGACGCTGAATAATCTATTTTCCTTCACAAGTCCAGCGGTAAAAAAGCTCCTAGGTTGGAAACAAGGCGACGAGGAGGAAAAATGGGCGGAAAAGGCGGTCGACTCTCTGGTGAAGAAGCTGAAGAAGCGCAAAGGTGCGATCGAGGATCTGGAACGAGCTTTAAGCTCGCCGAGCACTCCGAGTCGATGTGTAACGATTCCCCGAAGCCTCGACGGTCGCCTCCAGGTTTCCCATCGAAAGGGCCTTCCGCACGTGATTTACTGTCGCGTCTGGCGTTGGCCGGATTTGCAGTCGCATCACGAATTGAAACCCGTCGAGTCGTGCGAATATCCGTTCACAGCGAAGCAGAAGGACGTCTGCGTGAATCCTTATCACTACAAACGCGTGGAGAGTCCGATTCTGCCGCCGGTTTTGGTTCCTCGTCACTCGGAATTCGCTCCGGGTCACTCTCTGCTTCCGCCTCCGCCGCCGACGTTTCAGCAGCAACAGCAGCAGTCGGAGACGTCGATGATGCCGCGGAACGTTTCGTACTCGCCGACGGGTTTCAATCATCCGATGTCGCCGATCTCGTCGATCGGCTCGGCGCCGAGTCCTGCGGGAACAGCGTCGTCCTCCGATCCGAAGAGTCCTTATGGAGTGAACGGGCTGCCGGAGACACCGCCGCCGGCTTATTCGCCGCCTGACGATGGATCCCAACCGACAAAGTAAGAAAAAAGGTTTTTAGATTTTTTACAGGATTTTTTTATGAAGAGATTCGACTAGTAGATTTTTTTACGAATAAAAATGCGTCCAGTAATTTTTATCTGCTTTGCAAATGGGACCAGATATTAATTATGGGAAATAATTATTTGATCTATAAATAATTTTATGAATTCTCATTAAATTATTCTATATTTTATATAGAATAATAAAAACATTAAAAAAATAAATGTGTCTTGATAATTTATTTTTTGAAGTGCGTCAGAATAATTGCGAACATTTGCTTTGCAAATGGGACCAGATTTGAATTGTGGGAAATAACTATTTGTTCTCCTTATGAATTCTGATAAAATTATTCAATATATAGAGTGATTCTATTTATATAGAATTTGTGTAAAATTTTTCTATATCTTATATAGAATAATAAAAAAAATAATTAAAAAATTGAAAAACTAAACAGGATTGTTCTATATTATTTAGAGAATAATCTAGACTATAGAATTATTCTTTATTTTATTTAGAATATTATATATTTTATATAGAATAAGAAAAATAATGGAAAAATAAAAAATTAAAATGGGTCCTCATTTTTCATTTAAAATTTTTTTTTATAGTGGATCCTCGACTCCGGACTCAACGGCAATGGACACCGGCGCCTCGTCTCCGGACGTCGCTCCGGTTTGTTACCAGGAAACCCCGTGTTGGGCCTCGATAGCCTACTACGAGCTGAACTGCCGGGTCGGCGAGGTCTTCCAGTGCCAGTCGCACGCGATAATCGTCGACGGTTTCACGAATCCGAGCGCCAACAGCGATCGCTTCTGCCTCGGTCAGCTGTCGAACGTCAATCGTAATTCCACGATTGAAAATACCCGTCGTCACATCGGCAAGGGCGTTCATCTTTACTACGTCGGCGGCGAGGTCTACGCCGAGTGTCTCTCCGACTCGGCCGTCTTCGTCCAATCGCGGAACTGTAACTATCATCACGGTTTTCACGCGAGCACCGTCTGCAAAATTCCGCCAGGCTGCTCGCTGAAGATCTTCAACAATCGGGAATTCGCTCAGCTGCTGTCGCAGAGCGTCGTTCACGGATTTGAGGCCGTTTACGAGTTGACGAAAATGTGCACCATTAGGTGATTTTTTATTTTTTTATTTTTTTTTTAGGTGACAAAATAGCGAATGGCTAAAATAGTGAATTTAATAATAATGAATGTCTGAATCTAGAACAGCCATCATTATGAAATTTGCTATTTTAGCCATTCACTATTTTGTCCCCCACATAAAAAAAAAAAAAAAAAATAGCGAAAGACAAAAATAGCAAATAGCTAAAATAGTGAATTTAATAATAATGAACGCTTGAATCCGGAATAGCCATCATTATGAAATTTGCTATTTTAGCCATTTACTGGTCATTCGCTATTTTGACCCTCACTCTTTTTTTTTTTTTCGTCCCGATGAAACGATGAATTTGGAGCTGTGATTTGAGTTGGCTTTTTTGATCGGCAGAATGTCCTTCGTCAAAGGTTGGGGAGCCGAGTATCATCGTCAGGACGTGACCTCGACTCCATGCTGGGTTGAAATTCACCTCCACGGACCTCTTCAATGGCTCGACAAGGTCCTCACTCAGATGGGATCGCCTTTAAACCGCATCAGTTCGGTTTCCTGAAGATCTTCGGCGTCCGACGAAAATGATGGAGTTATTCTTGATCGTTTTCGTAAATTTAATGGTTCACCAGATTTTTATGAAAATCAAGCTGACTTTTTGTATCTTTAAGAAAAAAGTGTATATATCGTGACTGTAAAATTAAATTATTATGACCGCAATAAAAATCACGTTATAAATGCACTTTTGGAATTTTGTGAAAGGTTTCTTCTGACCGCCGCGCCAATCGGCTGCGAGGGAACAAAAGTGGTGGGGGGGGGGGGGGGGTAGGAATGGGGCCTGCGATTTCCCCTTCCCTTCGTCCTTTACCCTCTGAAAACCGAAGCACCGAATTTTCGACCTGCGGATATAATAAGTTTGCCAATCTTGTGGCACTTCAGTTGCAGTTTCGGTTCCTACCTGAACACTTCGATCTCTTCGTGTAATGTAAGTGTAACGACGCTCTAAATAATTTTTCACTGTTTCCCTTTAAGAAATTCCAGCAATTTCTGTTTGCCAAATATTTGGCATTAAAAGTGCGGTATAGCAATATTTTTAATAGATTTTTAAATTCTAAAAAATAATTGTGAGACGTTTGAAATTTTCTTTCCCATCGTAATTATTTTCTGTAACGATTGTCACTCGTTTTGCTTCGCGGTTAGTCTTATGGGAAATTCCCAGAAGGTCCGAAATTTTCCGGAAGGTCCAAAATTTTCCCTCATTGTTTGTCATACGAATTGGGGGGGGGAGGGGAGGGGGAGGGGATACCTGCAAAATTCCCCAAAGCCTGCGACCCGCATAATCCTTTTATGGCCCCGAAAAACCCTTCAATTCTACAATTTCGCAAGTTGTTAAATATATTCATATTTTTTTATAGATCCTTAAGGGATTTTCCTTCAGTGTCTGAAATTCTGAGACAGCGATGACAGCTCCATCATCGACGGGACCGTCGCCCGACGCGGCAAAGGATTCCGGAAAAACCCGACTACCCCCGACTGGCGTGACCTTGAAGGACGCCAAGGACAAGGACGGCGAGAAAGCGTCGCGCGACGAAGACGTCAAAGAAGGTTCGAAATGCGCAGGAAAAGCCAGAAAAATCGACGGCTACGTCGGCTTCGCGAATTTGCCGAACCAGGTTTACCGGACTTCGGTGAAGAAGGGTTTCGATTTTACGCTGATGGCAGTCGGCGAATCTGGGCTTGGAAAATCCACGCTGATAAATTCCATGTTCCTGGCGGACATTTACGGTCCTGATTATCCGGGTCCGAGTCGGCGGGTGAAAAAAACCGTCGCCGTGGAGACGACGAAGGTTTTGCTGAAGGAAAACGGCGTCAATCTGACGCTGACGGTGGTCGACACTCCTGGATTCGGCGACGCTGTGGACAACAGCAATTGGTGGGTTTTCGTTGTGACCTAAACTAATTTATGGCTAAAAAAAATTAAACGAAATTAAATCCCTGGGCGAATTAAAAAAAAATTAACGAAATGAAATCCCTGAACGAAATTAAAAAAAAAAAAAAAAAGAATAAACTAAATGAAATCCCTGGACCGATTTAAAAAAAAATAAATAAAACCTTGGACGAATTATTGAATTATTAATTTTTTTATTTTAATTCTAGTTGGGTGCCGATTATCGAATACGTCGACTCGAGATACGAAGAATTTCTCAACGCCGAATCTCGAGTAACTCGACATCGGATCCCGGACAGTCGTGTCCACTGCTGTCTTTATTTCATCGCGCCGACGGGTCACGGACTGAAGCCGCTCGACGTCGAGTTCATGAAGCGTCTCCACGACAGAGTCAACATCGTCCCGATAATCGCGAAAGCCGACACGATGACGCCCGACGAGTGCGCCGACTTCAAGAAGCAGGTGAGTCATCCCTGAAACCCTCGAATCGTGTTAAAATTGTCAAACAAAAAATCCACCAAAAAAAAAAAGGTGCAGGAATTGTTGAAATTGTTGTCCGGTTTTTTTTTTTTACAGATAATGAGCGAAATTGCAAAGCACGATATAAGAGTCTACGAGTTTCCGGAGGTCGACGAGGAAGAGGACAACAAGATCCACAAAATTCTGAGGGAAAAAGTGCCATTTGCAGTCGTCGGGACCAACGCTATCGTCGAAAATGACGGAAAAAAAATC
The DNA here is from genome assembly GCA_964034905.1 of Itoplectis maculator. Lineage (NCBI taxonomy): Eukaryota > Metazoa > Arthropoda > Insecta > Hymenoptera > Ichneumonidae > Itoplectis > Itoplectis maculator. The sequence goes on from OZ035869.1 coordinate 6,934,260, forward strand.
CGGGGCAGGAAATATCCTTGGGGAGTCGTCGAAGGTGAGGATCTGTTCATTGCAAAATGATTGCAAAATGATGAACACATTTTTTTATGGATCTTTTTTTTCGCAGTCGAAAATCTGGAACACTGCGATTTTCTGGCGCTGCGAAATATGGTTATACGAACGCATCTTCAGGATCTGAAGGATGTGACCAATGACGTTCATTATGAGAACTTCCGGTGTCGGGCGTTATCCGGTTTGGCGGTCGACGGAAAAGCGACGAAAATTTGCGACAAGTGAGACTCAATTCCAATTTTTTTAAATTAATTTTCCAATTTTAGGAAACGTTTGCTAATTTTTTTTATTTTTATTTTTATTTTTTTATTTTTTTTAGGAATCCTTTGGCCCAATTAGAGGAGGAGAAAAGGGAGCACGAGGCGAAGATGAAAAAAATGGAGGCTGAAATGGAGCAGGTTTTCAAGCTCAAAGTCAACGAGAAGCGACAGAAGTTCAAAAAATCGGAATCAGACGTGAGTTCCATTTTCATTTTAAAAAATATATCATCTGCACTTATAAATGATCCTAAATTCTTTGAAAAATTATTTTTCAGTTTCAGCGAAGACACGACGACATGTGTAAAATTTTGGAGGAAGAGATGCGAGAATTGGAGGAAAAGCGACGAGCATTCGAGGCTGAAAAGTCAGCCTGGGAGCAGCAAACTGGATTCAGCATCGAAGAACTGCGCAGAAATTCGGAAACAAATTCAAAAGTGTAAGCTATCATTTTTTAAATATTTTAAAAATTGTATGATTGATTGTCGAACGATTAAAAATTATTGTTATGGTTATTTAGGACCAGTTACATGTCGTCGATGGGTTCGACAGGCGGAAGTGACACCCTCAAAGGTTCCCGAGGATTGGGGAGCCTTTTGCGTCGTCACACGAGTGTAAAATCCCTTCAGGACAATCTGACACAATTGCAGCCGGTCATCCAACATCCAGAACACATCTAACGAGTTTTCAGAATTTTACAAAATTTATTTTACCTATAAAAAAAATTTTATTTGGGTTAAGAGAAAATAATGTCAAAAATGTACTTTAATTTTTATTTGCTGTCAGCATCGCAATTAATTTGCAGACGATATTTTAATAAAGAAAGTTTAAAAAAAAAATGAAAATTATTTCCCTCCCTCAGTGTGGATATTACAATTTTTTAATTATTTTCCTCCCTCAGTTCGGATATTATAATTTTTTTAAATTATTTCCCTCCCTCAGTTCGGATATAATAATTTTTTTTTTAATTCGACATCGATAAATTGCACCGGAATCGCACGTGAAAATATTTTAATAAAAAGATTAAACGGTATATAAAATTCAACTATTTCCCTTCCTCGGATATGATAATTTTTTTTTTAATTCGACATCGATAAATCGAACCGGAAGCGCTTTCGGACGACCGGAATCGAATTTAGCGTACCGAAAATTTCGAATGCGCAGCACGCGCAGCACCCTCTTCGGTATTATTATGTACTGCGCGCCCCCTGCTTATTATTATACAGGTTATATAACGCCGGGCGAGAGGACAAGAGGCGCGCGCGCTGCTCGGCAGGGACCGACGTGAAATTCGCGTGCGCGCAAAGTGCACTCGATCACGTCACGGCTGTCGACTAATTAACATTAACTCATGGAAAAATTTTACCAAATGGCCGCACTCTCGAATCCGTTGGTCCGGGGACCCTCCCTGCGAGCGATTCCCAGGCTCAATCGACATCTCTTTGCGACTCTTTGTCACTCGAGGCCGCCGTGACAGGCCCGAAAATAATTATTAGCCGCTGTCCAGCCTCTCCACTCGATCATAGAATTTATTTACAATTAAAAAATTGAATATAATTTCAGCGATGAGCGACGAAATTCGCTGCGAATCGCAGGGAAATTAAATCCACTGCGTTTCAAAGTTGAAAATGCCGGATTAAATCCTGCAAATAAAAAATCTAATATTTTTCCTACTTATGGATTTATTTTTTATTATTTTTTAATGGCAAATCTCACGATAAAAAAAATCGGACGTGCGAAAGTTGAAAATGCTGGATTAAATTCTGCAAATAATAAATCTAATATTTTTCCAATTTGTGGATTTATTTTTTATTTTTTTTTAACGACAAATCTCACGATAAAAAAAATCGGACGTGCGAAAGTTGAAAATGCTGGATTAAATTCTGCAAATAAAAAATCGAATATTTTTCCAATTTAATGATTAAACATTTTTTTCTTAATGACAAATCTCGCGATAAAAAAATAGGACGTGCGGCAAATGATTTCTCACACCGTCAGAAACGCGTGGCCGGGTATTTAGATCCAAATAATCTGCAGCCCCGACGATTAAGTAGGCAAATGGAATAAAATTGACTGGCAAAGACTGAGCCGGAGGGGTTTGACGAACCGGTCGACGGGTGGCGAGCGACGAAACCGTCGAAGGGGGGACCTCCGAATCAGGCAACAATTTAATTTAATTTTTATCCCCCTCCTGACGCGTATTTCACGAGAGCCGCAGAGGGGTTCGAGGTGGCGCCCTCGAAGATCGTGAAAACGAAAAGGAAACCGTCACCCTTTCCGAATTCGCCACCCTCCCCCCCCCCCCCCACCCCACGCGAACTCTCCTTGTCAATTGCAGGGCGACACCTTTGCTCCCGGTCGCGTGCGACTAATCGCTTTAAAATAAAGTCCCGAGCCACTGAATTGCCCTTTGTACTGCGGTTAAAAAATTCAACTACTCTATTTTTCCCGTACGTTCAAATTCAGAGGCGATTGACGCATCGACGATTTTTTTTTACCACAAAAAAATTAATTTCTATTATCTTCATAGATAATAATAATAATAATAATAATAATAATAATAATAATAATAATAATAATAATAATAATAATAATAATGATTATGATGATGATGATGATAACATCAATAGATGTTATCAATGTCATTTGTAAATATAAAAAATTATGTGGAAACGACGAAGCAATTTTTTTTTTAATAGTATTTTTTTGCCAATTCTTTTATAAAATAAATTTTAAGAAATTCTTAAAAATGTTTTTTTTTAAATTATTTTCATGTTACGTGTCGCAGAAGAGGAGAACAAATATTGAAATTCCGTCGAACGAATGAGTTATAAAAAAAAACAGGTCCCGTCTGCCCTTTCGGCGTTCTAAGTATATTAAAACGAGCCTTCGTTTGACACAAAGCGCGAGTGTCTGGTCGGAATGGGAAAGCAGACGGGGACGGGAAGAAGCTCTCATGTAATTTATACGCCTCGCCACCCCCGCCGAACGCCATTGAGGAGTCACGTTCGGAGAATAGAAGCCTATTTTAATATCGCCAAATACATAGCCGAAGGGGGTCGAACGAAAAAAACGAATCGAGAAGCGAATTTTCCCAACGACGACGAATTAAAAAACGCGATATACGTCATTAAATATTTTTCATGCATTTTTTTTTGCGTTCAAAAAATTTGCGTTCGGCATTTTTATTGTGCCTCAATATTTTTTGTACATTTAGAAATTTTGCTGTTTCAGCATTTTTATTGTGTCCTATATTTTTTGTTCGTTTCTAGTTCTCCCCATAAATTTTTTTTCACCTCTCCTTCGTCCCCCATGAAGATCGCCTGGCCGGCTACGTGAAGGGCATGTGAAACGGTATTCAATATCTCTCCGGGTTCGCCGCTTCTATAGGCGCCGAAGATGTTAAAGGTACGCGGACCGAACGCAGGGGGAGAGGGGGGGGGGGGGGGGGGGGGAATAGAACGATGGAAAACCCGTTGGTATGCTCATTGTCACCGCAAAACCATTCCGCACGAATTCGAAATTACGTTCGACTGACGGCTCAAGACTCTCTCTCAGTATACACATATATATCGTACATAATATACTTTTATATATATTTACATCACAGCTGATATTCAGCTGCTTCCATTTTAATTCAAATTCCCAGCTCGACAAAATCCTCGAATTAATTATAATCATATTTCTCATAAAAAGAACAATAAAAAAAAAATTGAAAAAAATGGAAAAAAAAAACAGCTACACGTGTGCGAATAGCGAATAGGTGACGCCTCGAGTAGTGGAGACAGGTGTATTCATCAGGTATTCATCGGTTGGTACACACGGAGCAAGAGTCACAGGCGAAGGGGGTCTGAGGGGGGAAATCTCGATGGCACTTGGCTTACAGCTTCGACCGTTGTATGTATAGATATCCCACTGTCCACACGCGTCGTACGAGACAACAGCGTTCAAGATTTGGTTTCGGTTTCTTTCTTTCGCTGTATAAAGTACAGAACCCTCGGCGACCGCGCCGAAGCTTATTTGCTCATCCATTAGCGCTACAATAACAAGAAGACGGCTTCGTCTTCGGTTTATCTCTCCGACTCGATCCCCGACAAAATTATATTTATACTCGTGCATTATGCATAATATTTGATTACGCATGAATATGCGACAATGATTTTTTGTGGCTCAAATAGAATCATTGCAATTTTTTGGCCACGAATTTTAGGCGTTTTATTTTGAAAAAATTCAGAAAGCTGCCTTAAAAAATTAAATATTGAATGACTTGATATAAAAATGAAGGCCAGATTTTTCAATTCGATTTGGTCAATCCGAGCATGATTTTTTTTTGGCTCAACCAGAATTGCAATTTTTCATTGCAATGTTCATTGCAATTTTTAGGCCACGAATTTTAGGCTTTTTATTTTTTATTTTTAAAAATTCAGAAAGCTGCCTTAAAAAATTAAATATAGAGTGACTCGATATAAAAATAAAGCCCAGATTTTTCAATTCAATTTGGTCAATCCGAGCAGGTGAAAATATTGAAATTTAAATTGCGCCCGGAGTTTAATTTTCCCGGGATAGACAGGCGAATCGAGAATCACGAACAGCTGTATATATGTCAACGTCATCGCGTGTATAGAAAGTCGAGAGTGACAAAGACGGGGAGAGAGGGAGGAGGAGGAGGAGGATCGAGGGTTTCGCGAAACAATTCTGAACTGAATAATATTAGTATCCAACAATGGAGCCGCTAAATTGAAATACAGAGGCGGAGAGATGAGCGCAGGAAGCCAACGCCTGTCCCTCCACCTGCCTTTCATATCATCCCCCCTTACCCCCCTCACCCCCTTCCACCCCTCCATTCGGTTCTTCATCGGTCACGACGCAGAACACACTTGTGCACAAACACGAGCGTCGATATTCGCATCGCGCGCCATAAATTCGAGTGTGGATCGTCTGTGTAGACGTATAGATGTTTCTATGTATTTAGCCGAGTGCGTTGATATTTATGTATAAGACCCTTAGTCTATATTTCCTTCCACGTCGAGTTGACGATTTTTTTTTTACTACGTTTTGCAGCTCATTTTTTTGTTACGTTGCGAAAAAATTAATTTAACAAATTGAGAAATACATTTTTTGTTTCTGTATGGAGGCTTAAAAATGTGAATTTTTTTCTGGCCTTTTTACACCGAATAATAATTTAGTTAATTTTTAAAGAGTTCATTTTAAAAAATGCTGAAATTCTATATTCAGAATAAAAATAAAAATAATTGTGGGCCTGATTCAAAAGCGTTTGACTCGGGTCGACTTGAAGCGGAATGTCCTGTGGCTTGCTGTGTATCAGGTATGTGTTGGTATATATGTGACAAAATGGAAGGTGCGGGGGTGGCGTCGCATCGCAGTGGTGCAAAGCTCGCGGAGCCGCGAAATAGCATACAAATGAAATATTAATTAAATCCATAATAATATTTCCCAGAGACTCCGCTCGCCTCTCTGTTCCCTTTTCTTTCTCGCTTCCGCAATTTCGCTTCAGGAGCCGCCGGGGACCTTCCAACTAGCAAAGTTAATTCGTTCCAGTCGTCTCGTCGTCGTCGCGATTAATTAGTTCGACTCTGAGTCAATGGCATTTTCGTTGCAATCAACGTCTTCAATTCTTATTTTTTATTTCTAATGTTACAGGATAAAAATTAAAAAAAAAAAATTAATACCTTGGCCATCGCATCGATCATCGACTAAATTATCGATATATCGATTAAAATGTTCCAATTAAAAAAAATAAAATTGGAGTCGCTTTTAGGTAAAAGACGAAGAGTCGGAGTATCAAAATATTCCAGGATAAAAATTCTTCTAAAAAAAATAAAATAAATAACTTGGCCTCCGTATCGATCATCGACTCACCAGGTACGTCGTCTCCTCTTCTCCGTATCGCCGAGAACGCGAGGGTCGTCCCCACACTTTTTTTTTTCTCCCCGCCGGCCGCTTGTGTCCCGAGCAAAACGATCCCCGAGCAAACACTCGAGTTACGAAAACTTCGGCAACATTTCATCTTCGCTCGGAGCATCCGGAATCCCCATCGCTGCTGCTGCTGCTGCTGCTGCTGCTGCTGCTGCGTTCAACGAGTGGATACTCCACGTTTATGTTGATTGAGTGGCAGCGTCGTCGGAGTCTGTGGAGAAGAGAGAAAAATTAAAGAAGCCGAAAGGCAAGATAAAAAAAAAAGATGTAAGACCCGAGGGAAAAATTCGAGAAAGCGACGAATGTGGAAGAAAAAAAAAAGATTTTCACCTGTGTCGACCTTTTGGAATACCCAATATTCATCGAAGAAAATGAGGAAGAGGTTGCCGAACGTGAAGAATTTTTTTTTTATTTTTTTTTATTTACCTACGTTGGGGTTTTATTAAACGTTGTGTGCACAAATTCGTATGAGTTACAGTGAAAAAGCCGACTCGGTCAGGTAAAAACCGTATCGGAGCTGACAAATATTTGACGAACTTTTGGAACGTTAAAAGCCAACGATCAGCCTTTGGGGAGATCATCTTCCTCTTCCTCTTCCCTTGAATGGTACTTATTTCGTTCAGCGATGCGCGAATTCTCACGATCATTTTTTATTAAAAAAAAAAAAAAAAATGATTGAAAAATAAAAATTGAGTGAAAAAAATAGTGTCCTTTACACCTGCAAAAGACTTCGAGTTTCGCCTATCAGAAATTGAGAGGACAAATCTGCCGGCAATAAAAATGGACAAAACGAAAAAACAATCGATACTGGAGTGTTATATTCGTTGGTGAAATGTCAGGATTTTAGCCACTGTGAACCAAGCGCCAGCAGCAGCAGCCGTAAATGCGAAAATATCGGTCGCATCGTCATCGATACGCACTCGACTACTCGATACCTGCGACCCGATGTTTAATCCAGCCCCAGCCCCATTGACTACTCGATTTCACCGCGACACTTTTGCATTGTTCTCGCCGCGACACAAACGAGACACACAAATCCGCGAACAAACGCAGTCGTGATTTATTCAACCAATGAAACAGCCGAACGAACCAAATTCGCAGTTTCGAAATTTTTCATTTTCATTTTCATTTTCATTTTCATTTTCAATGAAACACATTTAATAATATTAATTATCAATGAACGATCAATGTTTCATCGTTTATAAAATAGTTTAGTATTTCTCAAAGCACAAAAAAAATTCATAAAAAAATTGTTTCCAACTCAAATAAAAAAAATGCCTATAAATTTAAAAAATTAAATTAAATAACCAATAATAAATTACCAAATAAAATTAAATTACCAATAAAAAAAATTAATTCTCTCTCCCCACAATAATTCTCCTCCAACTTCGAGTCGCTGTAAATAATTTACGAGTGTTGCCGGGCGTCGACGCAGGACGATGATATATCCGCGCCCCGCTGAGTTTCGGGTCCGGCGGTCGTCGTCGTCGTCGTCGTCGGAGGGGGGGTCGAGGTCGAAATCCTTCCGGGAGGCGACGTTCGACCCGTGCGATAATCCGCATAGGAAAAGCAGTCCCCAAAAAAAAAATCGCCTCCCGCGGAGTTTCCACCTGCGATGCCTTCTGTGGATACACATTATTATTATTATAGTTATTATTATCACTTGGGGTTAATACAGTGTTATAGATATATATAACACACTATGTATTATACACTTATAGGGCACGAGCGGTTTCTATGGCGCGGTACATATTGTGTATAGTTGCGGCAGTGAAAATCCCCCCCTTAGGATATTGTCCGTGCAATTTGCAGCTCTGCGGGTCCTCGGCGCGGCCCCGGAATGTTAAGCCTCATTTAATTGATATAAGGGCGGCGAGACGTGGCATTCGAGTGAGACTGGCTCTTCCCCTCCTCCCCTTGCCCCTATTTTCCACCCTTCACCCCCTTCTCTGCCCATATTCTCTGACGCAGATCCTTGGCCTCACGGCCTGGATTTTAATATCAAGCAACTGTTAATTTTTTGTGGATTTTTTATATTTTAGTTAAATGGAATTGATAAAAAAAATCGTTAGCATCTTGCAAAAACGGCGGACCAGATATTTTGGCGTAGAATAAATTTGATGTTTGACGATATTTAAAAAATTTATTGATAAAAAATTTGTTTGCATCTAGCAAAAACGACGGACCAGATATTTTGGCGTAGAATTAATTTGATGTTTGACGATATTTATAGTAATTGGTATACTTACATTACGAGTCAGCGATATGTTAAATTATGCGTTACGTCCAAATCGGAGCTTCGTAGGTCTGTAAAAAAAGTTGCGATAAATGTAACATTCATTACGTCTTTGTAATACATATATTGCACCCACACAAAATAATGTTACGACGTAAGATTGATGTAACATAATATTATATGTAACATTTACATAGTTACATATCGAATAACTTTTTTTCAAAAGCTTATTACATCCATGTAACTTTTCCAAAAACTCATTACATCTATGTAACTTTTCAAAAATTCGTTACATCAATGTAACTTTTTCCAAAACCTGCACAAAAAATGCACAAAAAAATGTACATAGAACAGCCGTAAAAAATCACGCGTTACATATTTCACTTACGTTGTAACAAAAGAGCGTCGAGTCCTCAAAAAGCGCCGCCATATTTGCCTGCACAAAAAAATTGACATAACACTTCGCAGTGAAAAATCGCGCTCGTTACATATTTCACTTACGTTGTAACAAAAGAGCGTCGAGAGTCCTCAAAACGCGCCGCCATGTTTGTCGATCGTCGCCCGAAAATGCCCTCCTGTTTTGTATCCGCGCGCATCGTCGTCTCCGATAACGCAATTACACGCACGACTGCGACGACCGGGCGGACGACGTAACGTCTGTGACTACAAAGCGTTTCGTTTTCCTCATCTCGCCTCGGTCTCCTTTTCCGCCCCCCCTTCGCGCGAGCGTCGTACGTGGGCCGCCCACTTGACGTTCGTCCCGCGCGACACAAAGCGAATCTGCTGCTGCGAACGAGAAAAAAAAAGCATCGAGACCAAACCCGGAGGGAAGAACGCAAACACGGCGCGAATCCGATCCGGATCCGCAAGAAGCGCTAGACACTCTATCGCCCACTCAAATTAAATTCGACTCCACCCTCGCCACGTTTTTTTTTTTTTTCATTTCTTTACCTTAGAGCGATCGAGGGGAGCATCGTCGGTCCGGGAAATCGGATACTTGTACCTTTCCTAATCGCCCTCGTCTATTTTTTTCCCTTCGTCGAATGCGTTTTGCCTTCTTACCTGTTTCGCTCCGCCGTTTTTCCGCCTCGCTGCGCCGAACAGGAAGATGCGGACGGCGCATGCGCAGAGTGTTGCGGATGTTGCGCAGAGGGCGCGTCGCACGCCTGACAGAATCCATCAGCGCTGGTCGACCGTGATTGATGATTTCGTCGAGATTTTCACAGGAAAATGTGTCAGGTTTTTTTTCCAAGCACAATGACCCAGGAAATTGGTCGTAGGAGGTATATATATTTTTTTTTCACGTCTCGTAATTGGTAAATTGCCGGACGGAATTGTCACCGGGGACTTCCCCCACTTTTCCCGACCGCAAGGATCGGTTTACGGGGATTCCCAGATGGCGCGGAAATTGATTTGTAATTTTGCATTGAAATTCGAGCAGCTGAAGGAGGAGAAAAAAAATTGTACAATTTCGATTGGAATATCTATAGTCATTTTATTGAGGCATTTCGCTCCACATACAGACAGTGTATTTCCGGCGCCACACCGCGCGCACTTCCGGTTCGCCCCCCGTGAAGCGCGCGGCGATTAAAATGCGCGGCGAATTAAAATCAGAAGACGCTCTAAAATGTCTAAAATCTCGCTAAACATTGTGTATACACTTGCATCGTATTATTAAGTGGTTGTCATTTTGTTTTAAATTATCGATTCCTTTATTCTCGGCGTATACTCATTTTTCGTTACATTACATACGTTCTTTTTTTTAAATTTCAAACGGTTAGCGTCTCGCTTCGACTTTTCGCCGTCAGACGTCGCTATATAATCCGTGGATAATCATAGTGAGTTATCGATCGATCGTTCGGTTATTATATACACTTTATTTTATGTCTTCGCCCACTCTTCATTCAAATTTTCCCGCCTCTGCTGTAATCGTCCCCCGGAAAATGATTCCCGCTGGATTTGTCTATACGTTTTACTTTATATCTCATAACCGGTTCTATCTACACACGTAATCGCTAATTAAAGTCTCACAGGCTCCTCCGCTTCGTTTTATTACTATCTACACACGTAAATTCACGAGTGTCGCGAACATTCGTTCACTTTTTGTCTTTGAAACGAAAAACAATTCAAATATCGGTTCTCACTTCCCGCCAATCGCGCGAACCAATCACCGCTCGTCGTTCGCGCGACGCGAGCGCCAATCGCGGAGCCGCGAAGTACCACAGAGCCGATGCGCTTTCTGATTGGCTCGTCGGTCGGTCGACCGGTTCAGTCGGCGCCGAAACGCTTTCTGATTGGCTCGTCGGTCGGTCATCCGGTTCAGTTGGCGCGAAATCGTCCGATCAGTCGTTTCTTCAGGGATAAGACCAAGTTTGTCGTCGTTCAGGTCACTCGGAGTAGCTCGTCTTGTCGCTCGCGTCGTCCGGACTCGTTTCGCGATAAGTTTCGCCGGTGCCGTTCGCGTGGGCGCTCTGATTGGGCGGTCTTATCACCGTGGGTAGATAACCTGTGCCGGTGTAAGGAGCGGCGAGAAAACGGTGCCGAGTCGGCGGACTCGGTCCGCAATAACCGCCGCGAGCGACGTAAGCCGCAGTCGCCGACGCCGAGGCGACCGACGCCGCCGCCGCCGACGCCAGTGCTCCCGCCAATGGCGAGAATGCCGATTTCGGCTGCAAACTGTCCTCGCACACCAGGACTTCCATCGCCGAGACGACGTCGCCTGGAACACATTCACAAATCAACTCTACGTCGAATTTACAGTCGGGCGACATCGCTTTTACGCGGAATTTGAGGTTAGGAACGCGTCCGCCATTTTTGTGACTTGCAACAAAATGTCGGACGATTTATTTGTCGCGATTTTACTGTTGGGGAACATCGCTTTTGGTGGAATTTGAGGTTAGGAAGGCTTTTCGCGTCCGCCATTTTGTGTTGCAAGTCACCAAATGGCGGACGATTTATTAATTCGTTGGATTTGGATGAAACTCAGTATTTCCAGGTTATGAGCTCGAAATGCTGAGATTATGAAATATAACCAAAATGGTGGGATTTTTTTTTTTTTTAATTATTGTCATAGTGAAAATTACCTTTGCAGCGATGCAGAAGGGACTCGACGTCAGCACGACGCCTGCCAGGAAACACTCGGAGCAGAACGTCCACCGGCGACCTTTGCTGTTGCTGCTGCTGTTGTTGCTGCTGCTGCTGCTGCTGCACCTGAAGACCGCAGGGCTGCTGGACATTCTGCATCTGCATCTGCATCTGCATCTGGATCTCTCGGGGCTCGTGGAGATGGTGAGGATGATGTTGATGTTGATAGAGGGCGGCAGGCGAACAGTAAAGGGAGCTCGCAGTTGGCCCATAGAGCGGAGCGTAGGGCGAGAAGTGAGCGGCTGCTGCGGCTGCGGCCTGCAATTCAATTTCGTACGACTGTCACGTGTCGCTATAGTCAACTCACATTTCAATCGGTTGGGAATTAAAAAATTAAAAATTAAAAAATTAAAAATCTAAATTATTTCTATACTCAATTTAAAGAGTATTTTTTTAACTTTCGATCAATTGTTATGATTATCAGAAATTAATTATGAAAAGTAAAACACTGCAAAAAAAAAAAGTAAGATAAAAAAAAATTTTAACTCACTGCAAGTGAAGGTGCGTTCTGCGGCGGCGGACTGATGTGTCTGGGCTGAACGAGATCGACGGCCTGCATAATCGACTGGCTCTGTCCGTGATGGGTCGACGAAGCGGGACTCGCGGATTTTCGCAAGCTCAGATTTTCCGGCGCCGGTGTATCGACCCTTTGGGGGGTGAGTGCGGGTGTTAGGGGCGGCGTGTGCGTCGGGCTCGGTGTACCTGGCTCGGGGCTACCGTCTTCCGACTCGTTGACGCTGCTCTCGCGTTTGCGCCCGGTGATCTCGAGCTCCGTGGCCGATCGGTCGCCCATCGACGACACTGAAAATTAAAAAAAAAATACCCCATTTAGTTTAAAATTATTTTCATTTTCATTTGAAACGTAGACAACATTTTTTTAAATTCGCTTTTAAAAAAATCTTACCGGTCGCGCGATCCATAACGTGAAGCTCGCCACCCGAATCCGAGTCCCGGTCGTCGTCGTTCGTGCTGCTGTCCTGCAGAGCCAACCTCGCTCGCTTCGAACCTTAAAAAAATAAAAAAAAATAAATTAATTTCCCTCAATTACTCATTTCGTCTAAAAAAAATCCTAAAATCCCTCAAAAAATCTCGCTTCGAATCTTAAAAAAAGCCACAATAAAAAATAAATAAATTTCGATCCCTCATCTCGTCTAAAAAAAATCCTAAAAATAATTCCCTTTAAAAAAAAAAAATTACCATCACCTAATTCAAAAGACACATAAATGAGACAATCTGACCGAGCTCAAAAATCAGTACTAACAGAAATTGTCTGCAGGAAGGAAACACGAAAGGAAGGAAGGAAGGAAGTCAGAAGCGGAGAGATCCGAGGTTCAACTTACATCCCTCTCTCTCTTTCTATCGCTTTAATAGCACTCGAAAGTTAAACCAGCGCCACTTGTGGCTCAGGGCCATTATGCATGGCTCGCCCTCCGGCAGGGGGCGCCGGCCGCACGTTAGTTGCGGGGGATGAAGGGGTGAGACGAGTTGCGGCTCTGAGGGGAGGGGGAGGGTCGGTTAGAGGGAGGGGAGAGGGCTATAAGGACTCATGTGTAAAGGGGAAAAATTCTGTGTACACGTGTACAAAAACCCTTAGACACTGTGTTGGCCCTCGACTCGTTTCTCGCGAATCACCCTTATTTTATTTTTTATTTTTTAGCGTGTCGCTTGAATTCATATTAGCCTCAGGTCACTAAACGCCAAATCGACTGACGATGTTGTGACTAATTTCACGAATTTTTTGGAGAATTTTTAGTCCATATTAGCCCGGGTTCATTATACACCTAATCAGGACAATTAAGCAAACTCGACTCGTAAGCGTGGCGTTTAGCTCTCCAGTATCCGACCTGGAGAGCTAAACTCGATACCCACCACTGTTTATATTGTGTCGGGCTTTTGGTGGGGTTAACACAATGGTTGGCCCTCATAATGAAGTCAGAGGCGGCGAAGGGCGAAGGTATTGTGACGCTGTAACTTATGGATAGTGTTGGGTCGTTTAATGAGCGATAAGAATTTTTTCAAATTTTTATCTAACCAATAAAATCGGTTGTTAACTCAACCTGGCCAATTTTTTAAATCGACAGTGGATTGCTTAATGAGCGATTCGAAATTTCTTACAATTTTTACTCAACCAATGAAATTAATTGTTAACCCAACAATTAATTTAATTGGTTGAGTAAAAATTATAAGAACTTTGGCCAATTTTTACCGACAGATCAACCGATTTCAATTAATGAATTTTCGTTGCACAATTAAACGTTCTGAAAAAAAAATAAAAAAGTACCCAACCATTTATCATAAAAATCGCGTGCGTTCGTTTGTGCATTCGACGCGCTGAGCATTTGCGTTATAACGGCCTCTCTCCACGAGAACCAGGAGCCACTGAATACAATGTATTATACGAGTGCGTTCATCCGCAAACCATTGGACTAGACCACTTGTGTCGTGTACACGCGGTGGAGATCGCAGTTAGGGAGAGAGAGGCTCAATATCTCCGCTGCCGCTGCTGCTGCTGCTGCTGCTCTGTGCGCGGGGGCGGTAGTTGGGGTTAGCGTTCGCGATTCAAGGGTTTTCACCGTATACTTGCCGCGCGGTTAACCGATTGACCGCAGCTCGTTAAAAAAATATTTCGAACCGTTCATTTATCGTTGCTCGTCATTTTTTCCCCGTTTTTATTTTTTTATTTTTTTTTTTTCGAGCCTCGTCATGAGATTCGAGTGGGTTTGTTGTGCGCGTTCGATGCGTTTGGTTTGGGAAATTCAAATGTAGCCCCTGGAGCCGTTTTTTGTCGATGTTATCATCGTTGCTATATTCAGGCTGTTTGAGGGTTGATCATTGGGCAAATTTCGATCATTGGGCAACTTCGTTGGTTTATTTCAATCATTGGGTTGCTTTATTGGACTATCCCAATCGTTGGGCAACTTCGTTGGGTCATCCCAATCCCAATCCACTTTCATTGGGTCATCCTAATCCTATCCCAACTTCTCCCAACACCTCTCAATCATTAACCCAATTGCAACTCTTAGACCAATCAATTTTCTTCGTTATTTCCCCATTTTATTATCGTCCTAATGGCCCCCGGAGTGTGACTTCCCAGCCCAACGATTTTTCGCCCAATGTGCGATGCACTTGCGCGACTGTCAAAGCGGTGCAGCAAACCCGAGAGAAAAAAAGAGGAGCCCAAGACACGAGAGCAAAAAAGGCTTCGGCTGTGGCCGTTTACGTCGGTGTCTGTGTGTTGGGCTTTGCAATTATTTCTAACAACCTCGATAACTCGAGTAGTCCGGTTCTGCCTCGAAACTCTCTTCCACTGTACCTTCCGGGGTTTCCACTGGCCAACGCGGATCTTCGCCTCATCCCTTCATCCCCCTTTTCTCCCTCTCTCTTCCTCCCTCACAGACTGGGTGACTTTTTGTGCCCTGGAAAAATATATATATATACATCGTCCATAAACTCCGAGCCTGCCTCTTTTTTTTTCCGAGGCCCTTTCCCAGTTATTTCTCCAACCCCACCCCTTGACCACCCTCTTCGCTTTTTTCTCCAACCCTGGCAAAGGTCCTCGAGGAGACTGCGAGTATATCGGATACTCGAGGCGACCGTGAATGCCTCGCCCGGTCAGTTTCAATTCAATGCTGCGGTCAATTTGCTTCCGATCGCCTCGAGAATTGTGGGGGAGGGGGGAGGGTAAGGGTTGGGGGTTGATGGTAACTGAAGAAAAAGTTTTTGTACAATCTCGGGAATTAAAAAAGCCTCCCCCACACTTCTGTTTATTTGTTTTCGACGATTTGGGATAAACGAGACACATTTTTGTGCCACCCCTATTAATGGGTTAATATTGTTGGACCCTTTTGCCACTTGGAACGGTTTTAATGACCTACCTCATTGATTTTTTCTCGCCGAGCGTTACAGAAACAAAGATCGACGTTCGAGCATCGAGAGTCGATCCCCCAGAAGAAGGCGAATAATAATATACGGGAGGGGGGAGCAGACTGAAGGAACAAAAGGGTGGCGGAGCCGATACGGGAGTGTCGAGTGTATCGCGATAAATTACACGCACCCTTCTCGTAATACAATACCAGGCGCGTCCCGGGCCAAAAGCCAGGAGAACTTTTCGACATTCTCGAAAGGGGGAAGAGATGGGGAGGGGAGGAGGTGGTCGTACAAAGGAGATACTATTTTTAGGGCGATTTAGTCTGATCGCTATTTCGCATACGACACAAATAGCAATTTTTTTCCTTGCCGTTTTTTTTGGCGAAAAAAAAAATTTTCGATTTAACGAAGTTTTAAAACCCTATCCCATGCGAAATTTTCCGCTGATTCCAAAAATAATCGGTTTTTGCCCGAGAAATAAAAATTTCGAGGAGAAAAATGCGAAAAACCATTTTTCACTTTTCTCGAATTTTGGCCCTTCACTAAAATCGATATAATTTTTCTTTGGATGGATGAAATCTGGATTTTCTTTCTGCGTCCGAAAGATAACCCTTCAACGAAGAGAATGTTGCAAGGCAGAACGCGATATCTCGATTTTTCAATTTTTTGCAGAATTTCAAAGTTGACCCTCAAAAATCGCAAATTTTTAGAAGGGGTACCCCTTGCCGTTTTTTTGGCGAAAAAAAAAATGTTCGATTTAACGAAGTTTTAAAACCCTATCCGATGGGAAATTTTCCGCTGATTCCAAAAATAATCGGCTTTTGCCCGAGAAATAAAAATTTCGAGGAGAAAAATGCGAAAAACCATTTTTCAATTTTCCCGAATTTTAGCCCTTCACTAAAATCGATGTCATTTTTTTTTGGATGGATGAAATCTGGATTTTCTTTTTGCAGTCGAAAGATAACCCTTCAACGAAGAGAATGCTGCAAGGCGGAACGCGATATCTCGATTTTTCAATTTTTCGCAGAATTTTAAAGTTGACCCTCAAAAATCGCAAATTTTTAGAAGGGGTACCCCTTGCCGTTTTTTTGGCGAAAAAAAAAATTTTCGATTTAACGAAGTTTTAAAACCCTATCCGATGGGAAATTTTCCGCTGATTCCAAAAATAATCGGTTTTTGCCCGAGAAATAAAAATTTCGAGGAGAAAAATGCGAAAAACGATTTTTCACTTTTTCCGAATTTTAGTCCTTCACTAATATCGATGTCATTTTTCTTCGGATCAATGAAATCAGGATTTTCTTTTTGCCTTCGAAAGAGGACTCTTCAACGAAGAGAATGCCGCACGGCGGAACGCGATATCTCGATTTTTCAATTTTTTGCAGAATTTCAAAGTTGACCCTCAAAAATCGCACATTTTTAGAAGGGGTACCCCTTCAAAAACCTGCGTTTTTTGCGAAAAAAAAAATTTTCGATTTCACAAAGTTTTAAAACCCTATCCGATGGGAAATTTTCCGCTGATTCCAAAAATCACCGGTATTTGCCCGAAAAATAAAAAATTCGAGGAGTAAATCGCGAAAAACGATTTTTTTTTCAAAAAAATAAAATGTTTCGTGAGATTCGCGAGCACGCGCCACTCGCAATATTTACATGATCCATAATGCGCGACGAATTAAATGTACGCTCGCACACGTCCGTCGGACACTAATACGCGAGCGGCGATGCTGCGAAATGTGAGGAATGCTACTCAGCGCTCGACCCCTCGAGAGCGTCGGGGTTCGCCGCCCTTCACTTTGCCCTCTCTCTCTCTCGTCTCGTGTATATAGCTATATCCAAGGCACGTATAGTGCTATAATATCGAGAAACAGACGTCACAAAGTCCCCCCTCCCTCCTCCTCCCGCAATTCTCTCGCGCTTTCTCCTCGTATACCTATATCGAGCCGCTGCACATAGACTTTGGGGTCGGAGGCGACAATTTAATAACCTCGAGCCAAGTGTCGGAAAGGGGGAAGGGGGGAGGGTGGGCTTGGATTGTGGCTAGCAACGCGCGATGAATACAGTGTAATTTATTTTTATTTTCCACTACTGAAATTGCAACTGACATTTTTTATTACTTAGCAGAAAAAATTCCAGCAAATATATATTTTTTATAAAAATTTTTTTTTTATTTTTTATTTTTTTTATTTTTTTATTATATTGAATTTATTTTTGTCCACTATTGCAACAAGCATTTTTTTTTTAATTCAGCAGAATAAATTCCAGCAAACATTTTCTTTTAATAAAAATTCAATTTGGATATTCGACCTCCAACTATAATTTTTCCACGCGCATTGCCCAGAAAACTTGGCACCGAGGGTCATGAACCATTGATATAGTCGCCTACGGTGTTTCGGTTTAAATTACATCGACGAAACCCACCGAATAGCGACCCTCGACGCGACGCTCACATTCCTCAGGATTACAGTAATAATGGCTATTGTATTACCGCCGAATGATAATAACCGCGTCGATATTGAATTCCTCCAACGCCATCGAGGGGCGAAAATAGCATTGCATTTTTATTACTGTCATTAATTTGATATATACGACGAAAAAAGTGTGTAAGTAAATTACACTGACTACGAAGCGAACAGGTGCCAATATTTCCTTCCATTATTATTATCATGTATTATCACTATTATTATTATTCATCCACTCGTTGTCAGTGATACGTAGGACATGTGCACTCGAACCTCGTCGATTGCCTGAGACAGATTCTTTATTCGCAGTCGGCTCTCCATTATAATGTTCGATGAAAGAGAAATATCCCATATAGTGTATATTTATATACGTGCAGCCATAAAAAAATGCAAAAAAATAGAATAATAAAAGAAAAAAATAAAACTCGGTACTCGGCGTCATAAACAAGGAGGCAAAGAGGGGAAAAAGTCAGATAGGAGAAACCGAAGGTATAGATAGTACATATATATGCCATAGTACTATATGGTATAGTAGTATATATATATGTGCTCGTAATACTGTTGGATATGACCGAAGGAGGTTTATTTTCACGCATCGACAGTGTTTTCGTTCCAAAAAGCAGTTCCATCTTGTCGCCATCTTTAAAAAATGTAATCTTTAATTTGGGAGATTATGGGAGCTAAATAATATTTCATTGTCCCTATTGGTTAATTGAGCGTGCGTGTTAACAGTCCACACGCTGCGGCGAGACTTGAGTTTTATTGTTTCCGTCGGTGGCGAAGGGATACGCTTGTTTTACGGTCTGAGAGGGAGACAATAGAGGGGGTCGCTTTCTCTCTCCCTCTCCCCCTCTCTCTCTCTCGATAATTCATGGGATCCCCTCCCATGGAATCCGCGAGGAGTTGCGGCACGTCCCCCGTCGGACCCCTTCCACCTTTGCACCGCCCCTCGACGACGAAAAGCAACGTCTCAAAAATTTGCCTTAACCTTCATCCTTTGCATGGATCGACTCTAGATTGCATCACAGTAGCCAAAAAATCTCAATTACCAATCCACCTAGGGTATATGCACCGTTAGTGGCCACTGTACCTATTGTGGCCATTTTTATGAATTCGTTCTTGAAATGATCCTTTCCCCATAAAAACATATCGACGTTTTGAACGAATTCATATAAATTCATCGATTTATCTACTCGACGTTTTTTTATGCCATTAAATGTGTTGTTTCATTACTTTGAATGTGATGGCCACAATCGGCCCTAAAGTGGCCAAAAACGGTACGTCTACACTGAAAAAAATTGATAGTTGTGATACTAATCGTTGGTCAGAGCTACCAATATTTTAGTAACTGCAACCATTATTTTGGTGAATCGAACCAATGATTGGTAATCGCAACTACTCATTTTTATCAGTGTACCTTATGGACCGACTGATTTCCCTAATCCTGGCAACACCGACAAGTCCCTGACTCGTCATCCGACCAACCAGCCTCACACCCCACATATCCACTGTATTTGCACGTACAACCAGTGGACCAAAAGTGGAGATAGGATGGGGACGAAGGGATTGAGGGAAGGCTTAAGCCTAATTTATAGCTATGTTTCGTGTCCTGCACAGAGTAGCCCTGCACCAAGCAGGCTCCCTGCTCTCTGGGCTCTCTCTCTCTCAGTTGTGTCTCCTATTGCCGCTCGCTTCTATTCTCCACTCTATTATACCTCGCGCGCCGCACGTAGGCCGTCGCCGGAAGCTCGATATCTATATGCCATTCTAAATTATTCGGCATTGTCCTCGGTTGATTCCATTGTCCGCGTCTGTCTCCACCGTGTCTCCTCCTCCCCGACTGCTGCTGCTGCGTTTGCTGCTGCTGCTGCTGCTGCCCTCTGAGAGAATCGGCGACGGCGGCGCTCGGTACTAACTCTGTGCGACGAGCGACTTCGTCACTGGTTAGGCATCGCTGCACTATAATACACTAATGTTTTTTTCCTTCTTTTGCAGAGCGAAAGAGAAACGTTTTGCACGTTGCCATTGGTCGGAGACACCAAAACCAAACCAGACTGTTCAGTCTTCAGTGGATCTGTGAACTGTGACTGAAACGAAAATCCGAAAATTGGGCTCTTGTCATGTGAGATCCACTTTTGAATTGCTGGATGGATCCCAAAACGACGAAAAACCTGGGAAATCGGGAATCGATTCTGGTTGACGTTTCCAGGTGGAGGAAAATTGCGGTAAGTGGAGGAAATTGCAGTAGGAAAAAAATTGAGGAGGAAAAGATTTTTTTGTCATGTTTTTCATGCAGCAGGGAAATTATGGAAAAAAAATATAAATTCAGCTGACTATAAATCCGAATGTATCATATTTTTAACGTCGATCGACTGGCAATAAAATAACGCCAAAAAATATGAACTCAGCTGACTATGAAGCTCAGTGAGAAGGAAAATGTTGGAAAGAATAGACTTAAGTTAAGGAAATTGCAGTAGGAAAAAAATTGAGAAGGAAAAGATTATTATTTTTTCATGCAGCAATGAAATTATGGCAAAAAATATAAACTCAGATGACTATAAATCCGAATGTAAGTGTGAACGAGTGAGAAGCTCAGTGAGAAGGAAAACGTTGGAAAGAATAGACCGAAGAACGAATCGAACGATCCGTTCCTGGCTTAAAAAAAAAAAAACAAAAAAGAAAAACATGGAGCGGAGCGATAAAACGGGCAGCGATTTGCCGGCGGCGCTGCAATCGAGTAGTAAAAACCGAATGAAGAAGTTAATGCGGAGGGGGAAGAGAGGAGGGCGGTGGAGGAGGGGGAGAAGCGATTCGCTTAGTGAGATTGTGCAACCGTTCGCGACGGCAGCGACGGGAAAAACACGCGCGGAACAGAGGAGCAACAGCGCGCGATCAGTCATTAAATCGTCGCCGATTTGGTCTTTGTTCTTGTCCGCGGAACCCTCGAATCATCGGCGTCGGCGCTGTTCGCTGGGAGGAGAAGAGGAAAAAAAAAAGAAGAGGGCGCTGGTTTCTGTCGTAATGGATGTAGACTCAGCGAAGGAGTGAGAGAGGCGCGAAGAAGGGGGAGGAGAAAAAAACGCGACGGTTTCTCCATGACGTGAGGGGGCGCTCAGGCTGCAAATGGGCGGGAGACAAAGGAGGCCCTACGAAAATAATCGCAGAGGTTACGCTGAGGTCGCGGTGGTCACATTTTTGCTCCTATCCGGGTTAACATTTGTCGGACGAGCTATAAAAAAAAGATGGGAACTAGTTTTGGGGATTTTAGATTGGTTGGTTTTTTTCTGAGGGAATTTATTGGAAGCTGAAATAATTTTCAAGTATTTTTATACAATTATTATTTTTTATTATATAATTAAAAATAACAATTTGGAGGGTGGGAAATTCTACAGTTTTGGTGATTTTTTATTCGTCTCAGTTTTTTCTGAAGAAATGTATGGGAAGCAAAAATAATTTGAAAGAGGATGGGAAATGTTGCATTTTCGGCGATTTTTAATTCGTCTCAGTTTTATCTGAAGAAATTTGTGGGAAGCAAAAATAATTTTTAGGTATTTAGAAATAATTGAAAAATAATTTGAAAGAGGATAGAAAATGTTGTCGTTTTGACGATGGATTTTTGCGGGTTTTGTGTCTGAAGAAATTAATATGCAGCAAAAAATAATTTCAAATTAACAAGCAAGCGAAAATAATTTTTAATCAATACCTAACGTAAAAATACATTATTTCAATTAGGAATCATTTTCGACTGAATCGTTGAAAAATGAAAATCGAGTTGTGGAGAAATACTGACGATTTTCCGAACGGGAACGAAAGCTACAGGAATCCGACGAATAAAGCATTAATGGTGGTAAATCGGAGAAGGGGAAAGGAGACGAGTGTAGGTGAGAGACAGGAGAGAGCGGTGACGACGACGACGTCGCCGTCGTCGTCGTCGTCGAAGTCGTCGACGAGGGGAACGTGGAAGCGATCGAGCGAAAGGTTTTTAATTGTTTCGCGCCGAGCTCGCCTTTTGTTTTGGCGTTTATGCCTCGTAAACGGTTGATCCTGCCTCGACCCCTGCGAACTTCTCTCCCCCCTCCTCCCGCCCCCTCCCCCCACCCCATCGACCCCCCGCGCACTCGATGTCTTTCTCCGGTTTTGAAGCGTTCGCCTCGTTCCCATCACTCCGCCTATTCCCACCAACACCGACGCCCGATTATTTTTATTTGTTTCTTCGCCTTCCCTCTTTTTTTTTTATCGCTCTCGTCGATTTTACCTTGTCGCATATTCCGCGGTCGGCAAGTATTTTTAATGAGGGCAAATCGAGTCGAGAGAATTTTTCTACTAGATTTTTTCCCAGGATTTTCTGTTTCAAAAAAAAAATCCTGTTTTTGTTATCAATGAAAAAAAAGTTAAGTACAGAATCGTAGAATATTTTTCGATTAATAATTTATAGCAAATAAAGATGAAATCCCGAAGAACGAAAAAAAAAAAAAAAAATTCTGTTTTTGTTTATCAATGAAAAAAAAGTTAAGTACGAATCGTGGAATATTTGTGAATTAATTAATAGCAGAAAAACAGGAATCGCGATGATTAATTGAAAATAGAGTTGAAAAAATTGTTTTACTTTTTCTCGTTTCCGATAAGTTCGAACTTCGTTTCCATCGAAGCCGCGATGTGAAAAATATATATTTATCGGGAATTGATTGAATCGCGAGAGCGAATTAAATATCGCGGCGCCGGTGGCAAAGTGGACGAGGGGAGCCGGGACAATAATTAAAAAGTCGAAAGAAGATCGAAGCCGCGGCGGCCGCCGAGGTTTCCATTATATTACCGGGCGGTCTCGAAGCCTCTCCAGTGTCTAAAGTGTTTTACATTCAATTTCGTACGGACGTGAATCTCTCTTTTTTTTTCGCCGACGGTAGATAAACTGCTAAGGATTCCGACGGAGGGAAAGTTCTTGAGGTGCGCAGCGAATCAGCGCTCTTTTTTTTTACTAACTTTCCCATAGATTTTTATAGAAAAAAGCACTTCGAAAGTAAAATATTGTGTTACGCGTTTTATATAAAGCAAAAAAAAAGCAACAGAGAGTCCCATAATATTCATCGAATGTTTCGATTTTAACGAAACCCCGTAAAATTTTCGCGAAATCCCATAAGAACCCCATAAGATTTTCCCGAAACCCCATAAGAACCCCATAAGATTTTCCCAAAACCCCATAAAAACCCCATAAGATTTCCGAAAACCCCAAAGAACCCCATAGAACCCCATACACTGCCTTCCGAAAATTCCGCGTAAATGTGATTCGCTGTAGCTTCTACAAAAATCGTCGCATTACCGTTGAAAAAACACCATTAGCACCGTAGGAATCGTTACTATATGTTTGCCCGTTTCTGCTTCTCCGTTTAACAGCCGATCCTACCGTGCACCGCTGTCAATGTGTGTGGAGCCGACGGCAGCAGCAAAGTCCGAGACGAGAAAATCTTTCTACAATTATTTGGATCCGAGGTGACATACGTGACCGGTTTGCCGGACGAGAATTTCCGCGCGAGTCGAGGCCTCGAAGACGACGATGAGAGGAGGTTTGGTCCACAAACACAACAGAGTGGCAAACGGCGAGAGCGTCTCTCGGCTACCTTCGGTTCGTTTGCACGATCGAGTGTGTCGTACACCTAGGCAAACAGCTCTCGCCTAGTTCACGTGGTCGGGGTTATTTTTTTTTTTATATTTCTACTCCCGACTAACCCTGTTCGCTCGAAAATCGTCGAAGCCCTGAAGCGGTGACAGCGCTCGACAAATAATGTCGAGGCTCAAGAAGCAGCGACGAATCTTATTTTTTAACAGTCGCGTAGAACGTTTTACGGACCTATAAATCGGGTGTCGCTACACTGAGAAAAATTAATGGGGAAAAATGAATTAATTAATTGATTCATCAATTTCATTCATCGATTTTTATTGGAAAATCGTCATCCTCTGAATTTTTATAAATTTGCGGGAAAAAGAAAATTTTGAAGAATAAAATTATAAAAATGGCCCAAAACATAAAAGCATTGCAGTCCTCTGAAGCAAATAGGATAGATGTATACCCTTAGTGGCCATTTCACATGTTTTGGCCATTTTTATAATTTTATTCGTCAAATGATTTTTTTTCCCATTTTTCGAAAAAATTCATATAAATTCGAAAAATAGCCCAAAATTATAAAAATAGCCCAAAACATAAAAGCATTGCCGTCCTCTCAAGCAAATAGGACAAATGTACCCTTAATGGCCACTGCACATTTTTTGGCCATTTTTATAATTTTATTCTTCACATTTTTTCCCCCATTTTTCGAGAAAATTCATATAAATTCAGAAAATGACGATTTCCAACGTTGAGGATCGCGACAAATTATCGACATATATAACACGATTGCACACAGACAGAGAAGCAAGAGCGATGGAATTTCGCGTACTCCCTTTAAATTATAACCGGTGAAGCGTATCGCGAGACTGAATTGAATGGTCCCTTTGAAAGTCGAATATTCCAACCTCGACTCCCCCTCCACCCGTCGGTCTCTTTCGCTCATTGCAGTGAACAAGACCCGGTCTACTGTATATAGTATATATACAACACTGTGCACTGCATTGCGTACAATATATAGCGACGGCTCCTATATATACTATACATTACATCTGAGAGTGAAATAATTTCCTGTGGTGTCCCGGACAGAGACGGAAGCGAATAGGCTGCTGGAACAAAGTTTCTTGGGCGATGCTCTTGCCAACGACCAAGACGACGAAGACGACGACGACGACGAAGGAGGAAGAAGAAGCACTTGGCGCTTGTCTCGGTCCTCGACTGTCTTCGACTCTCCCCCAACGCTCGCCTCGTTGCTCTTTGCCGGCGGAGAGCAAGAGAAACGAGGTGAGATGAAAAAGACATGAAAAAAAAAATATCCATCGGGTCAACGTGGAATAACTTTTTCTGCGACGATTTTTCGCCTCGGAATTTCGCGTAAAGAATATAAAAAAAAATAATAATAGCATTCTCATAGAACAAAATCCTATAAAATTCTATGGGGTGAGATGAAAAAGACATGAAAAAAAAATCCATCGGGTCAACGTGGAATAATTTTTTTTTCGATAATAACGATTTTCCGCCTCGGAATTTCGCGTAGAAAATATTTAAAAAAATAATAGCATTCCCATAGAATCCCATAACATCCCATGGGGTTATCTGGAATAAGAAAGTGACAAAGGAAAAAAAAAAAACAAAAAAACAAAAAAATCATCCCTATGGAACCCGTTAAAAAAATAACGTCAAAGATAATGGTCGGCGTAGTCTAAAAAAATTTAAAAAAAAATGTATAGTATCCCCATAGAATCCCATAACATCTCCCATGGGTTTATCTCGAATGAGAGAGGGACACCCGTATCCCGCGATAACGTCAAAGATAATGGTCCGCGTCGTCTGAGGCTTCGCTGCAGTTGCAAAGAGGCTGAGAGGGAACAGGGGTAGGGGTTAGGTCGCGACCCCAAAGAGATCCCACACGAGGATGAAAAGATAAGATCCCTCCCGGAGCGTCGAAGCCGAAGCTCTCGGCTCCCTCCCCCCTCGTCTCTCGTGTCATGTGTGCGCGAAACTTTAAAGCTCACTGAGGTTAGGTTAGGTTAGGTCGTCGTTTGTGCGAGGCGAAGGACCCCGAAGACGCATAAACGTTTTCTCTATAACGAGACACGGCCGAACGGGCGGAACTTTTAAGGGGCTCAGCGGGAAAATTTCATACCCTTCGCCACTGCGACTTTTTCGTTTGCGATTGTCGAGCTTCGATATTTCGGTATTTCGAATTTTCGAGATTTTGAGATTTAACGATTCGTAACTCATGTGACGAAAAATTAAAAAAACGATGAGCTTCGATATTTCGAATTTTCGATATTTTGAGATTTAACGATTCGTAACTCATGTGACGAAAAATTTTTAAAGCGATGAGGAAGAAGAAACAATTATAAAAAAATTAACAAAATGAACTGGCAAGAAAATGTTGATTTTTTTATTGTAGGAAACGCGATAGAAAAATTGCGATTCCCGCGTAACGCGAAGAGAACCGACTGCCGACGGCACAAGCCAAGTCACCGTGCGGAGGGTGAAAGAGAACTCTCCCGGCTCGCTTCCCTTCCCCCACTTCCCTCGGGCTCGCGGTTCCGATGCGCTGGCCCGAGAAATTTCAATTACCGCTAAACTTCTCGAGTTAAGTTTTCGGCCCTCCGTCGTCTCTGTATCGTTCCCATCGCTGAGCTGCGCTTCAAGTTCCATGCGACAAATCTCACTGTTGTTATTTTCGCAATTTCCCAAATTTCCAACTTGACTATGAAATTTTTTTTTATTTATTAAATTATTTTATTTTATGAAATTGAGTCTATGACAATGGACCCAATTTCTTAAAATAAAACAATTTCAATTTCCTCCATAAAAAAAAAAAAAATAGAATGACACACTGAGAAAAATTAGTAATTGCCATTACCAATCATTAGTTCGATCTACCAAAAAATTGGTTGCAGTTACTAAAATATTGGTATCTCTGACCATTTTTTTCAGTGCACAGCCCTTTTCCCTTTCTTTTTGAAAAAATGTGCAGGGCCATAAAAAAATAGCAGTGAATAGGACAAAATGTCAAACGTCGAGCGACACGCGACAATTTGTTGTAAAGAAATCAGAGAACCAACGCCTTTTCTTTATTTCCACACTCGGTCGCGTGTTGCCCTTTATCCCTCAGACTCTTATTTTCGCCATTCTTATTTAGCCATACTTAACCGCGTGGCAAAACGCACTTAACGAGGTCCGCAACGCACTTTTGCATTAGCCACCAGCGTCGGGCACAAAACGGACACGTTCCCAATGACCCTTCGGCGGCTTCTCAGCCCTCGGTGGCAAATTACGTCGCGCGCCGAGGACCTCGTGAATGGCACAAACGCGCGGCCCTTTCGCCGCAGCGAAAGGGCTACAGGAATTTAATTCCACCTTTGCGTTACTGTTTTACCCTCGACTCAATTATCGTTATTATTTTATTACTCCTGCAACTTCCCTTTGACTTGTCGCCCTTCAGGAGTAAATTACTTCACGCTGAGGACGTTGGAAATAAAAATTCCGGGCCCTTAGAGTACCCTTTACTCTATCCATACTCGAATAAAAAAAAAAAAAAAAAAAAAAATCCGATCAGGATAATTGTCAAAAATATTAATTTAGGTTCAGGCCCGTTTTTTTTTTTTTTTTTTTTTTTCATGTCCAATGCGAAGCAACGGTTTGTGGCTTTCGGCCCTTTTGCCCCACAACCTCAAAATCGCAGTACTATAGACTTTCATCGCATGAAGAGCACTTTGGAGCACCGACGCGCGCCCTACGAATCCCTTTTCTTCGGCCGAGCTTTCTCAGCCCGAACTCTCGACAGACGCTGGCAGCCCTTTTCCCTTTCTCACTGAAAATTTCGCTATTATAATACCGCACATCAGGTACACTCGACGTGTACACACCGAGGGTGTAATATCCTTAAGATATAACATCGGGCACTTCTAACCGACAATTGACGGCTATAATAGTCGGTCGGTTTGCCCAACGGGGGGCCGAAAAGTATATCGAGGCACAATTGTGGGTAACGTGATAAGGACCGGGTGCGCGATTCGAGGGCCGAGACGCGTGCTGCTTGCCAAGTGAGCACTTATCGGCACGCGCGATACCCCAGTTTAATTCCTACACTGAAAAAAAAAAAAATAGTTGTGATTACCAATCGTTGATCAGAGCTACCAATATTTTAGTAACTGCAACCAATATTTTGGTAGATCGAATCAATGATCGGTAATCGCAACTACTAATTTTTCTCAGTGTATATCCGCTCTGATAGAAAATCTGCAGCGTAATGTTACATTCGGTCCAAACCATATACTGATCAGGCCCGGATAGGGATAACTTGGCCCTGGCCAGGGCCTGACTACCGTCAAATGCAACTCCGTATTTTTTTACCAAAGCAGATTTCCCAACCCGGATACTGATCAGGCCCGAATCGGGATGACATGGCCCCGACCAGGGCCTGACTAGCGTTGAAGAAAATGGAATCTCACCTGGCGCTCCACTTCCATTGTCGCTCTTCTCGATTTTCGCCTGCCTGTAGTCTTCCTGACTGACACCGCGTTGCATCCGCTGCAACAGACCCGCGCAGTCCGGCTGCTGCTGCTGTTGATGCTGCTGCAGTTGTGTCTGAATCTGCGCGGCTGCGGCGGCCGCGGCGACAGCCGCAGCGGCGGGAATCGCCCCGAGTCCGCCGGGACTCGCGACCCCGTGGGACGTGTGCGGCGGCGGCGAGCTTCCCGTCGACGCGGTCGCCGCGGTCACCCCCGACGACGACGACGACGACGGCGGCATCACCGGGCCGCTCGTGCAATTGCCGTTGTTGTACTGCAACTGCAGACCCAACTCGCGGGCCTCGCTCTCCTCCTGCGCCTGTTGACGCCTCAAAGCGACCTGGAATAGGGTCCATAACGATTTAATAATGTGAATGAATTATTCGATTTTTGAATGAATTAGATTTTTTTTTCTATGTATATATATATTTTTTTAAGCTCAGAAATATAATTTAATTTTTATATATAATTTAAATCCAGAAAAAATTAAAAAATAATTTGATATCGATAAATAACTTAACAAGTAATTTTTTTTAGATTTTTTAAAATACTGTATAAAATAATCGTAATAGCTATAATGTAATATAGCACATTGTGGAGATAATAATAAGGTGAAGGTATCATATTAACGTGTGTAAAGGAACCGAAATGGAAGTTCGGCTCGCGCCGCGTCACAAGATACATTACACCGTTTGGAAGGCGCCGAGAGGAAGGGGATGAGAACGAGGGGTGGGTTGGGCCACGAGAGGACGAGAGGAGGAGGAGCGGGAGCCGCGAGGGGTTCGCGACGAAAAATCGCAGGACTACAATGTCGCACATTGTAGTCCTGGGGACGATTCCCCTCGATGCCTCGAGTGCCACGGGTGGGTATTAGGGACCGTCGAGAGTATTATAAGAAATGTGACACGATAGGCCCATTTGTATACTATGTATTCGAACCTACTGAATGTATATAACATATCTGTGTTTTTTTTCTAACCAGTTCAACTTGAAATTCTACCCAGTGGGGCTGGAACGACGAACCCGAGACCAGAAGGTAACAACGTATAATTCGACTGAATCCGGACAGTTGGTATGAAACTTTTATTATTATTATTATTTAATTTAATTCCAACGCAATTAAATCGCAAATGTATTTTTCTAATTTAGCCTTATTTTTGTTGAGACGATAAAAGGAATTTTTTTATCAATGGATTTCGTAGCTACGATAAAAAGGATTTTTTTATCTATGAATTTCGTAGCTACGATAAAAAGGACATTTTTATCAATGAATTGCGTAGGCTACAATAAAAAGGACATTTTTATAAATGAATTTCGTAGCCACAACAAAAAGGAAATTTTTATAAATGAATTTCATAGTCATGATAAAAAAGGAATTTTTTATCGATGGATTTCATAGCTACGATAGATTCAAATTGTTATCAAATTTCGTAGCCACTATAAAAAGGAAATTTTTGTCAATGAATTTTCTTGACATGATAAAGACATTGTTATCAATGAAAATATCTGACCTGAGCAGCCATGA
This sequence comes from Itoplectis maculator, assembly GCA_964034905.1. NCBI lineage: Eukaryota > Metazoa > Arthropoda > Insecta > Hymenoptera > Ichneumonidae > Itoplectis > Itoplectis maculator. Next base: position 6,963,864 of record OZ035869.1, read on the forward strand.
CGCGTTGTCTTTCGGCAATAAGAGTGCACTTGGCGCAAACGCAGTCGCGCCACCGGCAGTAACGTTTGTGTCCCTTAAGGGCCGAGACGACACCATGATTTCGGCATCTCGCGCACTTCGGCGTTCGCTGATAGCGCTCAGCGCTGGCGCGAAGAAAAAACGCCGCCGGAAGCACGTGATGCTGCTGCTGCTGTTGCTGATGCTGTTGCATCAATTGTCCGACATCGACGCCGAGACCGACGCCTCTTGGCAACGACATGTTTATGTACTTTTATTATCTATGAACGAGTCTTCACGTTTGAACCATAAATTCCTTAGACACGAAAGTATCTCCCACTCGAACAAAATGCTGAGCTAGTCCTCAGACTCGCCAAAATCTGTTCGAACATATTCGCACCGATTTTGAACAGTTCGTATCGGTACATCAAATGTTCGAATCCACTTTTCCCAGCTTTCGCACTGCACTTCACAAGTCCGAACTGCTTCGAAGTGGTCCGAACCGATCCGGAACCGATTCCACTGCTAACGAATCAACCATTTGGACACTGAACACCAAACAGAATCTGTTTGAAGTGGTCCAAAGTCGTCCGAAGTGGTCCGAAGTGGTTCAACGATGTCACAATTCACGCACTGAACTCTCAACTTGTCCGAAACAGTTTTTCCACCACTTTGCACAGGTTTCACTTCGTCATTTCCTAAATCACAGCGACTTAGTCGTCATCTTCGCCATCGACACTCGACACTCGTCGCTAATTTCAGTCTCTGTTCGCAGGTTCGAAGAAATTTTCACGATACACGTGACGTTCGCGTTGCAAGATGCGAAGGAGACTTGAAAAACATTTGGGGAATGATTCGCTGGACGATGATGCTATATGTTTCCCGGCGCAACTGGCTGTCGCAACTGTCTTCCTTTCACGTTGGTCTTTCTACACTTATTCCACTGTGTGGCGAGATGAGCGCCGCAAGGGAGAGAGACACCGGCGCGCGCTCCCCGAGGGAATCACTTGGCAGGAGGGGATTGGGGGGCAAGCGATCCCGCCAATCCTATTCGTCGGCCCGGCGAGCCAACCGCCGAGGTCGGAGGAGGAGCAACCGAGGGTCGCAGCAGTTGCAGCCAAAGCACTGTTGCTATTTCGCCTCTCCCACCCCACGAGCGAAAATCCGATTTTCAAGTCGCAGTCATGAGAGCCAAAAACGGGTTGGCTATTTTGAAACGCCTGGCCTCATTTTTTTCGACTGGACTTTTCGACTTGGAATTTTTACCAACGAGTTGGGAGACTTTTAGGGTCGCCAGGAAAAAATGTACTCTAAAAATTCACAGTCAGAGATATTTTATGATTGGCTGTTTATTTATTTTTTGTACTTGGTTGATGTGCAGATTTTTTTATTTTTATTTTTTAGTTTCAGTTTAGCCCTTTAAATGCAATATGAGATTGCAATTTGCGATTGCAAAACATGATTGCAAACAATTTGCGAACCCAGCGAAATAGGTGCGAATTGGAGACCAAAACCAACCAACGTCAACAGTGTCTTCCGAAAAGTCTCATTCGTCGGGTCGCGGAGCCAACCGAACGACGAGTCAACGGCGATTGGTGTTGCGTTTCGTCGCACACAGAGACACAGGACGGCGCCGACGCGCAGCGCTCGTCACACTGTTGCCACTCGGAGCGCGGGTGGAGGGGGAGGGAGGAGGAGGGAGACGGAGAGGAGAGGTTGCACCAATCCCGATACCATTGGAGGCGATACCAACAATCTAGCCACGCAAGCCGCTCGACACAATTTTATCCCCCGAAAAAAAAAATCCTCCCTACAAAACAGAAGCTTTTCTGAAAATCTGGATTACAACCGATCACTAAAAAAAATGTCCTAGCGTTTTCAGGTCTCGAAACGCGACTCATTCGGCGGTCGAGACCGAAATGCCGAAGAATCGAGTTCCAAGAGCCCGAAGCGCGGGTGCGGTACCGGCGCGCGCTTCCCAACCCCCCCCCCCCTCCCCCCCCTAAGCTGAGGGGTTGAAAACAATTGCAGCATCCCAGGTTAAATTATGTTCAACAATCGTTCGAAAATAATTAACGCAATATTCGTTTATCAAGGCGCACCAGACCCATCAAACCCAACAAAAATCCTCAACGCACTCCAAACCGAAACAGAAAAAAAATATTGCGTCAGAGTAAACACGAAAAGTGTAGAGTCGTCGGAGGAAAGGGAAAGCGTGGGAGGGCGAGAGGTCGCCCTGAGGATCTGGGGTCTGAAGGGGAGGAGGGGGAGGGAGACTAAAGGGGTGGAGGGAGGGCGAATGCGATTAAGCGAAGCGGAAAGGGTGGATGGCGCGAGGAGAGTCAGAGGGAGGACGCCCCCCCCCTCCCCCTCCTGGACAGAGCTACGCCAGACCAGCGACTAACGCAACCCCCTCTCCGCGCTCCAATGAAATAAAACACAGTGCCACTGTGTTCGCGGTCGAAAGCGTCGGTGGTGGGGGAAGCCCGCGATTCCATCGGCAAGAGTGGAGAGGGGGGAGAAGGGGGGAGAGTAGAGTCACGCTGGGAGGCCACGCCTCCCAGTCTCCCATTGGATGATGCGCGGGTCTCATCCTCTCTCTCATCCACTGAGCAACAGTGCGAGTGGGGGGAGAGGGGGACGAGGATGTTTAAGAGTTTATATCTGGCGATAGAGGGAACAGGGAAGTGGCGCGAAAGGGCATACGAGCTTCTGCTGCTGCTGCTGCTGCCGCTTCCACTGCTACCTTTATCCACTTTATCCCCGTGTAACGCGGAACCAACACACAGCGCCACATAGACTCGTGACCTAACCTCTCTCTAGCCACCTCCTCGTCCTCCTCGTCCTACCTCTCCCCCCTCGTACTGGTTTTACTGTAGTCGTAACCTGGCGTGGGTCGAATACATTGTGCCAAAACCACTACCACTGACGCCACCAGCGAGCAGCAGCAGCAGCAGCAGCAAAGCACTCCTATCACCGTGCCAGTATCACATCGCTGTACCATTTCTATTATTGCACCGGAAACCACTCCCACGTCTACCGACACAACCGTATCGTCAAACGAGAAATGACGTTAGCTCGGTGACCGGGGCGATTTGTGTCGGTTGTGAGGTGATTTTGACAAAAATGATGCTGTATCTATAATCTACTAATCAGGGCTATAGCAAAACTCGAAATTCGATAATCTCGCCACCAACTTTTTGAGGGAAGATTTCTAACTTATTGCTAACTTATCTATAAATATTTCTAACATCCATAAAGTTGGAGTAACGCAGCCATTGTCGTCCTCTGATTGGTCCTGGTCCTCCTTGAAGCCCAAAATTCTCTCATCTTGAAACGTCCTGAAAAAAAAAAACGATATTAACAAACGCAGCTAAAAAAAAATAGTTTCACGTCGCAAAAAACTCGAGGCTTGAAAAAACGAACGCCTCCGATCTTCCAAGAATCTCCAACGCATTCAATGACGACTCTCGTTTCGCTTCTCTCGTTTTGCGAGAGAAGCGAAACAGAAAAGCGAGTGTACGATGAACACTCGAGAAGCCCTGAACCAAGAGGCCACATAAAAGAAAGACATACATACCTCTCTTAATGTACACACAGGGCTTCACATATACACACATATATACATACCGCACATTTTTTATATATATCTGCGGGCATTCAGAGACAGAATACGCATGCGTATACATTCAACGAAAACCGTGGAGTAAATTGAGATCTGGAGAACCAACACATTACCCTTTTATGCTTACAAAAAAGAAAGAAAGAAAGAGGGAAGAGAGCGAAATGAAAAAACAAACCAGAAAACCCGTTTAATATAAACGCGTCCACAATGCGTCCGACCCGATGCTCAGACGTTTCATCCACTCCCCCTCCCCTCTCTTTTGTTTCGTCCCAACTGTTTTAACCCCCCCTCCCCACTCCTCTTTCCGACGTTCACTCTTTCCGCACCACTTTCTTGCGAAGCTTTGGACGTGCTCCATATTTTTTTTCCCCCCTCTTTCCTTTTCTTCATTTTGTTCGTTTCGTTTCATCGTCTCTCCTCCCTCATTGTTTCACTCTTTCTGTCTCTCAGGGTTTCAGTTCCCCTTTTTTTTTTCGGTCCTGTAGCAGCAGTTCACGCTATACTTTTTACTTTTTGGTCCTTTTTACGGTCCCCTTTGGCCCCCAACGGCGCGCCAGTCTTTCTATTCGCTCTTTAGCTTCTCTGTCTCTTTCTCACTTGCTCTTCAGGTCCTCGCGGAGCGTTTTTGTGTTATATTGTACCCTGAGATATCCTGCGGCGCGCGGCAGTCGCGAGCCGGCGACGCCAGCGCCATCCCACGGCCGCGGATCGTCAACTCTCGACGCGCCCGGCAGGGGGAGGGCTGGGGGGGGGGGGCTAGCGTCGTTAGCCGCTGCTGCTTACCACCGACGCCACCCGCTAACCGTAAAACGTTTATGCCACTGCGACGTTACAGGGTCGATCAAAAAGACGTTTTGGGAACGTGGAAGTCAATTCTCGATCAGTACTGATTTATTTTAATAAAGACTCACTGACAAATGAGCAAAGGAAATGGTCCTTCCTTAAACCTAAGCAAGCCCCCAATTTTTCGTAAAACATAAACTCGACACTTATTATAAAAAAAAAATAAAAAAAATTCAGTCCCAAAAAAAACGCGAAATGTGAAATCATTTTTTAATTCTTCGCAGCTGCGGCTCTATAAATGAATTTTTCGTTAATTATATTCAAACCATAGTCAAATAAATTCAGTCCCAAAGAGACGCGAAATTGGAAACCATATTTATGAATACTTTGCAGCTTAGCGCCCAGATTAATTAATTTTTCGTTAATTATGTTGGAACATAGTCAAATAAATTAAAAAAAAAATTAAACAGTACCATTTGTGGATTTTGGGACGCCCTGTACAATCCCGTGGATAGCCCCGCCATGACGATGCTTCTTTGAATCGTATAGCTCGGGCACAACGAGATTTCAATGGGGGGGCCCCATTGTACGAGCGGCTATTTTATAGTGATCTAATGTACAGATGTTATTTGCTGCTGCTGCCGCTCGCGCGCGCGACCGCAATGAGAATTGGGATAAAGGCCACGGGTATTGTATTATTGTACTATAATACTACGTATGCGGCGTTTCGAGCTCGTATCTCTTTGTCTCTCGACGCGTTTTCCATCGGTCTCACTCGATCCCGTCGCCGCGTTTCCGTCTCTGTCCGTTTGGTTGCTGCGCGCGCAGCTCGCATAACCTACGACCTATCAATCGCAGAATCTACCTATATACGCGGATAGGGCTAGTAACCTAGCACACCGGGGCTAGTTGACCCACCTATGGGCACCTATAATATGGTTGGCCCGATCTATAACCATAACATAACCTTAAAAAATAAACCTCAAAAAATTACTTACCTTAAAATTCTTCATTTTTTATCCTTATGTCATAATTAAATAATAATAATTAGTGAATGCGAAGATTACTTACCTTGAAAAAATAGCCACAAAGTTCTGCATAGAATGCTTGAACGAGTGATTTATTGCGCATGCGCAATAATTTATTCAGTGATTTAATAATAGAGTGATTTTAATCAAATTATATATGATAAAAATTCAATTAAATAATAGAGTGATCTATTGCGCATGCGCAATAAATCACTAGCCGCTTGTCCGCGTCATCGCGCCTCGTAAACTGCTAAACGATCGACGCATCCACCCAAAAAAAAAGTAACAGGTACAAATAACAATGGAGTAGTCCAATGTATCCACTTACCTGCAGTCTTCACCCTCCTCGACCCTCGAAAAAAGCTACAAAAGAAACACACACAACACTGCCACATGCACTCACCTATTTTATTTTCGCGTCGAGGGTGTCGAGTCTGTTTGGGACGCGAGATAGAAATCGCGGTAATCTCGAATTACGATGTTTGCCAACAACACTCCGCAGAACCCACTGCGCATGCGTCAACAAGGGAGACGAGAGGTTAGATCGCCCAGGATAAGTTTAGCCGCCACCAGACGACGCAGAGGGCGCTGATAGGACAGTGAAAAGGGGGAGAAGAGGGGGCTGAAGTATCGCAACGCGAAAGACCAAACAAAGAGGGCGCCCCAATGGCAACAATGCGCAAGTCCATAATCGTCCCGCCCAATCTCAGATCTCTCGGCCTGCGGCGTTGATAGAGTCTCAGCCAGAGGCCAAAGGTTAGATTATCCGGTGCTGAAAAATAACCTTTGGCCGCGACGTTTGTGCCTTCGAGTGCCCACCCCCATTACAATACTAAAAAGACGCGTACGAAAAAAAAACGCAGCGGGAGAAAAGGAAGTGTGGGAAGATTTTTGGGGAACACCCGAATTTCGATTGGGACTCGATTGAGTTGCGCACTTGAAATCTATCTGGTCGATCGACGAAGACTGAGGCTCGACGATTACAAAAGGACTCGGGACGAGAGTTCTGAATGAAGAACTGTTGGGTTGCTACATTTTCTGAATTATTTTTCTGTAGTTTAATTCTGACATTTAATTATTATTATTATTATTTCTTTTAATTATTATTATTATTACATTGAAAATAAAAAAGCCTTAAAGTCTATTGAGAACTGAGGTACGATTTTTTTTTTTTTTTTTTTAATACACTTGTCCTGTCTATAGAAAAAAAAAAACGCATTCTTGGCTTTGACCGCGCGGCCACTTGAAGCCGATGCTACTGTCGAGGGCCACCGGGGGTCGATTTTAATCTCTCGATCTTTCTGTGTAGCAACTCGCAGGTTACCTGCGGCGGCGGTGCAAACAGGGCACAACACTCGAGGCAGTATTTCATTCACGAAACCTCGAGCTTTATCTTAACCTCGTATCTCAGTTCGCGTGGCTGGCGATTGATTTTATCGACGAGCATATCGGAATCATCGGAACTAGCGTCTGCAACTAACTGGCCACGTCGGCGACAGAATTGCAATAAAAATCGACGGGCGTGAGGCGATAAAAAACAGGGGCGAAAAAAAACGATGCAAGGGTTGAACTTCCCCTATCGAGTGTTTCCCTTTGCCGACAAAAATATATATGACCCCTCTCCCTACCCTTTTACCATTTGGTTCGATTTGGACCTTTTTATGCGCACGCACGTAGCGTTCGATTTCACGTTTCACGGTGACTTAGTCACAAGTCACCACGAAGGTGACTGATAAGGGAGTCGCAGAGTCGATCGGCGAGAAAAAAAAATAGACAGAGAAGGTCAGACAAACAGACAGAGAGAGAGAGAGAAGACAGAAGAGTCGGGAATTCAAACGGTCACTGCTGAAAGCTTCCCCCTTCCCCCTCCACAATTCCGTGTCTATCTCGGCAGCCTCGGCGCGAGCCTGGGTATCGCCGAGCGGACGGCTATACATTATCCACAACCCTTCAAACCCAGCGTCCGAGTCCGTAACGCACTATATATATATATATACACAGAGTTTAGTACCATTCGCGCGCGTGACGATCGTTCGACCTGCGTTCTGCGTTCTGCGTTAATCGCTTGCGTCGCCACCTAACCTAACGCCGAACACAGTAGACACAAACCTCTCTCCGTCTCTCTCTCTCTCTCTCTTCTCTTTCGCTGTGTGTCTCTCTCTCCATATATCTCTGCTCTATGGACGACGACGCGACTGACGATCGCGCCCTCTGACGTCAGACGGGCGAATCGCGAACAATAAGCGAAGCCAGAAGCACAATGATGTGTGTATATATATCTATTTACATGTGTTTGTGTCTCATATCGAACAATTATTTTTTTATTAAAAAAACGCAAAGGAACCATTTTAGTGAGATTTCCGCGCGTCATTGTTCCCAGTCAGTAAGTAAAAATGTCACTGCAATATATTTCCCAACGTCCACGCGAAAAAAAAAAAAATATATCGAATACATTCGTCACCGATATTTTTTTTCATCCCTCGTCTCGCTTTCTTTCCAGGTTTTCCAGCGTATGGACGTCGCCTGCAAAAAAAAAATCCGTGGAACATTATTTTTGATGTGCCCTCTCGGTTGCACTCGGGACGTTTCCGACTGACTAGCCCAGCAGGCGATCCGCTTTTCCCTCCCCCTCCCCTCCTCACCCTCCTCACCCTTAAACCGACGGATTCACGATCCGCCTCGCGGACGCCGTCGTCGCAATGTGCGCCGCCGCGTCAGCGAATGTGCAAATGAAAAATAAAACAAAAAGGAAGAAATGGATGGAAAAAAAGCGCTCGCTACCCGCTCACGCTCGGCGAGAGCTTTTGCCGGACACAGAGGGACGCAGAAAAGCGAGAAGGCCGATTTATGTGTATATTTCGTATACGTAGGGACATAGCGCTATATAGATATATATATACAGCCTATACATATATATTTTTTTCAATGTCCCTGCCCGACAGTCGTTTCGCGATAGATATGCTCCGGATGTCCGAGCCAGCAGCCACCGCAGCGCCGGACCTCCGCGCGGCCATTTTCAATTCAATCTGTTAAAAGCGAACGTCAAAAAGTCATACGAATATATTTCACGCCGCCTGGCGGGGGCGGACGAGACTCCCCCGCCAGGCCCGGTGAAGGGGGGGGGGGGGGGGCAACCGCTTTGGGCGAAAATGGCTTTTTTTTCCTTTTCGTTGGACTCAGCCTTTTTCCTGTCTTTTTGCTGTCTACATTTTTGCATCGGTTTGTGAGGCTTATTGGATGACGGAGAATCGGTTCTGTTGCGAATTTGAACTTCGCGCCAATTAGTTCAATCTGAGACGTCATAGAGGGCGCGATTGGTGGTTGGAAAAATCGCCGCCAGAGGGCGTTGAGCTTCTGCTATTTTTCTATTTTTTTCACGAATAAAAATCGAACAAAAAAATTCGAAAAAAATTCCTGAATGTAATTAAGGAATAAAATGAATTATTTGGACTTGTACTGATCTTCGGGCGAATATAAATAGTATTTTTCTGCAATTTTTTTTACGGAATGAAAATTGTAAAAAAAATGCTTAAATTCCTGAATGGAAGTGAAGAACAAAATCTTGTTCTTCGAATTATTTGATCGTAACTCTGATCGTAACTGCGAAGGGAGATGAATATAAATGGGCGTGGTGATCGGGAGGGTCGACACGTCAAGTTTCCTCGTGGCGCAGAGGGAAAAGGGGGAAAAGGTGAGGCAAACGACGCCGCCAATGCGCAACCGGCTGTCGCGTCGAGTTGCGACTGTTGCAAACGCAGGCGCCGTCGTGTCGTCCGACCATCGAGCCGCGAGTAGACGTCGGATAGGTCGACGGAGTTTCCCTCCCGTTTCGTCCTGCTCGTCCTCCTCTCGCTATTCGCCAGCCTCGTGATACACTTTTTTGGTCTCCCGCACCGATTTAATCATTTAATTATTATTTTTTTTATCGCGACAAAGTTTTTCGGTAAAATAAATTCGTTTTTGGCGTTTTTCTCCTCGAATTTTCTATTTGTCGGGCAAATAATCATGATTTTTGGAATCAGCGGAAAATTTCCCATAGTATAGGGTTTTTAAACTTAGCGAAATCGAAAATTTTTTTTCCTCGATTTTTTCGAAAAAAAACGCAAGGGGAACCCCTTCTAAAAATTTGCGGTTTTTGAGGGTCAACTTTAAAAATCTGCAAAAAATCGAAAAATCGAGATATCGCGTTCTGCCTTGCAGCAGTCTCTTCGTTGAAGAGTTTTCTTTCGAATGCAAAAAGAAAATCCAGATTTCATCGAACCAAACAAAAATGACACCGATTTTAGTACAGCGCCAAAATTCGAATGAAATGAAAAATCGTTTTTCGCATTTTTCTCCTCGAATTTTTTATTTCTCGGGCAAAAACCGGTCATATTTGGAATCAGCAGAAAATTTCCCATTGGATAGGCTTTTAAAACTTCGTTAAATCGAAAAAAAATTTTTTCGCCAAAAAAATCGACAAGGGCCTCCTACGCTGACTTATTTGTTTTACTTCTTCCTATTAAATATAAAACGCTTAATTCTCCTCATATTCCCAATCTTCACCAGACGCCTCGGCGATGATTTCCTCCCCAACGCTGGCGTAATCGGAAGATCGTACGCCGGTCGAGGCGTCAAGGTCATCCATGACGCTGCGACCTTCAGCAGCTTTGTGGTGCCTGGTCGGTTGCTTCTGCTTTCTGACGACGCTCTCAAAGTCGAATCTGGGCAGCCTGGAAAAAAGTCCTCACTGATTTTCGCTCCAACTCAGCTTTAAAAATTAATTTCAGTCTCGCGAGACTCACGTTTCGCCCTTGAAGACGCGTTCCTGAAGATGCACGACGTCGTGTCTGAGATCCGCCAAAAGTAGCAGCAAGAAGTCGAGGCTTCCGGTTGGGCCCCTTGGGCCCCTGGAGCCTCGTTCGCCGGGATTGCCCTTCGTTCCGGTCGCACCTGGAGGGCCCGGAGGTCCCTGAAAATCGTGACACGATGATTAGAATTATTGAAGGTCATTAATGGTTATTAAAATGGTCAATGGCCTCCCTTAAAAAAAGGGACACATCACTCACGATTGGCCCTCGTTGACATTTGCAGTACCCAGCTTCGGTCTGCACGAAACTATCCAGAACCGATTGACCCCGATCCCGATTTCTCTCGCCGTTGGCCACGAAAGCTTCCGAAGCTGAACTCAGGTCATCCCCAGGAAATCCCCGAGGACCCGGAGGACCCGGAGGTCCCGGTGGTCCCATTGGTCCGGGAGCGCCGGACGAGAAACTCGACAGTCTCATCGCCGTTCCCAGCTCCGACACCTTTTCCTGAAGCTTCGTCACCTGTTGGCACATGCCGGGGGTCAAATTTCCAGTGGAACAAAAATTCTTTCGGACCAAAATGTGCGGAAGACACTTGGCTACAATTTGGGTTAGGGCTAATGTCGCCAGCGGGTTAACATCTGCCCTTCCGAGCCGGGTTAACATTGGCCCGTATCGTAAAAATTGCCGACTGAACGTAAGTCACTGTACGGAGTTGTCTTTCGACCTATCTTGGCCACTAGCCCGGGTTAACATGCGCCCATTTAATCGATAAGATTACCAGGGCATGGGGTAAGTTGTTAACCAAATTGGGATAAGTGTTGATAACCACCTTGTCATGAATACGATGCACTGTGTCGCAACTGGCGTAACATCTCGTGGCAGCAGCGACTCGATCGTCGTCCTGGGCCAAAACATTGGCCTCGCCTTTCCCAGGAGGCTCGACGCTCGGGTTGCTTATCCTCTCGCAGGTTTTGTTGTCCGGGCGGACGACGAAACCTGCGTTGCAGCCGCAAGAAAACGAACCGGGCGGCGAATTAATGCACAGCTGTTCGCAATCGGCGCTGCGCTCTTCGCACTCGTCGACGTCGACGCACACTGGCTTCTCGCCTCTTTTCTGACGTTCGGCGTTGAACCTTATTTATTGTCAACCATATAATAAAAAATAAAAATTCAATTATTTTAGTTTTTTATTATTCGTAATTTTTTTTATCTTTCATATTTTATGGACAAATTGTTTTGCAGAATAAAAATAATACCTGTAGCCGTTCCAACAAGTGCAGATGACTCGCTGAAGCATCACAGTGCATCTCTGCTCGCAGAGATCGAGGCCGCAGGGATCAACGGACTCGGGTAAGCACTTGCCGGCGATGAAGTTGAAGCCGGGACAGCAATGCGAGCGCGTGCAGTCGACCCACTCGTTGCTCGTGCTTCGGCACTTGTAACGCGTGCGAATCACATTGGCCGACGGACACGTGAAGCCGTCGCCCGGGCCAGCGGCCTCCGCAGCCTCGCCGACGTTGACAATCTCGTCCGGATCGTCCAGCCAATAGCCCTCCTCGGTAAAATCATTTGCCCGACCGGATACAAACCTACAATCAACGAATTAACATTTTTTTTAATTACCATTTTTCCAAGCAATCAAATTGTGACAACTTACATGAAAAATATAATTATCCAGTTGGCACCGAAAAATTGTCTCATTTTTTTTATAATTGTGACAACTTACATGAAAAATATAATTATCCAGGCATCGAAAAATTGTCTCATTTTTTTATTATAGTGGACACAATTTTTATACAAATTTTCGAGAGAACTGCTAAACTGTCGCGGGAGCAGAGCGACGCGGGCGTCCGGAGTGCATCGCAAGAAATGCATCACTGATGCACCCGCCGAGCGATGGGCAGTAGTGCATATGTATACACACATGTGTTTAGGCGTACGGAGCGAACGTCTCGCGGGTCTGCGTTACGTAAACGTAAAAATATACCCGAGAGACGAGCACAATGTACCCTTTATCCTGTATGCGGTATATTAATAAGCTGTGTGTACCGAGAGGATGCGGTCGGATTATGGTGGGAATTAAAGTGCAACGATGAGCACGTTTCCGTTTTTTTTTTATTGCATTCAATTTTAGTTTGCATTTTTTAATATCCGTCTTAAGGATTTGAAAATCCTGGGAAAGGAAGCAGCTTGGATATCGTTTTTTATGTGAAGATAAATAAGAATCAATTTTTTTTTTTTCGTGTTTTTATTTTTTTTTTGCTGGAGCTGGGAATAAAAATGTAGGGAGTGCTCAACCGGAAGTGATGCCACATGCGCGAGTTGCGCAATTAAAAACATGTGTTCGGGGCCGCCGCGTGTGGGACCGCAAATAAAATGAGTCGTACGCGATGCAGTGGAATTGGTTGCATTCTGTGAATTCAGAAATTCGTAATCTATAATTCTGCAGTCTTTTTTTACCGACCATCGGTAATTTCTGCATTGAGTCTTCTTTACCGACGACCGAAATTTGCATTACCGATCGAGGCTAAAATCTTTCCCCGAGTGTATCGCAGCTTCGCGTTTTCGCCGCAAAAATGGCGCCACCGGCGCCGTCAGTCTCCTAACCTAAAAAAAGTCAATCGGCCCCGGCTAATCTCCGGACCAGAAAAAGGCTTCAAATTCGTCATTTTTGACAAAGAAGCCGCCGTTATTATACCCAAAAGTGTCTCCTGGCAAAAATGTCACCGTCCCGTGCAAAATGACGAATTTCCGAACGTCAGAACCCGCGAAAACCGCTTTCTAACCTCCGCGGCCGAACATAACCTCAAAGTGGAAAAAGTCAACAATCGCCGGAAAAATGAGTAAGCTTTGGTCGTATCTCGTTTTTCTCGCGTGGATCTCGTATCTTTTGACTTCCGGGCTGCTGATCTTCATCGACGGTTTTTTCCTGAGTCGGGTGGCTCGACCCGAGCGCTCCGAATGCACCCTCTGCGAGTCTGCGGACACCTGCGACGTGAGAGAAATTTTCCTTCGCTCTGATAACGCTGCTGAAATCTGTCCGAAGCCTCGGAGTCGAGTCGTGCTGCTGGTTATCGATGCTCTGAAGTACGAGTTCCTCGAATGGAGCGAAGACGCAGCTGCGGCTTCGTCGTACCATCGCAACAAGTTGCCGACGGTGCGGGAGAGTCTCCGCGACCATCCTCGCAACACTCGACTCTACAGATTCGTGGCCGATCCACCGACGACTACGATGCAGCGTCTCAAGGGTCTGACGACGGGAACGCTGCCGACGTTCATCGACGTAGGCTCGAATTTCGCCACGGAGAGCGTCGAGGAGGACAACCTGGTGGAACAGTCCTCAAAGCGTGGCGCAGTTGTCTTTATGGGCGACGATACATGGACTCAACTCTTTCCCCAGAAATTCCTCCGACAATTTCCCTCCCCCTCGTTTAACGTTTGGGATCTCGATACTGTGGATAGAGAAGTGCGCAGCAGAATCGCCTTTGAACTGAAAAAAACCGACTGGTCGTTTCTGGTCGCTCACACTTTGGGCGTCGATCACTGCGGCCACAAACATGGCCAGCGGCATCCGGAGATGGCGAGGAAACTGGGAGACGCGGATCGCTTGATTAAAGAAATAATCGAGGCGATGGGAGACGACACAGTTTTGTTCGTAGTCGGGGATCACGGAATGACCGATAGTGGTGATCACGGAGGAGACAGCGAAGACGAAGTCGAAGCTGGGATGTTCGTTTACTCGAAGACTCCTCTCATCGAGGATGCACTTAGGAAGGACTCGAACAGAGTGAATCAGATCGATTTGGTTCCCACTTTGGCCTCTGTGCTGGGAATTCCTATTCCATTCTCAAACATAGGTATACAATTTTTTAAAATTTTTTCCTCCACGATAAAAAATTGGTAATGACTGATAAAAATAATTCTGAACAGGTACAGTAATCGCGGACAGTCTTCCATCGTCCAACGCAACGACCACCGATCGCTGGTTCGCAGCTCATTCGATCTGGCGAAACGTGGCGCAGACGAAAAGCTACGTGGACGCTTATTCCGCGGACTCGTTTCTCTTCAGCGAGGAAAAATTGTCGCAGATAAACGAAATGTACGAGAGCCTTAAGTCGCAAAGCGCTCGACTCGGAGACGCAGCTAGTTTCGAAAAATTTTCTGATGACTCTCGCGCCTTTCTAAAACTCATTCGCGACCTGTGCGCCGAGATTTGGGTCCAGTTCGACGCGAGCTCAATGTCCAAGGGTCTGCTGCTCGTCTTCTGCTCGCTCTTCTTCCTATATCTGCTGATAAACAACGTTCCCGAGGAGCGAATGAACAAAATCATGGAATCGCACTTTCTGCGGTTCGCGATCGCCTCGAATGCCGCTACAAGTGCTACGGTTTACGCACTTTTCATAACAGGTGACTTGCATAAATCCAGGAGACTCAAAAAATAAAAATTCGACGAGTTCAAAAAGTTTCTCTTCTCATTAAAAATCAAATCAACTTCACACTACGATTATTTCTCTATAAAAAAAAATGAAATTCTTCTTTAAAAAAAAATCGAAATAAAAAGTTAGACTTCTCATTAAATTCATAATTAATTCCCTGGTTTTCAGCTCAAATAGATGAGTTCAAAAAGTCTCTCTTCTCATTAAAAGTCAAATCAACTTCTCATAAAAATTATTTCTCATAAAAAAAAAGAAATACTCATCCAAAAAAAAATCCAAGTAAAAAATTCGACTTCTCATTAAATTCATAATAAATTCTCCGCTTTTCAGGACAAATCAACGAGTTCAAAAAGTCTAATTTCTTCGCGACCGGAGTTCTCTCACTTTCGCTGCTCGTGATCCTCGTTCTCCAAAACTGGGACTCAATATCATCAACCTGGTACAACCGAGTCAACCGCACGAGTCTCAACTACTTAACCCGAGGAATAATGCTGCTCTCCTTCTGCGCTCTATTCTCCAACAGCTTCGTCGTCGAGGAGGACAAAGTCCTGGCTTTCCTGGTCGTCACGATGATCGTCCTTTTGCTATGCAGCGCCTGGGACGTGGAAAATTCTCCGCACGACGAGAAGATCCGATCCAGAAACGGAAAAAGCGCCCTGAATCCTCGAAGATCCCGAGGACTCATTATATTCGTCGCATTCGTCGCCTGCGCCGCCGTCCGCCTTTCCAGCTACTTTTGGCGCTGCCGCGAGGAGCAAAACAAAGACGGATGCGGCAATTTCGCCGGGAAATCGAGTCCCGAGGGCGCCGAGCGAATTTTACTAACCGGAAGTCTCGTTCTCCTGGCGCTTTACATAACAATCGTTCGCATTTGGCTGAGAAACTGCGGCAATCTCTCAGGTTTCTCGTCGAGCGTCACCGTCGCTCGTTACTGTCCCGGCGTCATCGTCGTCTGCGTCGGATGCTTCTGGGTCCTTCAGCGACTGCCCAAGGACGCGAAGGTCAAGCTCGCGGTTTCCTGGCAGGTCAACGCACTTCCGGGAATCGCGTATTTCTTTATTTTGTTGGGAATCTTCGTTCTGTTCCTGAAGCCGCTCGGAGTTTATTTGGTGCCGCGAAGAAGCGAATCAATCAGCGTCTATGATGGCGAGGATATCGTGCCGAGACTTTTTGATCGGGTGAAGGAACTTTTTTCGACGAAAAAGACGAAGGAGGAACCGGAAGTCCCGGTCGTTTACGGACTCGGCACCGTTTACAGCGCCGCATTCGTCTCCCTCAGTGTTTTTGTCACTCTTTTGTGGTCGCTGCTGCTGGGAAACGTTTTTGCACCCGGGACGTTTATGATGTTCGTCACCTGTACTGCAGTTCTTGGGCTCGTCGCCGTTGAGCGATTTAGAAACGCTAATAGCGTCGGTGAGTTAAAAAAAAATAATTTAAAAAAATTGGAAAGATGTAAATTGAAAAAAATTGTATTTCAGCTGAACTGCTGCAAATCCCGAGTCCAGCGATTCTCTGCTGGTTCCTCATCGCCGAATATTTCTTTTACGGCACCGGACACCAACAGACGTTCCCGACGATCCACTGGGACGCCGCTTTCATCGGCACCGGCGGCCACTTCTACGGGAATTTGCTTCCGGCCGTTTTGATAGGCAAGCGAATTTTCCTCGATTTTTTATTCGACAAATAATTCTGAAAAATTGTTTTTCACTCATAGAATTATTGTTTTCCAGGTGTAAACACATTCGGCAGCCACCTGATAATGGCGCTGACGTTGCCGCTTTTAGCCGTCGCGCCTTTCACGGTCCACGTGATGATGCCCGAATTGGCGAAGCTGAAATTCCGCGTCGACGAGGAAATGCGAAAGGGAGAGTTGGTACTTTTCGAACGCGACACGACCTACCACAATGCGCTCTTCTCGATCTTCGGGAAATATGTTTTGCTTCATGGGATTCGGGTGAGAATTTTTATTTTTATTTAGTAGTAGTAGTAGTAAAACAAACATAAATTGTGTTTGTTAACAATATATTGTACATTTGAAGCATTAACGATATTTTTCTTATCAGTAAAACATATATTTATATATTATTCACTGACCATCGACCGTAGTCCTTCAGCCATATTTTTAATTTTATTAAATCAATAATTTAATTTATGTTGTTTTATGATAATAACGGTGAACCATTTTTTTTCCTCAGACTTTTGGATGTATGATGACCGCGACGATTCACTGTCGTCATCTGATGGTTTGGAAAATCTTCGCACCTAAATTGATATTCGAGGGTCTCTCGTTTCTCGTAACCCTCGGCGGCGTCCTCGCCTCGGCATTTATGGTCCTGCGAATCGATCGCCAGGTCGACGATCTGATATCGCGAGTCACGAAGATCAGGTGATAACGTTGAAAATCGCCATAGGAATTTGTTGTCAATGCTGAACATTTTTTAACGTTCACTCGAACAGAAGATCATCTGTTTTTTTAATTCTTTTTATCGAAGCGACTAAGCGATACCGAAATCCTTGCGAAATCGGTAATCGCGACGAACCAAATATTCCGCCAAGTTGCGGACGTTTTTTATTGGATTATTTTTTAGAGCTCACGGAATATTCTTTGCCGAATACAAATTTGCCGAACAAGTGAAAGAGAAAATTGTAGAATTACCAAAGTATTACGGACCGAGATTCTAGCAATAATGTAATTTTAACTGTATTAAGACACGAGTGGAATTTGAAACTTAGCGATCGTTCGCCCATAATTCTAGTCGACGTTGGATCAGCCAAACGGTGGGCGATCTTTTTCACGAAACGGAGGCGTCAAACCACTGCCGCGTTTATTCCAGTGAATTTTTTACGACTGTAGATAGAGACGAATTATTCGTACGCAGCGACGAGAATGGACGATTGAATAAAAATGATGCGAAAAATAATTATGTCTTAATGTAACTTTTTTTTTCCACGATTCCCATTGGAAATTATTTAGTGGATAGGATAAAAATGATAATTCAATTAAATCTTTGCAATTTTTTATTTCATCGAAAGCAGAAGGGAAAAAATTCGAAAAAATCGAGAAACGCCAGAAGAGTTCGGTGGACAATTGAAGATGAAATCCGATGACTCTCAGCACACTAACGCTACCCTGCGTGCAATGCATTGCTGCTTGTAGATTAACAAAGCAACGCACTTGATGCAGGATTGCGTCGGTGTGTGTGTATTATTTTTTTTGCACAATTTCCTCCGCAACTAAAAATCCAGGAAAGTGGTCGATTGAGATGAGTTGACGAAATTTTCTCTCTCGAAAAAGAAACATTTATTCAACGAAGATAATTAGATTAAAATGTACACTACAGTCAGATCTGTCGTATCTGAAAAATTGCGATAAACACCGAGGAACAAAAATTATCTCCCGCGTCTAGTGATGATTGTGATGATGATTGCGCGCCTCGTTCTGATTCTTAAAGTATTCCGCCCACTCGGACCACTTCGACCAGTCGTAGTCACTGTTCTGCGAGTCCTGAGACACAGAGGAAGAAGCAATCATTAATTAATAATCCTGCAAAGCAAATTTTTCGCAGCCTTGAATAAAAAAAAAATGTTCCCAATCAAAATGCAGCAACGAGTAAATCCTGTCTTTTAATGTAAGGCTCAACTTTCAATATCAATTTTATTTTTTATTTTTTCCAAAACTATTATTTATTTAAGCAAACTAACATTTTTAATAGCCTGGCAGCGCGTTCGTAGCCGGCATTTGAATCTGTAAACAGACGCAGACGTTAAGAGTGCTCAAAAAAAATTTAGAAGCTTCTATAAAAAAATAAAAAATAAAAAAATAGATTCAGAGGAAGCGTGAAAAATTGGATCATACCAGAAGCTTGATTCCGCCTCCCTGATGACCAGGAACGGTTCCGCCTCCGGCCTGAACGGATTCGATGGTACCAGGCGGCATGCTCTGGTATCCTTGGTGCATCTGCATCTGCACCGCACGCTTGAACTGCTCTCGGTTGTCATGATGATTCTCATAGTAGATGGGAACGTCGTCGTCCTCATCTTCAACGTCTCTCTTCGCGGGACCTAAACCCAATGACGATGGACCACAAAAGGTTAAGTATCACAAATTTAAAGCACCAATAAAAAAAATAAAAAAAGGTAGTGTCACAAATTCAAAACTCAAATAAAAAAAAAATAAAAAAGTTAAAGTGTCACAAATTTAAAACACCAATAAAATAAAAAAGGTCAAGTGACACAAATTCAAAGCACCAATAAAAAAAAAAGGTAAAGTGACACAAATTCAGCACCAATAAAAAAACAAAAAAATCTTATCAGTTTCCATTATCAGAGACCAAAAAATATTCTCACCAGACATTATCGCCTTTCCGTATCCAGATCCGTAGACATTATCGATGCTGGCGATGCGGCTCCTGATGGCGTCCATAAGAGTCGCATTAAAAGCCTCAAGCGCCGCGACATTGGGATCCACGACCTTACCCTGACCTTCAGCCTCAATCGGCGCGTCGGTGGAGCTTTTGATGGCGTCCTGAACAGCGGAGGTGATGTTCCTCTGTAGCCCAGTCAGCATGTCGAAGACCTGGCTGAGGACGACCATCCGCTGCTTGAAGGGCAAAGAGGTATCAGGGGTCGGCGGCGCGAAGAAGGCGGCGAACGGTGACATCGGCTTCAACGGTTTTTTTCCGGGACCAGCGATTGGCAGACTCTTCTGGTAGACGATGAAGTCGTTCAGAGTGCTGATCATATCGGTCTTCAGGTCGCCGAGCTCAGCGAGAATCGAGTCGACGATGGAGTCCTTCGCAATAGCTATATTCTTCACGTCCTCGATCGACCTTGAAACGATGCTCTTGACCTTGTCTTGACCTTGCTCCTCTTCAACGACGCTCCTGGCGGTTTTCGCGGCTGTGGTCTTGTTGAGGGCGAGACTGGTGAACAATTTGTCGAGGAAGGTCGCGACCTTGTTGGTGTATTCGGTGGGACCAGGAATGATGGAGCTGGGTGCCCAAAAATCGGCGGGAACGATGGTACTCTTCGGAATCGGCAGTTCGGTCACCGTCGGCTCGTCGAGGAGCTCCAATGGGCTGGCAGGGGTGCTCGATGCCAGGTTCTTGAAGAGGGCGTCGAGGAAAGTGGCCTTGGGGTTGAAGGTCATCGGGTCGATGGGTCCGACAGGAGCGTAGGGGCTGAAGGGGCCGAAGGGACCGAACATACCGGGCAGAGTCTCCTTTGGGGCGTTCGCGGGGTCGTAGATCTTGAGGAGTCGCGACTGGAGGCTTTCGGGCTCTTCAGCAATTGGTGCGAGGCCAGGATACGCTGGGGGTGGTCCCAGGGCTTTGCTGGTCTCACCTGGAAATTTTTAAAACGCCAAATTATAGTCAAACGTCCGGATATGATTTTTTAAAAATAGCCGGCCATTTTTTTTTCATGTCTTGTCATTTTGATGGCAAATATGGAGTCACTGAAAAATGGCCAACCATTTTTTTTTCATACAGGCAGCTGTTTTGATTGCAAATATTGGGGCAGTAAAAAATTTCCGGCCATTTTTTGGACGGCAATTTTTTTTCGTACATACGGCCATTTTGATTGCAAATATCGAGTCATTAAAGAAATTTCCGACGATTTTTTTGCACAAATGTGTGGCCATTTTTTTTTATAATTGATTAATGGATTAATGTTTTTTTTATTTTTTTTTTTAATGTCTTACCTTCAGCTGCGATGCTTCGTCGGCGCCTCGAACCCGAACCGTCGCTGTCGTAGAATCCACCGGCCGAGAATTTCGGCGAGAAACCGGCGAACGGGAATCCCGCGGCTCCCGGGGCGACGAAGCTCGGCGGTCCGAAGGGCGAGAATTTCGGGGCGAAGGGTGCGAAGGGCGCGATCGGCGGCGCGAACGGTGAGAATTTAGGAGCGAAGGGGGAGAAGGGTGCGAAAGGGGGGAAGGGCTTAGGGGCGCCGAGTTTCGAAGCGCCTTTGACGGCTCCGCGTTTCGCGACGTCCCTGGCGACGACCTCGTTGACCTCTTTGACCTCCGGTGACTCGTCGGCGCTGGCGTAGAGGATCGGCCGAGCTGGCGCGAAACCCGGAGGGTATTTTGGGTAGGCCGCCGGAGCAGCCGCGGGTGCGATACCGTCGACCGGACCCAAGCCTCCGAACAAAGTGCTCAGCATATCCGTCTTCTTGGAGATCATCGTTTTAGGGTCGACGAACTTGGGGAAGAACGGCGACGTCTTCGGCATGTATGGGACTGTGATTGAGCTTATTCCTGGGCCACCGAAAGGCGGTCCCAATGACCTGGCTATAGGGTTGGGACATTTTTATAAAAAAAATTTGAGTCGAGAAAAATTATTATTTTTAATTACGAATTTTTGGAATTTAGGAAAAAAAGGGGGACAGGAAAATATAGAGTAAGTAAATTAGAAACATTTTTTAAATGATTCAGTGAATATAAAAAAAAAGAAGAATTATTAATATTTGAAATTGAGAATTTTAGAATTTGGGAAAAGGAAAGTATAGAATAAATAAATTAGAAATCTTTTTTTAATGATTCAGTGAATATAAAAAAGGGTTAGAGAAAAATGATTAATATTTTTAATTAAGGATTTTTAGAATTTGTGAAAAAGAGGGAAAAGGTAAGTATAAAATGATTGAATTATAAATATTTTTTAAGCCATTTAGTGAATAAAAAAAAATTGGTAAATAGTGAAATTAATGGTAGGAATTGAATAAGAAATATTTTTTAAGCCATTTAGTGGATAAAAAAAAATTGGAAAATAGTGAAATTGATGATAGGAATGATAAAAATAATAATTTACCTGCTATTCCATATCTTGATGAAGGTGGCTGGGCGACCGCGAGGACCGCGAACGCCAGCGCCAAGATGCACACCTGGGATCCTGTCTGTCGAAGCATCTTCTGACTGTGACGAGAGGACCGACGCCCCCAGCTTTTATACGAAATCGTCGAGGCTCTCCCTCCGCTCCTCAGATCGAAGGCGACGACAGGAAACGAATATACATCAGCGGTGGATTATCATTATTATGATAATCCGCGCGATTGGCAGACACTTAAGACAGTTGGACACTTGGGAATTAACGAATTCTTCACGTGGTACATCGATGACTTCTTCTCTCCACTTCTGCCATTTCCTGCTTAATTAAACTGCGATAATTAATTTTTATTAATAGCTCAATCCGCAAATAATTTTTTTTTACTCAGACTTTTCACGTTAAAAAAAAGCTGATTATTTTATTATAATTTAATTTAGCTATTAAAAAAATCGAAAGCTACAAAAAAAATGTCTCCCGAATTTGTAGCGTTCTTTTGGCCAGAAAAAAAAGTGAAGTCAGATTCATTGTCGCTCGTCTGTTTCTACTGTCGACTGTTTGTCATTTATTCAGCGCTTTGTTTCTTCCCCAGACTCGACCGACAGTTCGTCGCTGTTTTTTCCGAGGGAAGAAAAATCCTATTCCGGAAATAATCTGAGGCAGTGCGAAGATATTTCTATCGGCGGACTGTTAATACAGTTGAACCAGAAGAAGAGGAGGAACCTTCAATCGGCTGGAAGGGAAAAATGGCCGGATCGACGGGTCGTGAGTCACAATTATTTTAGGCTAACTCTCAATTTTTTTTTTTCACGTCACGATTCTCTAAATTATACTTTGTATTTTTTTTTAGTTACATTGTAACGTTACATTTATTGCCCTCTACTAAAATTCATTTTAATAAATCGAAATTCAGTGAAAAATTTATTTGGCTTTGAAACATTGTAGAATTTTTTTTTAGTGTAATTAGTTTTCATTTTATTTTTTTTTCAGAAATTCCCTGAATTATACTTTGTATTTTTTTTAGTTACATTGTAACGTCACATTTTTTATCCTCTACAAAAATTCATTTTAGTAAATCGAAATTCAGTGAA
Organism: Itoplectis maculator; assembly: GCA_964034905.1. Taxonomy (NCBI): domain Eukaryota; kingdom Metazoa; phylum Arthropoda; class Insecta; order Hymenoptera; family Ichneumonidae; genus Itoplectis; species Itoplectis maculator. Next base: position 6,986,435 of record OZ035869.1, read on the forward strand.
AAAATTTTAATGGCTTTGAAACATTGTAGACACATTTTTTTTAGTGGAATTTTTTTTTATTAATTTTTTTATTTTCAGAAATTCCCGGCGACGTGATCGACGCGATTCGTCCGGATCTCGAAGCGTTCGCGTCTCTGTGGTCAGCCCTGCGGACGAATTATCAGGGCACGAACATCACAAAGACAGTGGCTCGTTTGCTGCACATGTATCAGCCGGAGGACGGAGTTTTGGCTTACGAGCGACTGTTGCGAACGCTCTACGTGCTCCTCGAGGATTTCGACGGCGATGGACTGCGTCTCCTGGTGTCGATGGTCCCTCCGCCCAAAGGCGTCGCTGACGAAGTCATCAAACGAGTCTTTCACAAAGCCACTGGCTTTGTGAGACTCAACGCTCCGATTTTTCACAGAAAGTACGTTTTTATTTATTTTATATTGTATTTTGTATTTTATTTTGTATTTTATTTTTGCAACACAGCAACGCAAATCCAGAAAGCGAGGAAAAAGGCGAGAGCTCCAAAAATGGAAATCCGGATTTAAGGACAAATGTAACGAGTTCTGGAAATTCCAGGCTTCAGACAGTTGTAAGAAACGCGGAAAATCCGCCAGAAGGGACAACGATTCTTCAGGCGATTGTCAAGTCGTCGGATCCTCCGCCAAAAATAAAATCGCCCAAGGTACAATTTAATTTAATTTCCTTAAATTTCGTCTCACTAAAAAAATTAATTTCCTTAACCCTCCTCTCACTAAAAAAATTGAATTTAATTTCCTTAAAAAATGAATTAAATTTTCTATCTAAATATAAAAATCAGAGACAAATTTATTATAAAATTTGCAGGTCCGTCCGAGGGAGTCGGAAGTCTTTCGCGGTTTTCCCACCAACGAGATGACGAATTCTCAGTGTCGGGCAACAAGCGCGACGCATTTTTACGGACCGTCGATGAGCTACCCAGGATTTTCTTCCAACCAGCGTTTCGTCGATTATCGCGAAGCGCAGGGACCGAGCTCGGGTTCGATTCCAACGCGGCCGATCGACCCCTCGGCCTACCGATTCAAGTGGCTCGAGGCGCAGAATGTGCCTCGAAAAATCGGCTACGACGGCTCCGTCGGTTATCCTGATCTGATTCTCAAAACCGCTGATAACAAATTTATCAGACTGCCGATAACGAAGATCAATGGACCGCCGATCGGCGGCTACGGATCGACCTACAATCCGATGAAATCGGCTTATCAGGTTCAAACATTTTTTTATAATTTTTAGAATTTAAAAAAGAATTTTTAGAATGTTTAGATTTTTTTTATTATGATGTCTTTATAATGAAAAATTGTTGTGTCTCTATTTTCAGGCGTTTTATCCCAACAGTCAGATTCATCCTCGACCCGAGAATTTCAATTCGGATCCGGAATTGTCGAGAAAAGTGACGAGTCATTTGCGATCGAGAAGAAGGTTCGAAGGATCGACGGAAAAATCCGAGGATCCGAGGGCGGAAAGTTCGACGCACTCGAGAACCGATCTCGTGGATCACGATTATGGATTTTCGAGACCCCAGCAATTTCCAGTGGAGAAGGAGACTTTTCGAGCCGATGAAGCGGATTGGCCGAATGAAGAGACGATGGAAAGATTTCGGGACACTGTGAAAAACACTCAGCGAGCGATTCAAGAGGATATTTATCGCATGGACGTCGTCAGATGCGATGAGATCGTCGAACAGACGAATTCAGAAGAATTTGTAATTTTTCGTTGCTTTTTTATTTTTATATTTTGTAGAATGAATTTTTATTTTATTTTATATTTTCAGAGCCTTGATCCGGAAATTCTGACAGTCAGCGAGGAGCTCAAAAAAGGAGCGAGCGATTTTTTAAAACGAGCGGAGGAAGAAAAATCTTTGAGTAAATACTATCGATTTATTTTTCTATCTGAATCTTATATTTTTATTTTTAATTAATTAATTAAAAAAATTAAATTCCAGCATCTTCAGGATTTCCAAATACTAGAATCCTGCAGAATCCGGAAAATGTGAAGTTGAAATCTTCGCCAGGAATCAGGCAACTCGAGGGACCTCAGAAAAATGTGGAAAAAACGGATTTAGTTTCCAGTGAAAATTGTGACAAGGAAGGAAGCAATGTAAATCCAGTTTCGTCGATAAAAAATTCAACTTCGTTGGATCGAAACGCGAGTAGCAAAATCAGCAAAGTCGGAAGAAATCAGACGGCATCAAATTATCAGGAAAACGCGACGCCGACCGGAAGCTCAACGAGAATTTTCGCAGACACTTCAACCATCAGAACAGGCGAAATGATGTCGAATCATCCAACGAATTCGATGTCCGAATTAGTGAATTACAGGAAACAATATTACGACGCGTTGCTCAGCATCCAAAGAGCCAAAGGTAAAAAAAAATTCAATCACTCAACATTTTTCATAAATAAAATTAATAAATTGGTCTATTTTTTAATTTTTTTTTTAGTGGCTGTGGCGAATTCATTGGCGATATCATCGACGCAGAATTCCGCGAGCTACGATCCTCGAGTGTTTCAGTATCTGCAGCAGCAGCATCAGCTGCTTCAGCATCAGCAGCAGCGGCTGTTGATGGGTCCGCAGCATCCGTTGACTCGTCAGATGGTTCATCCGACGTACGGCAACGCCCGAGGTCTGTGGATTCGCGGCTCGAGCGATTGGAAGTATTCGCCTTGCGGCCAGTTCGCCTTTCCGCCTCAGGTTCGTATCGTAATCCTCATTACAATCATACGTAAAATAAGCTTCGACTTATCATTCTTATTCTTTGCTCTCTTATATATTTTTTTGTATCGACACTATTTTGTCTGCTATTTCATTAACCATTGGCCAATTAATCTGCCTTTGATAAATCAGTTATTTTTATTATTATATGGAAATTAAAAAAAATTAATTGAGATATTTTTGTAAGCCATTTTTTTTGCAGACGTATCCAATGACGGCGCCTTCTTGTCCTGTCCAATCGGCGCCGATAAATCCAACCATCGACTCCTCATTGCCGGAAAATATTCCCCGAGCCTCGCATCACTTGCACCGAAATTCCAGACCGGCGACGAAACGCCGAAAGCTCGAGGACATCGTCGACAAGCTCAGAGACACCGACGACAGTAAATTGAATTAATTGCATTGATCTCTATTTTTTTTATAAGTGACAATGTAGTGGTCGAATTAAAAAATTGCACACATTTTTTACGTCGTTTTAATAATTCTGATAAAAAGGTTGATGGGTAAGAATTATAATTCATATTTCGATTCCCAAGAATTTAATATGATTTTTTTTTTTTCGCTATAATGTATGAACAATCCGGTGAGATTTGCATTCGTTAAATGCGCGTAAACGACGACAGTTCACAGCGATGCGCAGGGTTTTTTTTTTTTTTTCTTTTCGTTTAATGTACACGCATCCATTTACAGGCGAAACAGATCGGACAAAAATCTTACAGCTATCTCATCCTCGTCGTTTTCATTCAATGTCGCAGTCTGTACAAAATATTTCATTCGAATTTTGCTACCTCAAAATTGAAACTCAAGCTCGCAGACATTTTTCATATTTTAAACTGAATTTATTTTATCTATTTTTTTTTTGTTATTTAATTATTCCAGCAATTAATAGGTAAAACAAAATATGTAAAACGACGAAGTTATTGCCTATGTTTTTAAATATGCGTAAATTCGGTTCCAGCTCGAAAGCCGTCGGTGCTATTTGTTAGAAATTTGCTTCTCGGGTTCTGCCCGTTGGCTTCGATTGTCATGTGAAACATTATTAATTTTTTTCTTTTTTAATTGTGAAATTATTGCCCGACGTTGTGACCCCTTTTGGCTTGAATTCGCGAAGACAAATTGTCGTTAACTAACGATTAATAATAATAATATCGACGAATTAATTAATTATCTCAACTTATCCGAGTATCGGAATGTACAGGTATGTACAATGGTATTGCGTTTATTTATTATTGATTTGTGCGTTAAATAATGCAAATTATTTTTTCATCTCCCTTTCGTTCGTCTCCTTCGGACGAACCGTTCGGTGATTTGTGTCTGTGAATTTCCATCTGTGACTTTTAATATAAAGCGAAAGGAGATTCAGGATCGGTGACATCGAGTTACAAATTGCGTACAGGTGATCCGGCGATTTATGCAAAGTCGCAGATGCAACGAGGAAAATATCGCGACTGGACTGCGTCGTCATTGACAAAATACATATATATATATATATTTGTTTTTTATTTCAATATACACGCGAATTTTCGTGGGGGTAAAATAAAAAACTAAAGCAAACTTCGAGTTTTCAATCATTTTTATTCGTAAATCGATATCGCGACTAAACAATTTCCGCACGATCAGCGGAAAATTGTTCTTCTTTTCTTCTAAAAAATTCGTCACTCAAATTTATCCGAAGATGTGATGGTTTTTTTTTGTCTTTTTGGCAGTGTCGTGAATCGTCATTGATTTATTTACGTTGCGAATAAATAAAATGCGCATTGATTACTAAATCAAAACGGTATAAATTAATTGGTAAGGAATTTTTTTTTATACCAAATTTCTTACGTTTTCTAGTTTAAAAAAAGAAAAGTTTCTATCATCTTTTTCTATTGACCAGAATATTCGGAGTGTGATAAGCAAAATAATTGCCAAGAGAGAAGATAATAAAAAACGGACGAAATCGACGAGACGAGACTTTGGTTCGTTAAACTTATGATTAATTCGTTACAGTACTAAGTGAACACGCACGTTGTTATATTTTTTTTTAAACCATTTTCTCTTATGTTTTTTTTCCCCACTTCGTTTTAATAATCCTCAAACTTCCGCCGTCTGGGCCCCTTAAGTCCTATTTTAATTGATCCGACGATGAGGCGCATTTTGACGGAATACAATTATCGCTAATTTTACACAATGTCGTATCAAAAGACGAATTTTCGTGCTTTCGTGGAAATCGGTGAATCACGTCGAACGGCATCTATGAGACGTTTATTATTATTTGTTGTTTTTTTTTATACGCTGAATTTATATTAAGTATAATAAAAACTAGTGCTGCTGATTTCTTTTTTCTTCTTCTCTGACGGAATGTGAAAATGCGTGGTTTTTTAAATATAAATACAATATAGCTAAGAATAAGTGATTCGATGAATTTGTGGAATGTAGCGAATTAAAAATAAAAATTAAATAAAAATTCGTAGCGAAAGAAAATCATTTTAAGTACTTTCATTTCGAACCTGAACATTGATTTTAAGAAATCAATTTGTTATTTAAAAAAAAAATCTGTAAATCGGTGAATTGCGATATGTAATATTTTACTACTAAAAAAATACATTTCTTCTCGATACAAAGTCGTAAGAATGACGACGAAGACGTCAACGACTGAGCTACACAGATGCCGGATGATTCAATTTCTTTTTTTATATATTTTTTTATGAATTTAGTTACACACAATTTGTTGCTTCTTTTTTTTTAAAGAAAGTTTAACTAAAAATGTCTTCAAACGGACGACAAATCACAAAATACAACTCGAGTTACAAATTACTAGAACACACGGTTTTGTTTTAACGTTTTTTTGTTTTTTTTTAACCAACATCGCTCATCAATGCGAATATTTGTCTGTTAAAACTTACGACTTAGAGCGATACTTGGTACGCGAGATTGGAATGAACTCAGTTTTGGTTTTTCTTTTCTTTCTCGTCTTTGGTTTCTTTTTATTCTCGCTCGCTGTCCGATCGCGCGGATCAAGCGATACGGGGGACGAAATCCTTTATGGCAGCGTAATGTACAAGGCGCGATAACTTTATACAAAAATCCCCGTCGCTTCGATACCCACGAATCTTCGATTAGCCTTTCCCCGCTCCAAATTTCCCTTAAGGCTATGTGAAAATCCCGAGATTCCAAAAATAAAAATAAATAAATAAATACTAAAAAAATGCTTCAAAAAAATAAATAAACTAAATAAATAAAATCAGTCTCCTTCAATCTTTCAAAACCTAAAAATCTCGCCGGGAAAACCCAAAAATCTCGCATCCGATTTTTTCACATCCCCTTAATTCCCAAAAAAAACTCCTGCAAAAACGTTTCAACTTTCGTCCTTTTTCCTCGTCAAAATCCTCACCCTGAGCGCCAATAATTTTCCAAACGTGCGACTTGCACGTTCAAAAAATTGAGGGCGAACCAAATGAAATAAAAAAAATTCACGCAAACGTGTAAGGATCTGCAGTTTTACTCGAGCACGGCTGAACGTCATCAGGCTGCGTCTGCCACTGTCCGGACCACATCGCCGCCTGTAAAACGTTCACATCGACATTTTCCCCGCGTTCGCCGGCGCCCGGATCGATTTCCCAGGGCAGACCGTTCGCAGTGGCCGCGGCATTCGCTCGCCTCGACGACGACTGCGATACGCCGACGCTTCTAACAGCGTTTTCCCAATAAATCTGCAGATCGTTGTTGGTCGTCGATTGCGAAGCTTTCCCGAGATTTTTCGATGCGGCGCTGCTGCTTCGCCGATCGCTCGCGCTCACGTCCTTCGCGATTCTCTGTCCCTGCTGCGGCCTTTCAACGTTCTTCAGCGGTAATTTTCGCGGCACTCGACGCAGCTGATTCTCCTCGCCGCCGGCGACACCGGCGCTTCCGCCGGCGGCTTTAGCGCCGTTTCCGCCGCTCGAACTGTCGCCGCCGTCGCGACGTCTCCGCCGTCGTTTGCGCTCGAGCTCGGCGCTACTCTCGTCGCGTCGCATCGTCGCCGCGTCGACGATGTCCTCGTCGTCGTCGTTCGTCGTGAGAAAGTGCTGACGCGCCGACGCCCAGTGATCCTTCTTCCTCGGCTGGCCCGGCTTGTACTTTTCGCAACCGTTGCCTGTGTTCAGGTGCGACGCGCTGCTCGTGTCCGCTGCCGCCGCGTTTCGCTTTTTGGATTGCTGATTGCGGACTACCCACGAAGGCGGCTGCTTCGGGCTTCGCTCCTTCAGCGTTACCTGCAATTTTTATATATTTTTCATTTTTTTTATTATTTCCTCGGCAATTGATTCGTTTCGTCTCGATCAAATAAAATCGGTGGCTGAAGGACTCCGATCGATGGCCTATTGGCAATGCGTATACGGTTAAAAACCATAGATATACTATTTAAAAAAAAAAAAAAAAAAAAAATGTACAAGAAAAAAAATCTGTAAACGTATTGTCAATAAAAATCTTTTACTACTACTAAAATCGACTCTTTTTCGACTCTTTTTTTTTCCTCAGCGATCGAAGTGATTCGTTTTGTCTTTGATGAAATAAAATCGACTCTTACCCCCGAAGACGAGGAATTATCGACCGGCTTGTAGAGCTGATTGGGCGTGTGATCGTGCGACGAGCGATCCTTGCAACCGCCGCCGCCGCCGCGCCGTCCGTGAATCCACGTGAGTAGAAACGCGAGCAGTGCGCACGAGAGCCCTAATCCCGCGGCCGCGGTGAGCTGCGATCGCGTTCGTCGCGGCACCCAACCGCTCGCGTAGTATTCCCATATCGAGGACACGAGCAGGGCGCTTCCGGTCACGTAGGACAGGCCGATACCGCTGAATACCCACACATTCTGTAAAAATAAAAAAATAAATTGCACACTGAGAAAAATCCATGGGATAACAATGTCGAATATAGGAAATTTCTATAAATAAATCCCAGGTACTATATATTGCTGTTATATGCATAATACATTGCCTGTTATATGCATAATACATTGCCTGTTATATTAATTATCGTCATGAGAACCGTAAAGACACTATCGTGCTCTCAGGCAACATTTTTCGGAGTGCACTCTTCTCCTATAATTTTTTTTTTTTTTTTTTTTTAATAATTGAAGTCTCTCGTTGTCTCTTACCAATTTGGTCCAGTTAAACGGGAACATGTAGACGACGTGGGAAATGTCGAGGAAGAGAAGCAGCGCGGTCACGAGGAGACAGAACACGGCGACGAAAATCATGAAACGCAGACGACCGACGAGCGGCAGCATAAACAGGCTGACCTTGGCAGTGCCGGAGCTGCAGAGAGTGGCCAGGCAGGCCACCGATGTTATCTGTTCGTCGTGGGAAAGACACAAAATTATTTATCGGTGATTTACAAATTTTTTTTTAAGGTATTTTTGATTTTTCTGATTTTTTTTATGTTGAAGTTTGCATCGTTGGAATGCAACGATTTTCGTTGCTTTACAATGATGCAAGGTTTGATATCATTATTATTGATAGGGTTGTTACTGACGATGAGCAGGAGTCTCACGAGTCCCGGCGTCGTCCGGAGATGACCCTGGACGTCGCAGTAGAGGACCAGGTGGCTGGCCCCGGGCCACGGCAGTGCGTTCGCGGAAGATCCATGCCGGCGGTCACCGTGGCCGTAGTGACCGTGATAATTGGCGTGCGAGTCCCATGAGTGGACCGTCGAGTGGACACCCGGCGAATCCAGCTCCGACGACTGGGAGCTGATTCGCCCCCCTGTCCTGCTGCCTGCTATTTTCAACAATCGTCCATGTACACTTTTTTTATTTTTTTCCTTCGCGTTCCATAAATAGATGGACGTAGCGGATCGATTTATGGGAGTGAAACATTTTTTTCTACATTGAATAATAAATTAAACCCATTTTTATTCCTCTGCAAATTATGTATTAAAGTTTTTTTTTCTGTTAAATAAAATGATTGGAAAAAATTGAAATAAAAAAAATTCTGGAAATGAGTACTCGGAATTAAAACAATTTTTATCCATGCGTAAAAATTATGTTTTAGGGTAATTTTTTTGTGTTAGAATAATCGGTTGGAAAAAATAGAAATGAAAAGATTCTGGAAATGAATTCAATGCGTACCGATCTCGAAATCCTGAATGTCCTCGGGTCTCGAATAAGCCGACGGCGGCGGTTCCAGGTCCCTTATTTCCTCCAGCAGTAAAACCTCAATCTCGTCCGCTGCGTACAAATCGGAGACCGAGCGAAGGTGATGCCGAGTCTCGCTCATCACTTCGAGCCAGCTCCTTCCGTCCTTCCTGCCCTCGTCGTCGTCGTCGTCGTCGTCCTTACAGTGCCGGCGCGCTTCTCTACAGTCGTCCCTGTTCCTCGCTGCTCCGGATCCTCCCGCAAACTCATTCGGGCCTCTCTCAATCCTCTCTCGTCATCGTCGTTAAACTTTCGCCCCGCCTGCTCGCCGCTTCCATTGCTAATACTAAAAGGAAAAACATATTCATTAAATAAAAAAAAATCCTAAAAAATATTTTTTCAAAAAAAGTTCAATTTTAAAATTTCAATTTTTTTTTTTTTTTTTTTTTTTTTTTTTTCCTAATAATTCGAGGATATTTTGCGAGGATTTTTTGCGAGCAATTTGATTGGACAGATCGACAGCAAAGATCGTCGAACCTCTCGCGTTGGGCTGTTCGCTCGTTCGCCCCTCGAGTTACCAATAATTTCTCGGATGTCGGTGCTATTGTTTTTTCTTTAATCATTTCAACATTGTTCACAGGCGTCGCACTCACCTGAGTTCGCTCGTTTAGTCGCGGAGTCGATTCCGTCGTGTTTATCACATGTTTCTCGGGATCCGTCGCGGCCGAGTAGCAGTGACAATTCCGTGGAGCGTCGCCATTACCGCTGAAGCGCGCCTGACACCTGCGCCGTCTGCCCTCGGCCGTTCTCTCGGGGCCTTTGGGGGCTGTTTTACGGATCTTGACGAACGAACGCGCAAGACAAGCTCGCGGCATCTCGCGAAACGCGGGGAAACCCCGAAAAGCATCGCCGGGCAAGTAGCTCGCTGTTACCGACCGTCGGTAAAGCAGGGAACGCGTTTGCCGTCAGTCAACAAAAATAAATTTAATAAAAAAAGTTTTTTAAGGGTTATTTCTTTATTCGTCTTCTTATCTCAACTTAAACTACATTTTTGGAGAACACTTCTCTTCAACTTAAACTATATTTTTGGGGAACACTTCAATGTAGTCGAGACCGTCAGGATTTTGACCCAAAACGTCCACATCTTCCTCCTCTTCCTCCGACTCGCATTCGAATTCCTCTTCCTTCTTGATCGCGGGATATCTGAAGTAATACGCATCGTCGACGCATTTTCCGGCAACGCAAATCTGCAAAAATAAATTACAATCATTATTGGTATCTTCTATACCAATAAAAAGAATTTAGTAGAAAAAAAAAATATTCACCTTTCTGTCTCCGCACCAGGTTCCCTGCTTAGCCGGACCAACGGTGTAAGTGTCGTAAGTGGGAATGTCGCCTCTTCCGGTGTAAGTGCACTTCAGCACTGAGCATCTTTCAGCTGGATTAGCAGCCTATATTATAATTAAAAAAATAAGTAATTAAATCGTTCGCACGAAAAAAATTATTTTCTTTTTTTTTTTTTAATTTGTGACTATATGGGTACTATGGGTACATAAATATATTTATTAATATTAATATTTTGGCGATAACTCACTCGACACGCTGCATCATAATTTTTTTCCCTGCATTGTTGACCAGCGGACACTCCACGCCCATCGGCGCTGACTGCGCAATGCACAGATGTCGCCGCGGCCAAAATTAGAGCGCAAACCGTGTAACGGAACATGATGATTGTTTTAATCTGGTGATAAAATGTAATTTAATTAAAAATGTAATTACAGGTCAAAAATAATTAATTAAATTATATGATTTAATAAATCAATTTTTTATATCAGAGATATAATTAAAAGAGAAGGAAATAGTCACCTGAGTGATGTTACCAATTGTAAGATCGACTGCTGAGAAGTTTTTGTTGTAAGATCCTCAGAATTCACTGTATTTATACGTTTTCCCCCAAATTACATAATTCCGTTCCTACGTGCCAAAATCGTGTTTTGCTTGTTTCGTGATTTTTTCGTGTAACTAGGTGGACCAATAAAAACACGTGTTTCGTTAATCGCGGCATTGTTGATTCAACGTCTAATCTCCGAGTGTCCATAGCACCGTCTGTTATTATGATTCCTTCGCGAGCTAAACTCTTGCGGCATCATTTGCTTCCACGTGAGTAATCAAAAATACGTCTATTTATTGCAAAACTGTTTTTTTTAAATAGAAAAAAAATGTCAACAGGTGCAATCCGCTCGGAAAAAAATAGAAATACAAACACTTGATCAAAAATAGGGAATATGTTTACCACCAAATCTCGTCGCCCGCACGTGGAGCAAATAGATCGAAAAAATAGTAGGCGCAAATATTGCCGGATTTTTTTAATTGATTTTGTGACGATTATCAGTGACACGCGACCCATCGATTAAATATGCTAATGTGTCGACGCGGCCGAACAGGTGTTACATACATTTATAGTACATAGGTGTCTAATACTTGAAATAAATTTATTTTTTATTCAGTCTTTATTTTATAAAAATATCTGTACAAAAAAACGTACAACATAAACTTAACGCTATTTAATAATATTAAAATTTTTATTAAACTATTATTGGGGTTCTTGCTTTATGAACACCGTTTCGAAGTTGTCGCTCTGCAGAACCTTTTGTATGGATTTCGTCTGTTCCTTCGTTAGAGGCGATTTTTCCGTTGCCGCCGGTTTCTTGAAGCAATCGTACTCCAACAGCGGTTTTGGCGTGAAATCCATTTTCTGCATTGCCTGCACTTCCTGGTTCGTCACTCTGTGCAATTCGTCGAGGCTGTGACTAATAAAAAAAAAAAAAAAAAAATGTCACAATCTCATTAATTCGATTTTCCAATTTTTTAAATCGGGATATATAGGCAATTCTATGTAAGTGGTCGCACATGGAACTCAAAATGTACAATGATTTCCATGTAAGAGGGCCGCGAGCCATACGAGTCATTCCGTGTCAACGGACCCGCATATACAGGGAATCCCGTGTCAACGAATCGACGTATATAGGTCACCCCGCGTCAACGAATCGACATATACAGGTCACCCCGTGTCAACGAATCGACATATACAGGTCATTCCGTGTCAACAAATCGACATATACACGTTACCCCGTGTCAACGAACCGGCATGTACAGGACATTCCACGTCAAGAGGCACCGCGCTCACCTGTTACAGTAGAACAACGTGGCGTACACGTGTTCGCAGTGTCCGGTCGATAGTTCCTCGCAGCTGCACGACATACGCAAAATCTTGCCCTCGGTATTGATCACGCCGCGAATTTCGTGCGGTCGCTTGTCCCGATTGGCGTTCTGCTCGCAGTACGCGACGATGACATAACCTTGAAAATTGTCGATTATCCGCCCGCAGAAGGGCAACATACGTGTCTTCAGGACTCGCTCACCCTTGGCCAGGTTGCCGGCCGGAAAGCCGGAATTTTGCTCGTACTCCAGAATTTTCGACAGGCTCAGGTACATCGCGAAATTTTGATTGGCCTTTCTCGAAGCGCTGTGTTTTGTTTTCGTCTGACAGAGCCAAACGCGACTTTAGCGCCGTTTGTTCAGGTTTAGGAACTATTTTGTCTCCTGGATGTAAATAAAAAGTTAAAATGACGTTTGTACCTTCAGTCGGTAATAAAGAGTAGGTAGGTTTCTGTTGGGGAGGAATAAGATAGGTTCCTGTTGGGAAAAGGGATCGGAGGAAAAGGGCGCGTTTTGGAAGCGCCTATTGACCCACTTCATTTTTTTTTTTTTTTTTTTTTTTTTTTTTTTTTTTTTTTTGTAAACCATCATACTGCAAATTTTAGTATAGACTCTGTACAAAAAATTCGCCTGAAGCGATGGTTAATATTTCTTGCATCGAACGTCGCGTGCCGAATAAAATCAATATTTCGAAGGGGCAAAGTGTTGGCAAAAAAAAAATAAAATAAAAAACGGAAACTTTTCGCGACAATTCGTCGGTTGAGAGTGCAAAACTGCGAACGTGACACGAAACACTTCTTAGGCTCCACGGAGACTCGGACACCGAGCAGCGCGATATAGACCGACCTACGGGACGTTTCACGTGGAATCGACCGACTCACAATAAAAGGGCACAAAGCCATTTCTATTTTTTTAAATAAAAATCCAAAAATATATTCAAGTTTTTTAAGGTCTCTGCGTCCACAAAGACTGCACTATATAATATTGTAATTTTTTTTTAAGGACAAATGAGAGGTTAACTTGACGCGAAACGTCCCATAGGTCGGCGTGGAGGGTTTAAGATTCCTGGCAAGGATCAACGAGTTGAGATTGCGTGTTGTCACTCTACAAAGTTTACCGGTTTTCTGCGGTCACATAAATGTATATATATATATACATATATATATGATTACATCACCGAGAAAATACCGGTGATATATTGGCTTTTTATTTCCTGCAATAAAAAAACCGCTATACTTGACCTGCTGTAAAAAATACCATTTTTTTTTACATTTTTCGACAAGGAAAATATTTCAGCATCGACCGAGAAATAATTTTCAATGCTATTTCAGTGGGGTTAAAAAAAAGCGACCGGTGACAAAGAGTAGATAAAATCATCAGCTCGTCGTCTCCGAAGTCGCCTCAAGTCGCGACGGGACAAAAAGTCACTTTGCGCTGGTTTACATCAGAGGCCAGTTACCCGCTGCGCGCTGTACCGAAGACGCGAGCGAGCGAGCGAGATGAAGGATGAAAAAAAAAGAGAAAAAAAAAAATAGAGGAAAAGACGCACGCCCGGACGAACAAACGCGAGAGATCTTTTTATAGACAAACGACGAGCGACGATCGCGACGCGACGAAGGGCAATGATAGAGGGTGAGTGCTTCCACCGATGCGGCCACTCGGCTTATCTCCCCGTTCTTGCCTCATGTATAAATTCATTTATCCTTTACTTACGTGTTTCGTCTACGTCGACGCGCTTTTACGTCCACCGCGATAAATTTCCACGAGAAAACCGTATCAATTTACTTAGAAACCGCGAAAAAAACAGCGAAAAACAAACACAAATTCAAATTTCCCGCGCGCGCCGCCATTTTGGGTCCCGCAGGCCCGACGCGAAATGGCGGACGTGAACAAGATGGCAGCTCAAACGAAAACTCGTCGGATCGCGACGAAAATTTATAATCAGGGGTTTTCGGAGTTGCTGATTTCGAAAATGAACTCGAAATTTATTAATTTCGGTAAATAAAAGACCTACGGACAATTTTATTTTTTGTTTTTACAAAAATTGAAGGCACGTGTCGGTTGTTTGTGAAAACCAAGTTTTCGAGGTCCCAGATGTCAGATTGACAATGAAAAAAAAAAAATTGTGAAACCCTATCGTGTTTGCGTTGGCGGAAAGAGCATTTGAGTGTTCGACTAGGCGGACAAATGACTGACGCTCAATTTCACGAGCAAACAACCTTTTGATTTCATCGTTTACTCTGTATGTATACTCAGGGCTCAGTCGGCAATCGGAAGCTCTTGGCTTACACAAACGGCAAGTTTAGCGGATCCGATGTGCTTACACAATCTCCTCCTTCGTGTCCTCTATATGAGCTTCGGCTTACAATGCTGCGAAGGGAAAATAAACAAACCCCCATAAACATTTAAAAAAATCACTCATACAAGATTTTTTTAATAACCTATTAAAATTAAACAATGAAAAAAGGTAAACAAAATAAAATTATTAAAAAAATTCATTGATCGACTGCAGAAAAAAACTCACATACAGGACTTTTTTTTAATAACCTATTAATATTAAACAATGGAAAAATGTTGAACAAATACAAAATAAAGTTATTACAAAAATTGAGTGGTTGGAAAAAAATGGATTTAAGTGAGCGTGAGTTATGAATGATATGTGGGAATAAAAATGAAGCTGAGCATCTCTGGGAGAGTCACTCAACAGCCATAACGTTATTACCCCCTCCCCCCTCCCCTCCCCTTTCCCTCCGCCAATCCCAACAACCCCCAACGGGAGCCACACGTTACATTATTACGCCGAGAAACGGGACGAGAGAGAATTGCAGAGAGAGAGCGGTGTGTATACATTTGTGAATCGCGCGCGAACGCGTAAAGCGAGAGAGGGAAAAAGGGAATGGGAGAGGGGAAACTGGGTTCGACGGACGCTGGGGTGACGCGACGGCTGCAACACAAATTCGCCGACTGCAGCTAAGCGAAATCGTAATTAAAGAAAAAATGCCCATAAGCATATAAATATATTTTTTAATTTTTATTATAAAAACAAGAACTTAAAAAAAAACTTTTGTGTTACATTTTTTCGCCAAACGAGAGTAACGACTGGCGCAGAGAGTCACATTTTTCACGCACTGCGGATTCCGTGACTCACGGATCGTCGAGTCGCGTCCGGACGCGTGAAAATTTATTACACAGATTTTTGCGTTGCAAAAACCGCAGTGTCAACGCGGAAATCGCGAATGCTTGGCATTCGAAATGCAACAATAATTCATAGTTTCCAAAAAAAAAAAGCTGAATGTGAACTTATCAAAAAACTTTGGCCCCCAACAAATCTCCTCTTGAAACAAATCATTAATAAAAAAAAAAAAAAAAAAATCCACCAGTATTAAATCGGTGATAAAGGAAGGCAAAAAAATTTGTACTAAAAAGCGCCAAGAGCATCGATAATCAGAGGCGGCGATTCGTGCGAACTCAGACGCAGCATTTTCCGAACAGAAAAAGTCTGTAATCTCAGTCGCGAAAATCCTCAGAGATTACTCGACTGCATTCGCGTGTCTCCCCCCCCTCCCCTCCTCCCTCGGAGCTTTTCGCGTCTCGTTTTTCGTCCGCCCATCCGCCGAGCTTGCGAAAGCTCCGAGCGTCCGTCCCGCCCTGCGGCGGCGCTCGGCGGCGGCGCTCGGCGCGCCAATCGCGTCGCTCGGCCGCACGGCGGCGCCACGATCGCTCCCCCAAAGTCCGAGGCTCCACGATCGCGGCTCCCGAAAGCTTCCGAACGCAGCCGAGCGCGCGGGGCTCGGCCACGTTCGTCCCTACCCGGGCGAGGAGCTTGCGGCCAGTGATGAGTGCCAGTGTAGCGCCGGCCGTCGGCTCTGATCGTGGGAAAAGCCGATAGAAAAGCCATCGGGTCTTGTCGTTCGGTAAACACGCTTTTCTATCGCCATTTTCCGATTTAAAAAATCATTTCCCCGGACAAAAAATACACATAAATAAATCTGCGTAATTTATACTGTGACTTTTATAAAAATATTGTTATTGTTATTATTATTATTATTATTATTATTATTTGTTAGCCATTCATTTTGAGAATTTTGTCAGTGCAAACAAAACGTCCCTAAAATTTTCGCGTAGTTGTTTTACGTTAAAAAACGCAATGTTTTTGAGAAATAAGTTATATGGAGATTGTTAAAAAATATTAAAAAATTGGTGGGCACTTTTGATAATGGGTGAAACAAAAATGCAATCTGGAATCTCGCCGGCCGCGAACCGGCGAAAGAGAAAGAAGGGTTGGGAAAAAAAGGAATCCTGTTGAAATAAAAATGTGGCAGGCGACTTGGTCGGTGGGGTTACAAAGGGAATCGCATTAAACTCGCGTTTAGAGACGAAATGGAATGAAAGCTGTCGGCGGAAACAGGGAAAATGCTACCGGGGGAGATCAAAGAGCGACGGAAAAATATCAAATACTGTACAAGGACTTAAAAAAAAAAAAAAAAAAAAAAAAAAAAAAAAAATGCACTCCAGGAAAATCATAATTGATACCACGATTTTTTTTTTAGAAAAAAAACATTTATTTTTATTTATTATTATTCGTAGCTATTTTTATTTTTCTGATTTGTAGTTATTTTTATTTTTGTGATTTGCAGTTATTTTTAATTATATTTAATTATACCACCCGTGTCGATATTATTGTTATTATTCCGGCTGATAAAAAGTCGAGATAGGTGATAGTGATAAGAGCGGCCGGGCGACGGAGTCCGAAACGTGTAGTGCGCGCGTACGACAGAATCGTTGCGACTCGTTTCGACGTTTCTGCCTCTCGCCCCGTTTTTTTCCCATCGCGATCACTCGGCTTTCCCCACTTTTCCCCCTCTTTCCCCATTTCACCCCCGCAAGCGCCACCCTCGCGCGATTCCACGCGCTCTATACACGCACACAGAGACACCGGGTTGCTGGGCGACGTGCTACGGGCTGTGAAAAAGTACGGGAAAATGTGATTGCAACGGTGATACACAGAGACAGAGTGACGGACCAATCTCGGGAAAAACCGATATATTACCCTCGAAAAAATTATAGCATTGGATAGCAAAAGGTCGTTCTATTTTTTTTCCCTTCCTAATGCCTCTATCTATTCAAATTGCATTGAATTAAAAACGATTTCTGAATCAATTAACATTTTTATAGTCAATGCTAATTATTATCCTCAAAAAAATGCAAAATAATTGTTGAGAAATATAATATGAAAGATAGGGTATTTTTTTGGCCTCCTCCCTGCCTCTATCTATTCAAATTACATTGAATTAAAAACGATTTCTGAATCAATTAACATTTTTATAGTCAATCCTAATTATTATCCTTAAAAAAACCAAAATAATTTGTTGAGAAATATAATATGAAAAATAGGGTATTTTTTTCCGTTGATTTTTGCGATCGTCTTAAGGGAATCGCCGAATCTGAGTGCTGGTGGAGTCGCTCGAGCGTCGCCAAAAAGTGCCGAGTCGTCGGCACCTGTCTGACAATTTTACTCGAGCCGCAACTTCGCGACTCAGCCTTAAAAACGACGAAAAAGAGAGCTCTCGGCCTTCGAGTGTCCTAATGGTCTGACCAATTTCGGTTTTATCTACTGCCTCTCCCCTCTCCCCAGCCCATCTGCTGGTCCTTCGAACAAGTGGAATGTGCGGAACGTCCCAGCAGCGATGACGTGATAAGGGAGAGACGAAAAGTGCCCGAAAAAAAAAAAGACGAGCGTCGTAGCGGCGAAGAATTGTCCGACGTGTAACGTTTCTTATATCCACCAACGGTTATAGCTGAGTGCGCGTAAAGGTTATCAGAAATTTCATATTGAAGACTTAAGGTCAAGTAGAACATTGTATGGATTAGAGCGTAATGTGGACTTTGACCTTTAACCTACACGGGGAATATAATGATGGGTATTCCGGTGCCTCGTGTCTATGGGATCCCATAAAGAAGGGATTCCATGGAGAAGGAATCCCATAGCTCATAATGGAATCCCATAGAGAAGGCATTCCATAGCCCATAATGGTGTCCTATACCCTATAACAGGATCCCATAACCCATACTCCCATAAGATCCCATAACCCATACTACTCCCATAAGATCCCATAACCCCCCACAATGGGATCCTATATTCCATAATGGGATTCCATAGAAACATCCCATGCCTTAAAAAAATGGGCTAGGATACATCGTCGATCCCATCGTGAGCGAACCTATAGAATACCCCATAGAATGTCCCATAGAATCGTAACGCGTAAAAATCAACGTTAACGAGGATACAGTTACGAACGTTTCTCGGTTATCGCGCGTGAAGATCGGTTATCGCGGACACGCCGAGTGTCGACCGATCAATTTCCACTTCATTTGTCATTCGCGGCGTCGCTTCGGACTGCGTACGCCAAACTAACAGTGTGTCTGCCGCCCCTCTTTCTCCCGGCCCCGCTCGCGGCTAGACAACGGAAACGTGACGTCTGACCTGACCGGGGCCTCTATCCACTTCGGTAACAGCTTCGAAAAGCGCCCGCAGCAGCGCCGTAGCAAGGAACGGACGGGGATATAGAGGAGACGACGCACGGCTGACTGGCTGATCGAGGAGCGTCTGATCCGATCCGGCCGCGACTACTTCGGCAGTAGAGTCGCGCGCGCCTCTCTCTGCGATCAACCCGGTTTTCCTCTCTTCTCCTTCTTCTGCTTCTTCTCCCTCCTCTTCTCGTTCTCGGCTGTCGAGTGATCGAGATATATTTACTACCGGCGAAAATATTATCGACCTGCGCTCTGTGAGGCAAAAAAATTAAATAAAATAAATAAAAAAAAATTAAAAAATGCAATGAACATTTTTTTTAATTATTGTTTTTTTTTTCTTTGACAGGAAAATAAAATCAAACGGTGCGAAGTGAGTTATGAATGACCGGAGTGAAACTTGTGGTGAAAAAACCGATGTCTCTGACTTTGAGGAATTATTTGAGTCATCGTCTCTGAATTGAAAATACATAAATGAATGAATAAATTAATGAAGTGAGTTTCGAAGAGAGGAAACACCCCAACGCGAGTGATAACGCAATTTAGTGCCATTTTTACAAAGCATATCGTGATTATAATAGTGCTGTAAATTATTGGGGATATATCGATCGCGTTCAGTGGAAACGTGATATAAAAAAAGTAAAATAACAAAATAAAAACTGCGATGATTTAGGTCCTGTCAATTAAAAGAAAAGGGGGCTGTCAATTGATGCTTCGACCGCGATGAAATTCGCTCGCTGAAGTTGTGAGTATAATACCCATATTTATAGTTTTTAAAGATATAAACAAGAAACTTCTTTTTTCCTTTACCCCAAATTAAACCTATTGCATTTTCCTGCTACATAATCACTAAAAAAAAAAAAAAAAAAAAATGCTCACTGAAATTGTGAGTATTATTTAATTCACATATGTATCTTTAAAAAAAATTTATAAACAATAGGAAAATTATTATTTCTTTTACCCCAAATTAAACCCATTTCATTTTTCTGCTACATAATCACTAAAAAAAAAAAAAAAAAAAAAAAAAAAAAAAAAAAAAATTGCTCGCTCAAATTGTGAGTATTATTTAATTCCACACATGTATCTTAAAAAAAATTAACAATAGAAAAATTATTATTTCTTTTGCCCCAAATTAAACCCATTTCATTTCCCTGCTCCACAATCCCTGAAAAAAAAAAAAAAAAAAAAAAAAAATAAGAGATAGACACGAGCGATAACGCAAAGAAAGAGAAAGAAGTCATATTGATTAAACGGGCAGGGGATGTGCATGCCGCACGCGTTCGCGCCAGCGACTGCTGGCCGACTGGCCGTCTCGCGGCTGCCTCGACTCTCTCTCTGCTGCCGTTCCTATTCCAAATTTAAACCGCGTGTGGGTTGTCTTTTGCGGTCTAGATAGTACAGCATGAGAAACACATCGCGTATAAGAGTGCGGTTCGCCTATATATACACACACACCCATACACCCATAAATATATACATCCACCCCCCCCCCCCCCCCCCCGCCCCCAACCCACACACAGAAATATATAAGTAGCTGTGGGTGTGTGTTGTACGATACAACGCAGAGGCTAAACCTCGGGTCGTACTTTATCGACTCACGAGACTATCGAGAGGAGTAGGAAGGAAGGAAGGCAGGAGAGCCGTGACGCTCCGGGACAACGCGCGCGCAGGTCACGGTCGGCCGAACTTCTTCCTCGTAGTAGGCGCCTCGGCGCGAGAGTAGGTATACATAGTCACGCGCGCGCGCAACGTTCTCGCACACGCACGCTGTGTCAAACACACCCGGAGAAACACGTGGATGTGTAAGGGGGTTGCAAACAGAAACTGCAGGACGCGGCGACGCCGGAGGGGCTCTGGGGGAAACCCTTGACCACTGCAAATACGGCGAATCGAGAGGTGGAACGAAGCCGGAGAAGCATAGAATTCCGGATCGTTGGAACGAATGGAAGTAGCTTGTAAAAAAAACCCAGCTGGGCATTCTGAAATTCCCAGCTGGGTCTCGTGGGACTCCTGGCTCGGGGTCCTGGGCTATTTAACTAGGGCTCCTGGTCTGGGTCACGCGAACATCCCAACTGGGTCTCCCAGCTGGGGCATTCGATCATCCCAGCTGGGCCTCCAGGGCTCCTCAGTTGGGACATTCAAATATCCCAGCTGGGCCTCCTTAGCTCCTCAGTTGGAGCAATCGATCATCCCAGCTGGGTGCTCTGAACTTTCCAGCTGGGCCCACGCAAAAATCCCAGCTGGGCCTCCTTGGCTCCTCAGTTGGGGCAATAGATCATCTCAGTTGCGCCCCTGGGCATCTCAGCTGGATCTCCTCGACTTCCCAGCTGGGCTTATAATTTTTTCGAATTAATTGTTTCTCCACGTTCCTCTGTATCTGTGTAATTACATATTTTGGGGGTCTTTTTGATTGCAGCTCCGAAAGCGAGCGAGGAAGAAGACAACATGGCGACGCACGGCCCAATCGGCCGGGCCCACTGAAGTGAAAAGGGGAGGGGGAACGGGGTCGACGGCGAAAGGTGGGAGGGAGGGAGGGGCCGCCGAGGACGGCGAGGGACAAGCGGAGGAGAGATGGCGACACCGCCGGACTCGCCGGGCCCGGAGGACGCGCTCTTCGAGTTCGAGAGCACGCGGACGCGGACCCAAACGACGAGGCCCGTGGCGATCGAGGAACTGCTCCGGCAGACGAAATTCTCGCGGCAGGAGATACGCGTAATGTATCGAGGATTCAAGCAGGTACGTGACGCCATTTTTTTTAGCTATAAAAATTTCTACGCAAAGAAAGTTACAGACACTTAAAATTTTAGATGGTAACATTTCATCGAAACGTTGGTTTTGGTTCAGGATTTAAAAAGAAATTCTTTTGCCAGGATTTTTTTTTTTATTAAAAAATTGTAGGCGAACAAAGTTACACACACTTAAAATTTTAGATGTGTAATATTTAATCGAAACGTTGGTTTTGGTTCAGGATTTTAAAAAATCCTTTTGCCAGAATTTTTTGGGAAATTAAAAAATTGCAGGCGAACAAAGATACACACACTTAAAATTTTAGATGTGTGGTATTTAATCGAAACGTTGCTTTTGGTTCAGGATGAAAAAAAAAATCCTTTTGCCAGGATTTTTTTTTTATTAAAAAATTGTAGGCGAACAAAGTTTAAAATATGAGGTCTGTAATGTTCAATGTTAACTTTGGCAATTCGCGTCTTGTTTAATCGCAACGTTGGTTTTGGTTCAACGCGATGGTAAATAAAATTGAGGGCTGTGAGGAAAGAAATATTGAATGACTCTAGTGTCGCGAAGTTGGCAAGACATCGGCGGTCGGGGAAGCCCCGAAATCTCGGCTCGTTGTTGGTACACGAGGCGAGATGAGGCCCACGTGGTCGACGAGAGCAGACGACAAATGCGCGTATCACTATGGTCTATGTATCTATGGTCGTTGAGGGGTGCTGGGATTCGACGCAGCGACGTAAAGGACGATTTATTTAATGTTCTTCCCGAATTCGCGAACGACCTAACCGAAGTGATTGAGCGCCGATAGTTTGGCAGAGAGAGAGAGAGAACCGACGATTGGCTATCGTCCAAAATTTGTCGGTGCGCTGGGACGTTGCGTCGATTGTTGGGCCAACAATCCTGAAACAATCGAAAACAGATTACCATTTTTTTATCAGGCCTAAAAAAATTGTTTCCAATAATAATTAATTTTTAATTTTCATTTGATATTTTTATCAGTGTTTATATTATTTTTGATGGAATTGAAATTGGAGTGATATTTTTTGTTGGTGCAATCTTACCTCCAATCAGAGCCAAAAAACTGTTTAAGAGGGAAAAAAAGGATAAATCATTTTCGTGGAGTATATTATTTTTGATGAAATTGAAATTGCAATGACATTTTTTGTTAGTGCAATTTTATCTCCAATCAGAGCCAAAAAACTGTTTACGAGGGAAAAAAAAAACCATTTTCGTGGAGATCCGCCATGTAATATTTTTAATTAAAGCGTAAAAAAAGAAATGTATGCTAATGTGACCTCGGTATGAAATTTTATCGGACCCGGAGTCCGCCTTTGAAATTTAAGGCGAAAGTTGGCCCGGTCCGGGTTGCCACGGTCAAAAGAATCCAGGCCACTGGACGAAAGTTCGCCCTTGAAGCGGGGATATAAATTCCGGCGCAACTCTTCAACTTTTTAAAACCAAGATTGTGTGGATATTCAACGTAAATTTTTTTCTTTCATAAAAAAAATTACTGCGGTACTTTTTTGCTCGCTAAAAAACTTAATTAACCCTTTTGTGTGGTTTTAAGAGGTTCGGTCGATTAACAAAAAAATATGTAAAACGATATTTTTTTTCTGGTAACTGTGGTAAAAATTATGCTTAGACGGATTTTTATTTTAGTTTTGGAATGCATAGTAAAAATATTAATATTCTGTGAATGGATTGTCGAGGAAAGTGTCGAGAGTTGCGATGGAAAGAAATCGATCTGCTTGACCATAGCGTCACCCTTAAAGGTCCCGAGCTCTTCTATTTGCAGAGCCAAAAAGGGTCATCGTACATGCCGACGAGTATCGGAGAAGCGTTTACTACGGGCGTGGAAATTCTCACGAGCGATCCCCTCTCGACCAATATGTACTCTGGGGACATCCGAGACTCCGACGTTTTAGTGTCGACACTTTGGTGTCGCCGGAAAAATGACAAAATGACGCGAAGCTCAACCGACACGTCTAAAAAAAAAAAAAAAAAAAAAAATGAGATTTTTCGTCCCATTTTCCTAGTAGCAAAATATTTTTCATTGTCAACATTAAAAATAAAAATAAAATAGTCAGGGCATTTATTATCAAAATTATAATAATTTCAAACAATTGAACTCACAAAAGTTTGAAATTCGTGGCGAAAGTTGAATATTTTTTTTTCACATTCGCGAATGTATTAAAAAAAAAAAAGAATAATGACGTATGCTTATGCAAACTATGGAGCTCGTGAAAGTAGTGACCTAATGTATTCCATCGATTGAGGTCGCAAAAGTCCAATAAAACAAAAGTCCCGTGGCGGTAAAAGTCAGGTTAAATCGGGCAGCGGCGCCGCTGAAAGCCCACAGGACCGCAGGTGGAATAGCGTTTGGATAATTCACGAAACATTATGCAAAACAGTCCTCAATTGGGGCGTCACGTTCGGTTGAGATAAAAGTGGACTCACTTCCGGCCGTTTCGATAAAAATCCGCGACCTTCGAGGTCGACGAAAAAAGCTGAGAAAATAAATTGAAATACATTTTTTTAATTGGCGATAAAAATAAATCGTTCCATTAATTAATTCTTTGCTGCTATTTTTCGATCGACCCTTATTTTCATTTACCTTATTTTATTCTTATCTCAATTAATTTAAAAAAATTAATTTCAACGTCAGTTAAGATTATTCAATTAAAAGTAAAAATAAATATAAAAATAAATATAAAAGTAAAGAAATAAATGTTTTTCATGGCTTAATTCCTCGCTGGTATTTTTTGATCGACCCGCGGCAAAATAATTAATTAACCGCTCGACAATCATAAGCCGCGCAAAGTGCGGTGTTCAACTTGGCCGGAGGATTCCAGGCCAATGCAGAAGTCTGCATGTCGCTCGATACTAATGCAATTTTCAATATCCTGTCATCCGGCACGCGAGTCACTGTCCCTCACTCACACGCGATTACCGCGGCGAGAGAGCGACGCGCAAGGCCGCCATTCGCGACTGTCCTGAGCCGTCGCAAACGGAATATTAAATTCGGTGACATTCGCTGCGTGATAACTAAACTTTTTCGGGACCATTTTCCTCTACAAAAAAAAAAACAATACAGTAATTCTAAAAAAATAATACAGTCATCATAAAATAATACCCTTTGGCCTTAAAATTCGCAAGCCTCTTTGTTCACGAAAAAAAAAAAAAAAAAAATGTATCACCGCAAACCCACAAAACGGCATTTCTCATATCCGCAAGCCTCGGTTTTCCGCGATTAAATTTCGTAATCCGCTTAAGCGTGACAACGGAGAACAACGGAGACAGAAGCCTCATGGAAATCCAAGGAGAAATTCATTTTCCTCCATCGCATTGTTCCTCCATTCAACGTGAATTTTTTATGTTTTTTTGTAATATTAAAAAAATAAACCAAAATAAAAAATAAAATAAAAATGCCGCCTGGCGGCAGATATAGGTACTAAAAAGCCCCGGAATACACACGAGGAGGCGTCGCTTATCTCGCCGAAATACAATCGTTAAGGTAACGAAGCACCCGCCACGTTCGGCGACAGGAACTAGCCTTTTCGGAATTTATTAACCTAGCTACCCCGCAACACGTACACAGTCTCGTTATCGTTTCTGCACGTACTTGCGTTCTATACGTGACAGTATCATCGTGTACATAAAGTGCACTCGACGCGGTCGACTCGTTATGCAGGAGTTGCAGTGCGAAATGATTTATGATAATACGTGGTCATAACTGACCTGGAGGACACGTAGTAATAATAGTTTTAGCGTGACCAGCGACCTCTGGCGGCCGTGGCAGGAGGTGCACAAAATGGCCGCTCGTGCGCCAATCAGATGGCAACAACAGAATTAAATAGGCAACGTTAGAATTAAATTGTCCTGAGTGACAAAAATGTAGTCATCAGTTTCGATAGGGTCATCAGTTTTCGATAGAGTTCATCTTTTTTAGTGGATCTTATTCGCTGCACTAAAAGTTACACGAAATGGCGGCTCTCCTTCCCGGGTCGCTTTTGGCGGGAAATTCAAAATTCTTTTTTTATGATTTAAATTGATTTGATGATTTAATTGTAAAAAAATAGTTTCCAACGATACGACGTCCGTATAGCAGCGGCCCAGGAAGTTTCTCGTGGTTAAAAGTTTTTAGGAGCAATTTAGAAACTCTCGCGACTCGTCGGCGCTGCCGGAGACGGGTCGACGCGTCCTACAGCCAATTATTCCGTAATTGCCGTCTAAACGGGTGACGCTCGTTAAGGGTAGTGAGAAAAAAACGAAATAATTCTGGAATTTGAAAAGTTTCTTCTGCTCGAGTTGCTCAATGCTTCGAAGGGGATTAATTTAACTATATTAATTTGATCAGCATTTCCGACAATGTTTCTAACAATGTTTTTGTTATATTGACTACAAATTTCAATGCAACGATTTTAGTAAAAAAAAAAAGAATTCTGGAATTTAAAAAATTTCTTTTGCACGAGTTGCTCAATGCTTCGAAGGGAATTAATTTAACTATATTAATTTGATCAACATTTTCAACAATATTTCCAACAATGTTGTCGTTATATTGACTACAAATTTCAATGCAACGATTTTAGTAAAAAAAAAAAAAAAATTCTGGAATTAAAAAAAATTCTTTTGCACGAGTTGCTCAATGTTTCGAAGGGGATTAATTTAACGATATTAATTTGATCAGCATTTCCAACAATCTTTCCAACAATGTTGTCTTTATATTGACTAAAAATTCCAATGCAACAATTTTAATAAAATTTGTGTACAAAACGACAAGCAAAGTGGACCACAATCTGAGGCTTTTCGAAGGTGCAGCAAAAGTTGGGGTTTGGATGCGCGTTAGGGCTGATAATGCAGGATGGTTCGGCTACAGGATGAGATAAAAGTCCCGAGGCCAATCAGCCACCCTAATTGCCGTGAAGCGCGCAAAGGTCGGCAAGATAAACAGAAGAGAGCTCAGGTGAGGGCGAACAGGGGCAAAGGGGGGGGGGGGGGGGGAGTAGGGAGGGAAGGGAGGAGTGCAAGGTAGGGTGGCACGACTACGGTGTGCTTTGTGTTACGAAACTCAGAGCGCGTGCCAGGAGGCCAGGGGGATCGTTCGTGATGTTGCGTCCTTGGTGTTGGCTTCGAGTATGCGCGGCATGACGAACGCAGCCAGGACACGTGGATCATCCTCTTGAAACACGAACACACTCAACTATGTCCGTAATCCACAGCAGCAACGATTTTTCTCGCTGATAACTTGGACTGCAACGCAGTCGATGTTTTTTTTTTACTGTTTTTAACACTTTGTAATATTAAATATTCGACTTTTCGGGAAAATGACAGTAGATTTGAAATCAGCGGGAAATTTCCCATCGGATAGGGTTTTTAAACTTGGCGAAATCGAAATTTTTTTTTTGCCAAATTTTGCAAAAAATGGCAAGGGTGCCCCTTCTAAAAATTTGCGATTTTTGAGGGTCAACTTTAAAAATCTGCAAAAAATTGGAAAATTGAGATATTGTGTTCCGCCTGGTGGCGTTCTCTTCGTTGAAGAGTTATCTTTTGAATGAAAAAAGAAAATCCCGATTATATTGATCCAAACAAAAATGACACCGATTTTAGTGAAGGGCTAAAATTCGGAAAAAGTGAAAAATCGTTTTTCGCGTTTTTCACCTCGAAATTTTTATTTCTCGGGCAAAAACCGATCATTTTTGGAATCAGCGGAAAATTTCCCATCGGATAGGGTTTTAAAACTTCGTTAAATCGAAAATTTTTTTTTTCGCCAAAAAAACGGCAAGGGGTACCCCTTCAAAAAATTTGCGTTTTTTCAGGGTCAACTTTAAAATTCTGCAAAAAATTGGAAAATTGAGATATCGCGTTCCGCCTTGCGGAATTCTCTTCGTTGAAGAGTTATCTTTCGAATGAAAAAAGAAAATCCCGATTATATTGATCCAAATAAAAATGACACCGATTTTAGTGAAGGGCTAAAATTCGGAAAAAGTGAAAAATCGTTTTTCGCATTTTTCTCCTCGAAATTTTTATTTCTCGGGCAAAAACCGATCATTTTTGGAATCAGCGGAAAATTTCCCATCGGATAGGGTTTTAAAACTTCGTTAAATCGAAAAAAAAAAATTTTTGCAAATTTCCTATCATAACAAATATTATTAAACGCGGCTTATTCGTGACTAGGGACGTCGGTGAAGTTGTCG
The DNA here is from genome assembly GCA_964034905.1 of Itoplectis maculator. Taxonomy (NCBI): domain Eukaryota; kingdom Metazoa; phylum Arthropoda; class Insecta; order Hymenoptera; family Ichneumonidae; genus Itoplectis; species Itoplectis maculator. The sequence continues at coordinate 7,013,933 of OZ035869.1, forward strand.
TCGTCGTTCCCCGACCCCCGCGGCCCATCCCCGGGGGCAACAGACAACTCGAGTTCCCCGGAGACTCTTGTTGAAGTTGCGCCGGCTTAGTAAGCGACTCTCGGCCGTCCGTCGTTTTCTTCTCCGTCTATTTGTTGTTGCTGTTGTTGTTGTTCCTCTCATACTTCCTGCACTTCTTGCTCCTCTCCTCGTTCGTGTCAACAACGTTCGCACCTTCGCCTGGCAACTTCGAAGAACGTGACTAATCGTCGAGCTTCAAAATTCCAGCTGTGAACTTCGTCAAAATTATTTTTCCTGACATTTCAATAATAGTTGCAAAAGCATTTATCAGCCTAAATCGCTCAAAAACGATTTTTATTAAATTGATGCAAAAATAAATTATTAAAAAATAAATAATTTTCCAATGTGAAAGATTTTTCTAACATTTGACGATTTTCGCATAAAATGCCGATTCTATGCGAAAATATTATTTTTAATAATTTGAACGTCGGTCCAAATGATTAAAAATAAATAATTTTCCAATGTGAATGATTTTTCTAACATTTGACGATTTTCGCATAGAATGCCCATAGAATGCCGATTCTATGCGAAAATATTATTTTTAATAATTCAGACGTCGGTCCAAATTATAAAAAATAAATAATTTTCCAATGTGAAAGATTTTTCTAACATTTGACGATTTTCGCATAGAATGCCCATAGGACGTCGGTCCAGAGCCAAGAGCGGAAGTCGATAACCTCGCCGCTTGGCTCAACGCGACGTGGCGATAAATAAAAGCGCTCGTTCGCCGTCCGAGCTTTGTGTAACGCGATCCACTGTATCATCCGCCACTGCAAAAGCGTTCGATTGCCCTCCCGCGGCGCTCCTTTCGGCGCCGGAACGAATTCCGAGCATGAAACGCCCCGTACATACGAACCGGGGGGGGGGGAGGGTTAAAATCTTCATGGACTTCGCCGGAACCGGCAAAATCGATTCGAAGCGGGGATGCACTCCGGGTCAGGCTCATCCTTATTCCATAATGGTATATGGACCAGCCATGAATTATAATGTTTCGTGCTTTCCAGACAATTTTTTTATTACCTTCTTTACTTAAAATTCTGACGTGGAATTTCCTATAAAGACAAATTAGTTGTCATGCAAAGGAATTTAATTTTTTATCTTTTTTCCTACATGAAACTGATGAATTAAAAAAAAATTCTGACGTGGAATTCCCTATAAAGAAAAATTAGTCGTCATGCAAAGGAATTTCATTTTTTTTAAGTTTTTTCCTAGATAAAATTAATTAATTAAAAAAAGGCAAGTAACTGTAATAGACTGTAGGTAAATTGCCAAAAGATACATCGAAATCGAAGCTCTTGGTAAGCCAATATTACGAGTAAAGTTGGTTAGCGCGACAAATGGTGGATATGCGGAAATGCCCAGGGTTTTACGATTTGTTAAGGGGCTTCTGCCACGTGTATCGAACCTGTTCAGACATACAACGCTGGGTGGAGTCAGCCGGTTGAGTGTTACGAATGCTCGCGCTCGGGTCACGAAGCCCGTAATACTAGTGTATTAAAATACCCAATAGGGCTGCTGGTGATTACCCGGCTCGCAACCTGTGATGTGCAAAGCTCGTGTATTCAATAGAAACTCAAGCCGGGAGCGATACGAGGATCGGAATTTGTTATAACAGCGAAGCTAGCGTTGGGTTTGGGTTATATTGGAATTTGGAAGGTTTTATTGGATGTGTTCAATAAAGATACTTCCTAGGACCCAATTTGGAAGCCAAACCAGATTCCTACCTAGGAACTCATCCAGGATACTGCCTAGGACCAAATTCCAATCTAGGAATTTATCCAGAATGCTGCCTAGGACCAGATTCCCTATCTAGGATCATCGACGATGCTTCCTAAGAACCTAAATATGATCCATATTAGGATCCAACTTTGGAGACTAACCAGATTCCTAATTAGGGACCTGAATAGAAGCCTCACGAATGTCCTACCTACGAAATCAACTGAGTTCCCTAGAAGCCAAACCAGCATCCCTTCTAGGATCCAAATTGGGTGTCTGACTAGATTCCCACTTCGGGGCCAGACCAGATTCCTACTCAGGAGCCTAATTAATAGTACTCAACTGGGATGCTTCCTAATAACCCTACCAGCATCTTGATTAGAATCCAACTTCGGAGCCTAACTATATAATCCTAGACTCAGGAACCTGACAAGTGCGGCGCGTAAATTAAAATTTCAAAACACCTCCGATCGTAAACGAAACCAATAACACTTAGCTCCATTAGCGGAACAGCGTAACAGCGCAAAGTGTCATAATATCGATCCCACGCGGCGCGTTGTATGGAAAATAGGCTCGTGGGTTTCTGTTTTCCTCGCTCACGAGCCTAGCAGAACGATGCAAATGCAAACTGGCTCGAGCTACGCGTCCCGAAGGACGTGTATCGTCGAGGTTGAGCCGCGCGGCGACTGGCCGGGGCTTCCGCAACACCCTGTCCCGCCTCACGCCAATCATGTTCCCCGCAGATTATTCCGAACCACTCTGATACTCGGTTTAATCGTCGATTAATCGATTGAATTCGACGCCCGTGTCCGGCTTTCGTGGAAGGCTATATAAATGTTTTGCAAAAAGGTGTCAAATCGGTTTTTGCGACATTTTTTAATTCCCACCCAAATTGGCGACTCAAAAGCATCTGAAAAAATAATAAAAATAAACAAAAATAAATTATTAATCATTTCGGAGATTGAGATTTTTCGGCAATGTAAACGTGAGTGAAAATTGAGTGGAAAAAAATGTTTATAATAAAAAAAATAAATAATAAATAATTATTAATCATTTCCGAGATGGAGATTTTTTTGGGCAATGTAAACATGAGCAAAAATCGAGTGGGAAAAAATGTTTGTGCGGGCTAAAAAAATAATAATAACAAAAGCTGCTGACGTAGCAGGAAACGTGGTCTGCAGTTTGTGGCGTCGCGCCTGTTTCTATAGTTTGCGCGAAAGAGAACGTTTACCCCAATATTATTCTCGGAACGTGCCAGAGAACACGTTCGCCCAGACGTTTCGTTGCCCTCCCTTTTGCCATCCCCCCCCCCCCCTCCTCTCTCCCTTTCTCTCTCCAACAGTGCTCTGTATCTAAACAGGTGGTCGTTTTTTTTTCCTAGACGCTATATTTATTGCTATGCACGACGCCGACCGAAGCCTCGGTGCATTTTACAGGCCAAAGCACTTCCTCTGTTTTCAGTCATTCACCGTTTTCTGTTCCAACACAAAAATGCATTTCTCTTTTTAACAAAAAAATTTTTACTGCCTGTTACTATTTTTTTCAATGGTACAAATAAATTAGATATTCAATTTTACTTTATTATTTTATTATAAAGCATTTGTTGAATGGATTGAATTTTGTAATTTTTTTTTGACCACTTTTTCAGAGGTATTATCGACTTTTTTTTTCTTTCGTCTCGTTCAACTTCACTTTTTCGCCACTCGTTCGCCACTTCAGCTTGTCTCTCCATTTTCTCCTCAAGACTTTCCTTTTGTTATGCGCAATTCGCATTCGGCTCTCCCTCGACTCTTGGTCTGTACGAGCTGTTGTACTACGTACTCGTCGCGTTGGAAATTCCCGGGCTCTCCGGCATCGGCCGTTGACCCAACTCGCCTCGTCGCTCCCTGTAACGAAAGTCGCCGGAAATAGACGCGTTACGAACGATTTCTAGCTCGAGCTACGAAGCAACGGGAGATGCATATTTATGAATGACTTTGTCATTCATAAAAAAAAAATCTAAATTTTTTTATTACCCATTTGAATTACACTTCAGTAAACAGCATAATTAATGCATAGAATTTATTAATGCTCCACATTCTCAAAAGGTGTAAAATTACACATTTTCATTATGACTTTCACAGCCTTTTCAAAGATTCCCATCGAGTCTGTAACCGAGTCTAGAAAATCCTGGAGAAGATTTTCCACGAGAGAACTTCATCCGAATAAGCCTCAAGCATACTTAATGACTCCTCCAACTGACTGAACTGACCTCCACCAAAGAGGTACAAAAAAAACATAGAAAGTGGATACGACGTTAAAAACGACGTAATTAAAAAAGGAAAAATCCCAATTCATAATCAGCAACGTTTAAGTAGTCCAGGTACAAATTTTCACAGCAATCGGTTCATTATTCATCGACTTATCGTCAGTCATGTTGTCTCCGCCATCTTGATTCGCTAAAAACAGCCTCAGGTGCTGCCACCTGGCGGGATTTTCTCGCGACGCGATTCGTCCCCCAATGGGAAGCTCCTCCCCCCTCCCCTTTCCCTCCCTCCTCCTCATTGGCTGCACGCGAAGCGCTGCGAATGTTTTCAGGAGCCAAAGAAACGCGGGAGACTAAAGTGGAGAGAACACGAGAGGCCGCGCGACTCGAGAGGAATTTACAGGTGTGTTTCCACGACCCGAGAAGGCAAAAGCTCCGAGTATTCGACTTCCCTCTTACACTCGTCTCCTCGTCGTCGTCGTCGTCCTCGCATCTTTGAAGAAGAAAAAAAAAAAAAAAAAAAAAAACCAGAAGACCAGTGGAGGTCGACCCGACGACCCTGCAGCTCTCGAGCTGCAATCACTTCTGCGTCTTCTATCCTCAACCGACACCCCCGGTGCGACGGGCATGAAAGGAAAACACGTGTGCGAGGCTTTTTGCCCGGCGAGGAATAAAGGAAGAAAAAAAAATGGATACAAGAGAGTGGGTTGAAAAAAAAAAAAAAAAGAAAAAAAAATGAGGAGGAACAAGAACTGAAGAAGTGGATGCGGCTGATGGAAAATGCAGCAGCGCCGTTCTCTCTGCGACTGGGTTTTTCTTTTTCTATTCTTTTTTTCCCTTTTTCGTCGGTGAATGACAAAAATATCTGCTTTTATTTTTCGCGGCTATATTTCTCTCCTCGTTGCGTGAATAATAATCAACTTTTTTTTTAGTCGAAAAATTCCCAAATTCATTATAAAAAAAAATATAAAAATTCCTCTAAAACCCGGAAATATCGCTTTCGGTGAAATTACATTTTCCGCGGCAATTTTCCGCGGATTAGAAAAATGGAGGAGAGCAAAAAAAAAAAAACGAAATTGCAAACGAGTGGAAATCGGATTTTACGTCGCTGTGGGTCACCGGTGCATTTGCCATTTGGCGGACCGCGATAACGGGAAACTTGGTCGGTGATAGAGGGAGCAGCGCGTGGTAGCGATTTGGGTGGGGGAATTTGAAGGGGGGAGGGGGGGATGGAAGATAAAAGTGGGGGCGACGGGGCCAATGGGTTCTCGAGTCTGGTCGATGAAACAATTACGCAAGCCAGTCCAATTACCGGTTGCCAGCCGTTTATTAGGCCAGCACCCTCCCCCCTCCCCCTGCACTTTCATCCCCCTGCCAACCGATTGCACTTTCCATCGGCCAAATGCATTTTCCGCGCCAATATAAAATGCAACCCATTAAAAACCCATAAAAAAATATTTTTTATTTTTTATTATCCAAAAATTTCTGCTTTTGCATAAAAAAATTCAACGGGCTCAATAATGTTCCACTTGTCAGTGGTGGAAATTTACTGGAAATTGGAAAATATGCAACGTTGAAAAAAAAAAAAAAAAAATATGTTCCACCTTTCAGTGGTAGAAAATGATTGAAAATTGGGAAATACGCAACGTTGATAAAATTGCCTCAGCAGTTGAAGTGCAAAATGTCCCTTTTCAACGATGTCGAAACTTTCGCGGGTTCAGATGATAATGAAAGCGAAAGAGATAAATTGACAAAAGCTCTTTGGAGGCCGACGACGACACTGACAACGACGACGACGACGACGACGATTGACACGGTGCGCTGATGAAACTCGATATCGAGTTGTCGGCGAGTCGTCACTCCGACTGCCGTCAGGACGACTGCCAGGTCGCGTCGCCGATAATAGAGAAAATTGAAGCCGATACCCGCGGCCCTAAAAAACCGTACATTAACCGTTCGACGGGCTCATTCAGTCGTTCGAACCTTCATTCTCACCGAGAAACTGTATTTCTCGATAAAAAAAAAAAAAAAAAAAAAAAAAAAATTAGAAAAAAGGTTTTTTTTTTGAGACTTTTTTTTACGTTCAATTAATTACAAATTGACGTCGACACGAACATTTCTTGAACATCCGTTTAATTGGCTAAAAAAAAGGAGGAAAAAAAAAAATTCGTGTCCGTCGCATTTTGTTGATTCGCCAATTAAGAAGCTCGGCTGCCTCTTATCCGAAGCCAACTTTGCGCGTTTCGCTCTACTTTCGAATCGCATCGCGCCCCGCACAAGGGGATATCAGAGGCCAATCAGCAGTGGGATTCGAGAATCGGTGTTTGCCGAACTTCCGCGCGGCGGAGTCGATAATGATAAGGGGGAAGGGGGTGGGGGAGGATTCGTTAGCGTTGCCTTCGGCTGATAATGACAAAGCTCGTGAAATTTTACCTGCAAGGCCTTCACGAATTATTATTATTATTATTACTATTAAGCGGATATCACCGCAGATTTTTTTTTTCTAAGTGACGATATTTTCGTCGACAAAACATATTAATATTAATATTAACATTAATTAATGAATTAATATTAATGAATATTAATTTTGATATTAATATGTTTTATCGACGAAAATATTGTCACTATAAAAAAAAATCTGCATTGATATCCGCTGACGACAATAAAAGGCTGACAGAATAGCGAGAGGCAAAAGTTGTGGTTGTGAAAATGGTGAAACAGATCGGTAACTCTCGTGGCTGTGTATGGCATAGCATTAATACGTAAGGAGGGGGTGGAATATCGTCGACCGGGCGGGGGCGCTTTTATTGCCGGCGGCATTGAACGGTGACTGGGGGTCGTTGTGTGTGTGTGCGCGCATAAATATAGGCCGCACAGTCGAGGAATCTGGTACGCCCGATATCCAAACACAGCGACTGCTGGTGCGGAAGAATAGAGAAAAACAGTAGCGAAAAAAAAAGAAAACACAAAAAAAAAATAAACGCACAATCGCCGGTTGCACGTGGCTCCCATTGCGGGTTTGTATTATGTCGGCCACGCGTGGCTGACGCGATTATTCGACTTGATACTGTTGCTCGCTGACAGACGTCACTCTGACTTTGTCACGATGGCCCATTTTTTGTAAATAAAAATTACAAGGATCATAAGTACAAAAAATAGAATTAAAAAAATGGAATTCATGGTTTAATTATTTAGGTAATTAATTTATAGTCGAAATTTTCTTAAATATAAATTAATTCCAGGTGCTCAGATATTCTGATAGAGTCCTAAAATAAAATTGCAGAATTCCAGCTTTAACTACTCACGAAAAAAAAAAATAAAAATCATAATAAAAATTGTTTGGCTGTATCGTCACTGTTTTTTTTTTTTTAACATCTTTCTTCCTTCGACTTCGGCGTGTTTACGTCCGTCTTTGTTGCCGCTCGGTGGCCGCGCGGCGTGGAAAATCTCGTTAGCGATTCATTCACCGCCCGACGAGCGCGAGGAGACGGCGAAATCTCGGTCGTTGCGTGCGCGAGCGCGCGACGCGCAAACTATTCATCAACCTCGGCCGTAGCTTTTTATACTCGCATTCCAATTATCGCGCGGCGAGGGGAACGAAAAAAAAAAAAAGAAAAAAGAAAAAATAACGCTCCGCACTAAACATGCCTCCCATAACACGAAACTCGTTAGCGTTTCGTCGCGCGCGGTGCGTAACGATGGAAGATTAATGTTGTCATTGTCGTTTCAAGCATTTCTTATCATTAAAACATTCTTTATTCTCCTTTCCAACCAACCTAAAAAAATCTGAACAAAAACGACCCCAAACTATAATTTAAAAAAAAATAAAAATAAAAATAATATTCATTGTCGTTTCAAGCATTTTGAATCACTAAAACATTCTTTACTCTCCTTTCCAACCAATCTAAAAAAATCCGAACAAAAACGACCCTAAACTTTAATTACAAAAAATAAAAAATAAAAATAAAATTCTCAAAAATTCGACAATAAAATACGATTCTAGTCAGTTATTAAAAGGCCGAAAGTGTAGAGAACAAGTGAGGAGATGGGGGTAAAATTTTTCCCGAAGGGCGACGACGAAGATCGTAGCTCCGGCAATTGGATCGAGTGCGAGACGCACGTGAAAAAGACGAAGTGACGAGAGGGACGCGTAAGATGGGAAGCTGAGCTGTATCGATTTACTCTCCTCGAAGTATGACGTCACCATGGTAGGTAGAGGAGGTAGATATAGTCCCCCCCTCCCTCCCCTCCCGTCTTTCCCCTCGCCGCTCGCCCCATGTCCTCCCCTCCCTCGGAAACCCTTCCCCTCGCCTCTGCCCCATATCCCCACCTCCAACCTTCCCCTCTCCCCGTGCCCCATGTTCCCCCTCGTCTCTGACCCCATGTCCCCCCTGATCGCCCATATCCCCCTCCCCCCTTCCCCCTTTCCCCTGATCGCTCATATCCCCCTTCCCCCTGTCTCCCTCCCCCTCCCTCCTTCCCCCTGATCGCCCATATCCCCCTTCCCCTTCCCCCTGACTCCCTCCCTTCCCCTGTCTCCCTCCCCTTCCCCTGTCTCCTTCCCCCTCAGACAAAGCGTCGGGGGTCTCCCCGACCCCATCGGACCTGCCACGTATAGCGGCATCGAATTGCCGGATGGGATACAGGAGGCGCGAGAGGAGCTCGACGCTCGCGTCGATTCACCCTTCGTTCACTTAGCGTCGAAGCTTTCACCGATAGCCAAGCCGCCGGCCGGCCGAGCTTATACCCTTCCCCCTCCCTCCGTCTCGGGCCGCTATATTTGTTTCGTCGGCGCTTGTCTTCCTGCACCGCAGCGGGGCATTCATTCAGCGCATCTCTAACCTATATATTAGAGGTCTCTCGTGTGTCAGGGCAAAATAGTATACTACGCCTATTGAAAATCCGGTGGCGGCGACCTTGCCGCTTTCCGACGTGACGAAAGTCGACAAGGAGGGAAGAAGAAGAGGAGGGAAGGAAAAAGAAGAAAAAAAAAAAAAAAAAAAAAAAAAAAAAAACGTTTGCGGGGTTTGAGCGAACGTTTATGGCAGAACGATGCCATAAATGTTGCCATAAATGACACGAAAACGAGTTACGTTGCCATAAATGTCGTAGAAAAGAGTTGTGTTGCCATAAAGGCTATAGAGACCAAAACTGTTGCCATAAATACGATAGAAACATATTAATCTCCAATGGTTCTTTGGGCTTTTCGGACTTTGGGTATTTTATACATCGATATGTACGAACCAAAAAGCTGCCACGTGTTTTCCGTCGCGAATCATCGACTGCTCGCCGTCGACAATTCCGTCGTCGACGACTGGACGGTACTCTCGCTGACGTTCAATCCAATCTGCCGGGAACCGAATTTGAGTATCGATTTCGTTGCAACGGCTGCGAATAAAACGGAAGGCGTTACATCGAGGAGAATCGATTGGATCTGCAAACACCGGAAATTCGTTCGTTATACCGGACGGTTCTTGCTGAATGTGCGCGATCTTCGAGGACGATTCTTCCTCGGGTGGATTTGAAATAAAATGGGAGCTCGGATTTCCAGGTGGACCGGTGGATAAGCTTCTTCTTTGAGACTCGTAAATCGCCTGTCTTTCTCTTCTCTTATCCTCCATATTCCTGCAATTTTTTTTTTATTACCAACAAATTCAGAAAAAAAATCAAATAAGAAAATCTGATAATTCGGTCATTGATTTTTTTAATTTAATCCATATTTCTGGATTTTTTACATAAATAAAAAATTATAATTCAGAAAAAGAAATTGAATAAGAGAATTGAGTAATTGGGGAAATTTTTTTTTTTTTTTATTTATGGCAATGAAAAATTCTCAAGTGTCAAATGGGTCTATTAAAGCCACACGTGGTTGGATTCACCTAACCAACAGGTATTAAAGTCACAGCTTTGATATTCGGCCGCGACGAATCCTCGCGAAACTTGCTCTCGCCGGGAGAATAAGATTGAGCCGACGAGACGAGGGAAGACTCGCGAGAATAAAAAGTGGCGAAGGAAAAGAAAAAACGGGGAAAAAGAAAAAAAATATATATAGCATACGCCAGGCGTCGTGAACTCGGTTGTAGGCAAACGACGCGCGGGGCCACAATCAATTTCGCGAGTCTGGCGGAGCGCCAGACTCGCCGCTCGGGTTCGAACCCGGCTCGTGGTCCTTCGACCTTTTTGCCTTGCTTTTTTTTTGCTCTCTCCTGTCCATTTTAATTCGTTTTTTTTTTTTTGCTCGCCTCATTTTCCCTGAGACCTTGAAACACTCGGCAATTTAATTTTAACAAGACACTGCATTTTTTTTGTAATAAAAAAAATGATTTAAAAAATAGTTTTTTTATTCATTTTTTTTACTCACCGCATTAGACTTTCGCTGGTCGAACACTCGGATTCCTTGGAAACGTTGCACATTCTGACGTCCAAACCGACGACGGTGGAGCACGTTTTCATGGCCGCGTCGAGCGCATCGCCAGCTGTGAAAATAAAAATCGGATTATTTTGGAAACAATAAAATAGGAAAATAAATTGAGACTGAGAATAATTTAGGAAACAAAAAAATATGAAAATAAATTGAGACTGAGAATAATAATAATTTTCCGGCGGTTCCTCACCGATTGGACCGAGATCGTTATTCGACAGATCGACGTCCAGCGACGAGAATTTTGTGTAACCCGAGGATATGACCTCGGCTATAGAAACCGCCGTTTCCGGGCCGAGGCTACATCCGCTCACGTTGAGCCACTCGAGGCTCGAATTCCTCAGCATAACTGTGGTCAAAATAATTTTTTTCAATATAAAAAAAGTAAAATTTTTCGATAAAAAATTATTTCTAAATTGACAAATAGCGTTGCACTTTGACCCTGGAAATAATAATCTCACGAGCGCAAATGTGAACTCCACCGTCGTCCTTTAGGGGATTCAATCGAAGGTCCAAGCGTCTCAGCGGCGTCCCGGTGTCCTGCAGGAGGCCGTGAACTATCCCGGCCAGTCCCTCGGCGCCGATTCCATTGTTCGCGAGACTCAGCGCCCGGAGACCCTTGTGAATCCGGAGAAACTCGCCCATCGCGTGGGCGCCAGTGTCGCCTAGCGTGCAGTGCGAGAAATCAATTTCTCGGATCTGCATGACAATTTTTTATTTTTTTATTTCATGTACAATTAGTATAAAAAAGAAACGAAATAAAATTGCATAAGAATTTTTTCATATATTTAAAAAATAATCAGACTTTATAAAAGGAATGTTCGAATAAAAAAAAATTAATTACCTAATTAAAAAAATAATATAAAATAATATAAACGTGAAATTAATTAATACTTTTTTTTTTAAAGTAAATGTAGGCTTACGTTATCATTGCGAACGATTCCCTGAAGCAAAGCAGCGACTCGCGGCTGGTCCAAATCGCTCCGGGTGAGACTCAGCTTGACGATCTTGGGACAATTCTCAATCGCTCGTCCCAGTCCGAGACAATCGTCGACGGAAAATCTTACAAAAGTCGCCATAAGCTATTAACTTCGCTAAATATAAACATAAATATCAAACTTACCGAAAGTCCCGCCACTCGAAACCGTCGTTGACGCTTATCATGCCGAAGTTGAGCCAGAGTTCGCGGATTTCCGCGAGTCGCGGCAGAATCGCGTCGAAGGGAATGTGACGAACGACGGAGTCTTCAGTGTCGTCGCAATCGTCGTCGACTTCTTCGGAATTATTCGTCTCCTCTCGATCCTCCTCAGTTGCTTCGACTTCCGTCGACCACTTAAGTGGAAATCTACGAGGAAAGGACATTTTTATTTATTTTTTTACTTATTTTTTTGTTTTTTACATTTTTATTTATTTATTTATTTTTTTTTAATTAAAAAAATCCTTGTTCTCACCTGGAAGGCATCAGCGATCGAATTTTAAGGATTCGAACGTGCGGCTGAACCAGTCGGAGAAGATTTTCGCACTCGTCCGGCTGCGATTGGTAGCAACTGGGCTCGAGACTCTCGAGATACTCGGCCAAGTGACGTTCGCAGTAAAGACGACGCCACGAATTTCCATGATCCTCCGGATTATTAAATTCCCATCTGAAAATGAAAAAAAAAAAAAAAAAAAAATTATCCAACCGGTCTCGATATTTTATTTCATAAAAAAAAGTCGTACATTTAATTAATATATTAATTATGCCAATGAAAAAAAGCTTTCAATTTGCAAAAAAAAAACTTTGCAAAAAAATAGTGTGACAAAAATGAATGAATAATTTCATAATAAAATAATGCACTTTTTTTTTCTTTTTTTTTTTTGTAATTATGAGATAATATTGTTGTGTTAAAAAAACACCTCTGTCTGGCAGCCCGACTCCAATAGTAGTCGTGCGGAATCCTGTCGACGATCAGTTCGAACGGCAGATCGATCGGTAGAATTTCCAGCAGAGCGTCGCGGTCGACGCAGCTCGGGAGCTCCGCGAGTATCGGCGAGTCCCGCCATCGCTCAACGAGGACGCGTAGCGCGAGAACGCGAAGCTCCGGGATCACCGAGTCGTCCCACGTCGCGTCCTCCGCGCGAATCGACCGGCTCAGCTCGCGCGGCTGGAGGATCGTTTGTCCCGAGCATCTGACAGTGTATTAACCCGTCTATTAATCGTCTACTACTCTTACACGAATTTTTAATGCAAGGGGAATGCCACTTTTTTTCATAACGATGCAGGATTTTTTTTCCTAAGTAGAAATTGTCGATAGTTTCCACGATTAGATAGATAATTTGATCTTTCATTCGATAGTCATCATTTTTAAGTATTTCAATAATAACATAAAATAAAAAAAATTACCTGTAAGCCTCGGAAACGTTTTTAGGTATCGTATGTGGGATCCTCATATTTTTCTAATTATTAATTAATTAATCAATTAATTCATTAATTGCGTTTCGTTAGAATTTCGTCAGGAATTGTTGCTTAGTCGTCGTATCAATGGTCCACCGACAGGAATGACACATTTTCGTCTCGCGTCGCCTCAGAATAATCTAGAACAGATATTTATTAGATATTAGCTAACATCTACGAATTTCAGTAATACCATAAAATGTTGTAATTTGACGTTTCGTCGCAGTTTCGCTTCTAGCGCTTTATTACCCGCGAAGATTAATTCACACGAGTGACTATATCGCGTGGTCCAATTGTTCGCAGGAATGTCCTGAGGGCGTCGTGCACGAGGACTCGTTCAAGGACATCTACGCAAAGTTCTTCCCGCACGGAAGTGAGTTACCATTTTTATTATCGCCGGTTCGTAATTTTTTTTTTTTTTCTTATTAATGATCCTCGACGCAACTGATAATTTCAGACTCCAGCTACTACGCCCACTACGTGTTCAAGGCCTTCGACGTCAACTGCAACGGGGCCATCAGTTTTAGGGTAATTATCAAATTTTTACGAATTTTTTATTTATTAAAAAATAAATAAAAATATTATACTATTATTACTATTATACGATTGCTGTATACTATTATACTTTTTTTTTTTTTTTTTCAAATATAATTTTTGTCGTCGCGACTTTAACATGAGGAACAATTGTAGGATCTTCTGGTGACCCTCTCGACGCTGCTGAGGGGCAGCATTTACGAGAAGCTGAGATGGACGTTCAAGCTCTACGACATAAACGGCGACGGTTGCATAACGAGGGGCGAGCTCGGCGAGGTCGTGACGGCGGTCCACGAGCTCATGGGCCGGAAGCATCCGGAGGAGGAGGCGAGAAAGGCGAGGGAACAATTGGACAGGGTTTTCGACAAGCTCGACCTCAATCACGACGGCGTCATAACGATAGAGGAGTTCATCGAGAGTTGCCTTAAAGTGAGTTTTTTTACGGTTCGGTGACGTCTCATAAAATCGGATATCAAATTTGAAGGAGATCGGTCTGTGGGTTCCAGAATTATTCGTCAGTCAGGTTGTCTCCGCTATTTTAAATTAAATTTTTTTTTTTGTACTTCGAATTACGATTCGGTAACGTTCGAAAGGATCGGAAACCAAATTTGAGGGAGATCGGACTTTTGGTTCCAGAGTTATTCGTCAGTCATTTTTCGTCTTCAAAAAAGATTTGAGGGAGATCAGATTTTTGACTCCAAAATCCCTAGAAACCAAATTTTAGGGAGATCGGATTTTTGGTTCCAAAGTTATTCGTCAGTCATTTTTCGTCTTCAAAAAAGATTTGAGGGAGATCAGATTTTTGGCTCCAGAGTTCCCAGAAACCAAATTTGAGGGAGATCAGATTTTCCAAAAAGTTCCAAAGTTATTCGTCAGTCATTTTTCGTCTTCAAAAAAGCTCGTAAAATTCGTGAATATAAGGATTTTTTTTGTTTTTTTTTCAGGACGAAGTGATCACGCGATCGTTGGCGATGTTCGACTGCGAGCTTTGATCTCCGGCGAACGGGAGTCCGTCAAGGTCATCGGGAGCCGTGGCCGCGACGGCGGATCAGACGGCGGCACAGACGCCGCAGACGCCTCCGAGTCCCCAGTCGGGCACGACTTTCTCGCACTCGCTCACGAGTTCGACCCCGACGCCGCCATGTTACTCCCTTTTGCCGCCGGTGCCGCCGCCGCCCCTGCCCGCCCAGCCCCCGCCGGGTTATTCCCTCCAGGATCAGGATCTCTATCTCTTCTTCGGTGCTCATTGGTGGGACCAACCGGAGGAGCCGCTTTTTTGTTGAATCACATCTCACGAAACCAAAGAGAAAAAAAAAAGTTATTTAAAACGCCAGCAAAACGTTATTAAAAACGCCAGAAAAGAAGACGAAACCAAAAAGAAGCGAAAAAAAGCGTTGCTTAACCCTGAAGAAATATTAAAAGTGCGCAAAGATGGCAATAAAACCGTCCGTACAAACCGAAGATGCATGAAAAAAAAAAAGAAAAAAAAAATGACGGGCAAATCAAAGTGTAAATAGTGAACCGGAGTTGAGAATAATTCTGACAAATCCGAAAGACGCGCCACGACCGAAAAAAAAAGTATCCGACTGAATATGAAATATCTGTGAGTCAAGAATTTGTTTTGTGTATTGTCGCTGATTTATTTTACCTTCGCACGAAATTGCAATATTCCACCGATATTCTAAACCATTGAAATGAAATTGATAAGAGAAGATTCACGAATTAAAAAAATGGTCAAAAATGGGTTGGCGAAAAATTATCAAAAAATCGGATTAGAGAATATAACAACATTTGTTGTCTGATTCAGTGACGTTGTTAATTAATAGTTATTATTATCGATAAAAGTGTTGGCGATTGGAACCCGAGCGATGTACCTGTAGAGCATCTCTAGTCTTCGAGTATTATCATCGTAGCGATTAGTGTATTATAGAAAGAAAAAAAAACACGTTTTTTTTAGAATTAATCGTAATCGGATTAACGAGATTCGTAAAGCGAAACGTAGAAGCTAGAAAAAAAAAGAAATTCCGAAGACTTAAGGGAATCGCAGCGAGTTTGGTGTTTGTAGAATATTTTCCCTGCATCGGTTTTTCCTTTCGACACCTAAAAAAAAAAAAGAAATCACTGTCGTCGGTTTCTAGCGAATAATCTTCGAGATTAGACAAACGTAAAGTTGACTGCAAAGTACGTGTAAATATTTTCTGAATGTTACTCCGACCTTAGAAAAAAAAAAAGGATCACGGAAATAAAAAGAAATTGTGAAATGAAAATTCACGCTCAAAAAAAAAAAAAAAAATGGAGAATAAAAGTTCGAGCCATCCAATTGTTATTATCGTGCAGCGCAGTGGCATTGTCCGTAGACGATAAAGTTCGAAGCTCAGCTCCCGGTTAAATGTGAGTCGAAAGTATACAACAAATTTAGACTAAACGAAAAAAAAATCGTCTATCACGTGAATTTGCATTGATAAAAAAAAATAAATCAGTAATATGATCGGTAAGAAATTCATCGACTATAAAATTTCATCGGCAACCTTCTAAAACTCATGACACACAGTTTTTTGCAGGGTTTCCAAAAAAAAAAAAGCAAAATAAGATTACGAAGAAGCCGAACGCACACACTAATAGAATTTCACACTGGCAGTGCAATAAAGAGAAATTAGGCGAAATGTGAAAAAAAAAAAAAAATCTGTTACTCGTGTGAGAGTAGAATTAACGTATTTATAGGAGGAACGACGATGTAAACCGCGAGAACGCGCAAGACAGGGTGAAAGCGAGGAAAAAATAAAATGATGTTGAATTTTGCATCGTTGCAATGCAACAAAAATAAAAAAAATATATAACGAACCCAAAAGATGTTTTAAAAGAGGTATAAAAAGTTACAATAACCATTAATGGTTGTAGTAACTTTTTGAATCGTTAGATTAATTTCAGATAGGAATAATTTTTTTTTTTATTTTCGTTGCGTTCCAACGATGCAAATCTCAGCATCAAAAATTGAACCGCATATTACAGATTATTATAGAGATTTCCACGAATCTTCCAGGGCGATAGGGTCGCGAGTCCTCAACGAATATTGAGCCTCATCGCCGCGACGCGAATGTTATACGATCGATAAATGATTAACGTTCGAGCATTTGTAGTAAAAAAAAAAAAGAAATACAAAGTGAAAAAAAAAACGAAGGGAAATAAAAACATTACTGAGCTGTAAAACGAAAGTCACGACTTCGTCTCGATGTGATTAGCGCGGGGAATCCCCTCCGTGTAGACGCGAACGGTGTAAATTAATCCTAGAGGAAAACCGCGTGTGGCCGGTCGGGCTGAATGGGTTGAATTAATTATAGACGTTTAATAGCGAGAGCCCCTTAAGGCCGGAACAGACTAGACGCGAAATAGAGATTAGACTGTTAGAAAAAAAAACGACCGTTTTTTTCCGAATTCTTCAAAAGGACTCAAACCGTGATTTTTTTTATTAATTAAAAGCGAGAACTTCGGTTGCGCTGATTATTCGAGTTTTTTTTGTGCATCTTTGCAATAAACGAGTGATAAAAAAAAAAAAGTTAAAAATAGGTGAGAAACGTTTCGTGGTCGCCGGATAAAAAATAGTCTCTATTCGCAAATCTCATATCATTGAATCGCGTTGATCTTCGTCACGTTAGGTTACGTATATATAGATCTAATTTAGGAAATTTAGTGAGAAAAAAATACGTAGACGATAATTGATTGAATTAAATGCCTGTAGCGTTATTGTGTTTTTTCGAGAGTGCGAGTGGAGTGGAATTCATTGGATTTCCAAGTGAGAAGTTTGATACACAGCACATTTTTTTTTTTGCTAATGAAAAAATAAAAATCTGAACGACAATTAAATATAAAAATAAATTAATATTCATTTCGAGACCTATTCGAAAATCCGACAGACGAAATAAAATTCGAAAAAATCATCAAAAGTCTGGGTATCAAACGGCCAAAGCGAAATAAATGTACAGTCAGTGCCGAAGGAAAATTTCGAGCAAGATGAAAACGCGGAAGAATACAAATAACGGATGCCCCCGGCAATCGAGGAATTCCTCTCTTGTTCAACGCCATAACTGCCTCAACAACAACAAATAAGTAAAAAAAGGAGAAAAAAAAAGAAAGAAATGACAACACAGAACACAAAACCAAAGGAATGAACAAAAATATGTGTCACGATTTGTCTGTAGATTGAAATAGATTATTCCGACTCGTCGCTTTTGAAGGCGATCAAATCGTTAGCAAACACTGAAAAAATAATAAAAAAATAAATAAAATAATTATAAAAAAAATAAATATATATAATAAAAATATATAAAATTACCATGAAATGGAAAACAGACTCCGTATGGTTGAAAAAAAACGATTAGCACATACTTTGCGCGGCCTGTGGCGCTACTCGTCGATTTCACTTTCAATTTTTCCCACTGGATCTGAGTCCTCGCGTTGAAACCTAAAAAAAAACGTATATAAAAATAAAAAATAAAAAATCTTCTAATAGAATTAAAGAAAAACTGTATTATATATTATTCCGATTATTAGTGCCGCGAGAAAATGTGGCACCCGAGTTATTGATTATTATTATTATTATTATTATTATTAGTATTATTACGAATACCTTTAGAATTAATTTTGTAAGATTTGTTGTTAACGTGAAGCAAAAAGAAAATAAATAAAAAAGGAATAAATGATCTTAGGTATTAAGCAATTATTACGATTATCGTAATGAAAATAGTATACATATATATATATGGATATATATAGTTATAGCGCTATAGGATAATCGGATTCTTGTGGTGTAAATGTGAGATTGCGATGAGAATACGAAAGAGAGAGAAAGAAGAGAGTAAATTAAATAAGTAGTAGAGAATTGATGATCAACATCGACGACGACAATGAAACACCAAAAAAAAAAATAGGAGTGGAGCGGACAATCATTGAACAATTTTTTTCTTTTTCAATACAATCAATACAATGACTTTTCCGAAGTCATGACAATCGTTTTTCGTGAAACAATAAAAATGTAAAGACAAATTAAATTTGAAAATTTTTTTTTGTGAAAAAACATTGTCCCTCGAAATCAAAGAAAAAAACTGAACGTATTTTCACTAAATTTCTTCGTCGCTCGATAATCAATAAACCAATGGATGCACCTTGCCCGCTCCCCTTCTGATATCAAAACCTAAAGATAAGAAGCGAATGAGATTGTGTAATGTGAAAAAAAAAAAAAAAATTAAGATTCGGAACGATTCGAGCGAATGACATATTTCTGACTGAAGTGCGAGAAAGAAATAAAGCAGTGTGTGAAATTATCAAGAAAAAGAAAATTAAAGTTAAATGTTTTCTAGCCGAAGAATTTAGGACGATAATTCTAGACGGTTGAAAAAAAAATAAAAATGTGTGTGCGCGTCGAGTTTCTCAGGTGATGATAGGACGCGAAAAACGACGAACCTCAAGTTTATCGTCGACATATTAATTCATAAAGACGAATCGCTGTTAGAATTTTCCCGCAAATTTTCCACGCGGGAAAAGTGAGAACGAAGAAAAAAAAAACAAACGCGTGTTTTCTAGTAATTAATTAATGAATTACTTGTTAGGCATCACACGCATAGAAATATAGAAGAAAAAGAAGACGACGAAGAAGATGAAGAAGAGAAAGAGGAAGAAAACTACAATTATTATTAATAATATTATTGTAGCGAGGGTCGAACCAAAGATGTTAAAATATTGTTGAGTGCTCCTTCTTTTTAATAAACTGCTCATGTTTCCTAACGGATCATCAATCGTCGGTGCTATCGTCTCAAAATATATCATTTTTGTTTTATGATCTTTTTCACTATAAATTCCATCGATTCAAATTGCGACACGAATAACAATAACAACTGTACCTGTCGTTTCAGCTATCAAACACTAATGATTATCGAATCATCCTCCTTCGATGATGCCAATAAACAAATTGTCCTTTGCTTATGACCCTAGATTCAAAATGGCGTCGCCTAGAAACCGGCGTTTCCATGACGACCGAATAACAAAAAAAACTCGCCTCAAATTTCAATTTCTCGGTCGGTATAGTAGAAACAAAGGTAGGGTAGCAGTTTCCCAAACGCGTTTTTACAAAATTTTCTTTTCACCAAAATCGATTGGTGAATGGTGAAATCGAGTTTAGTGAAAACAAAATTTGGTGAAAACGCGTTTGGTGAAACTGCTACTCTACTATAGTAGAAAGGAAGAACTCTAACTTACCGACAGTTGGCATTGAGTTGTCGCTTCAGCCGCCGATCGCAGCGCCGCTGCTCGCCGACTCCCTGAACCAATCAGCTGCGCGCGCTGCTCGCCGACTCCCTCAACCAATCAGCTGCGCGCGCTGCTCCCCACTCCCCAAAATTCCACTACTACTCTCATCGCGCCATCAGTGAACGGAAAACCATGGCGGCCGCGTTATCTGCGGTGCCGCCGTTCGAGATTTACCGAGGTTCCGATCAAGGCGAGGCGGCGCCGAGGTTCGAGATCAATTGAACCGCCGCCGCCGACTGTGAACATCGACAGGTAAACATAGCGCCCGCCGTAGTACGTTCGATCGGGACAAACGCGCGACAACGGAAAAGTGAAACAAAAGAAACGCGCGACGAATGTGGCGCGCGCCGGGAAATGACGATTCGTAACATGCGAAGGACTCGCTGTTCCTCGACAATCGCGCTCGTCGTCGTCGTCGTCCTCGCAACGTGTCTCAACGTGCTGCCGACCGGGCCGAGCGTCTGCGACGCGGCCGACGACAATGTCGGCCAGAAAGCTGCTGACGAGCAGCAGCAGCAGCAGCAGCAGCAGCCGAAGATCGAAAACCCGAAGATCGGAACAGCCGATAAGAGCAACGATGTCGTTGCAAAACCGAGCAACAGTAGCATCAGTAACGGCAGTAACGACAAAACATTGGCAGAGGCGGCGGCGGCGGCGGCGGCGGCGTCGGTCAAACACGGCGCCGCGTCCATAACCGATGACGCCGCCGATACCGAGAAAAGCAGCCCCAAATTGCCCGAGGTATCTTCGTCCTCTCTCAATTAATACGAAATTAATGTAAAAAAACTTCAGCAAGACGAAATTTAACCTGTGATTTTTTCTTCGTTCTCGACGCAGATGCCAGAAATTGGTCGCACGGCTCCGCTGAATTCCGGCGCCTTGCTGCGCGGCTTCTACGTCTTTGTCGGCCTCGGCGCAATCGCCCTGGCTTACATGGTGTTCCGCAGCTTCAGGCTCAACAAGTCTCGCACACAGATGGTGAGAAAGTACGGCGTCCTGGCGCACAAACAGGACATCGAGATGCGGCCGTTGCCGCTCGACGAGGATGACGACGACGACACGACGGTCTTCGACGCGAGCGGCTTGTCCCTGCCAGCGACATCGTCGAGCTCGTCGTCGCGATTGCAGTCCTGATACTTGGCAGAGAAAAGGCAAGAAAGTGAGTGAGTGTCCAACGGCGGTGTTTCGGTGAGCGAACAAAACAACATAACAGAATTTGGAACTTTAAGAAACAAACACATATTATATATACATATATATATACATATATATATTATTATTATATTTTCCACGATGAATCTTATCTCGTTGTAAGCTTGCGAGGCGACAGGACGAAATACAAATTGTTTATATTTAATTAATCAGCATTTACGAGAGACGAGGCTGGGATTTGTGGATTAGGATAAATATTGATAGCTGGAGAAACGCGAGCGAATATCTCGCGGACGGGATAAGACGATGAAAAAGATAAAAAAAATAATTTCTCAAGGAATGACGCATTAAGTTGCTCTAGAAATCACAGAGATTGCGCTGATTGCGGCAATTTCATGGCAAATCACAAATATCCCTGATCGTAAGCGTGAATCACGAGATCGGCGAGGCGACGTCGACCGGCGGACGTCTCGATGTTCCGGACGTTCCAAACGTCGGCTATATCGAGCACGTCGTCGGTCTCTATGAGGTCGAGGTCGTACGCCTCGGACTCGTCGAGCAGACAGCCCGGCACCGCCTCGAGCGCGAAGTTGAGACCGTGAATCGATTGTTCCTTCACCTGCGCGAAAGAGCAACGAAAACATTTTTTTAGATTCGTTTTTTTTTTCTCGCATTCCAACGGTGCAAACTTTATCATACGATTTTTTCACAGGGATCGAAACAACAAAAAGGCAGATTGTCACCTCTTGTCGAAACAGGAACCACGGATAAACTTCCTCGGGATAGGAGCCGAGGTCGCGGATGGAGCTCGCCAGGGTGGAATGATAAATCGTGAGCATCTCGTGGTAGTGACGGTCGAGGGTCGGTTTGTCGCAGCAGACGTAGATGAGATAGGAGAGATCGAGGACCGGACTGGCGACCCGGGCCAGCTGAAAGTCCAGCAGAATCGCTCGCTCCTCGACGGCGTTGCCGACGTTCTTCACGAGGAAATTCGCCGTCCACGTGTCGCCGGGGTTGACCACCGAGGTCGGCGCGTGCCAGCGTCGGCAGAACGAGACGCTCATGTCCCACCGCTTCTTCGGCGGCTCGTACGACGTGAATTTCCCCAACGCCGGATGATCTGGGTATTCCTTCGATAACGCGTCTATCGTCACGCGATTCGATATTGCCTTTCGAGATGGGGGGGGAAACAAAACAAATCGAATTGTAGATCGTACGACTATTTCGCGTTGAATTCGTTCGTTCGCTCACCTGGAAATTCTTGTACCAATCCCAGTGTTCGTCGGTGAAATAAGTTTCCCTCAGTTGATGCGCCAACTTCTGGAATTTCTCCGCGTTCTGATCCTTGTAAGCGAAGGAGACGGCGTGAAAATTCGCCAGGGTCTTTAGTAGAATCGTCATTTGCGCGAGGGTCAGGCAATTGAGACGCGACATCGAGGCGAAACCGTGAACTCCCATGTCCTCCAGGGCGATGTAGTCGTTCTCGCCGTCCACCAGTGTCGACAGACACGGTGGGACCTCGAGCAGCAAGCGGCTGCTCTTGGATTTCTCGAGGCCTCCTTTCGACTCGATGAATTTCTCGAACTCGGGTACCACCTCAACAGCAGCAGCAGCAGCAGCAGCAACAATACCACCGAATTCGTCGTAACACTTTCGTTAATTCCAAAGTAATTAAAAAGCAACCTCGCGTTATTTACCTGCGTGTAAAACGTTATTTCGTTGCGGAAGAAATCGGCGCTTCTGAATGTCTTTCGGCGACCCAAGTTCTTCGGCAGCGACTTTACGACGAGCTTGAGTTCCGTTTTTTCGCCGCCGTCGACCTCGCCGTGGATGGTCATCTTGTCGATCTGCGAAAGGTAGTAATCGCCCTTGGCCGGCGGCGGCGCGAATGTCCAGCCGGTAACCGCGACTTCCGTTTTTCCAGTCGATTTTTGCAAAATTTCCAGTAGCGTTTCCTCGGTGAAGAATTTGCTCACGCCCGACAGGAGCTTCCGATCCTTTTCCATCTCGCTGCCGCTGCCGCTGCTGCTGCTGCTGCTGCTGCTAAAATCTCGCGAGTGTTTCACAATCACTTTTATCTAACGCGATGATAACGTCCGATCATAACTCTTTGTATCGCTATGAATTAAGCAACCGGCGTCACGGAGATAATTATTTGCACAGGAGCGGACTGCGTCGTGTCTTTAAAGTCAGCTGAGAAATCTCTGTTATATAGTCGGTAGATTGAGTGAATCACATCCCCACTCGTCCGGTTGATCGACCAATCGACATTTGCGTTCGCGTCGCCACTGATTCTTTGAGCATGCGCACTTTCACCGAGGATTCCCCTCTCTTAGAAAAGACATAGTGGCAATCGAAAGTCGCAATTTTGAAGCCGCCTTTCGAGCGTTCCTATTGGACGGCGGCAGCTTCGATATATCGACATGGCCGCTGCAGTCACGCGCGCGTTTAGAGCGGTAAATTCGTAGCGCGTCTCTACAGATTCAGACGATAATTCGAGTGCTTCTTATTTTTATTTTTAATCATGAAACCTTTCACCGTTTTTTATTTTACAAATTAATACCGCATTTTATTTTATGTTTTATTTTCTGTTTATTCTACGATGGCGCAGAAAACGATTTGCAGCTTAGAACTATCCGATACTGAGGAGGCAGGTCAAATTGGAATAAATAAATGCGGGGGCCACGGTTCTTCACAAAAAACCCTGGTTGAAGGCGTGAATGACGATATCGGCGAGGCGACGACGTCCGGCGGATGTTTTGATGTTTCGCACCTGCCAAACGTCGGCAATGTCGACCGGGTTGTCGCCCTTTATCACGTCGAGGTCGAAGGCGTCGTTCTCGTCGAGCATGCTGAATGGCACGGCCTCCAGGGCGAAATTCATACCGTGAATAAATTGCTCCTTCACCTGAAAAGACCGAAAAAAAAAAGAAAAAAGAAAAAAAGAAAAAAAAAATGTCCTCAAAATATTCGAATCCCTTTTGAAAGTCATTTGAATTCAGGTCGCCGCTCACCTCCTGTTGGAACAAAAACCACGGATAAACTTTTTCCGGATCGGAGCCCAGCGCCTGGATGGCCTTCGTCAAGGTCGCGTGGTACGTCTTCAGCATCTCGTCGAAGTAATTCTCGAGGAGTTGGTTGTCGCTGCACGCGTAAATGAGGAACGACAGATCGAGCACCGGACTGGCGACCCTCGTCAGTTGGAAGTCCAGCAGAAGCGCTTGCTCGTTGTCGGGATCGCCGACGTTCGCCGCGAGGAAATTCGGCGCCCAGGAGTCGCCCTGGTTAATCACCGAGGTCGGTGCGTGCCAGCGTTTGCAGAACGACGAGCTCAACTCCCAAAGTCTCTTCGGCGGCTCGTACGAGTTGAACTTGTTCACCGCTGGATGCTCGGGATATTCCTTGGTCAGAGCGTCGCGCGTTACGCGTATGGAAATCGCCTTTTCGCCGCGTGACAATTCTTCGTTTTACTTTCATTTTTGCTCTCGTTTCATTTGTTACGCGCCACAATCTACTCACGTGAAAATTCTTGTACCAATTCCAGTGCTCATCGCCGAAATACGTCTCGACCAGTTTGTCCGCCAACGTCTGAAACTTCTCCGGATTCTGATCCTTGTGGGCGAAGGAGACGGCGTGAAAATTCGCCATCGCCTCGAGGAGAATCGTCATCTGCGCGAGATCGAGGCAGTCGAGTCGCGCGACCGGCCCGAAACCGTCGACGCTCACGTCGACCAGGGCGATGAAGTCGTTCTCCCCGTCCACGACGGACGCCAGACACCGCGGCACCGAGAGCAAACGCTTCTGGCCCTTCGATTCGATGAATTTCTCGAACACGGGAATAATCTGAAAATCATGCCGTTCGTACGTTTACCATTATACCGTCGTACTCTATTTTACTTTACGAATAAAACACCGACTGCCAATAAGGAAGGAATGTTTTTCTCTCTCTCTCACCCGCGTGTAGAAAGTAATCTCGTTGTAAAAAAAGTCGGTGCTCCTGTACGTCTTCCTCCTGCCGATATTTTTCGGCAGCGACTTGACGACGAGCTTGAGTTGCATTTTTTCGCCGCCGCCGCCTTTGACCTCGCCGTAAACGGTCATTCTGTCGACCTGCGACAGGTAACTGTCGCCCTTGGCAGCCGGCGGCGCGAACGTCCAGCCGGTAACCGTGACTTCCTCCGTCTTTCCGCTCGATTTCCGCAAAATTTCCCGAAGCGTTTCCTCGGTGAAGAATTTGCTCACGCCCGACAATAGACTCGGGTCTTTTTCCATGTTTCCTAAAATTCAAATGATTTTCAAAAAAACAACAATGCTTCCGTCATCCAACGGTTATTTGACATTAATCCACCACTCAGTGCGGTCACTTTACCGTCCGTGTTTATATGCATTGGAAAACTTTCTCCAAGACAGAATAGTACTAGTTCTCGATGAAACGTGGTCGAGGAACGAAAAATTGAAAAATCCGAAACTCACCCGAATAAATTCCGAGGACCCGGCGGAAGAACGCGTGACGTCTCGCAGCGATCGCGAGACACTACTGAGTAAGCTGACGCGACTGTCGTTCGGCGCTTAAAACGTCAGCTGAGCTCGTTGTATTCTCCTTGCGCGCGTTAATCGGTGGATAAAACAGGAGGCGCTTGTCGATTGCGTGGAATAATTCCTGGAGAGGATTCCCCACTCCTCGGGCGACGCACGACCAATCGCGTTGGACCACATCTGCCGCCCCTTCGCTTCGTCTTCCACCGTATCGTTTGCGTCTCGTACCTCTTCCATGAACGCGTCAATTTTTATACCGACAATGTTTCTCAATTGACAATCTGCACTCGAGCCTCTTTCGACGAAAGCCGCCGATAACATTCCTCGCGATTTTTTTCATCGTTTTTCGCGCTACAATATTTTTCAAGTGTTTTTCACAACTTTATCCGTGCCTCGTGGACATTTATCTATTTTTTTTTTTTTTTTTTTATTCTCTACGCTCGCCGGGAAGAAAATTGAAAGATAGGTAGAGAAAAAAAATTCGTTTTTCGTCAGTTTTATCGATAAAAAATGTGTTTGGAAACAAACTTATGACTACGGAAGCGCGAGAAATATAATTTTCTTCTCCACAGTTAATACTTTAGTGGATGCGTCGTGGGATTTTCACAAAAAGCCTCGGGAATGCGCGTGAATGATGAGATTCGCGAGACGCTGCCGGCCCGCCGACGTTTCGATGGGCTGCACTCGAAAGACTTCCGCCACGTCGACGGCCTCGTCGCCCTGGATGAGTTTGTCGAGGTCGAAAGCCTCGGACTCGTCCATCATCGCGAAGGGCACCGCCTCGATCGCGAAGGTAAGACCGTGGATCGACTGTTCCTGAACCTGAGGAAGAATTATTTTAATGAAATAATGTGTTACAGGTGAAAGTATGGAATAAAAAGCAAACGCCCTCACCTCTTTCCGGAAGGTCGACCAGGGGTAAACTTTGTCCGGATCCGATCCCAGAGCCGCGATGCCGTCGCTGAGGATCGCGTGATAAGTCTCGAGCATCTCGTCGAAGTGATTCTCCAGGAGTTGCTTGTCGCTGCACGCGTAAATGAGGAACGACAGATCGAGCACCGGGCTCGACGACCTGGCGAGCTGAAAGTCCAGGAGAAGCGCCTGTCTCTCGGCGCCGTCGCCGTCGCCGACGCTTCGAACCAGAAAATTCGGAGCCCACGAATCGCCCTGATTGATCACAGAAGTCGGGGCGTGCCAACGTTTGCAGAAAGCTGCGCTGCGGTCGAAGAGCTCCTTCATCGGCTGGCTACGGAATTTCACGGCTGCCGGATCATCCGGAAATTCCTTTTCCAGAGCGTCGTTGGCCACTCGCACCAAAATCGCCTATTATAAAACATATATTGCAAGAGAAAGCGAGTATGAAATAAAAAATGATTCGTTCGGCTCTAGCGGCAAATATGATTGTTGTTACCCGAAAATTAGCGTACCACGCCCAGTGAGCGTCGCCGAAATACGTTTCCCTGAGTTTGCCCGCCAGCTCGTCGTACTTGTCGTTATTCTGATCCTTGAAGGCGAACGACACGGCGTGAAACTGAGCCATGGCTTTCAGCAGAAAATTCATCCGCTCGAGGTCGAGGCTGGTGAAACGCGTCACAGGTCCGAAGCCGAGAACCCCGACGTCCCGGAGGGCGAGATAGTCGTTCTCGCCATCGGTCACCGCTGCCAGACAGTCGGGAATCGTTAGCAAATGTTTCTGGCCTTTCGTCGTGAGAAATTCGTCGTACACCGGGATTATCTGCAATACTACACAACTGTTATCAAATTCAAGCAAATATTTCCCCACGATTTAAATAACAAATACCGCGCACACTACTGTTGTATTTTTTCAAATCCTTCTACCTCTGTGTAGAAGGTGATCTCGTTGTAAAAGAATTCCGAGCTCCTGAAAGTTTTCCTTCTGCCCAAGTTCCTCGGCAGCGACTTGACCACAAGTTTCGCTTCGACGTCTTTGCCCCTGACTTTCCCAAAAACAGTGACTCTGTCGACGTGCGACAGATAACTGTCTCCCTTGTTGGTTCGAGGCTCGAAGGTCCATCCGACAACCTCGACATTGTCCTCTCCGGTCGACTTCCTCAAAATATCCTCTAGAGTCTCCTCGGTGAAGAGTTTGCTCACTCCGGACAGCAGCGAAAGGTCTTTGCTCATTTTGCCTGCCGAGGAAAACACACACACACACACACACACACACACACACTCAATCCCCACATTAAACAATTTCACTTTAAGCCCAAAAATATCTACAAAACATAACCTCAAAACAGTTGCATCCCAAAATTGTGGTGATTATAGGATACGCGAATGACGTCTTCCGATTGGTCAATGTGGATTCGAATTTTTGCGGGTTGTTTTTGTCGTTGTTTCTCTTACCCGAGAGTTTTCCAGTTGAAGCGACGACGAGAGAGCGCGACTGATAGCGCGACTCGTTCCACGAAATTCGATAGTTTTGCCGGCGTCAGCGCCGATTGTGTTATTCACGCGGTGTTGCGTCCGTGAAAGGAATGCGCTTAAAAATCAGGCGGCCCGAGCGTGCGGCTGTTCGCGAAAACGCTCGGCCAATCGCGTTCAATCACACGAGTTTTACGCCGATGATTCCGCCCACGAAACGCGAATCTCGTACGAATAGACGAACCGTAATCGCTCAATCAATAATTCGTTTGGTTGCGTCAGTCGCGGCGGCGGCGGCGGCGGCGGCGGCGGAGGCTGTTGACGTTGATTGTAGAAGATAACGAAGCTTTCCACTCGCACTTTAAATCATGCACCGGGAACTGAGAACTCGTGTCTTGGTTGGATTTTGCAAAAGAACATATCAGAGCGACGAAATAAACCGACAGATATTACACCATTTAGATTGTTATCTATTTGCTCGTTTCTCTGTTTTTATACAAAACATCTAACAAACACGTATTATTCACTATAATCATTATCATTATCATTACAATTATGGGTATGGGATTCGTCAACATTTTTCTTTTTTCTTTTTTCTTTTTTTTTTCGGGACATTCCTTTGTCTTCGCACGCGAGGATTTATTGCAGCAGCAGCGGCAGCAGCAGCAGCAGCGTCTATCTAATTTTCCACGTATTACGCTATTACAAAAATCGACGGATATCTCAAAGGCGCTGCAGTTGAACGAAACATTTTGTAAATCATTTTTGATAACACATTTCTTTTTAAAGTAACGTAATTGTGTAGCAGCTAGGCCGTGATTCACAAAAAAAGGCTGAATTTTTTCCAAATTATTTTTAACAACGATCATGAAAACAAATTGACAAATTTCTAAGACCTTTTTTTTAATTATTATAAATTTATATGTGAATAGAAAAAAATACAAATTGAAAAATTGCAGATGCAGTAGCGTCAACAGCAGGGAATTTTCGCTACCAAAACGGTTTTTAACTTCTCTAAATTTACGCCTAGAGTCATTCCTATCGTATTATTTACAGAAACGCCGGCTACGATAAATAAAAAACAGTAGCGAGGTGTGTGCGCTATCGCCTTCGTTTTTTTTTTTTTTTTTTTTTCAACAATCAGTTCGTTTTTATAGGGCGAAGTGAAAAATAAGTAAAATATAAAATCAATGGTAAAAATGGAAACCTTTTTTTCGCGACTCGCGAATCTCAGGTACTCTTTCCGGTTTATCAGCAGCAGGCAGCTATATTTCATTTTCTTTTTTTTTTGCATTTTATTTATTATTAATCGTCGATCGCGTTCCATTCGTCTAATCAACAGTAGCAGCGAGTAACAACTTATCTTCAGCGTCAACAACAATTATAACAACGATTATTTTTTTTTTCTCTTTACTCCTCATCTTCGTTTTTACGATCGGTGTTCGTAGTTTTTTTTTTTTTTTTTTCGTTCTCATCGTCGCTTTGTCTTCGTCGTCCCTTATAAAAAATTCACGGTGTCCCGATGCGATTGTAACTTTAATGTTGCGTTTCTCTTTAGTCCCTCGACTCGCGCGGTTTTTTTCCCCCAAAGAGAAAATAGAATCAAGACGGACGTTTTTCACTAGCGTTTACGGTCGATCATTGGCGCTCATTGACTAGACGGATAGCTTCAAACTTTGACCCGCTAAAATCTCGATTCTTTACACTTGTCGACAGAACAAAAAGTGTACTTTGCATTTATAAATTAATATTTATTGATAACATTTTTTTCAATATTTCTAATCTCCAATAAATCATGATTAAAATATATTCCGCGAAAAAAAGGCTTACGAATTATCTTAAAAAAATATTTACACAAACTAACTACAGTTCCGTCCGACTTTAAGAGGTCAAAATTCGTTCTTTTTTTTTCTACGCCTATTCTCACCGACCTCCGTCTCTCTCTCTCTCTCTCTCTCTGTCCTCGATCTCGTTGTGCGTTCGCTCAAAAAAAAAAAAAAAAAAATAATTATTCCGACCATTCTGAAATTATTCTAACGATTCTAAAAAGTTATTATTTCACGAATCGTTATAACATTTTAGACCCGGTGGAATTTTCTGGGTTCGTGAGAATAATTTATTTGTTTTATTTTCGTTGCATTCCAACGATGCAAAGTTCAACATCCCCAGCAGCATCCGTTCGGCCCGGCAATTTTTCGGCACTGACATTTTCCCCAAAAGCGCGCCTCGCGCAAATAAGATAATTCGAGGTTTGAAGAAAAAACGTACATCGAGAGACGGAAGAGACAAGGAGACGAAGAGCGTCGAGCGAGAAAAGGCATGAGAATATATTTCAGTGATTCATCCGGCTGCGTCCCTCCATCGCGGCGATGTCGTCGACGGATATGAGCTTCTCGATAGGTATGCAAGACAGCTCGCCGCCGACGCACGACTGCGGCTGCTGCCATCTCGCCTCGCGTTCGGCCTCCTTCGCCTTGACTTCCGCTTCCCGCGCCCGTCGCTCCTTCAGCTTGAGCGAGAATATCGCGACCGAGCGCGCTCTCTTCATCAGACTCTGCTTGACCCGCGTCTTCTTCGCCTCGCGATCCTCCTTCGACGGTTTCTCGTCCTCGCGACTCGAGTCCGAGAGGCCGCCGCCGCCACCGCTCGCAGCCTCCAGCGCCGACGAGCGTCGATCCTGGTGCTGCTGCTGCTGCTGCTGCTGCTCTCTCTGCTGTAGATAATGATGTTGCGTTTGCTGCTGCTGCTGCTGCTGCTGCTTCTCCTTTTCCTTCTCGCGCTCGCGCACTCGTTCCTTTTCCGGCGAGAAGCGGAACTTTTGGTTCCTGTGGGCCATCGCCCACGGAGGTGCGGATCTGCGGATGCACGAAAGTGAGATTAAGTTTCGAGAGCGGTCGATGAGGGGTCCGACGCGACTGCGGGGACGTACCGAAGCAAATCGCTGTCGGACGACGACGCGAGATCCTTCGAGACGATACAGTCGGTCGATCGGTGGAGCGCGAGCTCGTCGCCGCTTCCGCTTCCGGCGCCGGTGCTACCGATCTCGGAGTCGCTGGACTTGCGTCCGCCGCCGCCGCCGCCGGAGCCGTCGAGACCGAGTCGCCTGACCCAGTCGACGCCGCCGTGGGGTCCGATCGTCAGATGGTGACTGTACTGATCGGCCGCGCCCGGCGACGATTCCTGCTCGCTCGTTAACCAGTCCCTCGATCGTCTGCCTGTAGACCACCCAACAACCCGCCGCTTAGAGTTCGCGTAATGGTTCGTCGAGTAAAAAACGGAGGTTCTTACCCCTTTCACCGCCTGGAATCGAACATCTCGGTGTGTTGTGAACGTCCCGCGTGCTGCCGCCGCTGGCGCCGCTGCTGCCGAGGTTGTAACTCGTCGGGAAGGGACTTGCGGGCTCGTTGCCGACGTTGCCGACGCTGCCGACGCTTCCCGGTGTCTCGGCGGGCGGCGGAGTCTCCGCGATTCGCGGCACCGTCGGCGTCGGCGGGCTGCTCGGGGTCTGCGCCCGCGACGCCAGGGTCGGCGTGCCGACCTGGCTCGAGCCCGTCGTCGTCGGCGCGGTGTCCATTCCGCTGCCGGCGCTGGCTGCGAGACCGCCGAAGCCGCTCGACGAAACCGACACCGAGACGCTCCGCGTCGTCTGCCGATCCTCCTCGCTCTCGCCGTCTGCTGGATGCACCACGAACCTCCCTGAGTTCGAGTCGAATTTAAAACTGGGGGGCCGACGAGATGACCACTCGGGACGACACGCAACACGGGACTACACGACTATTCGCCCTCTAATTACGGGATTTCGGGATTTCGGGATTTCGGGATTTCGGGATTCGGTGCAAGTCAAGTGCGCGCTAGTGACGAGATGCGGCTGACGACGCGATAGTGCTTTCTGCTACTAACAAACAATTTCGCGTTACCGTCCATCTCCGTTTCGGATCCAGAGAGAAAACGCACGGGGTTTCGTCGGCTGGTGGTGGCTGGCTGGCTGGCTCGGAGTGCGGAAGAAAACAAACAACAAAAATTACCTATAACCGTCGGAGGCTGCTGCTCGGGCGACGGCGTCGACGAGAGTCGTCGCACGGCCTCGCGTCTCAGGAACTCGACCTTCGCCATTTCCGTGGCGACCCAGCTGGGAATGTCCGGTATCGCGCAGATTATGACGAACCGTATGGCGAGCATGATGTGCTCGAGGGCGACGATGAGGAGGATCGTCTGGGTGGCCGACATCTCCGGGAACATCCGTTGAACCTGGCCGCTGAGCGCGATCAGGGCGCAGTTTACGAGAATCGCCACCAGACCCATGGCTTCCATGGCGTTCTAAAAACAACAACAAAAAAACAACATTTCGTGTAATTTTAGTCTTTTAATCGAAACACAAGGAAAAAAGCTCGACCAACCTGCCAAGTTCCGATGCTCGAGACCCGTCGACCGAACGGCCGTTGCAGCACGAAGCAGAGCTTGAAAGCGTCGCCGCGAAGTTCAAGAAGATTTCCCAAAAGCGCCGCCAGCGCCGCGAGCGGAAACGCCGACGAGAAAAGGCACACGTAACCCAGTTGCGAGAGCATCTCGAGGTGTTCCGAGAAAGCTCCGTCGTACTGCGAACCGTCCGGACGAATTAACTACAGCGGTGTGATCATCGCGCGACGTACAACAAACGGTATCACAAAATTCGATATCACGAAAAAACGACACACACACACACACTAAGAAGAAGCGAAAATCAACGAGAAAACGTGTTTGTTTTTGTTTCAATTTTCGACAATTAAACCTTGTTTTTGTTAAACTTGGTTCTGTGAATTGTATTACCTTTTTTTTCATCTGTATCTGCGCTTCGACGATGGATACCGAGAGTGATGGAGGGATACAATATAAAAAAAATGGTTAAAAAACAATTTTATGTTACCGATCGATTATGAGCAGCACCGACGATACCGATTAGATTTTAAAAAATAAATTAAAAAAAATTGTTTTTTTTTTTAAATCACTGTCTGCCGAATAGTGGCGAAAAAAAAAAACGATGACCTACGTGCATGTGTTTTTGCAATAATAATAATAAATTGCCATAGCGATAATAGAATAGTAAAAAAAAAAAAAAAAAAAAAAAAAAAAAAAAAAAAAAAAAAACACGTGAGGAATTCATTACAATTAATGACAATAATAAAAAGACAAATAAAGATCGGCGTAATCTAGACCAAACCTTGAAAGTAACGTCACTAAGTAGAGAATTAGCAGGGTGTCCTACTCTGTAGAGTGAACTCTCGAGTTCGGCCTGGCTGACGTTTCTCGGATGTTTTATTCCCTTGAGCCCCGCGTCCGTCGTCGCATTATCCTCCTTTTCCTCGGGCTGCTTTCCATTGTCGTCCGGGACCGCCGCCGCCGCCGCCGTTACTTCGGGCGTTTCGCCGCTGGGAACTGACGATTCCTCCCCGGGCGCTGGTCTCGCCTCGCTCGGGCTCAGAGCGCCAAAGAGCTCGAAGCTCAGCCGCGCCAGACGCAACTGCTCGATCAGGTAGGGAATCGCCGATTCCTTCAGATTGCTTATCACCTGGCGCGCTATCAAAAGTGCCGCCAGTTGCTGCGAAGAGCAACAACGGATTTTCCATTTATATTTCGATATTTCGATATTTCGATTTTTACGATTTTCCAATTTGCATCGTTGTTGGAATGCGACGAAAATTCGATATTTCGATATCCTCACCTCTTTCAGTCTCTCCTGATCCTGAAGATAAAATGCAATGTAGAACAGCGACAGGAAGGAATTGACGAACTGAAACTGAAAGCGACGGAAAAATTAACGATATTTCTATTTTATAAAAATCTGCACAATTTGAGACTAACTGCGACGCAATTATTACTAAATTAATACGCGAACTAGAAATCTCGAAAAAATAATTTACAACAAAATCCTAATGACAAATCCCAGTGAGAATTTTCGTCAGTGCAGAGAGAATAATTTTAAAAACGTGCACAGAGAAAGTGCATTCGTGCATATTGTTTTTACAACATCGTGTCGGCTAGCATTTTTAATTATGAGTAAGAACGACAAAAATAATAACGGGTATCCACCTCGTCCAATAGCAATCCTTCGCCGTTTATTTCGGCGACGAAAAAAAAAAAAAAAATGAACATTTATATTAAGTATAATGCAATAATGGTTGCTCATCATTACCAGCGCCACCTTGCAGATCAGATGGTTCTCGTACTCGGTGTCAAGACGATAGTTTTCTGCGTCCAACATAAACAAAACCATAGATACTAATGACTACCCGGATGGCACTAGAATGAGTCAAAAAATGAGTTTGCCACAAAAATGCGAAACACTCTGAACAGGAAACTTACTTTTTTTTTTTTTTTTTTTTTTTTTTTTTTTTTTTTTTTTTTTACAAATTTAATCTTAACGCATTCCAAGTTCAAAGTGCTGCATTTTTTAATTCGTCTTTACTATCTTGTCTATGGAAAATATTCAGACTATACTGTTTTCTAACCGTGCACAGAGTATCATTTAATACATGTGACAATTGTGGAGATATCTAATTATTTGGCTGGTAAGTAAAGAAAATGTGAGACAAAAATAGAAACGTTTTTTTGTTTTTTCGTAATTCTGTAAGTCGAAAAGTTGGAGCCTATTTTTTTCAAGGAATAACTGGGAGATGTTGATTTTTGGGCGATTATTGAAATTTTGTATTGCGAAAGTACTAAGGTAATCGCTATGTACAAAAGTGACTTGAACGACTGTCGATCACTCACCGGCGTCGTTTAGCCAAACGGCAATCTTGAAGTAGGCTTCGTCCATGAGAGCGATGACAACGGCGAGCAATACTTTTGGCACGTAACTCAGCCAGAAGCCGTAACCCGCGGCTTCGAGACGAGCGTCCCACCAGTCCTGCATTCATTTTTTCATTTTTTCATTCAGATTCTTAGATTTTTTTTCCTGCTTAACGTTTTTTTCGTCGAATTTTCGATTTTTCGGGAAAATACCTCGCATTTTTAGAATCAGCGGAAAATTTCCCATCGGATAGGGTTTTTAAACTTGCCGAAATCGAAATTTTTTTTTTTCGTCCAAAAAACCGGTAAGGGGTACCCCTTGCAAAAAATTTCTATTCATGAGGGTCAACTTTAAAAATTTGCAGAAAATTAAGGAATCGAGCTATAGCGTTCTGCCAGGCGTCATTCTCTTCCTTGAAGAGTTATCTTTCGAATGGAAAAAGAAAATCTAGATTCCATCCATCCAAATCAAAATTACATCGATTTTAGTGAAGCGTTAAAATTCGACAAAAGTGAAGAACATTTTTCGCGTTTTTCTCCTCGAAATTTTTATTTTTCGGGCAAATACCGGTCATATTTGGAATCAGCGGGAAATTTCCCATCGGATAGGGTTTTAAAACTTCGTTGAATCGAACTTTTTTTTTTTTGCGATTTTTCAGGGATATTTGATGTTAACGAGACCTGTATCTGAAAGCTGAGAATCATCACGACGAAGACGAAGAAGAGCGAGACACCGATAACCGGTACCGTCAAGCAGTAGCGCGTGATATTTCGCGCCCAGTTAGGATACGTCGGCTCCAGTCGACCGGTCACCGGTGACACCTGAAGAGTTCCCTGAAAAAAATAAATGAAAATAACATTTATAAACGTTTGCGAATGAAGCGAGTTACAGGGGGGGATGAAAGTGCGCGAATTATTTTACCACGAAGAGGGGTCGCGGCTCCACGAGAAGGTCGTCCCTCTGATCGAGGGTTCCCCATCTGTAGGCGAGTTCGGCGCCCCGTCGCTTCCACGTCTCGAGATAAGCGGTCGCCCAGATGACATTGAAGACCGAAAACAAGACGTAGGCCACGTCCTCCACCGCCTGGTTCCTTCCGATGATGCCGACCTGTTGGCCGCCACAATAATAGGCCGCCACAATTATTGCGGTCGGCAACAAAACAGCAGCAATGCGGCGGCACCACTTACCCAGTATATGACACCCACTACTGCTGGAACGACGAGGGCGGTGGTGTAGTGGCCGAGCCAGGCAAAGTACATGGTGATCTTGACGCCGAAGTAATTGCAGATGTCGTCGAGCGGCTGCGGCGAGAGAAAAGCTCGGACCCAACTTCGCTGAAGCTTCTCGAGGGCAGGCAGTTCGTGCAGGGGGAAGACCTGAACCAACACAAACCACCGTCCCACAAGTTTTTCTCGTGATTTTCCTCCAATAAAAAATCCGCACAAGCATTTTCTTCGGATTTTTGTATTCTTTTTTCTTGGGATATGTTTTTTTTTTTGTTACGTTGTCCCCGACCTGTGATATAATTCCTGCAGAGACGCATTTCGGGATAATTGCCTGTCCCTCGACGAGCTTGAGACCGGGAAGACTGGGCAGATCGTGGGGACCCGCGCGCAGAGTGTGAAGCAGATGTAGCACCAGCGACTGGCGCTCCTGGGTCGTGAAGAAGCTCGTCTCGTCGCCGCTTCCCTCGAAGCAGCTCGCCTCCGAGCCCACGAACTCCTTCAGGCCGCCGCCGTACTCCTCTCGCAGCACCTTCGGCAGATGAACCTCCTCGGCTGCTTTGAGAAGTCTGACAAAAAACAAAAAGAAAAACAAAAATACATTTTTAGAGAGATCTTGTCGGTGACTCGCTTGCGCGGCTGGGGAACCTCGCTACAACTTACATGGGAAATGGCGCGGTCAGGTAGAATCCATAACTGTCGGAAGATGCGTGATGTCGCACGTGAACGACGAGACCCGGTGTTCCGGCTCGCAGACGTCCGAGTAGCCACATCAGCGTCTCGTCGCTCGCGCCACTCGGGAACATCATCACTACGTCGCATTCCTGCAAAAGTCCCGACCGCACAATTGCAACACCATTTTCATTCGTAGTACTATTTTAATCGAAAAATGAGGCGGAATTGCCGGTCACCCGTTGTACCTATTTGCACGGTAAGCTGGATGAGAGGGGCAAGTGGGGCATAAACAATAGTTGCGAGAAACGGTTCGAGCATCGTCAGCCGGAGGACGTGGGACAACGGAGGGATTATCAAGAGAGCAGGGACAAAGAAGCGTGAGCGAGGCAAACGCGGAAGATGCCAGAGTGTTGTGACTGGGCGCTGAGTAGTCCGCGCGAGTGGCGACGCGGGTCGCGCGACAATAGCCGAGGAGCTCGAACTCGGGGGGGGGGGGGCTTGCCTCGGAATCGATTCGCCATTGGCGGTGTCGGTGAACTCGCGCGACGGCGCCGGACGAATGCCCCTAGGATAACCTCTCTCTCGTCTCTCCGACCTCGAACGCGACAGCGTGGAATCGCTTCTAATATGCGTGGAAAGATTCCCACAAAAATCACACCATGGCGGCCGGACGCGAAACGGGGGTAGCCCTCTTTGGTTGTGCGGAGAAAATGTCATCATTGGCGGCCATTTCGCGAACCCGAGATTGGGAACAAAATGGCTGCTGCGATAAGATTGACGAACATGTCTCCTTATTCGGACACTTTTTGTATTTTTGTATTTTTTTTAAATCTTTATTTTTGACAAATCGTAGGCTCGCGATCCGCCTTCGCTGAATTCTGGCACAAGGACCAGCGCGTTATTCTGGCGTCGTTCCAACTTGTGCCATCAAGCTGCTTCTCTCTCCGTATCTCGTTCGCCACCCCAAAGTGCGCACTTCCCTCGTCTCTGGCACACAATACTCGTGCAGCGAATAACGCGCCGACAGCGACGCAGAGGACGAACGCGGGCGGGGGGAGGCATTACACGTCTGACCCGAGCGCTTACTTCCACCACTTCTTCGCCGTTCTTTCGCGTGTACCGCCCCTCCGCCCGCCCCTGGGTCAGGCCCTCGAGCATATTTCCGACTACACAGCGTCGGCTACCGGTAACACAAACATAAACACGCTCGTCCGCGAATCTATATCGCTGAATACACAAACAGTAGGACGCATTTCTTTCGCGAAATTTCATTTCGACGACAAATCGACGACATTTTTGTTTCAAGTTAATCAAAGACAATAATTATTTATCGTTTTTATTATGTAAGAAAAAAAAAAAAAAAAAAAAAAGAAAAAAAATCTTTTTGAAACACCCGATAAAGAAGTAGACCGCGTGGGTCGATAATAGTCCGAACTTTGGTATCGACCGCTCGTCGAGTTAAAAGTTCTCGCACGTCTTGCCGATAGCTCGGAATTCTCGGCAAACCTACGAGGCTAAAGCCCCAAAGTTATAATCCACAGTCGGCGCACCGGCGTTTTCCCATAAATACCTGATTACGCGCGTCGCACCAGCTGCCGATCAGACTCGCGTGGCGATGCTTTGTCACTTTTGTGTTCCAAACGATAAAAAAAAAAGTCTCACCAAAATATCTCTATCAACGTCTCCAGCAGGTTATCGGATGCTCGCTGCGTAAAACAAGCTAAATTTGCGGCCACAAAAGCGGGGAATGGGAACCCGAGAATAAAAGCGCGGGGCGAGATCGCGTTTCGGCGGGATGGGCGGGGGGAAGCTGCGAGCCGGGAGATAAGGGCGCTTGAACCGGGCCGCGTCTGCTAGTCAGGTGTTTCGGTGCAAAGCGTAATTCCCGTTTGGGCGCGCCGAGGCATTCGCCGGCATTAAACTTGGCTCTCTTATCATTGACTACAGTAGCCAGCAGCAGCAGCAGCAGTTGCCTCGAGGGGGGGGGGGGGGGATGTCTTTACGATTTGCCGAAGCGAGACACAACGGGGCAGAGCATTCGGAGCGGCCAAAGTATCCCCGTTGAATGAACAATTTTACGAGTCACTGGCTCTGAGTATCGATACATTTGCTGGATCCATAATTTATGGACATCCGCGGGACATTTGCGAGATCCAAGACATTCGAGACGCGCGTTCGGGACATTCGTGATATTCTCGCGGTATTCAATATCCGGATGTCCATGTCCCTGCGACATCCGAGATATCCGGGATACTCCGCGGTACTCGAACAACCTTGGAGAATATATTTTTAGGCATTCAACATTCACGGTACTCGAGATATTTGAAGATATGTCGAGTGACAAGCCGTCCGCTGCTGCTGCTGCGGCTGCTGCTGCGACGTAATGACGACGCGTCACGAGAGCCCCTCGAGGGCCTCTCGGATTCTACGCGGAAACTCGTCAACTTTTCAAGCACACCCGACTCTGGAGAACAGCTGATTGGCCGCGAGTTTTCCGAAGCAGCGAAGCTTCGCTGTAACCGCTTCCACGATATAATGCGTTTCGTCTAAACGTGGTCGATGCGGTTGCGGCTGCTGCTGCACATCGGTCGTTGTAACGAGAGCCGGAGCGATCAGGGCTTTAATCGATAAACGAGGGAAAACGTAGAAAGAGGTGCGGGGGATGACGAATGAAAAAAAGGTGCACGTCGCACCGCATCGCCGTTTAGACACACGACGCGACGATATACGTACTTGGGTTGGGACCTTTTGTATCCATAGGCGGCGGGGGGTCATCAGGTGGCCTGTGCACGGTATTTTTCGTCTGAGAAGGCGAGACGCTGCGAACAAAAATACAAATAGTCAGACAAATTGTTTCGGAACGTCCGAAATATCCGCGGACATCCGTGATACGGTAATGTCTCCAATTAAATTTATTCATTCGACACGTTCGATTTTAAATTGTCCGTCGTCCGCGGATTTAGATAAATTGAATATGTCGCGCGGGATATTCACTCCGTCCGTTCGCGCGCAATCTTCAGATATGTTTCGCCATTCCACTCGGCCACTCGCGTTGCGTTCCGTTCGAGCGATTCACAAGCGAGAGCTGCGAGAGGAATTTCAAGAATGTCAACATTCTCGTGTTCGAGATGCCAGACGAGACCGCGAGGAAAGCGTCAAGTGTTGTTAGGAGTGGGGCTCGCGAGGGTAAGAAAAAGGAAATTGAAATTGAAACCGCAAGGGTTGCGTCGTTTTACCCTTCGCAGGCTCGCGACTCGCGAATGAGCAGCCCCCCTCCACCCTCCCGCGAATATCACCGTGACACCCTTCGAGTAATTACACGAGTAGAAATTACGAGTTTGCCTGTAAACCGCTGATTATCGGACTGTAGACATAATATAGGACGTAGGCTCATCAATGTCACGGGGTCATGCTACTTAACCCTAATCGACTAAAATACGACGATAAAATTATTTCAAAAATCGCGTGTCCCTTTGGTATATCAATAGTTATTGTTACAAGAAATTCTGTCTTGCCTTAATTAATGTCAAAGAGACAGAATTCCTCGTGGCCCAGAATAGAGTCTGCTATCGGTTTTGCTAATTGTCAAAGATACAAAAAACATGGGTCGACCAAGTTAGGATCCTCCCACCAGCCGCGCGTTCACAGAGCACGGAAAAAACAACGTCGCGGAAAAAAAAGTGAGCAACACGACGAGAGATCGGACGAGTCGCCCTACGTCGCACTTTTAATGTCATTGTGTTGTCGGTGGAAGGAACAAGCGGAGGAAAAAGAATAGCGGGGGGGGGGGGGGGGAAAGCGGCCGAGACAACAAAAAGGAAAAAGTGGTGGAATATAGGTTGTTCACGCCAGCGCGGCGTGGAACGGCGTGCGAGGAAAGCCAGGGGAAGGAAAACCAATGTGGGCGGCTGGCGGCTCGCGGCTGCCGCAGCTTTCTCGTCGTCTCTTCTCTCTCCTCCGTCGTCGCGACCGGCTCTCGTTCTCTTTATCGAACGAACTCGGTCGCCGTAAGTGGGCCGCCGGACCGACCGGGACGCCTGGAAATTCGAGGGCTCGGATGGATGAAGCGTGCAGAGGAAGTTCAAGTACCCGACGAGTTGGTAGAAGACGCGAGAGAATGGAAAACGAAAAATAGAAGAAGAGAAGACAAAAAAAATGATGCTGAAGAAGAAGAATAAAAAGGGAAAAGGTGGCAAAGATCAAGCAACATGGAGTGAACTGTGTCAACAACGGGATTGAGGACAACCTGAAAACGTTCGAAAAAGCTCCGACGAAACGTGCGGAAGGCACTAAATCCAGTCAAAGCACAAGACAGCCCCCCCCCCCCCCCACCCTCGAGGGAAGAAGCTCCGGAAGGCGTTAAACGTTTTTACGAGTGAAGTAATCAGGTTGCCCGCGACGTCATCAGTCGTGTCCAGCCTGCCTGTCTTGTTCAGCCTCTCGGCGATCGGGCTAATTGTCTCTGAACAAACCCTCAACGCGCGAGCCTGTAGTTTTCCTACAATTCACCTGCTGCGAGAAATGAACCCGAAACTTTTGTTTCTCCGATGACCTCGGCTTTCGTTTTTCTCCGACAGGACAGAACGTAACGACGCTCCGTCGGCTAATTAGCCCTTCTGCACAGCTACTCTTCGCAGTCTTCGCACAGTCGAGGATCCTGCATCTCTCGCTTCATTTTCCAAGCTGGTTTTGGACTCACGTTAGGCTCGTGATTACAAAATGAGTCGAAGGAAATTACCGACCCCCTATCAACTCAGGCGCAGACAGGGGGTAGTTCCCGTGTCTGCGCGGAGAAAACGCTCGGCAGGATTCGCCTGGACGATTGACCCGTAAGGCAGCTATGGACCACGTGACGCGAGGATAAAGTCGTGGAACTCGAGTCGCGGCGGCGGCGGCGGCGGCGGCGGCGGTGGCGGCGGCGGACGTAACGGCTAAAACTGGAACGTATAGGCCAACGAAATCAATTCCCGGTGGCTAATAGAATTTATAGATCGGGCGTTTATACTGTTTTGGCATCCCGCTTGGTTATTACGTATACGCGACATCACATGTAGGACAAGGGAGGAGGAGGAGGAGGAGGCGGAGGAGAGGGGGCGGAGGAAGTCGCGGGATGTCAATCGTGTCTGATGTCACCGCGGATATGTATGTATCACAAAGGACATTCCATTAAACGCGTGAAACGTGTCACCGACGTGTTTTCTACTTGTCATGTCAATGATGTCGATCACATCATAGGTTTTTCGAGCAATTTCTTTTTTGTACCCTCAAATATGTTTCTTACCCTTGTCGAGAGTCTCTTTGGCCGCGCGTATGACCTTTCTCCGTCTGAGGCCGTCGCCTGTCACCACTGTCATCGTGGCGGGATCGTTATCGTGGTCATTGCCACTGATAACATTAGTCGTCGTCGTTGCCGTCGTCGTCGTCGTCGTCGTCGTCGTCGTCGTCGCCGTAAAATCGCACACGCCACTTTTGCCGCCGTTATTGTCGCTCGCAAAGTTGCTCGCGTCTTTGTGGTATCTTCGCTGATCGCGTGGACAATCGATAGGGTCGTTCGACCCCTCGCCGCCTGGCATAGTGGGAACCCGATCGCGGGCAGGAACTGCTTCCTGTCGCGTCCTTAACCGAGGACCACTGCGCTTGTACTGACTCCCGCATGGCGTTGCCGTCGGTCGTCTTCGCTTCGCCTCCCTCCCTCCCTCCCTCTTCACCCCTTCGCTTTTTCCACCCTTCGACTCGGTTTCCCCACCACATCGCGTATCGTGCGCTCGACGCGGCGCTGACCGGTGCGCGCAGGTTCCGACTTTTTGCGCGACGACGCGCGCCATCTGGCCTGCAGCCCGCCGAACCCCGAAGCATGCGCCGTTGCGATCGATGAGCCGTGTGGTTCTCCCCTCCGTCCTCTCTCCCCCTGCCCCACCACCTTTTCTTCCCTCTCTCTCTTTCGCTCTTGGCGTCGTCAGCCTCTTCTCGCTCCCGGTCGTATGTCTCTCCCTCCCCTCGCCTCGCGCGCAGTGCCTAACGTGCGCCGGGGGGAGGCCAGCACAGAATTGATACGCCGCTCGTGGCTTCGCGCTTCTATACCCGCGGTGCAGTCGCTTTTTCTACTTAAACCGGAGGGAAAATGAAAAGGCATTTTTCGGGTATTTCAGGCGACGCGACGTTTCCGTTGCGTCTCTCCGTCACTTTTCTGCTTTGATGTTGCGGGTCTTCGGGGAACGGGAAGGGGTGACTTCCGCCTGCTGACACTCGATGCGGGGGTGGGGAAATGTGGATCAAAATGTTGAGGTCGCGTCGTACTTTGGAAAGCTGGAAATAAATTCGCGGAAGCGCGCGCGCGCGCGCCTCGTGGGCTTCGATCCGCGGTTACCTCGAGGCCCTTATTTCAAGTTTATAGATCAGTCGGGCTATTTTCGGGTTAAATCGCTGATCGCCCTCGACGGCGGAGCGAGGATCGCGGTGCGATTGGTTTAAATCGACTCTACTGGGCCAAGATTTTTTTTTTTTTTTTTTTTTTTTTTTTTTTTTTTTTTTTTTTTTTTTCATGGAAAATATTTACAAAGATTCTGGAATAGTTTTTATTATCTCACTTAACCTTACGAACGACTTAATGTGTAATACGTACAATGCTTATGACATAAAAATATAATTCATCGAATTATCGATTGTTTAAATACAAATAATACAATAATTAATATTAATAACACTTTAAATATATCATCATGATGAAATTACATTTATAAAATAGTAATACGTTTCTACTTGAGGAATAAAAAATATATTAACAGACGCGCCCTGCGTTTCCGACCGAAATTGCCTAACGCGTCGATGGAGCGACGGTCGTCGTCGTCGTTGTCGCGTGAATTCGCTTCGAGAACAGAATACATTTGCGACGAATGAGCGCAATTTGCGCCTCGCGTGAAACACGCTCGGACGCACGAACGTCGAATAAATAATGGAAGGACAGAAGTAAGAATTGACCGTTTTTTTTTTTCATGGAAAGAAAAAATGGAAAAAAATAGTTGTCAACAAAAATTAGATACGTATAAATAATTTTGGTATAGGTGGATTAAAAACCGTGTGAAATTTCGTAGAATAAATAATGAAAAAAACTCGATCGGTTGAAATCAGAAAAAAATAAAATAAAAAATAAGCGGAAGATTAGCGATTAAATTTTCCCTCATCGTCATCTCGACCTCATCTCGCGCGAAATTCCTTCTTCGGTTTGGTCATGACGCATCTGCCGCGGTAGCAAATTTCCGTCATGTGCGAGACCTTCGTGGTCGTCGAGGTGCGAAGAACTCCGCTGAGTTTCGCCGAGACCACCGCCATTGGCGAATTTTCCGTCGCGTCGCTCGTCGTCGACGTCGTCGACGTCGTCGAGGTCGTCGAGACGTCGTCAGCTACGCTCGTATTTTCCGTCCCCAAGGTCGCCGAGGTGTGCGACCTCGTTTCCGAGGTCAGCTTCGGTTTCGAGGTGGAAATGACTTCGGTGGACGTTTCCGTCGTTGTCTCCGCGACCTTCGTCGCGTCCTCTGGATTCCGCGGTTCCGTCGGTTCCGCCTTTTCCGTTCTGGACTCCACGGTTCGTTCTTCGGGTTCTTCCGGTTCTTCAGGCTTGTTGGACGATTCGTCAGCCGCCTCGGATTTTCCGGTTTTACTCGTCACCGTTTTCTCGGATTCTTCAGCTTTCGCGATCTGTCGGGACTCTTCAGGGTCGCCAGTGACGGCTTCAGGGTCCGCGGACGAATCGGAGGACGTTTTTATGGTCGTCGTCAACTTTTCCGACGCTTCTTCAGCGTCGACCGAGCGACTCGCGGTCGACGTGACGTCGACCGCGGTGTCCTCGAGGTCAGCGCGTGTCGTCGGAAGGTCATCGGTCACCTTCTGCTCGTCGGCGTTCTTCATGGTGTCGAATATCGCTTTGACGTAGTCGGACAGGGTCTTGACGTTGGCGTCACCTTCGGTCTTCGTGACGACGCCGGGCAGCTGCTGCTGGCTTGCCGTGAGATTGACCTTGCGGCTGTACTCGAAGAGTCCGCGATCGCTC
The DNA here is from genome assembly GCA_964034905.1 of Itoplectis maculator. Lineage (NCBI taxonomy): Eukaryota > Metazoa > Arthropoda > Insecta > Hymenoptera > Ichneumonidae > Itoplectis > Itoplectis maculator. Next base: position 7,058,427 of record OZ035869.1, read on the forward strand.
GGATAGCGAACCTCGCTCCACCGGCTGCGATGATTCTTCGGGTAGTCCTCGTCGTCGGCCTCGACCTCGGCGACCACCTCGTTGCCTCGACCCGTCGGACCGTCGTCGAGAGCAGCCGCGTTGTCCGCCGGGTACGCGGAATTCGTCAGGTACTCACCACTCTGCATCGCGATCGAGTCTATGTACTGTTTAGTAGAGTCCCAAGATTTCCCGGGGTCGACGTTCAAGGTCGTCGTGACCGCTGCTGCTGCTGCTGCTGCTGCTGCAGTCGTCGAGTAGTCGTTCGAGTTGGTCTCTTGAGCCACGTTGGATTCTCCTTCCGCTCTGGATTCCGTTTCCCCTTTGGATTCCGGAGTTTCCACTCCGGATTCAGTTTCCAGAACCGGCGTCGTCGTTTCCGCGTTGACGTTGCTGCTCGTCGTTGTCGTCGTCGCCGTCGTCGTCGTCTCCTGGTGCTGCTCCTGGTGCGAATCTTCGCTCTTCAACGTCTTCAAGGTCGTCGTGACTACGTCCGGTTCGCCCGGACCGGAGACTCCACTCTCAGCCGTCGTGGCATTCCCGACCTTCAACATCTCCTCGAGAAAGTCCTCGAAAATCGTCTTCACCGGCGCGTCCGAGGACGCCGGGAATCCCGTCGTCGTTGTCGTCGTCGTCGTTGTCGTCGTCGTCGGGATTTCCCTGGGTTCCTCCGTGAAACGGTTGTACTTGAGACGATCCTGGAAGAGGCTGTTCACCGCCGAATTGAAGTGCTGCGACTCGGCGGTCACGAAGTCCTCCGTCGGTGCCGGACGAACGCGAACTCGGACTCTGCGTCTTCGGACTCCGATCTGCAACCACGCGGAGTAACGCCAATCTTTATCAGTTGCACCGGGTGTTATCATGGTCTCTGACATATGATGATATAATTCAGTGATGCATAGATCATTAAAAATCCTGTAGGTCATAGTCATAAGTTTTTTAAACACACATATCAACATACCCGTCTAGTCGGCATCCTATTGGCTGGCCTGTCACCGAAGTTGTCCGTGTTACCATTGGCCACCACCGACTCGGTAGCACCGTCAATGGCGGCTGACGACGCAGGGTCAACGGTGTCCCGAATGGCGGAGGTCGCGGTCGAGTTTTCAAGGCTATCGCTTCGACCCTCGACTCCCATCTTCATCCCGTAATTGGTTCCCACCATCGAAGCGGCATCGTCCATCGCGTTTCCGCTCAATGATTTCGCCGCCTTATCGTCCGAGGTCACGAGAACCGTGACGTAAGAGTCTTCCGGTGCAGCGGTTATGATTTCCGGGGCGTCCGGGGCGTCCGCGGCCGCCTGATCGTTGGCGTATTTGTTTTTGTCACTGTCGACGAAGCCGGACGACTTTCGGTCGTCGTGCGGCAGCCTGTTGGCCGCTGGGCTCGGCTGGAACGACGCGCTCGTCAGTTTGGTCGACCACTGCGACTCCGCGCCGTGTATATCGCGATCCTGACCGCCTCCCCTCGGCGTTTGATGCGCCCGGGAACGCGAGCCGAACGATTGCCTGTACTTCTGACGCGTCGGTTGACTCGCCAACTGCGTCTGATCTGGCTCGGAGCTCGCTTGGTCCGTTCCAAAGTTCAGCACGAAATCTTGGCCCGTGTACTGTGACGCATAAAGAATGGACGCGGGGCAAACATGAGAATCGAGATGCGATAACATTTGGAAAAAACAAAAATCAACGACTGGGCAACTTCACTTACGGAGATGTCGTCATTTTGACTTTGAACCGGATTCCTTGCGGCTCCCAAAGGCAGAGCCTGGAACCGTTCGTCGTAGAGTCCTTGCCTGTCGTCAATCGGTTCTTCGATGGGTTCCGCTCGACGCGGATAATTCTCCTCCAGCGGCAGATCATTCGTGTCCTCGAGGACATACTCGGTGGTGGTCGTTGTGGTGGTCGTAGTGCGCCTTCTTCCAGGTTTACGGCCTCTAACCCTGATCCTGTTGCTCTTGGGCTCCTCGACTCTGGTCCTGGGTCTCTCGGTGTACGCGGCGACGGTGGAGGCAGCCGTCGTGGTGGTCGCGGCTTTGGCGGCGGCGGCGGCAGCGGCGGCGGCGGCGGCGGCGGCACCAGGACGTCGGTTGGGCGACTGATACTTGGGTCGGTTACGCGACACCTGAGTGTGACTTAGGCTCGAGTCCTCGGCAGTTTCGTCGGTCGGCACGATCGACTGTAGTTGGGCCTGGAAGACGACGCGTCATTCATTATCATTAAGCATTTCCACAATGACCTTTTCGTTCCATACCTGATTGTCCGGCCTGTAAAAATGCTCATGTCGATTCTCCACCGGATGCACCGGGCTGAAATTCGGGGGCCTGATGAATCCGTACTCAAGTCCGTCATTGGAGTCCTCGTCGTAGGTGGTGGTCGTGGTCGTAGGTGCCGCCGTTGTCGTGGTCGTTCTTCGGCTCGTCGACGGTGGGTTCACGATGGTCTTCTGATAGGTTCGAATGGGCGCCTGAATGCGAACGTAGTCGTTGCCTTCGGTCTGGACCTGAACCGTGCCGTGATACTGATGCCTAGCCTTGGGCCTAAGTCGACTGTTCTCCCGGTGACGTGTCGTCGGTCGCTCCGTCGTCCTGGCGTTCTCATTGTTGACGGCGCTGAACCGAACGTACTCGTCCTGGGAGCCTCGGGGCTTGGTTTGCACGTGAGATTCCGGACGTCCTCGACCTCCCAGTCGGCCTCGGACCCTTTGACGGATCACCACGGGCGCTGGTTCCGTCGTCGTTGTCGTGGTCGTCGCCTCCGTCGTGAGCTGAAAACAGAGACCGGTTGAATTGAAACACTTCAGGTTTTAGGGCTTTTGGGATTTTTTTACGAGCCTGAACCTCATCGCAAGACTCGTACCTCAAGTGGAGCCTGTTGGGGAGCTAATTCGGGGCTTCCCAGGGTGTCCTGACCATCCTGCGAGTACGGATCGTAGATCGCACCGTCGTTCGCCACGTAGCTCAGGATTTTGTCCTCGTTGATGGGGAATTGAAGCTGGGGCCTGGCGAGATCCTCGTTCTGGATCCCCGAAGGGTTCTGCCCTTGCTGCTCGTAAATCTCCGGCCGTTGGAACTCGCCGCCGATCTGCGGGTTCACCGGTGTCTCTGCTGCAGGGATCTGCTGATCCTGCGAGACCCGGAAGTTCTCGTGTGCGTTCTGATAGAAAGCGTAGTCCCTGGCGGTCGGTGGTACCGTTGGGGTCACCTTGGCCTGGTCGTTCCTCGTCTGATAGTTGAATCCATTGACCGGGGCGTTCTCCAGCGGCGGCCTGAAGTCACCGGCGGCCGGAAGCTCCTGATACTGCTGCGCGATTGGCTCTTCCTGATCCCGGAAACCGTCGACCTGGACAGGTTGGGCCTGCTGGTAGTTCAGGTTCGGAGAATAGTCCACCTGGCCGACCGAACCATCCGGCCTCCTTTCGTCACCGCTTGTCACGGGATAATTCTCCAGTCCGGTCGTCGACTGGACAAAGTCGTACTGCCTATAGACGGGCTCATTGGACTCGACCCCAGTTGTCTCCGGAAGTCGAAGGTTGGATTCCAAACCTTGGGCTCTGTCGACTTTCGCCTCGTGAGCCTGAACATTATGCACCTGCTTTCGTTTCGACTGAAGACTATCCTCAGGTTCGCGACTCTTGAATTTTTTCTGCGTTGGTCTCGTGTAAGTTGTTTCCTGGGAGTTGTAGCGTTGTGTCGTCTCCGAAACCTTGGATCTCGTGGGTTCATAGGTGTCCTTGTACTCCTCGGTGGTGGTGGTAGTGTACCTGGACCGAGTTCTGGACACGGGTCTCCGGGTTCTCTCGTTGTCCCTGGTCCTCGCCGTGGAGCTCGGAGTGGTAGTGGTGCTAGGCCTGGTGGCCACTACCCTTCCACGATGACGACCCCTGGTTCTGTGAGTCGTCGTCGGGGCCTCGGTGGTCGTCGTGGTCGTCGTTGTCGTCGTGGTGGTGGTGGTGGGGGGGGGCTCGGTCGTTGTCGTCGTTGAATGTGTTTGTCGGTTGACAAACGCCGCCTGTTCACCCTCGTCAAGAAGGGAGTTCACCAATCCGGGTAGCTGAGGGATGATCGGCGGAAGCTCGGCCGGCAGGTTGTACTGGGTCGGGCCTCGTAGGGCTGGATCCTCGTAGGGGTCAACCGGACCACTCGGGTACTCCTTGGCCCGATCGCCGCCTCCCTGCTGATAACGCTCCCGATGCTCCGGCTGATCGTCATCTGCAGTACCCTGGACTATCTGGGAGTTGGGATGCCTCGGGTTGGTGGAGTCCTCGCGGAGCTGCTGGGAGTAACTCTTTCGGTAGACCGGGGTGCTGGTCACGGATTGGGATCCGTCCTGGTAGGCGAAAGAGGTAACGACGTTGGGCCGATTGGTACGGTAGGTCGGGGTCGTTGATCCTGACGTCTCGTCGGTGTAGGATGGTCGACTGGACTGAGACAGGGGCGACTCGTGCTCGTGGAAGCCGGCCTGTTGCCCGGTTGGTTGGGCTGAATCGTGGAAGGCGGGCCTGCTGCTGGGCTGCTCCGCGCCGAACTGCTGACGGAACCTGTATCGCTGTCCGGGTGCGTTGGCCTCGACGCTCGAGTAGGAAGGGCTCGACTGATACCGAAGGGTACTCGTCGGCTCGTCCTGTCGATACTCGGTGTAACTCGGAGTGGTAGGCGATTCGTAGGTCGTGGAGTAAGAGATACCCTGATTGGAGCTCTCGATGTATGAATTGGGTTCGATGACAGGATTCAAACTAGGCTTTCCAGCATCCTCGTAACTCTCGTCAGGTTGGGACGGCGCGACATGTTCATCCAGGGTGTTGACGACAACGGAGCCAATGTGAGGCGCTGGAAACGGGATCTTTGAGTATCCAGGCGGTGGATTGAAGCTCAACGGGGCGACGAAAAACGGCAGCTTGTCGACCCGACGCTCCACCCGGTTGTTGTCGATGGACGACAGATAGGGAAGGTCAAACTTGGCGTAGTCCTGGCTGACCTCGAGGTTCGACGGGCCCACGAACACCCTGGGAGCATCGGGACCAACGTTATCCAGTACATCAATGGTCTTGGCATTCTTCAGAGTCTTCAGAACATCAGCGATCCTGAGGATTCCGGCGGTGCTGCCGCCCGGGTTGATCATGTAGACAGCCAATGGCGGCTGATTGGGCGACGGCGGCGGCGCCGAGGTCGTCGTCTCCGGCCTCTCGAAGCTGTCGGGATTCTGAGTGTCGACGTGATGCTGCTGACGGTGACGCTGAGGTTTGCCGCGCAGTCGATTGTGTCTGTTGAACTTTCCGTGAGTCTGATGCTGCTGCTGCTGATGATCGTTGTGCTGACTCCTGATGAGCGGCTCAGCCAGCGGCGACTCGTGGGACGTTCCCCCGGCCTGGCGATTCCGCTCCTCGTCCTCCTTCTGCCGCCTCTCGAGCTCCTTCTGCGCCTTGATCGTCCTCTCGATCTCCGCCTTCTTCTGCCTCTCCAGCTGAGCCAACCGCTCAGCCTCGGCCTGTCTAGCCTCCTCCTGCTGTTTGCGTTTCTCCTCGTTGGCGCGCGCCGCCTGCGCCTTCCTCGATCTCTCCAGCTCCTCCCGACGCTGCTTCTCCCTGGCCTCGCGGATCCTCTCCAACTCCCGCTGCTTCGCCGACTCCTCCAACCTCGCCAGCTCCTTCCGCTTCTTTTCGGCCTCGCGCTCACGCTGGATCTCCTGTTCGCGCTCCAGCGCCGCCTGCTGGAGCTTCGCCTGGCGCTGAATCTCCTTGCGCTCCTCCCTCAAACGGTCCAACTCCTTCTGACGTGCCTCCTTCAGCAGTCGATCGGTGCCTTCGTGTTCCCTCTGCAGTTGCTGAAGAAACTCCCGGGCGTAGGCATCCTGCTGGGGCGACGAGGTCGTCGACACGGAATCGCGATCCGGGGATGTGGATTCCACGTTCGATTGACCTCTGTGATTGGCGTATTGACGTTGTTGTTGTTGCTGCTGCTGCTGCTGCTGTTGCTGCTGCTGATGATGATGATGATGATTCTGACGCTGGTCCAGGTTGCCGTACTGCTTCCTGTCGCGACCCCGCTGGTTCTTCGACTGACCTCGTTGCGCCAGCACCTCGGCCGGCACGTACACCACCTGGACCTCCTCCTCGACGTCGTCCGCGTTCGACGACCCTGACGGACCCTCAGGCACATACTTCTCCTTTTCCCTCAACGATTCCCTGGCTCCCTCAGCGTTTCCGTAGTCCTCGGCTTGACGATCGCTGTAATCCTCGTACTGCTCCTGTCCCACGGCTTCGCCCTGGCTGTCCCGGAAATTTTGCGACGAGTAGACGGGTGGTCGGACCTGGCTGGACAGTTGAGGCGGTGGGACCAGGACATCACTCGATAGTTCAGCAAGCTGAGACGTCTGGGGGTTGGAAGCCTGATGATGAGGGGCGTGCTGCTGCTGCTGCTGCTGCTGCTGCTGCTGCTGCTGCTTGTTCTCGTCGGCTTCGGGAATTCCATTGGGTGGGAAACCTTGACTCTGAAACAAATAAGTTAAATCGGATACTATACAATGTGATTTTGACGGGTGTCTCTTATTTGCTATGAGTTATTGCATTCCTTTAATACGATAATTTGATGATGTTGCTGACCCTCAGCAACGACATTGATGGCCATCTCAAGTTATTACAACTTGGAAAAAAAAAAGAAAAAATGTGGTGTCATGTTTTGGTACCTGTAGAAGCTGTTGCTGAGCCTTGAGCTCCTGTTGCAGCAACAGCAGCCTCTGGATGCTCTCCTGAGTCTTCTGCAGCTGCAGCAGCTGCTGCTGATACTCCTGACGAAGTTCAGGGGGCAGGGAGTTCGGTATGAGTGGCTGATGGATTTGTGGCAGCGGTGGTAGATTCGACGGTTCCTGCTGCTGACTTCGCGGATTCGCCAGGGGAATCCAGTCGCTGTTGGACACTTGGCGCGACCATCTCTCGGCCTGGGCGAGGTCGACGGACGCGAGAACCGTCAGCCAGATGGACAGGACGAGCGAGGGTCTCGCCCGAGCCGACTGGAAAAAACACACACACACACACAAATCGGTGCATCAAATATCCGGCATATATTTTTTTTTTACAGATAGGAACTTTTTCTCGGCATCGTTAAAGTACCGTTTACGCTGTATCGCGAGTCACGTCACTAATGGCTGTAATAAAGGACCCGGAGCGCCGAAGCATTTAAAGCAGAACAGTTGGGACTCGGCAGTCCGTGAAATAAAAGCAGCCGAGGCCTCGTCACGACGTAATAATTCCGTGAAGGGGGGTTCGGTGACGCGCGGTGATAGACAAATCCCGAACGGGCCGATCGGCGAAAGGAAAGCGATCGCGTTTCCCCGGCTATGCAGCCGCGCATTCGAAGCGTCGCGAATCGGTCATCGGAGCAGGATAAAATTATACAACAGGTTTCTCGCGGTCGCGCCGCCCGGCCGATCAAACACAGTCACATACACATCATATTTATTCATATCGATTGAGAGCGAGAGAAAAAAAATCGGACCGGTGAGACCGGCTGCAAAAAAATCGAAGCCGGAAACGACACTCCGACGAAATGTTAACATTTGTAAATCTGCGAAATCGAGAATTTTCTCTCGGTTGAAAAAAAAAAAAAAAAAAATCTTTCTATCTTTCCACGATAGAATTTTCGCGCTCGCGCGAGCAGTCCACTCACGGAGCCCCGGCCGGTGGGGTGCTTTATCGCCGGCGGTTTCTCGACCGGTGAATGTAGACGACCTTCTAATCGTTAAACGCTACCCAGGCGGGCAGCAGCAGCAGCCTGGAAAGTTCCGACGCTCGTGAGTACAAAACGCGCAAGCGAATTCCGCGAGGCAAATTCCGTTTTTCGCATTTGCCGATTTTCCAACCGATCTTTGATACCGATCTTTCGTAGCGATCATCGGCGTGTTCTCATCGCGTGTTGTAACGCCGCATCGGAAATAGAGGGCACGCGCTCGGAAAAATCGGCGCGCGCCTCAAGGTCTTCTATCCCCGCGCGTTGCGAGGAAGCGCGCGCGCGCGCGCCGGCTCCGAGGGATCTGGAGTGAGACCATTCGCTGGCTAACGAACTGTAAATCAGAGCTGCGCGCCGGGCGCAGCGACGAACCGGCGGCGGTTCTGCTGCTCCCGATGCCGCCTCAGCACCAGCAGCAGCAGCAGCAGCAGCAGCAGTAGTAGCAGCAGCAGCAGCAGCTTCGGACATCGCATCTAACGCGCCGATTTCTAATACATACGGCGATCGGTCATAATTTTTCATTTCCAGCACGCGCCACCGCCTCGGCGATTTCTTGCCGAGCGCGCGCGCGCGCGCGGTTCCGGTCGAGTTCCGGGTGCGACAACATCCGGGGGCCTCGAAATTCCCCTAGGGATTTTTTTTTAAATTTTTATTTTTGCTCGAAATATTTTTCTAGGCCAACGCAACATTTTCGTGAAGTAGGAAAAAAAAAACTAAAAATACCAGGGAATTTTTTTCTCCGGTAAAATAATGTTTCCTCCAGATCAGTCGCGTGTTTCGGTGCGAACAACTGCGGCCGGTTACGGGGCTCGTGACACGTGGGGTTGAGTAGAAACGTCAAATAGCCGCGGGTATTAGGAATTCCGAATCGCAAAAAAACGTTACTCCGTCCAACGCGCAGCAGCAGCAGTAGCAGCATCAGCAGCAGCGGCGAGAGCTCTTACTCCACTGACATCCTTTGTGATTACGTGCCGGGACGTTGGGCATCCCCCGGTGCGCGATATTTATATCGCCGGCGCCGCTGCGGCGAAACACGATCGCGTGCCGCTCGTCGTCGTCGTCGTCGTCGTCGTCGTCGGCGTTGGCGTTACGCCTGCGCCGACGCTTTTCCTGCTTTCCTCGTTAATCTCCAATTTCCTATCTCGTTAGAGGCCCCGCCGCACGGAGATCCCCAAGTTGCCTCTCGTTCTTCGCCAACCTCGCCGTCTTTTCTCTTTAATAACCTCGCACGCTGGTTGCGATAATACGAATCCTCTAATTACCTCACATTTAGCGACTTTCCATCTATACTCGGTCGGCTCGACCAACACTTTCCATAATCTCGCGAAATCCGCCATGTTGGGGCTATGTGGGTCACATCCGAAAATGGCCAAAATCCCCGTCGTTACAATTTACCTCGATGATATACATTTTTTTGCCGATCAAGCGCCAGGAGATTCAAAGAGGAGAAAATAATTAGCGACGACCACCGTGCGGGATGGATTCGGGGGGCAGACATCGAGCTGCCCCCCGAATCCACCCGCAACCCGTTTCATAGGACCACTTGGGGGGGGGGGGGGGGGGGGGGACAACCGAATACTCCACGCCCATCCAGCCGGGAGAAATGACTTTCTCTTCGGGGGCCTTCATTGTGCGATCCGGGCGGTCCAGCCCGAGTTTCTTTCAGCGACTGCGGTCGTTCACCTGTGTCTGGTCGGCCTGTGCACATCGCACAGTCAGATACGAACCAGATTTCGTTTGCTCGACTAATTATCGATAGGCCGCCAATGGAACGAAAGTTACACGCAGAGACGCGAAGAAAAAAACAAAATACCTGTACGTCGAGGGTTCCTAAGCGTTTGAAGGAGCTCGGCGCCGCCGACACCTTTCTATCCCGGCTGCCCCGCGGCCCGGGGATTATTAAATTCTCGTCTGGTCGTATTTTTTTTTCGGGCCCGGTAATACAACTGGAGTTGCTCCACGGCTTACGCGTCGGAGAGTTTTACGGCTTTTCCTCGCTGTCGCCGGCTCGCTCGACTCGCAGCATTATTTTTATTGTACGTGCGTAAGTGCGGCGTCGGTAAAAGAAAAAAAAAAAAACATTGAACGAGGTTCAGGTTGTGCCAGGTGGGTTTTTATGCTATTCCAGTGGTAACATCGTATCGCGGCAGCGAGTCATTGAATCCGGCCTGGATTCGTTGGATCCAGCCTGGATTCTCGACAGCCAGGCTCACTATTCCTCAACCCAAATCCGTGTCAAATCCATTACGTTGAAGATTGCATCGTTGGAAAGAAACGAAGATAAAAAATAACAACAAAAAATTCTAATGAACCCAAAGGATCGTACTGGCTATAAAAAGTTATCGTAACAATTGATCCTTATAATAAATTGTAAAAAAATATTTAAAAAAAGTTATTACAACGATTGAACGTTATAATAACTTTTCAGAATCGTTAAGATTGCATCGTAACGATGCAATCGATTCGACGTCATTCGAATCCACTTCCAATCCCCGCCAACGAATCTCACATCGGCCGAGCGACGTTGTCACTCCTTAAATCGTTGGAACATCGGACAAAAAGTCGTCGCTCGTACCGAAGAAAGTGAGCCCAAGTGTGAGAAGTAGCGTCTCCCCGCCTCCTCCCTCTCTCGCATCCTCCTCTACCTCCACCTTTCCCGAGTCTGTAATAAAGTTCTGCGGTTCGGCTTTCGGTCGCGGCGCGTGGTCAACGCCGCACGGTGCGCCACGAAATTGCGAGTGCGGCGCGAAGGTGATCGGTCGTCGTGGGACCCCGAAGAAAGTTATATACCGTGTAAACAGCACCTTCGGCTCCTCGGCTGCCACGCCTGTCGGATCTCGCCGATCTCGGTGCCCCCCTCGCCCCCCCCGCGGTACCAGGTTGCCCCACTGGGTCGGTTACCACCACCTCTCACCCTCCTCGCGCGGTGAACGTCGCGCGGTGAACGTCGGCCGGCAGGAGAATGTGAAATTTTCGTGCGAAGGTTCGCAAACTCAATTGGCCGATTCCGCCTCGGCGGATGCAGCGCGGGAAATCGATATTACGGCTCCCCCGTCGTCTCGGCATTCCAGTCGATTATTCGTTCCAGCGGAAACTGCGAAGAGCGAATGACGCGAATCACGAGGAAAAATTAACGCGTGGGCGACTCGAGTAACGCAATGGAATTTCTTTTTTTTACGCCTCTGTGACAATTGTTTTTTTTTTTCTTGGCTGCTTTGGAAACTTAGCAGAGGCCCAAATGGATTCAATGATAAATGAAATGGAATTCACGCGCCTTGATAACCGAATTCCCAGGATCCGAATGAAAGTCTCCCGGCTGTTTTCACTTTCCTTCCGGCGCTCGTTAAGCTCGTGTCCCCTTATAATCAGTTCCAGTGCCAAATTCGTGATTTTTTTTTAATCGTGACAGAACGAGAGACTTCTTCCACGTTGCGTTCGCTCGTCGACTCGACGTCGGTGCGCTTCGCGCGGACAAACGTGAGAACATTTTTGCCGCGGAAAACCGGAAGTTTCTTCCCACTTTAACAGTCGGCGACGGATGCTTCAACCGCGCCGTAACGCGAATTACGCAATGAGCGTAAAAAATGAAAGAAATGCCGACGCTCTTAATTATCCGCAATGAAACGAAACACTCCGAGATTTTTAATGCTAATTCATTTCCATTGTCTCGTAGAATTCACAGATTTTTTTTTTATTTCAATTACTTTCCTGTTTTCTTTTTTCATTTACCTATTTCTGTTACGCTTAGAATAATAATAATGAAAAATTACGAAAGGACTAAAACGAAATTTTCATTCAGACAAAAACTCGTTTTACTTTCTCGTGAAATCGCTCGGTTCCTCTTGCTGATTTTCAATTGGTAATTTTTATGGTAATCGAGCCATTATCCACTTTGCGAACTTTTATCATTTCTGTCCGATGACCGGTGTTTTTTTTTAAGAGAAAAAAAATGTCACAGTGACAAGATTTTGTGCGATCGACGGAGCGATAAAATTTTGTGGGATCAACGAAAGTGAATTCGGATTTGCGTAACAGGAATCGAGACGCGAACGGGGAGACGAGAAAAACTGACTGCAGACCGGGTGGAAAATGGAAGGAAGGAAGCGACGAGGAGAAGAGCCGCGAGGGGACCGAGAACGCTTCGAGCGGTCGGTGAACTCCGGGACGTAAGAAAAGAGCCGAGAAGCGAGAAGCTGCTCACACACTGACCTCCATTTCGAGATTCTACGGACGCGAGGAATAAGGAGGATTAAGCGGGGCAGGTTGCGGTCGTCGCTGCGCTCGAAAATCGTCTTCGCGAGATCCGCCACTTGTCGCGATTCATCGTTTCTTTAAAGTCTCAACAAACAAACAAAATCCATCAAAAAATGTAACAAACTGTCAATTAAAAAAACGCGTAATACCAATTTTTGTAACTGCATCAATAACGAATTAAAAAAAATTTGACTCACCATCGTGGCGTCGGTTAAATCCACCACAGATAAAAAATTTGGGTTTCCTTTCTCTCCTCCGCAAATTATTTTATTCCGCAAAAAAAAAAAAAAAAAAAAAAAAAAAAAAAAAATGTCTTCCAACTTCGCCGTCAGCGAAGCCCAAAAAAGTCGAAGAATTGTCCTCGATCAATCACCGGAAGAAAATCATCGCACTTTTCCACCAACCACAGAGTTAAAAAAAAAACAAAAAACTAAAAATTCGAAAACCGGAAGTTGACGCGCGGGACGCGTCTCGGTGCGCGCTGCGTTCGCTCAAGGTACCGCGGATAGTTTGAAGGGGCTTCGAGGAACTCGCGTCGCCTATATAGAGATCCCCTCCAGCATGGCCCTCCCGACGTCCGGAGGCGGCGGCGGCGGCAGCGGCGGCAACGGACGCACGGGGAAGGTGTGCGCGACCAGCAGCGGCAGCGCGGCGGCGGCGGCAGCAGCAGCTCCAGCAGCTTCAGCTCCGCCGGTGCTGGACACGCCGAGCCTCTCGGTTAGGCTGGAAAAACGCCGGAGCCGAAGAGACGACGTGTGCCGGACACGCTCGGGAGTGGGAAAAACAACCGGGGTTTCGAGATCCAGGAGAAAGCCGCGTCGTTCATTGGCCTGTGCCGACTGCAGCCGACGGCACCCGATTCATCCGCCGGCCGGAAGCGCTCACCCTCGTCGAGTCGTCGGAAGTTTCCACTGGCTTTCGCAAAAATCCGACCACCGAACGATCCCCAACGAGAGAAAATCACGGTTGCTTGCGTTTTTTTTAATGAAAAAAAGTCTAAATCGAAAATCCGAGAAGAAAAACGCAAAAATCGATTTTTTTTCCCGACAAACTGCCAAATTTCGCGATATTAAACAACGAACGAATAGGCGAGGGATATTTTTCTGGATTATTTGTGGCCCGAGAGCTCGGTGACCGCGACCAGCGTGTACGGAGTCCACGGAGAGAAATACGTGCTTCCCTTTCACTGGAACAGTACTAGAAACACAGCAGCCGCAGCAGCCGCAGTGACGGTGGCCGTATAGGATCAGCCGCGTATCGAGATACACGCAGAGAGAGAGAGAGAGGTGGTGCACGGCGCAGCGGAGCATCGAGGCAAAAATTGGCACACAGTCGTGGTGGAGGTGAGAGAGAGAGAGAGAGAGAGAGAGAGAGAGAGAGAGAGAGAGAGAGAGACCCATTAGGCCGGAACGTGTCCTACTACTGCATGCACGCACATTCCACTCCCCGTTCGGAGTGCGCCGACGCCGATGGCAGCGCCATCTAGAACCAACACCGACCATTTTCCCATGTCTTTGCCTTTTTCATCCTTCGAATCCTCCCGATTGCAATTTCCACTTTGATCGCGAGATGTCCAAGACGTTCTCCGATCATTTTTTGTTCTACCATAAAATGCCCCTGGATGGTCAGCGCCGCCAGTCTCGGACCGAAAGTCCTAACATCGCCGACTGTTAAATCATCATCGATTCATCCTAGTGAATTAATGAAAAATTGAAAAGCCAAAGTTTGTCACTCTGCAGATTTGTCTAATCTGCGCATGCGCGCCAACCGGCCGCACTCCTCTGACTTGCGTGCGCGCGTCGACCGACCGCGCACTCGCGCGTGATTCAGAGGACACGTCGGTTGTCCGCGGCAGAGCCGGGAGGGGGCGCCTTGCGTAACCTCGTCTTAACCTCGTCTAACCTCACAGCCGACGGGGAATGATTTAATTTCCATCCCCCTCCCCCTCCCCCTCCCCCTCTTTCCATGCTCAACTTGTCTCCGATATCCGCGCGAGTGAGCCACGAGAGGGGAATATTAGCTTCGAGGTGCTCAAGTGCGGTTGTAGCACCGGCAGCAACGCAGCCGCGCCGCAAACGGGGCCACGCAATCGTTAAGGCGCCGTGTATCCGGGCATTCAATTCGCCGATCGCTGCACATGGAAAGAACACTCGGATCGAGTCTTCTTCTTCTTCTCCTTCTTCATCGTCGTCATAGTCATCAACGTCTCCCGCATCTCCTCCTCCTCCTCCTCCTCCTCCTCCTTCGCTTCGACGCAACGTCTCTTTTCGTTTCATGAGAAAAATGTCGGCGAAAAATGCGGGGAACGATCGGATTCGCGGACGACTATTTCCGTACCGTCGGTCGAGAGGTCGCGATATGTCGGTGCCGACTGCCGAGAAACGTGAGTCAGAGATCGACGCTCCCGCTCACTTTCCTCTGTTCTCTCGAATGCGCCGAGTGTATCGCGCGCGACGCGACTGCAACAAACGCGCGATCGATTACAACGAAAGGTAAACAATCGAACACGTAAAAACATTGTTTTTCGTTTCTCAACTTCATTTAATGTAATTATTCAAAAATATACTTTCTCTTTTTGTCGTTGATTATTTAAAGAAAAATTAACCATCTTACCCGGCCACACGTACCATTTTTTTTGTTCTCATTCGACGAAGAAAAGTGCGCAGCTGTTTTATCGAGGCCTTCGAGCTCGTTTACGGGCGGTTATTAAATAAAACGCAGCCGGAACTGTCGCGTGGGAAAACTCGATCGGCCTTGGATTGTCCCGAGCAAATAATGTGACTTATTTATTTTTTATTTTTTTCATCATTTTTATTTTTATTTATAGTTCGGAGAATAAAATGAACTAGAAAATATTTTCATCTCGTGCAGCTTGGAGCAGCTGAGAAAAAAAAACAAATAAAAAATATCTATCACCGAGTCTTGTGTGTTATATGCGTGCTGGTGTAGATGCGCACGGGGGTCATATGTTATCGGCAATTCGTATTTGTCTGTGTGTGTGTGTGTGTGTGTTTTTTTTATTGCTCGCGGAAAGCCCAGGTTTATCTTTCGGTGCGCCACCGCCGCCGCGTATCCGGCTGCGTAGTATATAAGTCGACGCTTCGACGGAGAAGTCAAAGTTGAACAGTTGCTAAATTCATCATGAAGTTCTTCGCCGTGACATTGTCAGTGCTGCTGCTGGTCCTGTGTGGATTCGTGGGAACAGGATTCGTCGACGCGGGAGCCGTTCACTCGAAACCCGTTAGTATTTTTTATTCCTAATTTTTTATCACGTTTGTTTGTTCATTAATTTAATATTAATAATTTTGGGCTTCAGGTACCTGGACAGCAACCTCAAGATAAGCAGTGTCCGTCCGGTCAGACGCGATACGTTCAACCGGGAAAGTGCACGACCGTGAACGGACGCAAAAATTGCTTGGTATTTATTTATTTATTTTCATCCACATTTTTCGCGTCTCGAATAATCGAATTACTAATTTTTTCCTTTTTTACCAACAGCCGGACATTGTTCAGTGCAGGCGAGCCGGTTAACCTCTTGAAATTAAAATGTTCGCGTGTCATCATCGATCCAATGACAAATAAATAATGTTCCTGGCAAATTCTCGTCTTAAGCCGCCGTTCCATAAAATCTTTGAACCGCAGTCGTGAATTCCCGGCAAAGCGGAATTCTTGCGGTTTGGCGTTTCAATTATCCGGTGAAACGAAATTTCTTTGCATCGTCACGGCGCGTCGTTTTTATATGTAGGTATATCGTTTTTTTTTTTCCTTTTTTTTCCCCATATTCCGGAAACGCTTGGTGGACTTCCGGACGTGACAAAATGAGTCTCCGGATTGTCGCACGTATTGGTCCTGGACGATTTCTAAAAAAAAAGATCGTGCAAAAGAGGAGTTTAATCGTTCGTCACTGATCTCGGCGCGCGGCGAGTGTAACGAGGATCTCGCGGCGCGGCGGCGACCACGTGACCGAGCGGATATTCTCATTGTGTTGCGCTAGGAGCCAAGCCGAGAGGCACCGGAGCAAACCGTAGAATCGGCGCGCTTAGGAGAAAGCGACCCGCCCATCGAGTAAAATGCATTCCATCTCGTTCCTCTGGCGGATCCGCCGCGGCGGTACATGCAGTCCTTTCGCCTGCTCGCTCTTCCTTCCTCCCGACCGGTGCCGGCCCGGTGGACTACAAAAAACGCGAGTGACCGTCGAAAACATCATTTCCGTCCGTTTTTATACTCTAATTCGTGCCCTGGATCATTAGAAATATAAAAAAAGAAAATTAAATCACGATTAAAGGCGTTACAAAGCCTTGATGTACCGGTCATTGACCGAGAGGGGGGGGGGGGGGGGTGGGGGGCACGTCCCAGTCCCAATCGACATGGACCACCCCGCAGTCGTCGCGGACGATGAATATAATCGAATAAACGGCAGAAAGATATTTTTATCGCCGGGACGCGGCGCAGCCTGTAATCATGGTCGAGTAGAGTATTTGCGGCGCGGTTTCGACCGATTCCATCAACGATTCGCCGCTCAACGATGATGAAGTTTTCTCGCTTTCCACTTCCATGTCTGTCTCCCTCTGCCGCCGATAACAATCGAGGAAGAGAGACAGACATGGAAAGAGGGGGTGGACTCTCGCGCGTCTTACGTGACGCGTTGCGCGAGTCTCTCGACGTGTCGATCCTCAGGTCGCGCGAGCACTTGTGCATTCGCCTCACAGCCTCGGACGGCACAAGCGCGTACGTGGGGCGCGATTTGACATTCGCGTCGTTCCTCGATGTCCTCAGGAGCAGCCACGCAACCAGGGCGTAATTTCGCTCGTTCAAGGATTACTCAACGCGCGCGATCCCGCGCTGGAAATCCCCATTCCGAATTCCTGCTCTCCGGTAAATTATTTTTCGTCATTATTTTTTACCCACATCCAATTTTTTTTTTTCCTAATCAACGAACCGATAAGCCCACTATTCCTACGCGACGGACCCTTCGAAGAAAGTGTTTTTGATTGGCAGCCGTAAAAAAGCCAAGAAAATGAACGCAACGCCGGGAAGACGATGACCGAGTAGACATTCGAGTTGAGAGGAAAAAAAAGCGTGTGACTCGTACTTAGGGGTGAGTAACGCGCCGAGAAAGAGAGCCCGGAGTGAAGGGACGAGCGAGCGAGCGAACAAGATATAGGAGAGAAGCTGAGGAGGAGAAGCCGCGAGAGACGAGACGGGTCGACGCGATGAGCAATGAACTTGACCGTAAGTAGGTCACGGTGGCAATAACTCTTTCTCTCGGTCTCCGCCGCCGAGAGCTCTCGTGCCGCCGCCGCCGCCGCCGCCGCCGCCGCCGCCGCCGCCGCCTCGCTATGCGAGAGACTGCGGTGCGTCGCGCGCGCTGCTGTCTCGTCTGTCCCCGCGACTCGCGCGCGATGCACCTCTGCTCCTTCACCGGCTGCTGCCAACCAAACCGCAGAGTCGATGGCCCGTGTGGTCTGCCTGCACCGTCTGACCACCACCCTGTTGAACAATTTTTTCCTTACAGACGAACTACATTTTTCGCAATACCCAAAAAGGGCGTGTACAATTGGATAAAAGGAAAATAATAATTTTAATAAAAGCGAGGAAGGGAGTTTGTCTCAACGTATATCTTACACAGTTACGGTGTGTGATACATAATGTCATAATGTTCGCAAATACCCATCATAATATAAGTGACTTACAGCGTTGTTTAACGATATTACGCACTTTTCACACGAACGGGACTTCTCGAATAATCATTCAGAGCTTGCTCGAACCAAGCTTGATATCGTGAATTCTCGCCGTGCAATGTTGTACTTTCGGTAAAGTTGAACTCGCGGACGGTATAAATTGTTCATTATATCGTCCGGAATTCCCAATCCGGAGGAAGCCGCCACGAGCCCATACGCGCATAGACGACGTTCTTTACGACGATGGATGGGCCTTGCAACAACATAGACGTGTCTGTTGTCCCTTCGTTCTACATAAACGATTGTTATGGTTGTTATTAGTTTATATTTGGGACTCGTCGGGCACCTCGGCGAACCCTCTCGTCATTCGATAATTCTCGCAAGGTCTTCGGCCGATTTAATTGTAATTGCACTTATTATTTCTATGTCATTTTTGGGTTTAAGAAATTGTCGCCGTTCTTCGCTCGTAAGGTCTGTTGTTGTTGTCGTAGTCACGGGATCGTCGATGTGCGAGATACCGTGCTCAGGCTCGGACAGAAATGTGGGGCCGCCTCTCGCCTGTTTAATCGCTATGAGAGTTATCACAGCGACAATAACTAGACCGACAATAACCCCGATTATGGTAACCGTTGTACCAAAAAGTAGAGACCCGCCGACGTTTTTCGTCTCGGCGGCGAAAGCCTGTGGTTTTGGATCTCTCCAACTGACCCACACCCCATTCGACAATGATGGATTGCTGAGGGGATCGGCGACAGCTATATTCGCCGCTGGAATTGCGGTTATTCGAAACTTAAGTAGAGCTTGCTCAAGAGTGGCGAGTACGATCGGTCTCTTAGCCGCAAGATTCAACTGCTCGCAAGGATCCTCTTTGATGTTGAAAAGACACGGCGACTCCACTGGCTTGCAAGCGATCTGCGAATTAATCCAGTTTAACGTGTAATTACCGAAAAATCCGAGGGTATCGCAAATATTTGTTTCGATAATATAAATAAAACGCACAAAGAAAAAGGATGCATATCAATACCTGTTGTTCCTTTTTCACTGTACAACGGACCGTAGCTTCGCGTCGTAGCTTCGCGACGTCGCTCGCGGACAGCATTTTCGTATTGATATCTTGGTCCACGTTATCCGGTGACCGTTTGCTTTCTCTGCGCTGTCTCATGGCCACCTTTTGCTTAGCGGTTATAGCACCGCCGATGGCTACACCGGCTTTGCTCGTCAGCACCTTGTCGGGATAAGCATCGGAAGCCGCATTATCCGCATCGTTTTGTCCTAAACTTCCGGGGTCGCCGTACCATTCGTCGCCACTGGACGTGTGGCCGATCACGTATTTGAAGTCACCGCGTCTGATCGCAGCGTAATTGTCGATGTCGTCAATATTTATCAAGACCTCGGCGCGGGGACTGGTTTCCTCCGCAATCAGGGCTTTCCAAATATCGACACCGTCGATCTTTCCAAGATCACTGACTTCCATACCTTGAACGTAAATTTACCCGATGATATTAAAGAGAGAAATATATATATATACTCACGGCGGAAACAATAAACACTACTGAAGCACCTGCAAGCGAGCAGAATGTTGGCAGCCAATCTGTTATAGAAATGAGCTGGTTCGAAACTCTTCTCGGTTTTTGTATCAGAGGACTCCAAATAGCTGCGACACCTCTTACAGCGCCCTCCCAACCACTGTCCTTGATCTGGTAAAATAATTGTAATTAAAAACGATGCGCTTGCAAAGGACAGCTCTGATCAATTTGATGCTCACTCCGCGAAGAGGATAATTGCTGCCGCGATTGTTGTGAATCCCCATTGTAGGAGCTCCGTTGTCCGACATGAAGAGGATTACGCTGTTATCCAACATGCCGCGACGACGAAGGGCTGCCACGATTTCGCCGACGCTCAGGTCGAGCTTCGATACCATCGCTGAAAAGACAATCTCGTTTTTTAGTTGCCCCCATTTCTGATTCTGCGCCGCGACGCCGCAGCTAATTGAAAGAGATCTTCGAGTTACCCGCGTAAGTTCGCCTTTCAGGATCATCGATGTAATGAAATTTGGCTATTTCTTCGTCGGGAGCCTGATACGGATCTTCCGGATTTCCAGCGTGAGGTGCAAGGTGAGCCATGTACATGAACATCGGTGTTTTCGGGTCATGCTCGTCTATCAGTCTCACAGCTTCCTCGGTGAAGATATCGGTAGAATATTTTCCCTCTTGATCCCAGCTCACCGTGATGTTTCTTCTCATATCGAGACCACGGAATCGCTCTCTCTGTTTATCATATATACACAACGCGTCACGATAATCCTTTCTAACGATACGATCATCATCAAAAACATATTTATTAATCCGGGAACGTGCGATTAATAATGTGTACGAATAATAATAATCGATGAAAAATGTACCGTCGATACGACTCGATGATTCCAGTAGTCGTGGTATCCGTTCCAGTAACCAAAGTGGGAGTCGAATCCACGATAAGTAGGGGTGTACTCGCTACGAAAGAAGCCCAAGTGCCACTTGCCGATAGCGTGAGTTCTGTAACCTGCATCTCGCAAATACTGCGGAAAAACGAAATTCGCGATAAAACACATCCAAGCAGCAGCAGCAGCAGCAACGATGCTCTTACGATGATGAATATTGTCGCACTTTACCTCGGGCAGCAGCTTCTCCTCGAGCGGAAGTCCTCGGGGTTCGGTCTCAAGAAGCACGGAGTGCTGCATTCCAGTGTGAATCGGATACTTGCCCGTCATAAAGGCTGCTCTGCTGGGAGTGCACATTGGCGATACGTAATGGCTGTTGAGAATAACGCCATTGTAGGCAAGGGCATCGATGTTTGGCGTGGCAATCTGATTTGCTCCGTGAAAGCTCACGTCGTTCCATCCCTGCGTGCAGACAAAAGCCCGGTACAATCCGGTATACCGCGCGCGCTGCCCTCGTGGAAAAATCCGTGTCTGTATCGACGTTAAGAAATATATTTCGCGGTAAATTTGCTCACCAGATCATCCGCAAGAATAACGACGATATGTGGCTGCTGTTTGGCTTTGTCGGAGATATGTCCATCCCAGTTCCTCTCGGTGGCAGATGTAACAGAACCGCTGGGAACCGCCGCAGCCGCCGCCAGACGAAGCAACGCAACGATGACTGCCAATCTCAGTCGCACCTTAACACCGCACATCGCTGCTAACATCGCTGCTAGTTTTGTGAAACACGTGAAACTTCCCGAACAATACGCACAGACCGGAAATCGCAGTGTATAGTACCGAAGTGTCGACCGATCGAATATTATTGAGAGTACTATCGAGTCTCCCGGCGGTATAAGTTATAAGAACCGCAGCGGCAGCGGCAGCAGCAGCAGCGGCAGCAGCAGCAGCCGCAGCAGCAGAATTCGAGACAACGCTGCGAGAACAGAAAGAGACCCCCCCAACACGATTTGTAGGTGGGGATCACTGCCGCGATCGGTTGGCGGCACAACTGCTGTAGTAACTTGGCCTCTAGATTCCTTTGAATTTCTCACGGGCATGTCGCGATAATGACGTGACAATATATCGGAATCATTTCACTTGGCAGCAGCGCGAGTTCTTCTCTTAACTTCCGCAAATCGGTATTATTTTCGCGGTTGCCATTATTATGTCCCAGCGCATATTATAAGCGGCCGTTAATTGTGGACCTGATTGAGCGCGATAATAACTATATCCACTCTTGTATTGCCGCCGCAAAACGGTTACAGTACGGCCTTGAATGGACCGAATGAATTGAACGGTACGATAAAGTCGGCGCGGGCTGCCATTGTTGTGTGGCAAGCGTGAAGGCCTCGGTAAAACATCGAGTATATCGTCAGGGTCGGGACTCTCTCGTTTTGAGAGAAAAAATCCTTTTGGCATATTGTGCTGGAACAATACGTACGCGACTGCAAGTTCTCTACAATGTATTTCTTTTTTTTTCGAAAGTCTGCAAGAGTAGAAATAAATTAAACTGAATTTGTCGCCCGCTGCACGATGCTATTCGGTAGTGCAAACTGGCGATTTGTCTGGTTGCGGCGGCGGCGGCGGCGGCGGCGCGAGAGGTTCCGCGAGGATTCACTCGAACGATTCCCGTGAATTTGTGAAGCTAACCGAGATAAAAACATCGTTCGTTAAAATTAATTGATCGCGCGAGTACTATTCAAGGCTTCTCACCGTAATCACATGAAAATAATTCATAGGAAAATTACACAATGACAAATAATATGCACGGCCCGAGAGCCTACGTCTCTCTTCGTTAACGACGACGACGACGACGACGACGACGACGAGTTCACGGCTCTCTTTCCCTTTCAATGAAGAACCAGTGAGGTAACCCGGAGTTTAAGGTCCCCGAAGACAATGGCGGAGGTTTCAACGCGCTCGTTACAACCTTGCGAAACGTCTGATGTTGCCGCGAGATTTCGGACGTTAATTTTCGCGCGATGCTAACGAGCAAACGTACTGCCGGTTACTTTAGGTAAGGTCGACCTTAATCGCGTTTAGGGAGGATAGAGATAACCCTGTTCCGCAGGTGTTGATCAACGTTACTGACTTACAAGAGGGTCAGCTTAACCCTTTTCCGACCCAATTAACGTAACCCCGTAGAATCTGGACCCTGTGTCGAAAATTCGCATTTTGAGAAAAAAAAAAAAAAAAAAAAAATTAAAATTAATTGTAATCCTCGAAATTGAACCGTCTTTTTCTGTAAAATCGACCGCAACGAAGTTAAGAAAGACGCCGAGTCGCACTGGATTCCGCAGAAATATTTCAGCTCGAGCCCGGACGAGGCGTCCGGGCTGATTCCCGCGGCGTCCTAGACCTTGTCCGAAGGTGAAAGTAAGGCCGAGCCAATCGCGGCTCTGCCGCGTCAACACCGGGGCTAATGGTCCAGCTCAAACTCTTTTCAAACGACCGACGCGCTCTTTTATTTCATCTCCGCGAATGTCGAGGCGCGCTGCTCGCGCGACGTCGTTAAACATGGTCTGGAACAGGACGCGGGATCACATTCGCCGCGACGGAATCGTGTTTTGAAATTCCACGAGACGCGCGCTCGACTTTCCTAAATCGCCGCCGCGCACCGGCAACAAGACGCGAGCACCAACGCGCGACGTCATAAGTTTCGAAAGTTCAACGCCGAACATCGAACGCCCTAGGAATCAGGTTGAACCAGTTTTGCCTTGCTGCTGCTGCTGCTGCACTTCGAGCGAGTGACACCAAGTGTCTACATTCCCTTTTTGGCCGTTTGCTACAATGTGGCTTATGTGAAAATACGCTTTTTCACATCTTCATTATGCTGATTTTTTTTACTATTATTAGTGGGAAAAAAACGTTAACCACGAAATTTAATATCTTTTAAGCGAACAGCTGAAAGTAAAATAAAAAAACATTAATAATTGGAAAGAAAAAATAAAAATTCACCAGGACTCTCGAGTCGAAAACTCGTCGGGACTTTCTTCGGCAATGGGAATTAATAATCGCTATCGGAATATTCGCGGCAGTAGGTCAGACTCGCCGGTTGTTTGCCCCGGCGAATACACGCGGACTACTGGGTTAGGGATAATGTCGGTCAAGTTTGCCCAGTTCCTCGCGAGACTTTCCGAGACGGGAATCGCGCGCGCGTTTCGTGGACTCGGCGCTGCTGCTGCTTACGCACCGCACGCGACCGGAGTCGCGCGCAAACGCCACACGCCCCGCGGCGGGGCTTCTTACGAACAAACTCTCCGCGCGTGGCATTGAACCGTGACCGAGCGATGCACGAATAGCGGTCCAGCGTGAAAGTAAGAGGCGCTCCACTTGCTTTCGTTATTTTTTTATTTTTATTTTTCATGTCATCACATTTTTTTTATTCGCCTCTTTCCCGATTTTAACGTCGATCACGGTGACATTGCCTATGAGTTTGAAGAAAAAAAAAACAAACGATAAGACAATTTATTCCTTCCTCACGGGTATCAAGCTCGAACTTCCTTTCTCCATTCGCGTTCTATTCGTCGCGTGACGGAATCCGCGGATTAACGGATTAATTGCACTTTCACAATTTTTTCTTTTTTTTTTTTCTAATTTTTCGCATTATAAAAATTCATTTAACAATGCGATAATTTTTATTTGTCAAATCGAAATGTTACGAAACTGCTTGCTGCCAATTGAATTTAAAATGAGAAAAAAATGAATAATTGAATAATAGTACTTTCGTATTACGGGAATTGACGACCCTCGGTGGCTCAGAGCTCCGATCGTTATGTATCCTTATTATACTGTGATTACATCGTTTTCCACAGTCGCCGCGGTACTGGCGAACAATCTTCCCCGGGAGCGCTTAAAAACTTCCCATCGAAGCGTTATAATAACTCCCGACCGACGTCGGAATCTCCGCCGCGGCATTGTCGCATTAACGCAAACGTTGCTCAAGTCGTGAATCTCGCCGCGCGCACTTTGGGCCAATTATACGAGCGCCATCTCGCGACGACGCGCGTGACTCCGCATCTGAAGAAAAGTAAAGACTTACTTTACTTTACTTTTCTTTACTTAACCGTAGATTTACGGTAAATATACATTTCACGTAAATCTACGGTTAAGTAAAGAAAAGTAAAGAAAAGTAAAGTAAAGTAAAGTAAAGTAAAGTAAGTCTTTACTTTTCTTTACTTAACTGTAGATTTACGTGAAATATACATTTCACGTATATTCACGGTTAAGTAAAGAAAAGTAAAGAAAAGTAAGTCTTTACTTTTCTTTACTTAACCGTAGATTTACGGTAAATATACATTTCACGTAAATCTACGCTTAAGTAAAGTAAAGTAAAGTAAAGTAAGTCTTTACTTTTCTTTACTTTACTTTACTTTACTTTACTTTACTTTACTTTACTTTACTTTACTTTACTTTACTTTACTTTACTTTACTTTACTTTACTTTACTTTACTTTACTTTACTTTACTTTACTTTACTTTACTTTACTTTACTTTACTTTACTTTACTTTACTTTACTTTACTTTACTTTACTTTACTTTACTTTACTTTACTTTACTTTACTTTACTTTACTTTACTTTACTTTACTTTACTTTACTTTACTTTACTTTACTTTACTTTACTTTACTTTACTTTACTTTACTTTACTTTACTTTACTTTACTTTACTTTACTTTACTTTACTTTACTTTACTTTACTTTACTTTACTTTACTTTACTTTACTTTACTTTACTTTACTTTACTTTACTTTACTTTACTTTACTTTACTTTACTTTACTTTACTTTACTTTACTTTACTTTACTTTACTTTACTTTACTTTACTTTACTTTACTTTACTTTACTTTACTTTACTTTACTTTACTTTACTTTACTTTACTTTACTTTACTTTACTTTACTTTACTTTACTTTACTTTACTTTACTTTACTTTACTTTACTTTACTTTACTTTACTTTACTTTACTTTACTTTACTTTACTTTACTTTACTTTACTTTACTTTACTTTACTTTACTTTACTTTACTTTACTTTACTTTACTTTACTTTACTTTACTTTACTTTACTTTACTTTACTTTACTTTACTTTACTTTACTTTACTTTACTTTACTTTACTTTACTTTACTTTACTTTACTTTACTTTACTTTACTTTACTTTACTTTACTTTACTTTACTTTACTTTACTTTACTTTACTTTACTTTACTTTACTTTACTTTACTTTACTTTACTTTACTTTACTTTACTTTACTTTACTTTACTTTACTTTACTTTACTTTACTTTACTTTACTTTACTTTACTTTACTTTACTTTACTTTACTTTACTTTACTTTACTTTACTTTACTTTACTTTACTTTACTTTACTTTACTTTACTTTACTTTACTTTACTTTACTTTACTTTACTTTACTTTACTTTACTTTACTTTACTTTACTTTACTTTACTTTACTTTACTTTACTTTACTTTACTTTACTTTACTTTACTTTACTTTACTTTACTTTACTTTACTTTACTTTACTTTACTTTACTTTACTTTACTTTACTTTACTTTACTTTACTTTACTTTACTTTACTTTACTTTACTTTACTTTACTTTACTTTACTTTACTTTACTTTACTTTACTTTACTTTACTTTACTTTACTTTACTTTACTTTACTTTACTTTACTTTACTTTACTTTACTTTACTTTACTTTACTTTACTTTACTTTACTTTACTTTACTTTACTTTACTTTACTTACTTTACTTTACTTTACTTTTACTTTACTTTACTTTACTTACTTTACTTTACTTTACTTTACTTACTTTACTTACTTTACTTTACTTTACTTTACTTTACTTTACTTTACTTTACTTTACTTTACTTTACTTTACTTTACTTTACTTTACTTTACTTTACTTTA